>OX326951.1:27919147-28547897 GCA_946800315.1 Misopates orontium
TGCGTTCATATCAAGGATGTTGCGGTATCTTCCACCTTCGCCAAGTTGGTTATTAACGGATTTATAATACAAAATTCTCTTATTCCAAAGCTGTTGATCTTGCTGAAAAGTTTCAGGGGTAACTCCATTAATAGTCCCCCTGCTAATCCTAGGAGGTATAGCATTTAATCTTTTCGGCCACTTTTGAAGCTCGCCACCTGCAACCTCTTCGGTGTTGGAAACTTCGGGCAACGGGGTTAAACAGGTCTCCAAGTTTGTGTACCTAAAGAAATTGTAAATCTTTAGGATTTAGGAAAAAACAGAACATGATAAAGGAGTAGTTGCAATATCAGTTGGGATCACAAACCATGCTTTATCAGGATCCTGGACGGGACAGAACGGAGGGTTCTTGACAACCCTGCGGAACTTTTTGCACTTAAGGTGGTTGTGTGGTTTCTGCCATATAGCAAGGTCCTCCTTCTCCACAACCTTTTTCCAGCATAAACTCTTTGTTACATTTTCAATTTGCATTTGCTCGGCGTTCAAATCCTCCTTTGACCTGTCCCAGCCTTGCCAGTATTTTCTCCATCGGATTGGTGGACCGGAGAGGATCCAATATCCGCCTGGCCTCAAAACTCGATCAACCTCGATCAAGTACTGGCCATCTGTTTAATAAACACAGAACAAGCATATTAAAACTCGAGAGCTTAAATTTTCGGACTATTAGCACTCTAATATTATAGAACAACAAACGTTCGTATTAGGAAAGTACCATATTGGCCCCATGGAATGAGGCAACGCGAACAATGAGCCATGTCGAAAGCTCGTGACGGATAGGGGAGCCTCTTGGAGGCGATGACACCAATCAAAGCAGGAACTCCACGCTCCAAAGCAAATTGCACTTGTGCTTCATGTGTATCTCTTGGAGCAAAAGACATTGCAAGTATATTTCGTGACAAAAGATAAGCTCCCCAGCTTGCAACCTGTAAAATTTGGAACAGCATAAATTAGTCAAATGAAAATCCAAATCTTGAACAGAAAATGGAATTAGTATTAGTAAATAAGTTTGGAAAGACAATTGATGATTTAATAATGCCGAAGGAAAAGTAAAATGGTAAATACTTAGGCAAACCACGTCTATCTAAATCTTACGATCACAAATGATTTATATTTAAAACTTTTGGTTACAATTAATTATTTAATACTACTACAACTTCTTGTTGAATTGACCTAATCATAATCATAACTACAAGGACTTAGACCAAACCTATGAAAGTATTATTCACCTAAAACTCTAACTTTTTAGGTGGTTGTGGTCCCTTAGTTCGAGGAGAATCAATCTATTTCCACTAAGCATATTAAGATTCCAAACAACACTATGTAGCTAAAATTCAGTAAATTGGCAGAACATATAAGTAAAATCAAATATCAGTAACTTCAAGACCAGCATGATGCTAGAGAAGACAGTACGCTTGGGGTGCCATGTGTTGCTAAGCTCCATGCATGGACTTGTTGAGTTGTCTAAAAAAAGTTATGTTCATCAAGTAAAAATAAAAATTGGACATAATTTTTCTAAAAAAAGGAAAAAAAATCTGGAGTTCTGTTCCTAACCAACCCATTAACCATAGTACCATAAGTAACAATCTGTAGCCACAATAATGCGTGTGCAAATTAAATCTAACCAAAAATGGCATTCACATAATTTCCACCTCATTTTCCTACTAATTGTTTTTTTCCATTTACTTCACAACATCCCATAATATTTGTCCATAATCACCAAATCTTATCTCTAACCACCCAAATAAATTCATTTACCCAACAAATCATCTCAAGATTAGACCACATTAATTACATTCAACCCCAAAAACCAAACCAGAAAACTACACAAACAAAAGATGGTATAGCCATCCAATTTCAGTTTCGTTATTCGTTTCGTTCCACTCAATATTAAAAACTTTTTTAAACAAATTTCGAGATTTTTTTAACACATTTCAAAAAAAATCATAAAAACTCGATGTTAAATGTACCTAAAAAGCTGTACTGTCACGTTTTCTCATAGTCAAAAATTAAAACGTTCCGATACTAAAAACTGTACTGTCACGTTTTCACAAAGTCAAAAATTAAAACGTTTCGATACTTCTCGAAAGAACGTTCAAAATGAACAGAATTACGGACAAAAATAGAAGCTTTACGTACCCCACAACCGGTATCAATGGCGGTCCTAATAGAGCCATCGTTCAAATTAATCAACTTGCCAATATCATCAATATAAGCACCAGCCCCATTCCTAAACATGGTCCCACCACCCGGGAACCTGAACCGGTCACCTTCGTATCGGATCCAATTCTGAACCGCTTTCTCCACAGTCAACTCCTTATGTGGCACATTAGCGTACCAGGCCAGATCCCTGCTAACGGGCCACTTAAACGGGTTCTTGTATCCAAACGGGGCGGGTATTCGACACTTCAGAAGCTCCGCTTTTTCGGGGCAATGCCTCTCTCTGTATATAAGCCTGTCCCTATCGAATTTCAACGATCTTTCCGGGTCTTCGCAGGGGGTGTATTCGGAGTATTTGATGCTGCATGGCGGGTATGTGGTGGTTTTGGGGGTGAGGATGGTGGATGAGTGGTGGGTGGTGAAGTCTAGTGGTTTTGATGAGGTGGATTGTGTGGTTGTGGTGGTGGTGTTGGTGAAGCATGGGATTATGGTGTTTGATGAGGTGGTCGTGGTCGTGGTGGAGGCGTGTTGCCATACGCCGAAGAGGTAGGAGAGGGAGCATAGGATTGTGAGGATGGCTAAGGAGTAGAGTTTTGGTGTTTTGAAGAGGGAGGTGGTGGTGGAGGAGGTGGTGGGGTTGGGGGTGGGTTTGGAGAGTGGGGTGTAGTAGGGTGGGCTTGGACCCCCCATTGGTGTGTGTTTGTGTGTAATTAAGGAAGAAAAAGTTTTATGAGTTATGTTTGAGGCAAAGGGAGAGTTTATGTGTGGGTTTATAGTAGTGAGGTGGTAGGTTGGGGTAGGGTGGGGTGGGGTGGTGGGTGGAGATTTGGGGAGGGATAAGTTGAGGATCTAGTTAGACATTTTAAAGGTTATTAGTGTTGGGATTTGTGTATGATAGCGCAGTGAATCGTGTAAGTCACTTTTTACGTGACTGATAGGAAGAAAGGGGAATGGAGGTGAGTGTCGAAATTTGTATGTGGTGGCAAATGGATCGTTTAAGTCACTTTTTGTACGACGGAAAGGGAGAAAGGTGAAAAGCAAGGAGTTTGTGTGAAAAATAGTGTACAAACTACAAAGAGGGCTACTTAAAGAGTGAAATGAAGAGTTAGCAACCGGCATTAATGGACTTCTTTTTTGATAAATGGAAATGCGCGTATGACTTTGTGTAGAGATCAGTTGGTGTTAAATATGGTGTGTGATTTTTGATATTTGTATTGGCGAAATTGTAGTTTTCATCCCATAACTGAGACACGTTATCAAAATAGTCCCAAATGATGTCCAATTAGATAATTTGGTCCCGTAACAGTAATTGTTGCTATAAGGACATCCTCCCAATTCGGATCATTTCGCGTATAGGAAACTTAATTGGTTTAGAGTCCCGTAAGTTAACCTTTTAATGAAAGAAAGTACAATAAGAGAAATTAAGAATTCTTGTTCAATGTTAGCTGCAGTGAATTTTTTAGATTTTGCGTATGAAACTTTAGAAGAATATTATGCTTCCACGGCTACTCATATTCTAATGGCTCTAGAACTTTTACCACTAGCTCTTTTGTTCAGAAATACGGTTATTTGTAGGCCAGATTTGTTTTCTATTTTCTCACGTTATGAACAAATTCGTAAAGAAGTGTAACTTGTGGCACAAAAATTGGAATAAAAGAGAGAATCATTTTTCTCAAATTTTGACATTAGGACCAAATTAGCAAATGAATTAATTAACGGGACTAAATAAGAACTTATCTGGCAATAATTGTTCGACATTTGAAAGGTGCCCTAAATTAGCAAACATACATGAGTTACAAGACTAAATTATCCAACTAAACATAGTTTGCGATTGAATTGTCAGAAGGTGTAAGTTATGTGATCAAAATTGTGATTTGCTCATTTGGATTTAATGTGTGATGAAATAAATATAATGATAATGATTAGGGAAAAAATTATAAATACATCTGTACATTGTCATCACTGAACGCGTAAATTTAATGTAATTTAGTGAAATCAGAGAGAATTGCACACTATATATTAAGCTAATTAGGGATAAGATTTTAGATGGTGTATTGAGATGGAGAGATTATTAGGTGCAGCGGCTGCATGATGAGGTGGTACAACAAGTCGGTTATTTATATAAATGCATGGTTGGGATGAGGTGTGGAGAGGTTACTTCCCTATAATTTAGGAATAGTATTTAATCTCCACCACATGCTGCACCACGTCATTGTGCAGCGGCTGCACCTAATAATTTTTCATTGAGATGGGGTGGGCCCGCGGTACTTTCAGATTTTTTACCTTTAATAACAGGCTGTATCCTGCATGTACATATATATGATATGATACAAGAGAGGTAAAAAAAGAATATTCACAGAGCGTCAGGGGTATATCATTAATTCTGTAACGTATACACGGTACAACGGGTGTATTATTAATATAGTATAACAATAATTTAAGAAAATAAACAACAAGAATAAATCCCTATACGATTTGGAAAAAGTTAATAATTAAAATATAAAAAAAGGTTAATTAATTAAATTATTATTCGGAAAAAGAAAGGGTCCAAAAGCAAGCCAAACAGATTCTGTCTGAGATTCATTTCATTAGTACTTTGTTGCACGTTCTTGTCTGCATGGCGAGTCTGAGATTCAGTGGGGTTCTCCTGCCACCTTGACAAGTCCCCACAGATTTCCATTTTCACTTTTCACTTTTTTCTTTCTTTCTTTCTCTTTTTTTTTTTTTTGGTTAGAAAAAAGCAATTTTACTATTAGCAAAACAAACTTCATGATCATGAGTATTTGGATGTTTTCTGAAACCGTGTGGGATAAAATGTGCTGATTTTGATAGATAAGCAGTATCTTTAACAAACAAAAGTCGATTTATTACTTCTTTAAAGCGAAAGTCGCTACCAATGTTACAAATTGTTAATTAATGCTTTACTCAAACGACTTAATTTAAATAACAAAATATTTCCACAAATTCAATTTTTCCCATGTAAGTCCAAAATTCTGTAAATACGTACGTCCTATAATAGATTCAAACAAAGAATCGGAATGTGTTTGACAGCAATTGAAGTTTATTTTCCTATTTCCTGAGAAGGAAAAAGTGAAAAATAATTCTTATTGCAGTGTAATAAATTTGTTTATCATACTAAAATAGAAAAAAAAAAGTAAAAAAAGGACTTTATGTCAAAGGTTTTAGATCCCAAGACTCGCAGGAGACCGAATTTAACGTGTGCATTTCTTGCGCAGTACTAAATTCGTGTTAACTTCGACGGCCAGCAAGTTTTGTTCTCCGGGCATTTTGTGCTATGTGCTAATTAAATTAAGCATGCATCTACTTGATTTATTTTAGTTGGATTCTCATTGGAGCTCATGAGTAGGTCTCAATTTGGACTTGTGTAATTATTGAAATAATTAGTGAATCCTAATCAATTTTAATAGGGACAGTGGTTGGAATTATTACTTTTTGAAATTTAATGTAGCAAATATACTTTTTTTATTTTTATTCATGTAAATACTAATTTGAACTTGATACCCATACTTCCATATACGTATTTAACTATAATCTTGTCCAACCTCCTGTTGCAGTTTCATGTTAATACCAAGCTTCTGCTAGTAAGATGTTTTTTTTTTTTTAATGTTCCGAACACCTTTAATCTAATAGAACATTTTTAAGCATAACGTCATGGACTGGTAACAAATATTTGTAGAGAAAATAACTTAATATATACCACGATAATTACGTGCTTTGGCTAGTCAGCTCACATATATGAAACAGAAGTCTAAAATAGCTACTCGACTTTATTTATCTCTCGATCGTTTATACTTAAGGAAAATGACTTTTTTATGTACTTTGCGGAGAAAATCACTCTACAAAATTGTACAAGGTAAAATTAACACATCGTTAAGTATTGTGTTGAACATCGTGTCACAAGAGTCAAGAGTAAAAAAGAAGGAAACTGGATCAACTCGTTCCGGGCCGGTACCATGTTGAATTTTATATATATTAATATGTAATTGAAGAGAGAAGAACAAGAACAACATAGGAAATGCGTGACCAAGCGATTGGTTTATATCGATCAAACGACCAAAAAGGCTAATTCATTTTTATTACTTTCTTGAGTGTACAAGTAAATAATGCTCTTAAAATAGATATATAGTAATACAATTATTTAACATAATTAGTGGATTTTCAAACAATTATATAAGATAAGAATATTGCAATATTAGATTTATAAGTATAATATTATGATTAGTAGAAGTTCCAAAGAATCAATTTTTTATTCTACAAAAACTTACGATGAGCGAAAGAGTACAACGTTTTAATTAGTTAAACTCATACAAACACCTTCAGTCCATCTATGTTTCCGTGAACGGCTAACCAAGGGATGAGTTTGTTTTCAAAGAACGAGAACATTCATATATTTTCAGTTGTTTATCGATATATCGCTTAATTGCAGCTGTGTATCTTATTCAAAAAAAAGCTATTATAAAAAATTTGTGATTGCCTCTTAGCAATGTTTTAAATAGCGTTGGGCGTAAGACGGGATACTTTATGGACTAGAGGCGAGATGTAAACTCAACGCGTAGAGCGTAAGTCCTACACATTTAGATTTTTATTACTTTTAAATTTATATTTGATAAAAAATAATAGACATGAAAAACGAAAAAGACTTAAGAATAAGTTCAGATATTCATGAAATAAACTTAAGAATAAATATTTGAGGCAGTATTAAGTTATGAAATGCAAAAAAAATAAATTATGCATAAATATCATATAATACGCATAAAAATGATTCAGTAGACCCCCTCAACATATTCCACATATTATGAAAGGGAAAAACACTTAAACACACTCCCCCTCCCCCAAACTTATGAGTTGTTTCACAATATGCCTACTCAACTGTAAAAATAGAGAAAATAACCCTCCAACCTATGGGGTGTTTTATAATATGCCTCCTGAGACCAAATATAACGGATGAAAATGCTTACATATGTCCAATTGCAACCGTGGATCAACGACTCAGTGGATATTTTGCACAAAAATAAATAGGTTTTTGGAGGTTGTTCTCTCTTTTTGTAGTTTAGGGGCCACATTGTCAAACACCTATTTATAAAATTAATTGATAATTATGAAAATTTGATAAATTAAATAAATATTTTAAGAACCCACAAAAGATTGGTGATAAATGAAAAAGATTTGAAACTTATTAAATATCTACTAAGAATATCAACTACCATAGAAAATACTTTCAATTTATGTAGTATATTATTATTTTTTGATAAATGAAGTATGGAAATTAGAAATAAATAGATAAAATCATCTTTATTCTTTAGGTGTAAGACCAAAAATCGGAGGCATAAAAGACACACCTTTTGCACTCCTACGTACCCCTTAAAATATAGGGTGCAAGTCCTATAAAGGTTAGTCTCCAAAAACTACCTAGTAAAAAAACAATCGGAACGGAGAAATTATTTTGTGCAACCGTTGGACGATGAGTTGGCACAACAATTCGATTATTGGTGTAGATACATAGATCGGAATGTGATTGTAGGATAATTAGTGCCTATATTTAAAAAAATATAATGATCTTCACTGTTAATTGCACCTCGTAAATGCATAAAATAATTTTTCTTGGCAGCGGCCCTGGGACGAGTTGCAATAGCAACGTAGCTTCTGGCTATTATTGTCAAGCTCATAAGTAGCGACGTCCAATAGTTCCAATGCGATTTTCAACTTCTCGTGCACTTTATAGAATTGCCCGTAGATATACCAAGTCCCAAAGAGTAGAATAACATTAAAACTACTGTATATACCACCAATTGAGGGGTTCATAACGTCATCTAGAAGTAATTGATATTGTGCAGTTACCACTTATTAACTGTTCCATTCTTGTCCAGTGCGAGGTTAACCATTTGCATTTAATGAAATAATTCTATCTTCTAACATGCAGTGATGCCAATCCTTAAAAAGCAAGTTCACTCTTCCTATTTTTATATTAATATCTCTTGAAGAATTCTTATCATAGATAGAGAATAGCAGTTCTTGGATCATGCATATACCTCATCCCACTGATGGCACAAAGACTTCAAAGATTTGGAATAACTGGGATTGAGAAACTATTTTGTTCTTCCAAGAAAATATGGAGATAAAATATATATTTGCATGTGTGTATAAACATTAGAAAATTATCCACTTGATGACCTTGTTTAGATGGAGCCGACCTCGGTTAATATTGTACCAAAGTTAAAATACTTAGAGTCGCAATAAAAAAATAACGTCAACAAGGGTAAGTGTGCACATTTTCTCCTAGCAAGCAAAATAACAACTAATTAAAGCCTTAAGTCTGAAGAGCAATCACTAGCCTAAATTTTTTTTCTCAAAGATGGCTTAAAGAAATGTACCAATCATAGCTCTAAATAAATTTCTGAATGCAACATTTTAGTTAAATAAGAGAATACGGGAATGTATTTCAGCAATAGCTTCAAGTATTAATGGGATAATTAATTGGTTTCCTTTTTTCATTATCTTTGGTACTCTCTTCTGTAAAATAAGAACCTTCGGATATCTAATATTTTGTCGATAAAAAAAGGCATGCACGAAAACGTTTATAACTTTTGATCCAATATTCTATTTTGGGGCCATAAGATATCAAACCGAATGTATTTGGGTTTCTTGCAAAAACTCGCACATTTGAGACCCAAAGTCTAACGTTTTAATTACATATTTATGTCGTTTTAATTAGGATTTTTACTTTTATTATGCTATATTTCCTTGTTTTATTATGGTTTCCTTTCAGTACTATAAAAACTTTGTTACTTGTTATTTTCCAGCATCTTATTACTTATTAACAAAATATGGATTTTATTCCAAGTTCTGGTGGATTCCAACGTTCTTTATTTGGTTACACGTTTGTGGTCCATTGAACGTTTCAGTTTTGTGTCAAGTGGTGTCTAGATAGGGTATTTTGTCTTGTTAAGATGGCTAGGAGAGGCACGAATGAAGAATTTTTCGATGACGTTGGTCAAAAGAGTTTGCGCCGTGGAGGATTCTAGACAGGGCCTGAGACACAGTTTCGCAAGAATGGACCCCTCTTCCACAAAGTCTCAACAACACCGAGTTTTATAATTTCAGTAGCGATAATTGATGAGTGTCTAAGATATGCACTTTAAGCACACTCATTTACTTGTTTTATTGCTTTGTTCTTATGCATTTCAAGTCTTTTGACGTAAACTTCTATGTTTTTGTGTTTAGGAGTATAGTTGGCAAAAATAAGCAAAAAGGAATAAAATAACACTAAATTGTGGAATTTACTGCGAACAAATCTGCACGAACCACGAAAGGTTCTATATACTATTAGAAATATCTGAATGTCTAGTTTCTAAAAAAAGAAGCGAATCGCAATTTTGACATCTAGTGAAGAAGTTATAGCCAAAATGGTGAAAACGCTCAAAGATGGAAATTTTTTGTTGTTGGACAAGCAAACCGCGACTTTGATGCTAAATACGGGGATCATAACTTCCGAATATGAAGAAGTTGTAATCATAAAAGTTGTAAAGGGATGAGAGCGAAGTTCAACACAATAAATAGAAGTAAAATTGGAGGTCTTCAGAGAAATTTATTAAGGAAATGGTGACCACTGCCGAATGCAATTCTATGCAGTCGCATTCTGCTCTTCAAATGTTGACAGAAGTTTGCCTAATTTCACAGCCGTCACATGCTATGGAAAGCAATCCTTTGCGATTGCTTTGGCCTGAAAAAGTAAATTTTATCTGATTTGATTTTCTAATCATTCTCAAAGTCTCCCCGACACTTCCAACTATAAATACAAGACATTTGGGGCACGAAAATCACACAATATGTAGACTTTTATGCCTTAGAAACTCTTTAGATTAGGGTTTAACACTTCTTTAGTTTATTATATTCTAGTTTATTTTTTTTGGGTTAGGATGTAGTCTAATTATTCTTTGTTAAACTCTTGCTTTATGGTTGATGAATTGTTTGAGTATTTAGTTGATTTATATCTTGTTTTAAAGCTTTATGTGCGTCGTGAATACATAATTGTTAGATAAACTAGGATTGAGTCGACAGAAGAAATCATATTATATCTCATAAGGTATATGAACATTGCATTCATGTTGTATGATTGGCAACCCGATGCATGCTGTAGTGATGCGTTTTGAAGGTAACGGGGACAAATGCATCTAGAGGATCATAGTACCATTCTAACGGATAGACGTGAAAGGATCTGCAAATTACTACCAAGCATAATTAGAAGGCTTTACCTGCATTCACTTAATATATTCTCATGAAATCAATTAGATAGCAATTGAGGTCAATTATAGATGATTATGGTGAAACCCAAAAATCCTAGGTTTTTCGTATTATCATTGTTTCTTGTTATTTATTGCTTTATTTATCGTTTCTTAGTTATTAGTTAGAAATCCAAAACTCCCCCTTGCTATTTAATTTATTTAAGTAGATTAAAAATAGTTTGCGTCAATATTTATCGTTAGATAGTCCCTTGGGTTTAATATTTTGTGGGTCATAACTTACTTTCACTATATTACTTGCACTCATACACTTGCAGTGAAATATTGTCAATAGAGTTTGGGCAGGTCAATAATTCAGAAGAAATTGGTAATCCCTTATTTTGTGTCGATATGAAGAATAGTAAATTTTGAGGTAATCCTAATATTCAAGATGATATCTCATTGTTCTATGGAAATTTGCAAACTGAAAATTTTCTGGATTGGATGTCAAAGGTTGAACGATATTTTGAATTTACCGAAATTGCTGAAGATCGAAGAATGAAATTGGTGGCTTAAACTATAAGGGGTTTTGGTGTTGTTTAGTGGAAAAAAAGGAAACTCAATAGGAGACATAAAGGCAAAAACCAATACAATCCTCGAGGAGGATGAAACAAGTGATGATAAATAAATTTTTACCACTTTATGAACAATATACATTTCAGAATGACTCTCAAAGCAACAAATCCGAATGTGATTTCAAAATCCAGGTTGAAATCCCATGAAGATCCGATAACTTAGTTGAGGTGGAGGAGGAGAATAACTTTGAACAAGGAAATGCAGATAAAAGATTGATGAATATTCCGATCATAGTATGGATGAAATTTTAGATGAAGAATCATATGGTATGTTAGATGAAAATTTATAGGTGTTAGATTTATTTCGCAGAATACTCAAAGTGTAACAACCTTATACATAAAAGATATAGCTTCAAGTAGATTGATTAGCTCAATCAGAGTGATAGAACAATTAAAACTTTCTCCGATTAAAAGAATTAAATCTTTAACTTCAATTATAAGACATTGCAAAAATCGATTTATTTATTTACTTTGAAAATACCTTTTACACAGAGTTATGGTTGTTTGTTCCAACAGATATACAGAATAGTAAATAAACAAACACATTAGGTTTTTACTTGGTCCGGACAACTGCCCTAATTCACAATCTTCCTGTCTAATACTTCACACTTCTTTAGATATACTAAAGTAAATTATACAAACATGATGTTACTCTAAACCACCAAAAACCCTTCTATGGTTAAAACTCTGCAGACATGCCTTTAGTTCTTCTAATCCATCTGGTGGAAGATATCATGCCTCGTTCGAACTCCCTTCTATCTTGTTGGACTCTTCTTGATAACTTCGATCTTGACTTTGGAATAGAGACTTACTTTTACTAACTACGAAACTTTAAGTGGGATAAGGACTAAACCTTTTCTCTCATGAAACTTAACTATGAAACCAACTGTGAACCTGTCTTATAATTTGAATTACAATTCGCTCAAAGGTTAAATGATACAAATGAATCAGCTCTTCTCTTTATAGGTTCAACATTTGGTCAGATCCGTTCCAGCTGTTTCAACAGCTCCTGCGTTTTACAACTTTCACAATCTTCCTGATCGTAATCGATCTTTATCTCCTTGATGTACAGTCCCTTAAATAAGATAACATACACAAACCTATTCACCAAGTAACGAGGTTAGCTGAATATATGCAGGAATAAAAAGATAGGTTTTCCAAAGATTAGATCAGTTAAGTAAATCTTTTCTTATCCTAAATGAGATAGAACTACTTTCTAATTAAGATAAACTCTATCTCTTAAAGATGGAAACACAATAACTCAACAATTTTTTAATCCTATTTAAACGCATAATCTGAATCCTAAATCCTGGAGAATAATCAACTTGTAAACAAACACTTTTCAGGAATCAACAAATCTTGAGTTAATTAGCACAAAGACTCCCGAATAAATAAACTTCCTAAAAACATAGACTACTTAATTAATTAGCTATTTGAATAAATTTTTGTTAAAATATTCTTAATTATTTTAATTACGATCACATGTAGATGAGCAAAACACAAGTTGTGTAATATGTAAGTATGAAACTGAAGTATTGTTGTAATAGCAAATAGTACAGATGCAACGACATAAAACAATTTCCATAATTAACAGAATGTCTTAATTACGGAAAATAAGAATATTTCCATATCATGACTTTATTGCACATAATTATTTTTATAAGAACATTTAATAAACATGGTTTAGGAAAGATCGTAAAGTGATTTAGGAATCAAGTACATATCTCCTGAATCTAGTATTCTGATATTATAAGAAGGAAACACAATCTTTATAAAAGATATACACAATCTTATAGGAGATTCAGACAAGGGAACAACCTAATCCTACTAAAATAAGGCAGGGATATTATTTATGCAATCTCGTTAGAATCTTAGTCAGTATATACAATCATAAATAATATTTCTGATATGTATTTTCGTTCTTAAATCGTTCAAGAGATAAACTTCTTAATAATAAAAGATCAGCACATGTTTATCTAACTAAGAACTAAATTTATCATAACTTATCAAATAATCTCTTAAGTAAATTGTGCTCTATTAGGTCAAAACTCTAAGAGATAAATTAAGGTAAGTCGTAAATAAATAAGACAGAGATAAGGTACTTATGTCAGGTGTTAGGACCGCAAAGTCCGACAGGTTTCGAACTCGGTTAAACAGTCAGGACTGCCAGGTCCAACTAGATATTATTTCCTTGTTTACAAAATTATTTTAAAGGAAAATTTCGGTTTTATTTACTTTGATTTATTTACTTATTTATTCACACGGTTTTATGGTATTTATCCTGTTAATTAGACGTGTGAATATTTAGGTGAGTTTGGAAAGATTTAACTTGATCTTATAGTATCTTATCTTATGGAAAGTTAATCTTTATCAAACTCTTTCCTATATCCTTTAGTAATCTATTCCTTGTGGAGTTCTTCTTTGTCTTTGATGTGCAGGATATATGAAGATCACGAAGATCTTATCAATTGGAAACAAAGACGTTGCAAAAGGAAGAATCGCCTTATCATGGAAAGATTAGGATATACTTTGGAAAGATCCTGTCTCGACTGGATATGGAGACTGGCCGAGAATCAAGGATATCTTTCAGGAGAGCTATCCTATAAATAGTAGAAATCCTAGGAATCAATGTAGAACACACGTGTAACAAAATATACATCTTTAGGTGTTCTCTTTTATTTTGATTTCTTAGTTTTCGCCCTCTTGAGTTACATCAAGAACGTGAGAAGCCGACGAGAGTTGAAGGGAGTTCAACGGGAAAGGATTGCGCCAGTTAGAGGGATCTATACGTACGTGCAGTTCGCTTGGAAGCATTCTCATAAGAAGATCATTACGGAAGTCTTGGTCTTACGGGTCAAACGGAGTAGACGCGAAAAAGGTTCCGGTGGTATCAACATTAGAGGGATTCGGTGTTAGAGTAAAACCAGTTGGTGTAATAACTTTTGTCCGTTGAAAGAAGTTTGATTCAGGCGAAAGCCTCGTGGATGTAGGACATAGTCCGAACCACGTTAAAATCTGCTGTCTTACTTTACTGTCTTACTTACCTGTCTTACTTATCTGTCGAGACTAGGTACCGCGACTATTGCTAAAACGTAAAGTATAAGACTCTAAGATCTATCAATTGGCATCAAGAGCCTATCACCTACTTACATTGGTGAGATTCTGGTTTTATTTAGATCTTGCAGATTTGATGGCTCAAAACGTTGAGGGATCATCATCATCAAAGCCGCCGCTCTTAAATGAATTTAACTACTCATACTGGAAGGTCCGCATGACAGCTTTCATCAAAAGGGAAAATCAGAAAGCGTGGAAAAGCATTCTCAAAGGATGGTCTCCACCACTAGACAAAGATGGAAAGCCGAAGCTAGAGCTCGACTGGTCGGATGCAGAAGACCTCGACGCGAGCCACAACTCCATTGCAATCAATGCAATTTTAAATGGAGTCGACCTAAATCAGTTCAAACTGATATCCAAGTGTGAATCGGCCAAAGATGCATGGAACGCCCTCCGCGTTGCCCATGAAGGTACTCCATCCGTGAAAAGATCCAAAAGACATATCCTTGGTACACGGTTTGAGGAACTCAAAATGGAGGATCATGAAACAATAGCTCAATACAATGCTAAACTTAGAGACATTGCTAATGAAGCCTTCCTCCTCGGTGATGAGTACAGTGAGTCCAAACTTGTTCAGAAAACTCTTCGCACTTTACCCTCAAGATTCGATATGAAAATTGAGGCTATTGAAGAAGCAAGAGACGTGGAAAACTTGTCACTTGAAGAGCTCATGGGTGCCCTATCAACTTTCGAGTTGAAAAAGAATTTGAATGGAGTCACTTCGAAAGGTATTGCACTTAAAGCTGAAATCAAAGACAAACCTCAAAGTGACGACAAAGACGAGTTCGAGAAATCGGTCGCGTTTCTCTCTAAAGGACTCCGAAAGTTTTCCAAGTGGAAAAACAAAGGTACGAACACTTTCTCTTCTAACTCTGATAATTCATTAAAATCTTCCGCTGCTAATGATCTTAGCTACAAAAGAAGAGAAAAAGGTGTTCAATGCAGGGAATGCCAAGGCTATGGTCACATACAAACTGATTGTGCAAATCTTCTCCCGAAGAATAAAGACAAAGCTATGGTGTGCACCTGGAGTGATGAAGAGTCATCTGAAAGTGAAGATGAGACTGGAGAAAAGGCCAATATTGCACTCTCCTCTGTCATCAGACCTGACTCATCACCTGTCGCGACTGACCAGGACAACTCGGAAACTGCTTCTAAAACTAAATCGATTACATCTATATGCAGTGATGACAAGTTAGATTGTTACATTGATGAACCTGTAGAAAGAACATCTTTTGCATTTTCTTCGATTCTTAATCATGACTCACCGCCTGTCTTGACTACTCAGGAAAACAGCGAAGATACTGAGGACGATAATTCCCCTGATCCATTTCGGGAAATCAGAATCCTTAGAAATATTTTGTTTTCAGAGATACGCAAGAACGTTGATCTAAATAGACAAGTCATGGCCCTCAGAAATAATGTACAAAACATAAAAGAATCTATCACTATTTTTGAGGATTTGGAATCACACTTCCAAGATGTTCTTAAGGTTCTCAATAAGACTGTCACAGACAATCAGAACAAAGTTTCTGATCAAAGTCCTAGTCCCATTTTTAATCATGCTGGTCTTGGTTACCACCCACCGATCGGTCTAAGCAAGGCTATTCCTAGTATATCTGATATGGATAATAATAGCTTAGCACGTGATCCTAATTTCACACAGCCTCATGTTTTTTGCAGGTCTAGTCAACCGAACAGGCCCAGTCCCGTTTGGTGGTCACGACGGATGCGCAAGTCAAGCAGAGCCTGTTATCATTGTGGTGGTCAAGGACATATTCGTTCACGCTGTCCTGACTTACAACAGAACTCATCGAGGAACATAGCAAAGAAACCTGTTGGACAACAAGTCCCGACATCTCGGAAGACTCCACGAAAAACAGTGTCTAAAGACTCCGATGAAGATTCTGAACCAACGAATCACATAAGGATGAAATGTTCTAATCATAAAAACATTCATTTTGCATTTTCTTCTGTTGAAAACGCCTCACCTGATTGTTGGTATCTTGACAGTGCTTGCTCACATCACATGACAGGGAACAAAAGCCTTTTGACTAACTATGTCACTGGTCCAAGTGGAACAGCTCAGTTCAGCAATGGTAAAAAAAGGTCAAGTGGTTGCAAAAGGAACACTCATTCTTGACGGGTGTCCTATACTTAATGATGTGTTCCATGTTGATGGACTTGAGCATAATTTGATTAGCATAAGCCAGCTATGCGATCAAAAGTTGGTTGTCACGTTTACACAAGATGAATGTCATGTATTTGATAACCAAAGGTTTTGTATTTTTTCAGGAAATCGGACTGCTGAAAATTGCTATATCCTAACGCAGTCACGACTCCCTTTAGAACAGTTCACAAACTCTATCTCAAACAGATCTATCTCTCCGTTTGTTAGTGAACTAATTTGTTTTTATGGTTCGCAGGTCAGTCAAGGAGCCAACAGATTGGTCATAGATCAATCCAAGAACGTTCAATGTACTATCAAGGACCTTGATCTTGAAACTGCAGAACAGTCGATGATTCCTGTCGCAACTCCTACATGGGTTGTCAATGAAACAAGAGGCAACTTCATAGACCTCAGTTTCTCCACTTTTGGAACAGGAAGTCATCTCTACCTAACCATGCATAATCGTGTCATATCACTTGATATTGGTTGGGTTGATCACATGCTTAAGTTTTTTGTTTTTGTGCAAAATGATGTGTTGGTCTTTAGTAACCACAACTGTGCTATTATCATTGCTCATAATCATGTTAAGCACTTATGCACACAGCACACGGATATATGGCACCATATCATATGTGATTTAGGTAATAATGAATGTGCTGTCATTAAGCATGTCGCGACTGGTAGGCAAACTGCTGTTGTTTTTATAAAGAAAATTGTTTCACAAAGCTTTGAGACCCTCAGAAAGTCTCTCAGCATTTGTCTCCACTAAGCGCTGGTCGCGTGCCCGATTTGACTGAGATGTTTTTTTTTGTTGGACTAACTGTCATGACTTACTTGCAGACCTGTTGGACAGCCGGTTCTGGAGCGTACTTAGAACTGCATTGATACACAGTGCACATCATTCCCTCAGTTAAATCAGTGAAATCGAAGGATTTTGCAACGGGCAATTTTTGTTTGTTTTGTTTTTATTTTGTTTTATTATCTCTTTGACATGGACATTGTCCACTTTTGCTACCTCATCACTTTAAAAACAGAAGAATTGAGCTGAAAAAAAAAGTATATGTGATCAAAAGAGTTGTGAAAAGAAAAGAACAAAGAGAGCATGAGCCAAAAGAAAAAGTGCTTCAAAAGAAAATATATGGAGGAAAAAGCTGCCTGAACTCAATGAATATGTGTGAAAGCATTCAATTCATATTTCACGGTCATCACAAAATTGAAAAGAGCTACCATATTCTATATAAAGTTATGTGCGAAAGCTACATCTATGCGAAAGGCTCAAAGTGTGTGTACAAGGTGCAATTGTATTGTTTGAAAAGAGATATCTTGCAAAACGATTTTTGCTCCTTTCAAATTCTCTTCCCTTTCATCTGTTTATCATATGAGAATTCACACACACACTTTTTAATGTATTCATCTGGTTCATGAGTATGCTTCAGTCTCGACCTGTTTTATACTCTGTCTTATAGTCTGTCATGACAGGGTGTTTCGACATCCACTTACACCAGTTGAATCGGTCCTCGGTAAGTTATGTGAGTAATTTGCTGAGTTACTTTCTGTTTGTTTCTTTTAATTTGTGTTTTAATTTGTTTTATTTTTTATTAAACAGGTGCTTTTTATTTTATTTTTGTCTTTAAAACGCGATATGTTTAATTTTGGCACGAATTGTTTCCCGCCTATGCTTTGCCGCGTTTTAAAATTCGTAGAGATTGAGTTGCATATCTTGTTGGAATCTTTCCTAGATTAAGTCTTGGTAAGAGTCCTATCTCTTATGGGAAGTTGTGGATAATGATTATAAAAGATATGACATTGATTTGATTACATCTATTTATATATCTTTCCTTTATATCATATGTCACGCCATCCCTATCTCTCTCTCTCGTGTGATTCTATTTTTTTTGGTGTGTGGATTTGTGTTTTATGTCTTCTTTCTCACCTACATTTATCAAGAATATGTAGAATGGGGGAGTCTTGAAGAATGGGGGAGATTTCTACACCGGCTGCTGCTGTTTAATCTTGTTATTTATTTTACTTTGTTTTGTTTTTATTCCGCTTAAGAACCATGATTTAACTGCTTATTTTATTAAGTTGTTTTCCGGAGTGTTGCACCGCTGTTGCAACACATTTTTATTGCTGTCGAGACTCGTTAGTTGATTTATGTGCCTATCTCTTACTAACTTGTTTTATTTCAGCATGTCTACATTTTCCTTGGGATTTAAAAGTGTTTTTTGCCAAACAAGTCAATTCGGGGAGATTGTTAGGACCGCAAAGTCCGACAGGTTTCGAACTCGGTTGAACAGTCAGGACTGCCAGGTCCAACTAGATTTTATTTCCTTGTTTGCAAAATTATTTTAAAGGAAAATTTCGGTTTTATTTACTTTGATTTATTTACTTACTTATTCACACGGTTTTATGGTATTTATCTTGTTAATTAGACGCGTGAATATTTAAGTGAGTTTGGAAAGATTTAACTTGATCTTATAGTATCTTATCTTATGGAAAGTTAATCTTTATCAAACTCTTTCCTATATCCTTTAATAATCTATTCCTTGTGGAGTTCTTCTTTGTCTTTGATGTGCAGAATATATGAAGATCATGAAGATCTTATCAATCGGAAACAAAGACGTTGCAAAAGGAAGAATCGCCTTATCATGGAAAGATTCGGATATACTTTGGAAAGATCCTGTCTCGACTGGATATGGAGACTGGCCGAGAATCAAGGATATCTTTCAGGAGAGCTATCCTATAAATAGTAGAAATCCTAGGAATCAATGTAGAACACATGTGTAACAAAATATACATCTTTAGGTGTTCTCTTTTATTTTGATTTCTTCGTTTTCGCCCTCTTGAGTTACATCAAGAACGTGAGAAGCCGACGAGAGTTGAAGGGAGTTCAACGGGAAAGGATTGCGCCAGTTAGAGGGATCTATACGTACGTGCAGTTCGCTTGGAAGCATTCTCATAAGAAGATCATTACGGGAGTCTTGGTCTTACGGGTCAAACGGAGTAGACGCGAAAAAGGTTCCGGTGGTATCAACATTAGAGGGATTCGGTGTTAGAGTAAAACCAGTTGGTGTAATAACTTTTGTCCGTTGAAAGAAGTTTGATTCAGGCGAAAGCCTCGTGGATGTAGGACATAGTCCGAACCACGTTAAAATCTGCTGTCTTACTTTACTGTCTTACTTACCTGTCTTACTTATCTGTCGAGACTAGGTACCGCGACTATTGCTAAAACGTAAAGTATAAGACTCTAAGATCTATCATTAGGATCGTTGTTTAAACAATATAAGACAATCTAATAGTTCAAACACTAAGAGATCGAATCATGGTCCTAACAATAGGAATCAACAAATGAAGCACCAAATTTACCCTTAGTATCTCTGGTGACTTCGGAAAGTGAATACGTGGCTGATATCAAGGCCATTAAAGAATCTCGTGATGTTCAAGCTGAAGTTAAAGCAAAGCTCGAGGCAAAAAATAAAAAGAACAAAAGATTAGCTTATGCGAAGTGAAATCAAAAGTTGCTCAAAAAAGGAGATCAACTAAAGATTCTTCCGAGTAATGCAAGGTTTCCTATCAGGACGTTAAAGAAGCTTAAATCAAGAAAATACTGCCCTTAGAAAGCAAGAAAAAAGTTTAAAAATAACGATTATATGGGCAGGGGCAGATCTAGGATTTTTTTTTTTACCATGGGCTACTAAAAGCTTAGCGCAATTGTTAGGACCGCAAAGTCCGACAAGTTTCGAACTCGGTTGAACAGTCAGGACTGCCAGGTCCAACTAGATTTTATTTCCTTGTTTGCAAAATTATTTTAAAGGAAAATCTTGGTTTTATTTACTTTGATTTATTTACTTACTTATTCACACGGTTTTATGGTATTTATCCTGTTAATTAGACGCGTGAATATTTAAGTGAGTTTGGAAAGATTTAACTTGATCTTATAGTATCTTATCTTATGGAAAGTTAATCTTTATCAAACTCTTTCCTATATCCTTTAGTAATCTATTCCTTGTGGAGTTCTTCTTTGTCTTTGATGTGCAGAATATATGAAGATCATGAAGATCTTATCAATCGGAAACAAAGACGTTGCAAAAGGAAGAATCGCCTTATCATGGAAAGATTCGGATATACTTTGGAAAGATCCTGTCTCGACTGGATATGGAGACTGGCCGAGAATCAAGGATATCTTTCAGGAGAGCTATCCTATAAATAGTAGAAATCCTAGAAATCAATGTAGAACACATGTGTAACAAAATATACATCTTTAGGTGTTCTCTTTTATTTTGATTTCTTCGTTTTCGCCCTCTTGAGTTACATCAAGAACGTGAGAAGCCGACGAGAGTTGGAGGGAGTTCAACGGGAAAGGATTGCGCCAGTTAGAGGGATCTATACGTACGTGCAGTTCGCTTGGAAGCATTCTCATAAGAAGATCATTACGGGAGTCTTGGTCTTACGGGTCAAACGGAGTAGACGCGAAAAAGGTTCCGGTGGTATCAACATTAGAGGGATTCGGTGTTAGAGTAAAACCAGTTGGTGTAATAACTTTTGTCCGTTGAAAGAAGTTTGATTCAGGCGAAAGCCTCGTGGATGTAGGACATAGTTCGAACCACGTTAAAATCTGCTGTCTTACTTTACTGTCTTACTTACCTGTCTTACTTATCTGTCGAGACTAGGTACCGCGACTATTGCATAAAATGTAAAGTATTAGACTCTAAGATCTATCAATTGGCATCAAGAGCCTATCACCTACTTACATTGGTGAGATTCTGGTTTTATTTAGATCTTGCAGATTTGATGGCACAAAACGTTGAGGGATCATCATCATCAAAGCCGCCGCTCTTAAATGAATTTAACTATTCATAATGGAAGGTCCGCATAACAGCTTTCATCAAAAGGGAAAATCAGAAAGCGTGGAAAAGCATTCTCAAAGGATGGTCTCCACCACTAGACAAAGATGGAAAGCCGAAGCTAGAGCTCGACTGGTCGGACGCAGAAGACCTCGACGCGAGCCACAACTCCATTGCAATCAATGCAATTTTAAATGGAGTCGACCTAAATCAGTTCAAACTGATATCCAAGTGTGAATCGGCCAAAGATGCATGGAACGCCCTCCGCGTTGCCCATGAAGGTACCCCATCCGTGAAAAGATCCAAAAGACAAATCCTTGGTACACGGTTTGAGGAACTTAAAATGGAGGATCATGAAACAATAGCTCAATACAATGTTAAACTTAGAGACATTTCTAATGAAGCCTTCCTCCTCGGTGATGAGTACAGTGAGTCCAAACTTGTTCAAAAAACTCTTCGAACTTTACCCTCAAGATTCGATATGAAAATTGAGGCGATTGAAGAAGCAAGAGACGTGGAAAACTTGTCACTTGAAGAGCTCATGGGTGCCCTCTCAACTTTCGAGTTGAAAAAGAATTTAGAGTCACTTCGAAAGGTGTTGCGCTTAAAGCTGAAATCAAAGACAAACCTCAAAGTGACGACAAGGACGAGTTCGAGGAATCGGTCGCGTTTCTCTCCAAAGGACTCCGAAAGTTTTCCAAGTGGAAAAACAAAGGTACGAACACTTTCTCTTCTAACTCTGATAATTCATTTAAATCTTCCGCTGCTAATGATCTTAGCTACAAAAGAAGAGGAAAAGGTGTTCATTGCAGGGAATGCCAAGGCTATGGTCACATACAAACCGATTGTGCAAATCTTCTCCCGAAGAATAAAGACAAAGCCATGGTGTGCACCTGGAGTGATGAAGAGTCATCTGAAAGTGAAGATGAGACTGGAGAAAAAGCTAATATTGCACTCTCCTCTGTCATCAGACCTGACTCATCACCTGTCGCGACTGACCAGGACGACTCCGAAACTGCTTCTGAAATTAAATCGATTACATCTATGTGCTGTGATGACGAGTTAGATTGTTGCATTGATGAACCTGTAGAAAGAACATTTTTTGCATTTTCTTATATTCTTAATCATGACTTACCACCTGTCTTGACTACTCAGGAAAACAGCGAAGATACTGAGGACGATAATTCCCCTGATCCTTTTCGGGAAATCAGAATCCTTAGAAATATTTTGTTTTCAGAGATACGCAAGAACGTTGATCTAAATAGACAAGTCATGGCCCTCAGAAATAATGTACAAAACATAAAAGAATCTATCACTATTTTTGAGGATTTGGAATCACACTTCCAAGATGTTCTTAAGGTTCTCAATAAGACTGTCACAGACAATCAGAACAAAGTTTCTGATCAAAGTCCTAGTCCCATTTTTAATCATGCTGGTCTTGGTTACCACCCACCGATCGGTCTAAGCAGGACTATTCTTAGTATATCTGATATGGATAATGATAGCTTAGCACGTGATCCTAATTACACACAGCCTCATGTTGTTTGCAGGTCCAGTCAACCGAACAGGCCCAGTCCCGTTTGGTGGTCACGACGGATGCACAAGACAAGCAGAACCTGTTATCATTGTGGTGGTCAAGGACATATTCGTTCATGCTGTCCTGACTTACAACAGAACTCATCGAGGAACATAGCAAAGAAACCTGTTGGACAACGAGTCCCGACATCTCGGAAGACTCCACGAAAAACAGTGTCAAAAGACTCCGATGAAGATTCTGAACCAACGAATCATATAAGGGTGAAATGTTCTAATCATAAAAACATTCATTTTGCTTTTTCTTCTGTTGAAAAAGTCTCACATGATTGTTGGTATCTTGACAGTGCTTGCTCACATCATATGACAGGAAACAAAAACCTTTTGACTAACTATGTCACTGGTCCAAGTGGAACAGTTCAGTTCAGCAATGGTAAAAAGGGTCAAGTGGTTGCAAAAGGAACACTCATTCTTAGCGGGTGTCCTATACTTAATTATGTGTTCCATGTTGATGGACTTGAGCATAATTTGATTAGCATAAGCCAGCTATGCGATCAAAAGTTGGTTGTCACGTTTACACAAGATGAATGTCATGTATTTGATAACCAAAGTTTTTGTATTTTTTCAGGAAATCGGACTGCTGAAAATTGCTATACTCTAAAGGAGTCACGACTCCCTTTAGAACAGTTCACAAACTCTATCTCAAACAGATCTATCTCTCCGTTTGTTAGTGAACTCATTTGTTTTTATGGTTCGCAGGTTAGTCAAGGAGCGAACAGATTGGTTATAGATCAATCCAAGTGCGTTCAATATACTATCAAGGACCTTGATCTTGAAACTGCAGAATAGTCAATGATTCCTGTCGCAACTCCTATATGGGTTGTCAATGAGACAAGAGGCAACTTCATAGACCTCAGTTTCTCCACTTATGGAACAGGAAGTCATCTCTACCTAACTATGCATAATCGTGTCATATTAATTGATATTGGTTGGGTTGATCACATGCTTAATAATTTTGTTTTTGTGCAAAGTGATGTGTTGGTCTTTAGTAACCACAATTGTGCTATTATCATTGCTCATAATCATGTTAAGCACTTATGCACACAGCACACGGATATATGGCACCATCTCTTATGTGATTTAGGTAATAATGAATGTGCTGTCATTAAGCATGTCGCGACTGGAAGACAAACTGCTGTTATTTTTATGAAGAAAATTGTTTCACAAAGCTTTGAGACCCTCAGAAAGTCTCTCAGCATTTGTCTCCACTAAGCGCTGGTCGCGTGCCTGATTTAACTGAGATGTTTTTATTTGTTGGACTAACTATCATGACTTACTTGCAGACCTGTTGGACAGCCGGTTCTGGAGCGTACTTAGAACTGCATTGATACACAGTGCACATCATTCCCTCAGTTAAATCAGTGAAATCGAAGGATTTTGCAACGGGCAATTTTTGTTTGTTTTGTTTTTATTTTGTTTTTATTATCTCTTTGACATGGACATTGTCCACTTTTGCTACCTCATCACTTTAAAAACAGAAGAATTGAGCTGAAAAGAAAAGTATGAGTGATCAAAAGAGTTGTGAAAAGAAAAGAACAAAGAGAGCATGAGCCAAAAGAAAAAGTGCTTCAAAAGAAAAAATATGGAGGAAAAAGCTGCCTAAACTCAATGAATATGTGTGAAAGCATTCAATTCATATTTCACGGTCATCACAAAATTGAAAAGAGCTACCATATTCTATATAAAGTTATTGTGTGAAAGCTACCTCTATGCAAAAGGCTCAAAGTGTGTGTACAAGGTGCAATTGTATTGTTTGAAAAGAGATATCTTGCAAAACGATTTTTGCCCCTTTCAAATTCTCTTCCTTTTCATCTGTTTATCATATGAGAATTCACACACACACATTTTAATGTATTCATCTGGTTCATGAGTATGCTTCAGTCTCGACCTGCTTTATACTCAGTCTTATAGTCTGTCATGACAGGGTGTCTCGACATCCACTTACACCAGTTGAGTCGGTCTTCGGTAAGTTATGTGAGAAATTTGCTGAGTTACTTTCTGTTTGTTTCTTTTAATTTGTGTTTTAATTTGTTTTAATTTTTATTAAACAGGTGCTTTTTATTTTATTTTGTCTTTAAAACGCGATATGTTTAATTTTGGCACGAATTTGTTTCCCGCCTATGCCTTGCCGCGTTTTAAAATTCGTAGAGATTGAGTTGCATATCTTGTTGGAATCTTTCCTAGATTAGTCTTGGTAAGAGTCCTATCTCTTATGGGAAGTTGTGGATAATGATTATAAAAGATATGACATTGATTTGATTACATCTATTTATATATCTTTCCTTTATATCATATCTCACGCCATCCCTATCTCTCTCTCTCGTGTGATTCTATTTTTTTTTGGTGTGTGGATTTGTGTTTTATGTCTTCTTTCTCACCTACATTTATCAAGAAATTATTTAACATGGTGAAATCTAAGTCATCAGGAGAATCATCTCAGTCGACCCCATCAGCCCCATCAGTCGACCCTGACAGTGCATCCACAACGGGCAACGAGTTGTCCCAGGTCTTGCAGCCAAAGCCACTTAAAATCCGAATTCCGGCGGACTTTATTCCACCGCCGTCTTCCACGGCACCACCGCAAGACACCACACCACCACCACCGGCAACAGAGTCCACACCCCGTGCCACTGATCCTCAGGCACGCGAGTTCTCTCCTCCTTTGGACGACTCGCACTCTGTTCCCATGCCGGACGACGCTTCGCCGTCACCTGCACCTGTTCCTGCATCCTCTCGCCGCCACACCGCCGCGGCTAAAGGGAAGCAGAAGGCTCAACCTCCTAAGCGCACTCCATCTGCTCGCCAAAAGTCAAAACCTGTTGCAGAGGGTGTCGCGAGCCGAGTCGGGACACGCAAGAAAGTTCCTGTATCCAAACGTCCCCGATCCGCTCCTGCTGCCTCGGACTCTGCTCCAATCGAGGTCTCTGACTCAGATTCCAGCCCTGTCCGCAAACAGCAGAAACGCTCAGCTCAGTCCTTGTCTGATAAGGACAACCAGTCAGGCGACCAGTCGGCCTCTGAGGTAGGCATTCACGACCAGGCTGAAGAAGAAGCTGAAGGAGATTTTGCAGTCCCTCTCCGTGTTCCACCGTCTAATGAGCCTTTCAGGGTGAAAAAGGCATTTTCCGACAGGTTCTACACATCTAATGCCAAACTCAGGGAGAGGTTTTCTTGAATCCACTCGCAGGGTCCAACCGTTTGTAACCCAGATTGTGCATGAGTTTTACGCCAATCTGGATACTCAACTAGGCGTTCCTGGGTCAGCCAAGGAACATTCAGTCTTTGTCCGGAAGTTCATCTTCAAGATCAGTCCGCAAATTCTGAACATGCAGTTGGGTTCTCCTGACGTACAAACCGGTCGCGACTCCGAGCTGGAACTGGAGGCAGATATGGATGCAGTCGCGTCAACCATAACCGGCCAACCCATGAAGTGGCCAAAGAATGGAAATCTACAGCGAGGTTCCCTTCTTCCATGGTATGGTCTGATCTATGGAATTATGGTAAAAAATTGGTACCCTATGTCTCATACTTCTACCGTAAGTCCATTAACTGCTTCTATCTTATTCTGTATTGGTTCGAATGCTCCCATTAATATTGGGAAACTGGTCTTTGAGCGTTTACAACTTGAAGCATTCGACCACAAGGTAAAGATGACCTTAGGCTATCCATCATTGGTCTATCGCTTGCTCATATCTCAAATGGATATCCGGGTCTCTAAGGACAAGATGACGAGCCGCCCTAGGCCTTATCATGCCCCGAGTCACCTTGTTCAAGCTCTACTTGGTTCTCCGATCCGGCGCTCTGTCCCAACTGCCAGGGATAACAAAGCTGGACCGTCTGTTCCCCAGGGCAGTCTCGACACCCTTCAGTCGCAACTTGCCCAGGTCATTACATTGCTGCAGTCCATGAACGAGTCACTTGCCCAATTAGCGGCAAAGCCTTGACTAGTTCTAGCAAAATGGGGGAGTAAACAGAATATGTAGAATGGGGGAGTCTTGAAGAATGGGGGAGATTTCTTCCGGCTGCTGCTGATCTATCTTGTTATTTATTTTACTTTGTTTTGTTTTTATTCCGCTTAAGAACAATGATTTAACTGCTTATTTTATTAAGTTGTTTTGCGAAGTGGTGCACCGCTGTTGCAACACATTTTTATTGCTGTCGAGACTCGTTAGTTGATTTATGTGCCTATCTCTTACTAACTTGTTTTATTTCAGCATGTCTACATTTTCCTTGGGATTTAAAAGTGTTTTTGCCAAACAAGTCAATTGGGGGAGATTGTTAGGACCGCAAAGTCCGACAGGTTTCGAACTCGGTTGAACAGTCAGGACTGTCAGGTCCAACTAGATTTTATTTCCTTGTTTGCAAAATTATTTTAAAGGAAAATTTCGGTTTTATTTACTTTGATTTATTTACTTACTTATTCACACGGTTTTATGGTATTTATCTTGTTAATTAGACGCGTGAATATTTAAGTGAGTTTGGAAAGATTTAACTTGATCTTATAGTATCTTATCTTATGAAAAGTTAATCTTTATCAAACTCTTTCCTATATCCTTTAATAATCTATTCCTTGTGGAGTTCTTCTTTGTCTTTGATGTGCAGAATATATGAAGATCATAAAGATCTTATCAATCGGAAACAAAGACGTTGCAAAAGGAAGAATCGCCTTATCATGGAAAGATTCGGATATACTTTGGAAAGATCCTGTCTCGACTGGATATGGAGACTGGCCGAGAATCAAGGATATCTTTCAGGAGAGCTATCCTATAAATAGTAGAAATCCTAGGAATCAATGTAGAACACACGTGTAACAAAATATACATCTTTAGGTGTTCTCTTTTATTTTGATTTCTTCGTTTTCGCCCTCTTGAGTTACATCAAGAACGTGAGAAGCCGACAAGAGTTGAAGGGAGTTCAACGGGAAAGAATTGCGCCAGTTAGAGGGATCTATACGTACGTGCAGTTCGCTTGGAAGCATTCTCATAAGAAGATCATTACGGGAGTCTTGGTCTTACGGGTCAAACGGAGTAGACGCGAAAAAGGTTCCGGTGGTATCAACATTAGAGGGATTCGGTGTTAGAGTAAAACCAGTTGGTGTAATAACTTTTGTCCGTTGAAAGAAGTTTGATTCAGGCGAAAGCCTCGTGGATGTAGGACATAGTCCGAACCACGTTAAAATCTGCTGTCTTACTTTACTTTCTTACTTACCTGTCTTACTTATCTGTCGAGACTAGGTACCGCGACTATTGCATAAAACGTAAAGTATTAGACTCTAAGATCTATCAGCAATAAATAAAAATGTATTATTTTAAAAAATTTAAATATCAAATGTGTAAAGCACAATAAAAATCATGTTAAAAAATGAATATATATCATTAAACAAGTTGAATGAAAAGGTTGTTGCATTTGCACCTTTCGATTAAGAAAATAAGATTGATCAATTATCAAATCAACATATTATCAATTATCAGATTGAAGTGAGGTTCCAGATTTGATGAAAACAAAAATTTCTATTTATTTTAGGAGAAAAACATGGTTTCTAATTTATTGTAAGTTTGCTATAATATATTTTTGTAAAACAATTAATGTGACTGCAAAACATGCTTAATATTGGGATAACATGCTCTTCTAATTTAATGAAAATGGCTTCGAATGGACTAACAAATATATTAAGGTACCTTAATTTCATATTTCTTATTAGGACTTACTTGATCTTCAAAGAATTATTCATAGGCTAAGCTATAATTACATATAAATATAAGCTTTGGGCCACAAATTGACCCCGGGCCAGAGCCCACTCAAGCCTTGTGGGTGGCTCCGCCCCTGCATGTGGTTGATTTTCCTAAAGATTTAACAATTTTGAAGAAATTCAAAGGGGTATATTTGTACAAGTAACAAAGTGATCATTCATATCCTGATGTTAACTCAAGATCGAGTTTTTTAGAAGTGTGAAGGACTGGTGTAGTACAAGAACCCTTGAATATTGGATATTTTTGCTGTAAAAAATGTCATGCACAAAAATCGTCATAATTTTTGATCTAGTGCTCCGTTTTGGGCCTATAAGATATCGAATTGAATGTCTTCGAATTTCCTACTATAATACGTGTATTTTAGGCCCAAAATATAATGTTTAAGACAGATCTTCATCATTATAGTTTTACATCTAATTATGATTTTACTTTCATTAGAACTCTGTTTCCTTTTTGTATTAGGGTTTGCTTTCAATACTATAAATACTTTGTTTCTTACTATTTTAAGCATCTTTTGATCAATTATTAATAAAAATAGGAATTTCATTCCAATTTTCTCGTGAATTCTTGTTTTTTCGTTGGTTACACGTATGTGTTTTGATTGCACGTTTTTCTTTTGTGTCATATTCTCAGTCTGTTTATTATCATTCATTCAGTTTTATGTGCTCTCTTTAGTGCATAGAATTAATCTATTTTAAACTCAAAAATAAAAGAAAAAGAAAAAAGTATGATATTTTTTAATGCATTCCTACTCCTTTTTTCATTCTCCCTCTCCGATTTCTTCTTCAATTGCTTATTATCTCTTTCACTTTTTTCTTCTATATTTTTGTACCCGTTCTTCCCTTTACTTACATCATTTTACACTCAAATCTCTTTTTTTTTTTCCTATTCCTCAACGAGACAACAACCCAGTTTCAAAAATGGAGTTTTAATCACCTAGTAACTTTAATAGATTAAGAAAATTGAAGGTATTCGCAGGTATTTGGAAGAATTTTTTGTAAATACACGAGTTTCTATAAAACAATTTAGATCGAGACTATAGACTCTCTTCTTTTGAGAACTAAAGTGAAAACAATTTGACCGTGCTAAGTTGTAGTCAAGCAAAGAGAAAAGGCATACAACCAAAACAGCTATAATTAACAAATATGAAGCAAGTAAAGAAGAGACATATAATTAAATTGACATGTCTCTATGTCCTTTTTCAAATTAGGTTATTGTGTAAGAGCAATAAATAGCTCGTTCTTCATTATTATTCAAGATATTTAGATTAAATAAAATTAGACTTGAGTTTATCTCAGTTTTTGTCAATTTCTTGGCATTCATTGTGAATCAGCGAGTTCTTGATTTTGAAATTTTGGTATTTTGCATGAACCAACGAGTCTTTTAATTTTGTCTGGTAGTCAAATTTTCTATAGCTTTCACTCGCTACATCATACACACACACACAAAAATCCCATAAACTAGGAAACAGAAAATCTAAAGAATGGCAAAAATAATTACAAACCAGAGAAGAGATAAAAACAAATCATTTACATGGATAAGATCATAAGATAATCAGACTTGGTTGTTTGATATCTATAGATAATGGAGAAGCTATAGTAAAAACTATCCCCGACTCAGCCCCGGGCTACACTTAGTTCACAATGATCACACACACACACACACACACACACACATATATATATATACATATATATATATATACATATATATATATATATATATATATATATAAAAGTATCCTCCTATACTACTTAGATACACTGCTATCAGGCTGAGAATTGTCCAATTCGTATAAAATAATTCTTGGTTCTTTTCCGGATCACCTACACTCAAATAAGGTATGTGAGATTAGTGGTCTCGGCGTAGACAATGTGATGGTTATGTCAGTAAGAATCCAAATAATACAATCTCAAAAATAGAAAGCTCACAGAGAGAAACTTAAAATATTTGAAAGTAAATAAACATATCAAGTATTAGAAAAACTCTCTCGCGACATCCTTCTTAAATTATCTATTTTGTAACTTTCCTTTTATAGTAACTATTTGTAAGTTAGTTTGTTTGGTTAATGGACACTTACTATCTTTAGTAAGTTAGTTACAACCTGTGTATATATATAGAATTTCTGTTGTATTATTTTTCACTTTTTCCAATTCATAATCAGAGATGAATCATAAACCCCCTCTGTAAATTCTTCAACACTCAATACACATTCAATATTTTGATTTCAGATTCAATTGTTCATCTACATTTTGTTGATCAAGACTGTTGATTCAATATGGTATCATTCACCAAGACTACGATCCTATTCCACTGCATCTAATCTCGGTTTGATTCTCTGTTTTTTGCCCTAATTTCTGTAATTTTTTGATTTTTCGTGTTTTTCACTGATTAAAACTTATGTTCGATCGCTTTTGATCGTTATTCTCTGTTGATCTATCCGTTTATTGTTTGCGGATTGCTTTTGTGCTGTGATTTGTGATCGATTGATTTGAGAATGAATTGTTTCGTATTGCGTTGTTGTGTTTGCTTGATTTGAGGATTTGTTTGTTGTTGCTGTTCTGTCGATCGATCTAATGGCTAAGAATCCATCAGAAGATTCTACATCTGTCTATTTTCTTGGGACACATGATTTTCAGGCTCTGCCATTGTTGGTGATATTCTCACTGACGAGAATTATATTTCTTGGACTAAAGGCATAGAGATGTCCTTGACAATTAAGAACAAGATTGTGTTCATCGATGGTACTTTGCCTTTGCCTACTGGAAATGATGATAATTTGAAAACTTGTTGGCAAAGAGCAAATAATTTGGTATTATCTTGGCTTCTTAACTCGGTTTCTAAGGAGATTCGTCATACTCTGTTGTATTTAACTACTGCTCGTGATGTTTTGGTTGAGTTAAACACAAGATACAATAGGATTGATGGATCCAGAGTTTTTCATCTACAAAAGTCACTTACTATTATTTCACAGGGTGCTCAGCCTGTTACTACTTTTTACAATATATTTAGAACCTTATGGGATGAATATGTGAGTCACAGACCTGTTATTGCTTGTTCTTGTGGACTTTGTACATGCAATGTCAATGCAAACATGATAGAACTCCAACAATCAGACTGTGTTATATCTTTCTTGGTGGGGTTGAATGATTCTTTTGATGCTTTGAGAAGCCAGATTCTGTTGAATTCCCCTTTACCATCTCTTTCCAAGGTGTATTCTTTTTTGCTCCAAGAAGAAAATCAGAGATCTCTACATCAGACTACTCAAACTATGGACCCTCTATCTATGTTTACCAAGGCAAAACCTTCTGGTTCTTCAGTTCCTTATCAAACTAATCAGAATCGATTTTAGAAGAATGGTCAGAACAAAGACAAGAAAAAGTTAAAGTGCTCACTGTGGCTTCAATGGCCATACTGTGGATAGATGTTTCCAGATCATAGGTTAGCCTCCTGGTTGGGAAGGTCCCACAAGCAAAAGACATGTTGCTAATCTAGCTGTTGGGAATGATGGTCAGTCTGGAGAGCCATCTCCAGCTGTTCAGTTGCTGATGAAGCCAATCAGGCTCTCTTTGAGCAATTTCTTGCTTTCCACAAAGCCCAACAGGCTACTGCTTCCGTTCAGCTTGTTGTAACTCAGAATCCTTTTGCTACTACTGCTTCTACTGCCTCTATTGGTAACAATATCCATCTTTTTCATGCTTTATCTTCTCAGTCTCATTTATCTTCTAAAAAGGATAAACTTTGGGTCTTAGACACAGGGGCTACAAATCATATGATATGTGATATTGATAGATTTAATTCTACTGCTGTTTCTATTGCAATTCCTATATCTCTTCCTAATGCACAGACTACTCCTTCTACTTCGTCCCAAGACATTCATTTAGCTAATGGTTTATTGCTTAAGGATGCACTTTTTATTCCTACTTTCAGTTTCAATCTTATATATGTTTCTAAACTAACCAAGTCTTCTAATGTTGATGTGTGTTTCTTTGCTTCTACCTGTATTTTACAGGACATAGCCATGAGGAGGACGATTGGTTTTGCTCAGTGTTGTTAAAGGCGTCGGGCGTAAGCAGGGCGTTTTATATGCTTAGAGGTGGAACGTAAGTCCTGAGGCGTGGGGCGCAAGCCCCACAAATTTTAAAATTAATTATTTTCTAAATATATTAATTATTGAAAAGACTAAAAGAAGGAGTTAATATGTTAATATGAAATATTTGTGTTCTTATAAAGTCATATAACAAATTTTAGTTTACACATTTATATAAGATGCATAAAAATATATTTCTAAACTCTTAATAAATTCTAAATATTATGAAATCAATTTATCATATTAAAAAGTAATATATTAAAGAAAAACACAAAGCCGCAAATAGATGATAATAAGTTAAAATATTATCATTGGAAGCTATAAAAAGATACCTTTGAGTTTTAAGAAATATTATTTAAAAATATCATAAGAATATTAAATATCTTTCAATTCAATATACTCATTGGTTATGCCAAATTTGTTTTCTAAAATAAATATAAATATAAAATTATAGAAAAATAAACAAAATAAATCTACATATATTTATCTTTGGGGCGTAAATCCAATAGTTTGGGCCGCAAAAGGTGTGTTTTTTGCCTTGGAGCGTTCGCACTAAATTACCGTGCGTAAGCCCCGTGACAGTTAAGCCCCAAAGTAAAGTCTCTGGGTGTTTTGGAGTCAAAAACGCATTGGGCGAGTTTTTAACAACACTGGTTTTGCTAGAGAAAACCATGGTCTTTAGGTCTTAGGTCATTCTGATATTGTTCATCATTGTAATAAGAATACTTTGCATTCTATTTCTCATTGTAATAATTCTACTACCACTAGCAATAAGATGCTCTGGCATGCCAGACTGGGTCACTCTCATTTCTCTAAATTGTCTTGTATTCAGCAACTCTCAATAAAGGATAATCTTACTAGTGTTCAACCTTGTGATGTATGTCATATGGCTAAGCAAAAACGATTAAGTTTTCCTATTAGCACTACTGAATCTACTGCTCATTTTGATATTATACGCTGTGATATTTGGGGGTCGTTTTCCATGCCTTCTCGTGATGGTTCTCGTTATTTTTTGACTATTATTGATGACTATACCAGGTGTACATGGTTTTATTTTATGAAATTAAAATCTGAGGTTAAACTTCACATCACTCAGTTTCATTCTATGGTTTTTAATCAGTTTGATAATAAGATCAAAACATTAAGGTCTGATAATAGACCTGAGTTTTTCTTACAATATTTTTATTCTCTTCATGATATTTTACATCAAACTAGTTGTGTAGAAACGCCTCAGCAAAATTGCCTAGTTGAACGCAAGCATCAGCATCTCCTTCAAGTAGCTAGATCATTGAAATTTCATTCAAATATTCCTCTAAAATATTGGCCTCACTGTGTTGCTACTGCTGCTTTTGTGATAAATAGGTTACTTACTGCTGTTCTGAATAATTAAACCCCTTATGAGATGTTGTTCAATAAATCACCTGATTATTCTATGCTCAAAGTATTTGGTTGCCTAGCTTTTGCTTCTTCTCTCACTGCTCACAGGCAAAAGTTTGATTCCAGGGCTCATAAATGTGTATTTCTTGGTTATCCTAAGGGTACCAAAGGTTATCTTTTGCTTAACTTGTAGACTAACATATTTTTAACCTCTAGAAATCTCAATTTTTATGAAAGTATCTTTCCTTTCAAAGACTCTAATTTTACTGTTCTTAATGATACTTCTTCTTTAAAGTTTCCCTCCAAGTTTTGTACAGATTCATTCATCTTGCCTCAGCATCATACAGTCGTACCTGTGGCTCCAAAAGTTCTTGTTTATCCTCCTGCTGATGTTAATTCTCAAGTTGATGTATCCAGTAACATTCCTTCTTTACAAACTAATGAGATTCTCACTCATTCTGAGCCTTTTCTGATCATTTACCTGTTGATGTTCATCAAATTACACCTGCTGATTTACATTTTGACACTAACTCTATTGTTCCTCCTATTGGTAAAGCTAATACTCAAGATATTGTTCCATCTAATGTTCCTATTGTCAGGAGATCTTCAAGACAGATCAATCCTCCTGCTTATTTACAGTCATATAACTGTAAACTCCCTCCTTCTCTTTCCAAAGCCAATCTTTCTCATAACTCTCTTATCAAATATCCTATAGAATCTGTTCTTTCTACCTCACAACTTGGCACTAAACATGCTGCTTTTACAGTAACTATATCTCAGGTTCTTGAACCAAGTTCTTACACTCAAGCCAAGAAACATCCTGAGTGGCACGATGCTATGAGAAAGGAAATAGAGGCTCTGGAGAAAACCAGCACTTGGGAGTTGACTACACTACCTCCTGGACAAAATTGTGTAGGCTATAAATGAGTGTTTAAGATAAAACACAAGTCTGATGGTTCCGGTGAGCGCTATAAGGCCAGATTAGTAGCCAAGGGCTACACACAAGAGGAAGGGTTAGACTATTTTGACACTTTTTTCCATGTTGCTAAACTCACCACTGTAAAGTTTTTGATTGCAGTTGCAACATCCATGAATTGGTTTCTTCACCAGCTGGATGTAAATAATGCATTTCTCCATGGAGACTTGGATGAAGAAATTTATATGAAGCCTCTTCCAGGCTATTGTGATCCCAAAGACACCAGGGTTTGTTTGTTGAAAAAGAGTCTCTACGGTTTAAAACAGGCTTCAAGACAGCGTTACAACAAGTTGACCACCAGTTTGATCTCATTTGGTTACACACAATCTATATCAGATTGCTCTCTCTTCATCAAGAAAACTGATATTTCTTTTACTGCCCTTTGTATCTATGTTGATGATATTACACTTGTAGGTGATAACATGAGTGAAATCAATCAACTTAAAGGATACTTGGACAATAAATTCACCATTAATGACTTAGGAGAGCTCAAATACATACTAGGCATTGAGGTGGCAAGAAGTAAAGCTGGAATCTCTCTATGCCAGAGGAAATATGCCTTAGACATACTTTCTGAAACTGGCTACCTTGGTTGCAAACCTAACACTACACCTATGGACTCCAAATCAAAGCTCAAAGCATATGATCCTTCTTTCCTAGAAGATCCAACCATTTACAGGCGCTTAGTTGGAAGATTGTTATACTTAACAATCACCAGACCTGACCTCAATTTCAGCATACATTGTTTGACTCAATTCATGTCCAAACCATGTGTCTCTCACCTTGTTGCAGCTCACAAAGTGCTCAGATACATCAAGTTCAGTCCAGGCAAGGGAGTTTTCTATCCATCCAACAATGAGCTTCATTTAAAGGCATTCTGTGACCGTGATTGGGCCACTTGTGTTGAATCTAGAAGAAGCATCACAGGTTATGCTATTTATCTTGGAGAAGCTCTCATTTCTTGGAAAGCCAAGAAGCAACCCACTGTTAGTAGGTCTTCTATAGAAGCAGAATACATGGTCGTAGCTACAACCACCTGTGAAGTTATCTGGCCCACACAACTGCTTCAAGATCTTTGCATCACTCATACCAAGACTCCTCTGATTTTTACTGACAGCAAAAGTGCACAATGTATTGCCATCAATCCTATCCACCATGAACAAACGAAACATATACAGATTGATTATTTTTTGTAAGAAAGAAAGTTCATGAAGGGGCAGTGAAAGTGGTTCACATTTCAAATGAACATCAAGTAGCCTACATTCTCACAAAACCTTTGGCACTTCAACATTTCACAAATATGATTTCCAAGATGGGCGTCTTGGATATCCATGGCCCTCTTGAGGGGGGGAAGGGGGGGGGGGGGAGGGGTGTCTTAAATTATCTATTTTAGAATTTTCCTTTTATAGTAATTATTTGTAAGTTAGTTGGTTTGGTTAATGGACACTTACTATCTATAGTAAGTTAGTTACAACCTGTGTATATATATAGGTTTTCTGTTGTATTATTTTTCACTTTTTCCAATTCATCATCAGAGATGAATCATAAACCCTCTCTGTAAATTCTTCAACACTCAATACGCATTCAATATTTTGATTTCAGATTCAATAGTTCATCTACATTTTGTTGATCAAAACTGTTGATTCAATAATCCTCAACCCACTGATCCCCAACCAGAAAAGCTAAATTTATCTCTTACAAGTCTCATCAATTGAAGTTCCAACACAACTAAAATATCAACTCTTAATTACCTAAAAAAAATCTTGAATTTGGGGATTGCACATAGTGTTAGGGCTTGACAATTTGACTTCTACCTACTGCTGGAATTGTGAATTTTAAGGTGCATATAAGTTGTGGCCTTGGATTTTGTGTTTATTTTGGATTGTCAACTGATGGCTAGATGTTTTAAGTTGGATTGGGAAAAGAATTTACTTGGTTACACTGGGGTAATTCTATTTTTTATTGACTTTCTAATTTATCTATTTTAATTAAATTATTTTTGTTGAGATACACACACACATATACATATATATATATATATATATATATATATATATATATATATATATATATATATATACACACACAAACACACACGTGTGCGCTAGTTTTAAATTTGACATAGGTGGAAGCCCCCTAAGCCCTATGGGTGGCTACTCTTCCTGACTAATACTATCACTTCAAAAAATTAAGGAGCTACATCCGTTTTGTGTCGTCAGCATTGAATGGTCATATATGTGATATGGATTCAAATGGCAATTTGTATTGGAACAATCTGTAGGATATAAAGTAACTGAGAGTCGTTACATGTTGATGTTGCTGAATTATAATATAGATCTGACATATAGTTGTTACCAATTGAGTGAGTTGAAGAGATCTTGATAGATGACATGGTAGAATTGTTGTCTAACATTACTCAATGTTAAGATCGTCATGCATCATAAAATCAAAGTTTCAAATAAAATTCACTTGTAGTCAGCAACTGAAGCAATTGGATTATTATTGGATATACGTGTCATTGCTATCAAACCTAGTTACGCATTATTATGATTTTCATGCGCCGCAAAATAAAATACAAAGTAATCATCATTGGTTGTCTGTGACTGAAACGAGTGCGACAATTGAATAAGAATTGGCTCTGAAATCCTCTACTTAAATAAGCTACATCATCAACTACATTTTCTTGATTGACGACTAAGTGTATTGAGAAACAAATGTTTGTATCACCATCTATATTACATTAATACATCATCTCCATTTACTTTTACAACACATTTTCGTTAGCAAATCGCATTTGCATTAGAAGCCGGAAGAAAAGCAAAAAAAATGGACAAAGCAATTAAGAGGTAATGAGAGAGAACAAATAGAAAGGAGGATATAGAAGAAGATCAATCGACTACGACAAGCATTGCAAAGCTTTTGCATAATTTGTTTTTCTTCCTAACAATATGAATTGCTATTGAAGACAAACAAAAAAGAGCGTCTGTTAAAAGATAATTATGGAAACGACAATAGGTTTCTCTAATTCATGTTGATTGTATCATGATGGTCAAACTAATATTATTTTGACATGCATACGGTCATTAAATGTACTTTTTGTCCTTCGTGTTTCCAAACAGGTAACGTGAGTTTGAATATGAGTAAAATCATTAATATTTAAAATAAGAGCCCCTCTACCCATCTTTAAAATAAAATCCAGATTATAGAATGATAATGAAGTGTATAGAGGAGATGTTCTTGCTTGCCTTTTCATCTTGGTCCTCAAAATTCTTTGGAATGTTTCATGTCCTTGGAGTTCTTCTGCCAACGGAATTTTTCTTAACTAACCCGACTCATTCTGCCAACGAAAGGTCAAATGTTGAGAATCGATCTAATGAGAATGGTGGGTCGGTGAGTAGAAGTCAGTGATAGTAGACAAGGGAGTTCAACCAAAAGAAAAATTTATTTTCCAAGATAGACTTTATCTAATGTATATATGCTACTTATAAAGTTAACATAGTAGAAGATGTAGGTATTATATGTAGGAGAAGATCCATCTCGGGGATCCTCTACTATAATACAAGATACATCATCTACTACATTCCCTTGATTCGTCCTAAGCAATTTTATATAGAAATAATTTCATGTGTATTAATCCTCGAGATATGGTGTGATTGTAGAATCTTCACTACTTTAATTTTCAAGAAGTGATCATGTAATTATTTAAAATTTAGGGGCATAGTTAATGTAATTATTCATTTTAATTCTAGAATCATAATGCAACGTGAGTTACAATATTAAGATTCGATGCAAGTTCGTCACTATGTATGAATCAAAGGACATGTAATAGATGATGTAGCTTGTTTTGTAATAGAAGATATTAGGCAATTGGAAATATGCAACATCATGATGGCGAAAGTACTTTATTACACAACAACAAAGATATGTCCCAAAAGAAGAACCATTTATGGTTCAATATCTTACTCGACCAAAACTTAGTTTAACCATTAGACCTTAAAAAACCAAACTACGGACTTTTATTCCTTATTTCGTCACCAGGGCCAACTGCTCTCCAACTTTCTTGATCTTGATCCATTTCTCACTCGGAATAAGTTCAAGCGGATTCTTCTTTCGCAATGATACATCATAAACTTCCTCCATATCTAGTTCATCTGAATTCTCACACCCTGGAACAAACCAATTGAACGAATGAACCAAAGTAGCCACAACGAACGGAACATGTAAAGCAGCCATCAGCAATCCGGGGCACATTCTGCGACCCGACCCAAAGGAACATACTCAAGATCACTCCCTTTACAGTCCAAACCCGAAGTAAGAAACCGTTCTGGGTCAAAAGTCGATGGATCTTCCCAAACGGACGGGTCGTGAGACATAGCCCACGTGTTGAGAATTACTTGAGTGTTGTTTGGGATTGTGTAGTTCATTACTTCGCATGTTTTGGTGGCACGGCGAGGGAGAAGAAATGGTATAGGAGGGTGCATTCGCATTGTTTCTTTTATACAAGCTTGTAGATATGGGAGGTCTATAATGTCGGACTCTTTAAGGATCCTTTTGTCTCCAATCTTGCATTGAAGCTCAGTGCGAAGTTTGTGCATTAATTTCTTGTTTTTTATTAGATCGGCAAGCGCCCATGTAATCACTGTGCTTGTTGTGTCCGTTCCTGCTAGTAACAGCTCCTGCAACCACAAGAATGATCATTTACTAAATTTACTAAATGAGGTAGTAGCAAAAACTACCCATTTGTTATTTCATAAGCAAATAATCCTCGTGAAATTTAAAAATTAGCAAATATCTCTATCATTATCTTTTAAGTTAACTGTACCAATACATAACGAGCTTTATGCATTAAAATTTTGTTACCAAACACATAGTTGTTCAACTAAACATTATATGCTTTCTTATTTTCTGTTTTAGATTTTCTTAAATTACTTAAAAACATGATATAATATTGTATTTGTTTTCTACACACCTGAAGAGTGATACTCTTATATAAAAATAAATGCTAACAAAGTTATATAAAATTCAGTTTGAACAACATCAATCCACTATCCACTGAGGAAATATAATAAAAATTAATTTTTGTAGTAGTTTAAGTACGTATATTTTATTAAATATAGTAGAGTGTTTTTTTGCTAATTTTTTAATATTACGGGGGCGTTTGGTAATAAAAATTATAAGGGGTAATTTGCGCACTAGAAATAACATAGGTTATTTTTTCTATTTACTCTTTACTAAATATTACCTTGAATAAATGCAAATACTGAGTTTCCAGTAACTTTTCAAAGTTTAACAACTTAATTCATTTGATTCAAGATGCAATATATATATCTGTGTGTGTAACATACCAGTAACAAGTGGTTGATGTGCATGGTCGTCGTTGAACCCTTTGTCAAGTAGAACATCCAGGAAATCTTGTAAAATTATATTTCTATTTGTTTTTCTTTCTTCGAGAATTTGCTTCCAAATTGCAAATATTTTTTCATAGAATTCGTTTGCCTTCTTTAACTTCCTTTGAATGTCTAACCCATGCAATATTGGAAAAATATCTGCCAAAACTCAAAAATATCTGCCGATAACAAAATATTGTACATTGTATTTAATACGGTGTTAAATATCAAATCGCTCATATCCACTACTTGACCTTTTCTTTCCTGCAGATACTTCACCATATTTGCCACATTCTTTTCTCGGATCTCGGCTTGATTTTGAACCGCTCGTGCAGTGAACAACCCCGCCCGACTAATGGACCTCATATACTTCCACTGATCATTGCACTCTTTTGCAAAACCAACTGCGTATTTATTGATATTCGGGCTTGAGGCCGGATGTGAGTACGAAATGTACCTAGTAACAAAATGTTTGAACTGTTCTTTCATAGATATCAAATTGTAAGTATATAAATACAAGACATTGGTGCATAAAATATACATTTGATTTTTAAAATATTGAGCAGATACTTTATGATTAGTAAAATTGTACATATTTATAGATAAATCATAAAAGACATTATTATATAAATCTATACTGAATTTTATAAAATATTGAGCGATTAAGACCATACTGTAAAATCTTAATGAATCTAACCGTATGTAAGCATCAAATCTCAATAAAACCCGACAGAGAAAACCGAATCTCAACATATAAAGAATATACATGTCAATCACCTAATAATGTGTGTATATCAACAATTGTTTTTCATATTGCGGTGATTTTAAAAATAGTACTTGTACTACGCATCAGATCTCAACATACCTGCCTGACAAAACTAAATCATTGGTCTTCAGTATCTCCTCCGCTGCCTTTGCAGATGAGCCCACCACGACGAGCTTAGTTTCGAGCCTGACGGCCATTATGGGACCGTAAGTTTCGGCCATGTTGCTAAGCTTGATGTGAGGGTTTTCACTCAACTGAAAAAGATTTCCACTAAGGAAAATTTAGCACAATGTTGAATTGTGGAGAGTGTGGTGTATATAAGCTCGCTATCAATTCTCCCCCTAATTTTAAATGAAACAGACGTCAGCTTATTTTGCATGCATGCATTTTTAGACAAATGAAACGTGTAAGGAATTTGGTGTTGAGGTGGCATGTGATTGTCTTTTTTCCATTGATGTTAACTGTTTCTTCCATTTGTTGAGGGAAGAAATGAGAATCAATTACAAAAAAGAGTATATTGAAAATGCTAGGATTTAGGTGGAGAGGTAATGAATTAATTAGTAGTACCACTATGGTATTTAATGAATGGGATCATGAGAAAGACACATATTAAAGTGGCCATTTACTTTTGGATTACTGATTATATTTCTTCTAGGCATTGAGTTTTATTTATTTTTAGGAATCCGATAGCAAGCATATGTGATATATTAGTTAGGCAATGTACTCTCTTGAAGAAAATAAGAAATGTTGCACATTCTATACGAGTGCAGTTCTCTCGCGAAAATTGAGAGTGGGGTTTATTTTATTTACGCGTGATTTTATATAGGTGGGTAAGGTTGAAAAATGGATAAATTATAAATGAGTAGAGTCATAAATGATTTAGGTACACCCATCATATAACTCGTTCATAGCCTATTTAATATTAACGCACTTCAAAAGACTCATATTACTTAGCCAACTAAGACTACCCTGCTATACTTAATTCGTTTAAAAAAAAAACTCTATACCTCACTCACCTAAAAAATAAACAATACACCTAGATCACCCAAAAAATTACTCACTACACCTAAATTAGACACACACTACACTACATACAACCAAAAATGATAGTACACTTAATTCATCACTTAAAGAAATAGTCAGTACGACACCCAAAAACTGCACATTACATCACTTAAAAAATATACATTGCATTTAAATCACCTAAAAACTATAGATTGCACCTACAACACACACTATGTACTACACGTAAAACACACAAGATACGTATGGCACCTAGAAACACATAGAATATGTGCTCCACCTAAAAATCCCCACCCCACCCCAGGATTTATTTTTGCTTTTTTAAAAAATAAGTTTTTTTTTTTTATATGTATAATATTTAGTCTTTAGTTCTCTTTTGTAAATTAAATATGATTACTAGTAGATTTTTAAGTCTTTAATGTTATCAAGGAATGATTCTCAAAGTTTCCAGATGTGAATTGATTTTTTCCTTGCTACAAGTGGTAAAAGATGTGGCCTCTACATATATAATAAAATGACTTGTGACTACTTAGTAAGATTGAGAATCAAATTATAGAGGACACCTAAAGTACATTCCAACTTAATATTTTATAAATAAAACGGATTCCGGAAAGACGTCCCGGGACTCGAATATAATAAAAATAAAAAGGTATCAACAAAAATTCACAGACTGATCAGCGGAATCAAAAAGATTCTTGATTACATAAATTATTAAAAATAAAACTACTAATAAACTGTGGGTGTGATGACCACCATGTACTTTCGATGTGTTGATGTCCATAAGTCATCAATGCGTCCACCGTTTTATTTTACTTCCCAAAAAATATGGAAACAGTAATAGAATTAAAGACCTTCAACTTTCCAATCCATCGGCTCTGTATTCTCCAGGGTAATTTATATGAATTGGACTTAATAAGATTTTGTGACAAAAGTGGCCTAGTCCCTTCTCAACCAAATAAAGTTCCAGTGTCGTGTCGTTCCCCGGCCTCGTCCATCACAAAAGTAACTGCCCAGATTTCTGCCTCAAAAGCAAAAGCAGAGCCCAGGTGCTGAGAAAACGCCCCTAATGAGAAACCCCTAGCGTTTCCAAAGATACCGCCTGCTCCAACAATTCTCGACATGCCTACCAAACTACCATAAATGTTACATTGATCCAGTTTTAAATCTGTTGATGCCAAAGAACGGAAAAAAAATTGGTGACTTTCTCGGCAGAAGCGTCACGTCAAGAATCTTCATCAACAGAGTGAGCACAACCAACTCTAAAAAACTCGGTCTCTTAATTTATCGGAACTGATAATACCTTATTTGATTTATTAATTACACCTTGATTGTATTGTCTAACTTCAACGAGTGACAAACTCTACAATCAAGATAAATTTTCATACAATCCTTGGTAGTACAACAAACAAAGTTTCCTATATATGAATACATTACACTAAGGTCTCAACTGTAAATTATAAAAATATAACTAAACTGACTACAAGTTGCATGAATTAATCATCCACAACCAGTGTATAAATTATTTTACATAAATTAGGCGCACTACTCACTATCTTGATTGATCACAAGAACAATTTCACAAACATAAAGCACCATAAGGCTTGGAAAAAAACACACTTTCAGTACAATAATAGTAGCAACAACAAGACATCCAGAACATTCTAGGTTCTCCCACAACTGGTTTGAGAACAATGAACAAAGACAAATAATCCGTTACAAAACAGTAACAAGCTTCAAATAATCCTCCAAGTAACCATGAGATGAAACAAAATATAAATCAGAAAATATTTTCTTAAAAGAATAAAGCAAAAATATTTTCCTTCACCATTTCATAATTTCTATCTTAAAATTCTGAAACTCCAACATACTAAAAAGTTCCCACATACAGATCTATGACCACAAAATGAACTAGTCAATCACTCATACCTATATAATCAAAAGAAAATATATATGTCAGGAACCAACTCAATAGTTAAACTATAACTTTGTTATAATAAACTTCACATTATTAAAGAACATACCTTAATAGTTGCATGAGTATCGAGTTCAGCTACCAATGGAGGGAAATCAATAAATATTAATTCCTCTTCAATTAAACTAGGAGCTTTTTACGTACATCATATAATAATAGGAAAGTGCTTATCAAAAAAAAAAAAAATGGCGTACGTATATGCAATGCTTGAAACTTAATAACTCATTACATACTCTCAGTCCTAAATAACCAATCCCTAGTGCATGTATATTAAAATTTAAGTGGTATTGAGAAACATAGGGCTACAATATTTATTCAAGATGTGACCCCCAATGCTAATAAGTAGACTCTGAAGCAACTGCAGTATTAGGAATTCCAAATGCGATCAAAGCTAGGGTAGTATATCGATCATGTTGCATTCTCATTCTGAAAAACGACATCAATTTTATCACATATATCATCAATATTTTCAAATTGACCAGCACGAGGTGACTAAGATGAAGCAAATGAAGAACGGTGCAAATAGTCATTAAATATTTTTCGAAGAATAATACTCTACACGAAGTTCACTCACACACTCATCGCAAGTTTCAATTGTAAATAATTTTTGAAGAATAATACTGCAAATATTCTAAATCCAAAACGAGCATCTAATATGAGTGCAAACTTAAGAGTAAGTTCAACATTCTAAATACTCACCAGACTTCGCTCGCATTCTAATTGTCATTAGGCTAAATTATTGATTATTGTTCAACACATCTCTGATAGGATCCTCAATTTTTCATGTTCTATGAAAACACGATTTTACCATGAGTATTCAATTCCAAGAAATAGAGTAGTAATGTCAAAGAATGGTTTCACAAACTTTTGAAAATGTGCTTGATTTACTTTATTCTAGTCACCTTCTAATCGACATATCTTAAAATTCGAACCATCATTTTTCATTAGCTAAGATGTTTGATAGAAGTGTAATGCAATATCGAAGGTTGAACAGTGCACCTACCAAAACCACTTTTCTAGCTTCACTTGCTCTAACATATTTGACACATACTCTTATTTTGCTTACAGGTTCCTTCTATTAGTTTTATTTGTGATTGAACAATCAAGTTCAACACATGTGCCCCACAACACTCATGAAAACACTCCCGGTTAATATGGAAAAATTCTTTTTCAACATATCAATCAGTACATCAATATAATGTCAAAGTGATTATGTCTTTTTTGCAATTCCCTAGTCTCTTAATATATCTATGATGTACCCAGCCAAAACAAGTCCCTATGAGGTAAATGAATGTAACAAAATTGGAACTCTAACTTTCTTCAACATAATGAGCAGTTAAAGCCAAATAACCATCTGTCATGCTAGGACAAAATGAAAAAAAGGAGAAGGGAACTGTGTTGTGGTAACTTGGGGACTTTGTTTTAGAGTTTTTGGAAAAATTAAAATTTCTAATTACCTACTCAAATTTCATAAATTATAATAGTATCCCTTCTTATTTTGCTAGTGGGTTTTATCTAAGTATTTGATCCACTAAAGGAGATAGCGAGTCGTGTTGTGAGATTTAGAAGAGATCTAAAATACTTCAATTTTCGAATAATACATTGAATGTGTTTCTTAGAGTAAGGGATGTCATCTCTTTTGAGAATTTCAACTTCTTATTATAAACTAAGTATAATTCATAGCTTTTCTTAAAACATTATACATAATAATCTTTTTTTTTTTTTTAAGTTCTAACATCAAAAATCAACTGTAGAGTGCGAAAGTGAATTCTTGGAAGCAAAAAGCAGGAGACAAAAAACCCTCACGAAATAAATATATATTCATGATTTTTTAATTTTGATTTTGATACTTTTAGGTTTAGGGCATATTTTCCTTAATTTTATGTTTCATACGTGGTATATATTTTTTGGTGTAGTGTATGTTATTAGGAATTTGAGTTAATGTGTGTGTTAAATATAAAGTGTGTCTTTTGATGATTTAAGTAGATGTAGTGCATGTCTTTTATGCTTGGGTACTTTTAAGGTACTTTTTGTTTTTGTTAAACTAAAATCCATTAATCAAAAAAGAGGAGCTACAATAGGGTAGCCACCATCACAAAAAACCGAGCTAGGGATCAAGTCTAAAGGAACAAATCCAGAGAAATCTGACTCTCTAGCCCAAGCTGCCAAAAAGTGAGCAGAATGGTTACAATGTCTAGGAACAAAAATAAATTTCCAATTAGGCCAACACTCCCATAGTTTATGAATCTCCTGAACAGCAGGCCTTGAACTCCAATTAGGTAACTGCATCTTTGAATTAATGCACTTGATCACTTTTAAGGTACTTGGAGTGGGGTGTATTTTTATATACTGTGTGGTCTTAGGTGTTTCGTGAGTAGAGCATATATATATATATATATATATATATATATATATTCTTTGGTATTACAGGTGCATTGCATGTTTTTTGAGTATGTAGTATATGCTATTTAGGTGTTTCGGATGTATTGTGCATTTTTTGGTGATTTAAGTGTAGCGTGTGTTTTAGATGTAGTGCAGTTTTTTTTTTTTTTACTGTATTTGAGGTGTAGTGCGTGTATTTGGTGGTGTATTATTTTAAGTGTTCCATTGCATTGTGTGTTTTAAGTGTTGCGTATATTTTTTGGTGTTCCGGGTATATTGTGTACTTTATGTGTGTCATTTATCTTTTTAAGTTTTTCTAATGTAGTGTTTGATTTTTAGGTTTCTTTGATCTAGTTTAAGTGTGTTTAATTTAGTGTCTAGCGTGTGTTTTATCTATAGTGTGTATCTTTTGTTATTTCACGTGCAATGCGTGTTTTTTTCTTTGGTGTATGTGTTTTTTATGTATTTTGAATATAGAGCATTTTTTTAGGTGTTTTGAGTGTAATGTGTGATCTTGGTGACTCGGGTGTATTGTGTATTTTAGGTGTAATGTGCATCTTTTTGGTATTTCGATATAGGGTTTTAATGTGGTGTATATTTTTTGTGTTTCAGATGTAATCTGTGGTTTTAGGCGTTTGCGTGTGTTTGTGTTTGTGTTTTAAGTGTAAAGTTTTTTTTTCTTTTTTTTTTTTTTGTGATTTTAGGCGTAGAGTATGTTTTAGAATTGTGTGTGTATGTACTTTTTCTTTTGTGCTCTAGGTGTAGTGTGTTTTTTATAGTTATTCGAGTGTAGTATGTGTTTTTTATTCAGTGTGTATCTTTTAAATGTTCCGGGTATGTACTTTTTTTGTATTTTTGGTGTATGTGTTTTTGGTGTGGTGTATTTTTTATACTTTTTTTTTATTCTTTATAAAGAATTAACGGCTCATACCAGATCTTGCGGGTTATCCACGAATCACCATTTTAAAAAGAAAATTGGTAATTGGTAACCCGTGTAACCCATTTATTAGATGAAAGTCAGCTAGTACAATATATGTATAAAATGAGTCAATCCATAATCTATTTATATGTAGTGGGTTGGGGAATAGAATTTAGGTTGGGATTGCCACCTTTTGCCGTAACTGATATGTCCCACAATTATTTCTTATCCTCGTGTGGTCTTAGCCACAAGGAGACGCATACTTAATGTTTATTGGATCACGGTCAATCTTTTATAAGAATCCGTTTGTGCTATGCCTGCTCGCACAATGTATGTGTCTTCCGTTAGTTAATACATCACTGCAAGAAATCTTGTTTTTATCGGCGTTTTTTTCCTGGCGCGTGGGCAGCTCGCCAGCACAAATATGACTTAATTTCGATTTTAAGCATTTTTACAAGTTTCTTCCGTGCTTTAATAAGAACTTTATTGGCCCAGAAATAAGTAAACATTTTAGAATAAGCCCAATCCCAAAACCCTAGCATCAGCAAAAAACACTTTTCACAATTTTGTAGCCGCACTTCGTTCTCGCGATTATCGCTACATCCGCTCCTCCTCTCATATCACGATCAATGGTGAGTGATTATGAGTTAGATTATGCGGTGTTCTGCAAATTAATTGTGTTATCTACAAAATAATTTTGACAAAATCTATTGTCAGTTTGGAGTTTATAAAATTAGTTTTACACTTTACAGAATCTACTTTGATGAAAATCGATGCTTGTTGTGATTACGATTGCTTATTTTTTCGTGCACCTGTTGGTTGTAGAAGTTGATTTTTGTTTAAGACTTGTGTGAAGCGGAAAAGATTATAGGTGAAAACCATTCTGCTTCTGTTCAGCTATTGTATTTGATTTGTGGAACAAAGTTGTATACATGTAGTGTTATACCAAGAAAAAAACTATATTACTGTATGCTATTTGGTTGGGAGAGTTTATGTATCTAGCACTTGAAGCTAACTTGAGTTTATGTTATCTGGCACTTGAAGCTAACTTATTTCCAACAATATAGTTTTCTCATGTGAAATGACCAGATACCAAAAAAAAAAAAAAAACTTTATCCATGTCATGGGTGAAAACCTTGGATGCTCAGTATGCTCTTGGATGAAAAAGAATATAGTTTTTTGGTATCTGGTCATTTTCATGCATCACATGGAAACTCTTGGATGCTTTGGTTAAGAGAAATTGCTGGATATAGTTTTTTCATCCATCACATGTTATTTTTTCACTTTAGCTTCCAATTTGCTTGATTATTAGTTGGAAAACTTAGTTGGAAACCTTGGCCCACAAAGTTATGTCTCTTGACTCTTGAGTAGTTATTGGTTTAATAATTCCTCAATTTCAAGTGCAAGTAAATAATCTCAAGTTCTGCGCACTCTCTTGCAGGCCATACTCAGACCTTGAAATTTGATTTAAGAAAAAGCTGGAGACTTCACTAATAGCATAGAGGTTTATAGGTTCTGATATTGATTGTAAGCCTGCGCTCTTCGAAATCTGAATGGTTTGGGGGAAGAATATGCAAAGGTTAGTGCTTTAACAATATTGGTTTTGCTGGATTTTTTTTTTCTTCACATAATTCCTGTTTTAATTTTTCTCAAATTTGAGTTAGCATATTTTTTAAACCTTCAGATTATTTTTTAGATATATTGTAGTTTGAGTTTTATCATCCTTCATATTTATTACGAGTTTTTCAATATTTGAACTCCTTTTGCAGTGGTTTTCCTTTACTTTTTGAATTTTGCTGGTTTGACTTTTCGAGTTTGTTAGTTTTTCGAATTTATTACAATTCTTTTAGTTTCTATGTTTTGTCTTGATTTTCATTTTATTCTATATTGGTCGGTGCATTCAAGATGTTTCATTTTTTAGATTTATTACTTATATTGGCTTTCTTATTATTTTTTATTTCCAGATTCGTAGCTCTTTAAGGTTTTTACGGTTGCCTAATTTTTAATTTGTTTCTCAATTTACAAATTTGTTTTCATACTGGTTTTCTCCTTGTTCTATGATTTGGAATTTGTGAAGCTTGTTTCTCTCTCTTTTCTTTTCATTTTCTTTTTTTTTTTTTTTTTGCAATTTTCAAGCTTATTTTTATGTCTGTTCTTTTTCTCTTCATTTTTTTGAGGTTTTTTACCTTTTTAAGTTTTTCCATTGTTTAGATTTTTATTGGTTCTGCATTTTTCTGTAATATTTCTCATATTGGTTTTTTGTATTCTTTAATTCTAATTAAATGTGTTCTATCTTAAAAGAATTTTCTCAGTTTTCCAAAATAATGTTATTATCATTTATTTATTTATTTATTAAGTCTTAGTTTTTTTTATCTTTTCTCTGTACCAAGCTATTTCATATTCGTTTTCTATTTGTTTTTCATTTTAAAATTTATTATGTTAGTTTTCTTACAGTTTAGACTTTTTTATTTGTTTTCAACTTCCATCTTTTATTTTTATATTAGTTTCATTTTCTTTATTTAGAGATTTTAAATTTCTTTTTCACATTTTAATTTTAATTGATACTGGGTGAAGATCGAGTAGATATGCAGCACTTTTGTTGTACCATTACCGGCGCTTTAATAGTGCCAGTACCTTTACCGGCGATGGCTTAGCCGGCGAATTTACCATCGCTTTGATTTAAGCCGGTACCGGCGGCTAAAAGCACCGCTAAAAGCCTAAAAAACTGCCGGTAAAGGCAATTTTTTTTGTAGTTCATGTCAAGTGTGGACCCCTCCTTTCTTTTTTACATAAATATGGTTAGATTACATAGAAAACTATGACATTTCTTCTTTGTAATTTTATTACTATTCACACCACAGTTAAACATTTGAGGCGGATATGCAAAATCGACCAAACACATTGACTACGTTTAGGAAATCAAAATTTTAAGTTTCTAGCTAAAAAAGTATCAAATAAATAAATAAAAAAAAACTTAAACTAAAAATTGAAAATTGATTAAATCAAAGGCCCGATTAGTCAAAATCATTATATAACAAATTCTTTATGTATTTTTCAAGATCCTAATGATTTCTCCACAAAAAAGACATGGTAGAGTACTAATAGTTAAAAGATCTTTTATGAAAATGTTTTTAGGAATATATGCAGAATTTTTTTTTAAAAGAGGATATATATAGAATTTTAAAAATGGCCATTTGCTATTAATTTCTTTCTTTCTTTAGATATATTGAGAAAATAATATCGAATATCAAATCAATTGAAAGATCTAAGTTTTACCAAAAAGTAATTTACTTTTTTCAGGAATATTTGCTCCACGAGCAATGCAGCATAACCGGATTCTTTTTGTACTTGTATGTCCTGATTTGAAAACGAGTCAGTTGACTTTGAAGACTAAAAAAATATCAATAAGCAAGATGAGTGAGTATTTCAGTTACCAGAATGTGTAAAAGAAGAAAAACACAAATGAGGTCCATAAATGACATGCTATGATTTAGTTTTCGCTCCTCCTTCCATCATATGGCTCATTGAAACACACCAAGTTAATCGCGGATGCACCTCTTGCCCCACGCCCAAATCTATAGCCAATATGGATATGTTTGGGTTCCAAGGGTTAGCTTAAACCTAATGTCCCTTAGGATCAACTTTTTGTAGTATGATGATCTATATGATAGTACTCAAACTGTTACCATGCGTTATGTGGATGGAAAGTTATTTCATACAACTTTTGCATGATGATGTATAATGTAAGTAATTTGATTTTTAGTGATGGTGTTTTTAGTTGGATTCAACATATAAAGTTTAGTAATCTTATAATGAAATGAGTAGAAATGCATGATTTGGACGAGACTTATTAAGTTCAGTGGTCCTAAATTTAAGTATTTATTAAACAATATTTGCGTGATTTTTTTTTCTTTTTAATATTAGGGCCGCACTTAGCATGCAAAATATCTCAGTAATTTCATGGATATTGGATCTCCATTAGCGAGAGCTTAGTGGTCATTATAACTTTTCTTGGATATAGAAAGATATATTGGCATGCCAATACATGAGTAATCTTGTTATTAGATCTTATGCTCACATTTCAACCAAGCTATTGTTCTCCACGATTCAATCTTACTCCACACTTGTAAAATATAGATACACCCACACATTTAAGTAATCCATCAAAGGAAAAGGTTCAAATGACAAATGAGTTTTAGCCGGCTTGTGAAAAATATAAAATAGGTATAAATTTTGTGGACATACTACGTATAATTTAGTCTGGTCCAGTTTGAAGCATAATGGTCCTTTCTTTACCTTACGGTAGAGATGACGTCTAAATGTTTAGTGGTTTGTAGATAAAAAAAAAAAGGTATCATTCAAAGTACCGTTACATTAAAATATGATGCAAATAAATTAACTAAGATGTATTTTTTAGAGTAGACAACACTAAGTTATCCCTAATTTTGTTTCAATGAATTGTCAAAAGTAAAATAAAAATAATTGCCCACATCACATCACCTCACAAACGTCATAAGATGACTACTTGTTTGTAACGCCCCTGAAAATTTGGAAAAAAATAAAAGAAATTCTGAATTTTCATTATAGTCCTTGAACGTTTTGAAAATATGATTTTGACCCCAAAAGATTTGAAAAGTTACAATTTAGCCCTTCCCCTTTTGAAAAACTTATGATTGACCACAAATATTTTCTTTAAGACCAAATGAGTTATCAAAACTTTCAAAGTGGTCCCTTGTAGTTTCAAAATATCCAAGCATTCATTTACAATGGTAAATCTTCACATATTTACATTTACATTTGTAAAAAGGTAATTTTGCTTTGTCTTTTATGCTAGATATTTCTAATATTTTATTCTTATAAAATCCTATCAGATAATGTCTGGAAAATTCATCATAATTAGGGTGGCCTATCTTGGATTAAAATAAAAATGGGTAGGGAATGGTAATTAATTCTTTGTCTCCCATTTTCACCTATAAAAGGGAGGTTCTCTTCAACATTTTTCACACACCTCTCTTCTCCGAATATTCTCTTCTTTTCTTCTGAAAAGTTCTTTCTCTTGATGTTTAGATTTCTAGAAAAATTATTTCAGTCCTTTAAGCCTTCTTTATAGTCCTTAAAAATCCTCAAAACCGAGTTTGGTCAAAACTACCAATTTTGGTACAGAAACTTTAGAAGTCCGAAAACCATATCAAACTTCGAGTCTTTCTCTGATATTTTTACCACATACTGTTTATTGTGTAAGCTAACTTTCATGTTCAGAAACTTTCTTCAACCAAAGTCGTTTGAGGGGTCTAAAAATGAGAAATACGTACCATTGTCCAGAAAACCTGAAAACAGCTCCTATCTTTCATGATTTATTTAAAATGCAAAACCTTGTCCTATTGATCTGATTTTTTGAAACTACATACTCTCCAGGATGTTTAAGATTGAACCTTTCAACCAATTCAGATTATCATATCGTTTGAGAGTCCGATTGAAGGTGAATCTAAGATTGCTACAGTTTTCTGCCTTATATTTGCATAAACATTTTGATTAACCAATATATGTTGCAAAAGCTATCCAAATCATGAAATTGATCATGAATGCGGACTCATTACATACTAATAATGATGTTAGATCAGTTGATCATAATTTAGAATCGGATTTAATATTTTTCATGGATTTTTCAACATTAAGATGACATGTAGTTTATTTTATGGTTGATATTTCAATATCTCTAACTTTAAGTAAAGTATTGTGTTTATCTTGTGATCTAACCTTCTAATCTAGTTTATTTGAATAATAAGTATTCTGGAAATATTAATTTTTATTAGATCTACATGTTTACAATTTATTTTAATTGTTATTATTGATATATGCAATATTGTGTAATTTTATACTAATAACTATAAGAAAAATAGTTTTTACCAAAGTTATATATGTGATGTAATTTTATTCAAGGGCTTACTGAGATATTTGTTCAATGTTAAGATCATGGTAAAAATTTTGATTTGAGATCATTATGTAATTAGTAATTTACAAGAATTTTGTTAAGAAATATTGTTTTAAAACGGGTTTAAATATGCATTGATGCATATGTATATATTAATATCAAATATGTTGTTGATATATTTGAATTGGAGATTTTAATAATAATTTTGTAACTAATTTAGTCTTCAACTTGTTACTTTGAAATGGTAATTGTCAATAATTATATTTTTTACGTCACAGATAAAGTTAAAATAGGTAAATGTTGGATTTATCCAAAATTAACAAGAATTAGATATTTAATTGAACTTCTTCAAATATGACAAATATTGGAAATATATGTTTATTGTTGTAAACTTGTGAGCAAACAATTGATTACATCTTTTTGATTTGTTTAAGGTTCTACAAATATTGACGTTAATCAAGAATTTCCCATATGGTAAAAGGTGAGGTTTGATTTCTGATTTGTTCAAAGCCCTGTTTGGCTTCCGACCCTGAGAAAATTGGACATAACAATTGTGATTCTTTGTTTCGAATCACGAGCAACATTCTATCACCATTTTAATGTTTTTATATTGATAATTCTTGATTCTTTACATAATCAGTTTTCTTGCCTATTGTTAAATCAAATCTCATTTAATTCATAATCGGGAATTTTTTTCATAATCATAACTAACCTGATATCATGATCACTCAATCAATTCTTGAATTGTGCAACGAGCAACGAACTATGTTCGGCCTATGTAGCTCAAAAACGAGCAACGGATATTGTCCGGATTACTAGCTCATCTGATAATTCTGTTTCACCCATTGGGACGCCTTTGGGAAGTTGGGCCCAGGGATTGAGATGATTTACTGCTGGGCAGCAAAGGACTGTCGGTTTAAGTAATTCTGATTAGTATTCATTCTGTCTAAGCGCCGCTTGCAGCCAAGTGTTGGTTGTAACTCGCGTGTTAAATTGACATGTACTCGAGCATGTCTTCAGTTCTGTTGCGAGGTCGCTCCTCGTAGGGAGGTATACAGTTGAATTTTGGGAGTTAAGGTTGGATCTGTTATATGTAATTGCACAAGTTCATTTTCTCGTTATTCTGAATATTCCAGTATTATCATTAAACTGATAATTTCAGTTCAATAATGCAGATGTAATTATTCTGGTCATTCTTGTTCGTTTTGTTCTGATTTACTGTTTGATTATTGTCATGATCTAAGAATTTCATTAAGTCATTAAAGACTTACTCCTCTTTTGTTCTATATGTCCCTTTCTCAGAGTAAGATTGGTATAGCAACACGGATGGAACGATTGATCGACAAGTCCGCTTTTGGAAACTTTGCAAAAAAATTTAAGTGTTTGATTTTGTATTTACATCATTTTAAAATTGTAAAATGTATTTGTATTCCAAAGACTTCCGCTGTATTTAAAGAAAAATTATTTTATAATGCTATGGTTTTGATCCTGGTCAGTGAGACCCCTTCCTATGGGCTACAGTTCGGTCTAAGTTGAGTTTTTGTTAGGTGACCAACACCGGACCAACTCGGATCGGATTGTGACTCGTGGGTCGCGGTCCTCACATTGTTGGTAAGACATTAACACTATTGAACTAATAAACTAAGATTATCCATAAATCTTGTATTACTCTATGTTGCACGGATACGGATACGTGACTCGGATACGACACGCTACGGACACAGGGACACTGATTTTTTGAAAATTACAGGATACGATACGTGCAGGATACGTAGAATATTTTATACTAAGAATTTAATTATATAACAACATAATAATAAAATGAATGTCAATAATAATTTATCTTCACTTACAAACAAATATATCTACATATTCAATTTCAAACACAACAAAATTATGCAAGCAAACATAAAAAGATCCCTAATCCATATAAATTCAAAGTACCAAAATATAAATTCAAAAATTACATTCAAAAGACTCAAAGATACATTTTTCAATCTGTATGTTTGTTCTCTTCAATTGAAGAACCCACAGCCTTTTGTTCCTTTAACTTTTAGTGATATTTACAAAATTAAGTTCTAGTTACTTAATGTTACAAAATAACCCCAACAGATTTTAAAAAACTGACAAATTGCCCCTTAAAGCACAGGTACGCGTATCGAATACGCCTTGTCGCGTATTCGATACGCGTATCCAAATTATTAAAATTAAATAAAAATTGGATACGCCACGTGGCATATCCAATACGTATCGGGCGCGTATCGGGCGTGTATCGTATTCGATACGTATCCGACACTGCATTTTGTGATTTTTTCAAGTATCCGTGCATCATATGTATTACTCCTTCATATTCATATACCCAACCAACAGCCAATTATAATTCCTCTATCCTAAAATACGCGCACAACCAACATGTTAGTGTTTATCCCGGATTTCTATTGTTCGAGTCCATCTTAAATTGTTTGGGTCCATCATAATTCATAAATATATTTTGCTTCCTATATTATTTTAAATTGTTCCTTGACTTCTTGTTTTGTCTTGTTTGGATGCTATTTATCAAAAAAAATGCTACAATTTTGTAATAAACTGTTTTTTTTTTTTTTGTTGTTGCTTTGGATACATAATTAGCTCGCAAAAGCTGGTATGTGAACAACTTTTTTAGGTATTCTAGGTTTTAAAATAATATACATGAGAACAAAAAAGCTATCCTAACCAGTGTTCTCGAAACCGAACTGGACCAGTCGACTGAACTGGTTCGACCGGTGATCGGCCCTCTTCTGGCTCGATTTGGCATTTTGAACCGGTTGGGAAATGGTCCGGTATGATCCCCCCACCCCCCCCCCCCCCCCCCCCCGCCCCAAAAACTATCTGAATTCCAATTCAATTCTTCATATTCTATAAATAAGCCTCCTCACTCTAACACCGTAAATTTCATCTTCATTCCATCGCTTCTCAGTCCTCCAGCCCCCAACATGCATGCGTCGGTCACTTCCTCGGCCGCCATCCCGGTATGAATTTTCGTCACCCCCCAACTTATGTATCATTCTAGTTTCCCTTATTAGTTAAGTTATACGTTGCATATTGAAGAGTTTGCTCCTAAAATATATGATTAGAGTGAAGGTTATCTTGTAATCTCTTTTTTGGTTGTGGATTTTGTTTATGAAAAAGATTATATTTTAATTATAAGGAAAAGTAGTTACAAAGAAAAAAGGTATGTATAGATATGGTTATTCTAAGTAAATAAGATTGAAGAGCTGACTTGTATAATTTGATAAACAAATGAATTTTTCCGTCAATTAGCTGATTACTAGAAATAGTTAAAGCAATCTGTTGCATTTATTTAATTAAGAAAGACTGGCGATATTTCCAGAGCAAAAGTTGTTGTTGTCAACGTAATTCTTTTAATATCTCTAATTTACCCCTCTATTAAAGAATAAAAATTGCTGATATCTAAATTTCCATAACTTGCTATATTAATTAATTAGTCGTCCCTAAACAGCTTAATCTCATAGTATCAATTATCTTACTTAACATCCCTTAATTGTAACAAACAAATTAAACTATTCTAGGACATTATTAAATAGTTTTCTCTCTCCAAGAAACTCTTTGAATGTAGAAATATGTTCTCCACTGATTAACTACGAAAACATATACAAATATTTTTTTTATTCTAATAAGCTTTTTTAAAGAACAAGATTTATTTGTCAATAAAATAAAAATATATAATATAATTTAGCTTAATTAATCCTCTTGATACAATCAGAAAAAATTTAGAAAGAACCGGCTCTTTATACCCAATTTGAATATGCTTGTACATCAATATGTATGTTACAAACTGAATTCAATATAAAGCCACATACAAAAAGTTATAAATGTATATATATATATATATATGTATATATATATATATATATATGTATATATATATATATATATATATATATATATATATAGTAGAATTTAAAAACAATATATGGATATTTTTGGGTATGAGAAATTAGGAATTGATATAATATTTGTGATTCAATTTGGCAGTCCTCTAAAACTGATTAGATAAAAAAACATGTAATTAAATTCCTTGGAAATACAATTCTTGAAGTGGAAAATGATAAAAGAAAAATATAAATAAAAAAGAAACAATCGTTGACGCATCACATATATCGCTAAAAACTGATAAAAGCTAAATAAAATATTACTTGACATCATAAATGTGTATAGTTAACTAATTTTATAACTTAACCAATTTACTTTGCCATTGACAGCCTATATTGAGTAATAAAATACTGCAATAATCAATTGATAAGCTAGAGAATATTTTGCTCCTATAATCAAGTAACAATAGATATGAAAATATGGTCATAAGTTCAGTATTCCTTAATTAAGAGGGGTAAATTAGAAATATTAAAAGAATTACTTTGGCCACAACATTTTTCGCTCTGGCAATATCGCCGACCATTAGGAAAAGACACCACGCTAAAGTTGAACTTTTTTTTTTTTTTTTTTTGAAAGGAACGCTAAAGTTTAACTAACTATGTTTAAAAAGGTAAAGTAAACTTATAGGAAGTATATTGAGTGTTTTCCATAAGATCATTTTAGTTTGATTCAATTAATTTTACTAGAAAGGATTATACCTTCATGATTTCACATAACTTATACAAGGAATAGATCTTAGATTCATAAATGAAAATAATAATTATCTTAAATATGTCAAAGAGGTAATATTCCACACATGTTATCTTTGAGATAGTGTTTTATAAAAACTTAATTCTTAAGATATAGGTTATATATAATTTTATGAACAATATTAGTTGTCTATGTTTAGATATTTATATTGTGAGTTGATAATTAATGTATAAGTTCTTATTTAGTTTTTATGACTACACTATGAGGCAAATTCTCTTTCCTTCTATGTGGAATTTAATTTTTAAAATTGCATGTTTTTTTAGTGAAAGAGGAACAAAGACTTTATAAAATAAAATTATTAATATATTATGCAATATCTTACTATTACATGACATTTGAAATTTATTAATTTATTGTTTTATGTATAAGTATCTCTTATTTGATGTAGAACTTATTCAACTTTTTCTCAATGTTTATGTTACACTTTCAAAACCAAATAGTTTAACTTTCTATCTAATTCTTTTAATATGTGCACAATCATTAAGTAAAATATACTGTGAAACTAAATTGATCTTAAATGACATTAATGTAATTATAAAATTTACATCATTCATAATATGAATTTAATATAATATAATTATAAATACTTAAATGTCATGCCGGTCGAACCAGTAGTTCAACCGATTCAACCTGTAAAATCAGTAACCACACCGATTTTACTACCGAGTCCAGTTATAAGAATACTGATCCCAACAAAGTGACGGTTTGACAATATATCTATTGTCCCAAAATTTGAAATCTTACGAATAATAATTAAATTCAGGGTTGCAAAAATTATCCCAAGACCAAAAAGGAAAATAAAAATCCAAAAAATGGTCCCAATTAAATGACACGTGTTGGCAACAATGCCGCCATCTGAAAAATTCTCGTCATTATCTGCTACAGAAAAAAAAAATACCAGCGATTGATTATCTCAACAGGCTGATTGGACCTCAGATTTAAGGAACAGGGTGAATTAATCCCATTCCCAAATATACATTTTTGTTTACTATTGTTGTTTAATTCCAATTAGGGTTTGTGAATTCATTGCTAATTCTTTGTTCTTTGTGCCCTAATTTTTTTGATTAGGATCGTTAATAGTCGAGATTTGGGGCTTTTGAAAGAAATGGATGGAAGTAGAGATTTAATACAATGGCTTGGACAAGATATGTCTCTCAAGATTTTCATGTGTTTGGATGATCCGTCTGATCTTGTTCGAGCCTCCGCTGTTTCTAGTTCTTGGAGGCAGTTTGGTGAGTTATTGTTATGTTCATTAAGAATGTGTAGTTCATTTCTTGGCGATATGTGAATTGAGTGTCGTTTCGTGTTATTGGTTGCTTTTGATGAAGACACATGGGGGAGTTCTGGATGTGGTCAACCCAGTGGAAACGTTGCGGTCGGTCGAATAGATTGTATTAGATTGGATGAATTCCCAAGTGTTGCATTGGTAATGTAGTTGGTGGTGGAAAATGGGAATGTACTGAAATTGTTATCGTATTTCGTTGTCATAGTTGATGCATCGATTGTGTGGGGAGGATTTGAGATGCGTGTTTTGTTGGATATTTCTGTTTTTCGTTTGTCCAAGTTAGACTATGAGAATTATGGTTTCAACGTTTTCGTGTTCTTATATCGTATGTGAAATCTTGTGCAGTGATCACAAATAGCCTATGTAAGGAACTTTGTCTAGGAATGTTTCCCGGAGCTTCTAGTATTGCTCGCGTTATTCAAGTTAACGACACGGAGGAACCCGTGGGTACTATAATGAATAGTGCTTCAGATGGGATGTGTTTGGCAAGAGAGCATAGTGTATATGCATCCTTAATTTATTGTCTATCCACTTTTCCTAGAAAAGACTGCATATCAGATGCTATCTGCGCGTCAAGTACGGATAATTATCCTGAAGAAAGCATCTCCAATACTTTGGAACCAAGTCATAGGGTTGAGAACAGGGCTTCATACTGGTCAAGTCAAGGTGCAAAGAGTCCCGACGCTCCTGAGACATTGATATATAAGTTGGCTGCTGAACTATGTCTTGTCACTGAAGTCCATATACATCCATTTCAAGGTTGTCCTGGATGCTCTATACAACTCTTAGGTTTCCATTCATCTATTTTCTTTTATTCACTGTTCAACTGACCACAATATTGTTTTGCACCAGCGTATTTTCAGTATGGCTTTCCATTATATTCAGCAAAATCCGTGAGGTTCCAGACAGGTTATCCTAAGGTTCCATTGGAGCCTGAAAATGACGAAGAAGAAGAATTTTTGGATGTTCAAGAATTCTCTGATGACAACTTCGTGTGGACCTATACTTCACCAGAATTTCCAATGGCTCATGTGAGTTTCATGACGTCGCTTTTCTGTTTTATTCTTCTTTAGTGAAGGACTTCCTCTTTTAGTGATTATGTATGTCCATTTCAGAGTTGACTAATCATTTTAACATCACCACTCGTCTTTGCACTTGTATGGCTTCTTTTTATGGCATAATGTATGTCTAAAGTTGATCGCTTCATTTACTGATGGTATACAGGAGAATCGGCTGCATATATATGAGCTTCCAGAACCCGTTCTTTGCATTGGAGGAGTTTTGAAAGTGGAGCTCCTTGGCAGAGTTCAGAGACAGGAGATGGACGGACTATATTATATATGGTGAGCTATTTTACCCCTGTTTTCCCTGATTTAGAGTCATGAAGGCCACGGATTGTGTTGAAAAGTTGTTCGCATTTTATGTATATGCTACTCGAGTAACATGATAACCAAACTGTTTTATCTATCTTGTAGCATTACCCATGTTCAAGCCGTTGGCAAACCATTGTCACCAGCATTTGATGTGGATATGGTTGATGAACACGGAAAATGCACTTTAAGATACTTGCCCGAATCTGCCACCCATTTGTCCCCCACAAAGTCCTTGGAAGCAGAACCCAGTAGTCCATCTCGTTTTCACAGGTTTAGTGCAGGCTTAAGGACTTGGGAACAGATGATCCTGAACACGTTTCGCGGAGCTGGACCATTAATGATAGGCGACGAAGATGATTCTGATTATGAGTACCTAGACTAGTTGATGTCTTCCCGGGAGATTTCTGCCTTTTAGGTCTCTTCACCTTTGTTATAAGATTTCTTTGATGTTCATATATTTCTTTTTCACTTTGTGAGTCTTGTTTTGATGCCTGCACCGGCAAAGCTTTGCGTATGACAATACCCACCAGGCTTGAGTGGGCTCTGGCCCAGGATAAATTCTACATATACATATATATAGTAGGAAAAAAGCATGTGCTACGCTCGTGCATACGAGTTCAATCATAAACAATTTCCGTTGATACGCCATAATTGCTGATTTTTTTAGCTTAAATATAGTATTAATACTTCAAATAGATGTTCAGGTCTTCTTTTCTAATTGTGAATTTCATTCAGAGCTATCCTTAATGTCTCTATATCTATCACGATCTCGTTCGATTGTTGAATAATTTTAAACTAAGAATATTATACATAAATTTGTGCACTGCTATATTTATAGTTTCTTTTTAAAATTTAAATTTGGTATAATTATTTACACATCCTATCATGATGTTTAATTTAATTACAAGAAAACATCATATTATTTTAATAATTATTAAAATACCTGTAAAAATAAAAAGCAAGATTATAATAGTTTCTACAGCTAGTAGCAAATTACCCCATTGTTAATTCGTTATGCAAAATTGACTAATTACCTCCACGTTAACAAAATAGGCAAAATATCCTTATAATTTCAGAAAGTAACCCATTGCCTCCTTTGTGTGTGTGTGTATATATATATATATATATATATATATATATATATATATATATATAAACTAGGAAAAAAGCACGTGCTACACACGTGCGTCTACATTTTGAAATGACGTGATTAAGTTTCTAGCTAAAAGTAGCAAAAATATTTACTAAAAAAAATAATGAACACTTTAAATATCGTAATGTAAATGTGAATTTCATATCGTAATGGTGTTTTTGTTGAAATATTCCGCCCTCTTAATCTTAAGAAGTATTATATTAATGTGTTAACGGAACTGTTTATACAGTATTACATCAAGTGTTTCGACCTATTAGACAAAAGAGCTCATTGAACAAGATTATGGGCCGCACCATTAGCGTTCCTAGGAATATGTCTAAATCGCCATTTTGGCGAAAGGTGCCAAAATTTCCTAATTCTAATCACAAGAGGTTTAATTGTCCAAGGGATATCGTCATATGATTCGTGGATGGAACAAATAAGCTTTAAGCAATCTGATTCGATGAGTGCAGACTCCATTTTAGCAAAATTTAGGCATTGACAAGCTTGGGTAAGGCAAGGGCCTCGGCCACAATAGGTTCCATACATAGGTGAGAGTCCGTTGAGGCAAAAATGATGGACATGTCGTGGTTGCGCATAAGAGCAGTGAAGGATTTCCCGTCGATGAAAGTGACATCTGTATTGGCTTTTATCCAGCCATGAGGCGGTTTAGTCAAAGTGTTGGAAGGCTGGATGAATCTGCAAAATATTGATTTTTGAGCATTCCAATGATCATCCTCCAATAATGCCGCCTTCGGAAGGAAATTCTGCACAGAAATAGAATCAAGACCATGAATAATATTATTCTTGTTTCTCCAAATCAGATCACAAAAAACAGCAAAAGAAATAATGCATTTTTCACGTAAGACATTAGAAGAGAAAAAACTTAAGTCCAAAGTTTTCATGCTATAAGATTTTTTTGTTAAACAATTCATGCTATAAGATAACAAAGAACAATCTCCAACAAGTTGAGAAAATGGTTATTACATAGAGATTATCCAATAATACTCAATTGATCAAAAGATATTCCTGTCCAGAAGAGGAAAAAATCATAAACAATTGTTTCCCTGTGAATGTCATGATAGAAATTACTGCATAATAAGTCTAGATAATTGCTGCCAAAGAATGGCTCTTTTACAGACAAGATAACAAATTTCAGCATATGTTTGCTGAAAATACTGCTACTAATTCACTGTGTTATAAATGTAACAACTAATAAAAATTTTGGTTCAACCACCTTGTATTGTCTCCAAGTAGCAGGTTGTGAAATCCTGGTTTCGTCACTGACAACAGAACACAACAAATCCTTGTACCCGAGTGAAGCCCGGAACAAATTTGTCAGCTTTTGTCAAAAAATATATGTATAAACTGTCATCCTTCGACAAAACAAAAGCCAGTAGCAATATCTACTATGCATGGAGAAAATATTACTCGAAGCAACCAAAGTATCAAAGTTTCCAAATCAAGCACAGAGGTTATACACCATTATTCATCCATAGTTAATCAAATATCGACATTTTTAATAAGCGGACTAACAATAGCTGCATATGCTACAATATCAGGAATTACCCCGAGGAACACTAACTTATCATGCAACTCGATGACTTCCTCGCAACTGATCCTTTTACTTCCTCGCAACTGATCCCTTTCTCATATTCACAAACAAATGAATTGTCTGTTTGACATATCCAATACTGCAATAGCCATCCAACAAAGTGTTAAAAGTAATGACATTGTACGTTTTGACATTTTCATATCATCCAACAAACTCATGGCAATGTCGACAGATTCTTATTTGCACAAATAATCCAAAATAGAATCGAAAACGACTAAGTTCGGTTTCTTCTCTACTTTGACTATGTCTGTATAAACCTTAAGTGCAATTTCTGTTTCTCCAACCTTGTAATACCCATCAATCATGGTACCATATGTAACTGTATCAGGGATAAAGCCTCTAACAAACATGTTGCAGAGTACTTGTTTTGCTTTTGATATGCTCTTACTTCTGCAAAGATAGTCTATAAGAATATTGTGAGAAAACGAATCTTGCATGAGGTTCTTTTCCACAATCCATTTGTGAAATTTTAGGAGCTTTATTTATGTGGCCACTCCTGAATAAACCTTTTGCAAGTATGGAATCGGTGAATTATATGGGGATCGATGTGTAATTCTCCATCATATTAGTCTACAATAAGTAAGCTTTGGTAATATCTCCTTCCATGTAAAGCCAATGTATGACAGAATTATAAACTACTGGGTTAGGCATCAAACATTTTTCAACCATATTACCACAGAGCCCAGATGCCTTTTCTAAATCACCATTTCCGGCATATCCATCAACCAGTGTAGCATAAGTCCTTACATTAGGCTCTCAGTTCATCTTCAATATTTTTTCTAGAACTACTCCTGCAATTTGTGGTTTACCGATCTTGCAATACCCGTTCACAAGACAATTGTAAGTAACTGCATTAGGTGATTAAATTCCTTGGGACATAGTCTCCATCTTCTGAACAAGTTTTTCAGTTAAACCAAGGTCCTTTGTTCGACAAACTCCATCAAGAAGCATATTGAATCCAACAATATTGGGCAAAGTCCCAAACTTCGACATCCTATAAAACACCGAAATAGCTTCAGAGAGTTTACATTCTTGACAAAGAGTATAAATTAGCAGTTAGGCACGGTGTACATGATCTTTAAATTTAGAGAAATGAAATTTAAGATACATATACTTTATCATTATATCCATCAATATACGAAGCATCTCTGATTCATTATTTGAACGAGAACTTGTCAAGTCTAGATTTATAGCAAATAAGCAACAGACTCATTTGGAATTTTTTGGGACGTAACCAACTCCAGAACATACCTGAAAATAAATGCACGGATGAAGCGTAATTTTTTAGGAGAAGGTATTTTCTTCTGAAAGTAACCTATAGTAAAGGAACCATTAGAGTGCATACACCAAAAATCATATATTCCGAGATTTGAAATTATTCAAGTTTTACCTTGTTCGTTTCTCTGTCCAAGTTGATATTGCTGTTTATTTTTATTGATACATTTACCATAACATATTCGTACCAGTTGCATTTAATAAAACAATATAAAATTGAGGAGAATGAAAAGTGCTCTGAAATTGGTTTCATAACACCTTAACTATACAAGAGAACACTTTTAACCCCAAACGACACAGGAGTTGTTCGACCACAGACTCGAAATGAAATTTTATACAGGTATCAAACAAACGAAAACAAAGTACACGAAGCCGATAATCACTGGTAGTCAGCGGCGCCTTCGTCGTGGATTGCAGTTATTTTCACATGATGGTCAGTCCTTGTCCTCGTTAATTTTGCTATGAACACATGCTCAGTCCCGGTACATTCTGCCATGAGCTTCTCCAGAAAATTAAAATGCTCCTAAGAGAAAACACCATGGTTTGGCCACATCAGTGTAACTCATTAAACAGAAACAGAATATATAAAAGACTACATACACTCTAAAAGACATACTATATAAAAGTATTCACAACCTCAAGGCCAAGGTTCATTATAGTTTCAGGTTTGCATAGTATAGTTTTTTCAGACATTCAATAGTAACTGGTTGTTCCACTACGCAGACAATAAAATCGAATGAGAATTCAAGAATTTGTCCCATTTGACATTTTGGATATCATACCATATGGTTTTCTAAGAAGGTCATCCAATTCAATAATTATGTCATAGAACACGGATCGAGAATACTAAACCTTTGCAATAGAGGCTAATAAAATGAGCCCAATACAATTTGTTGCACCAATAGTTAGAAAAATTAGATGAATCACATAATTATCATCCTCAGTTCACCGGCAACACATAGTTTTCGGAGCTTTTAAAATAGGTAAGATACGAGTAACGCCTGAAGAATACATAAATTAACTCCAACAAGGGTGATCTAAAATAGCACAAACAAACATAAAAAAGAGGCATCAGGCTACAATCTTTGATAAATGCAGTCACAAATCACATACTAAAAAGTTGAAAAAAGAAAATAAGATTTATTTACCTTTGTTAGATTCAGGTATTATGCTTGATTGATGAACTATATCCAATAAGTCTTTGTATACAGCATTTCTCGTACATGTATTGCTTTCAAAATCATCAGATGGCTTGATAACAACTTTGATATCTTCAGGTCTTCTAGCTCTTGACAAAGCAACATAAAGTTGACCGTGAGAGAATACAGGCTGTGGTAAAGTTGACCGTTTGACCCTGAGCTTTTATTGATAGTCATTGCAAAACAAAGACGTACAGGAAACTACCTTCTCACAAATGGATAAAGAAACTTGTTGTTGTCTGATGGATGCATAGGAATTATGGGGATAAATACCCTCTGACTTTTACGGTGGCCAACAGCAATGTCAGCATCTACAACATTATTGTCGAAATGCTTGCTAATCAATCTAGTTTCATTACAGAGTCCTGAGAATGGATCGATATTACGCAGCAACATTACATGACAATTTTCCTTTAGCACAAGTTTGTGAAGAGGTACTCCGTTGGGGGTAAGTGAATTTAGAAATTCTTCTTGTTGCGACTGGTGTGTGCTATCGATAGCAGAGTCAAAGCTATGATATATTTTTCCCTCACCCGAAATCTTATTATTAGTCTTTCATTGAGATCATCCACAAATTCATTCTTAGTCGTTAGAATGGCACGACTTATTATGAATTCTTGATCTTGTGCATTTAGAATAAGATCCGGGAAAATAGCATCCATTAACTCATCCTTTGAGCTTGATTCTTTTTTAAAAGCAATCAGCATTTCATGCGGTAGCTTTATTTTTTCCTCAAGAAGAGTGATCTGGTCAGACCCATTTCCTACTCCCAACAGAAAATTGCTAAATGAGAGATTGCTCGAGGCTCGCATATTTTGTCGTGGCTGAATTCTCTGTATATGTTTCCAGTGTTTAGATTTGACAAGAGTGGATTCTATGGTCTCTTCTCTACCACCATTGGGCACAACGGGTAGTACCTGTCTAAAATCACCTCCAAAAACGACAACTTTGCCGCCAAAAAAGGTTTTGCAACCAGTAATATCTTGAAGCAAAATTTCCCAATGCCTCTACAAGAATTTTGTTCGCCATAGATATTTCATCCCAAATTATGAGCTCTGCTTTACGCAATAATTCAGCACTACCACATTGTCTTGACATTTTGCATGTTGCCTCTTCAATATCTATCGGCAATTTAAATCGAGAGTGAGCAGTACGACCTCCAGGTAAAAGCAAAGCTGCGACACCAGAGGTTCTGTAGCAATTACAACAAAACATTTTTACCTGACAGTAGCTAGTAAAGTGCGGTATAAATAAGTTTTTCCCGAACCACCGGGACCATCAATAAAGAAAACTCCACCTTTTTGTCCTTCAATGCTTTTCAGTATTCTATCGTATGCTGCTTTCTGTTATGTCTTCAGATTTTGGACAGTTTGTAAATCATCATCCTGGGATATTCAGTTCTTCACTCATTTCTCTTTGAATTTTTTCATCTTCGTTCTCTATAGAAGTAGGTAAGTCAAATGACAAGATACTCTTGCCCATTGACTGCAGATGTGTATCAATACTTTGAAGAATTTTTTATTCAACAAAAGAAGGATGCAGTAGTTTTGACCTCTCAAAGTCTTCACCCATGTACCCTTTAAAACTATTCCATAGATCTCGTGGATTTTGTGGCGAACAATAAACTAACAATGTGGAGAAAAGTCGACGGAGACTCGAAGGCATCTGACATAATGTTGCCTCTTGCATGCACTCGTATATACTGTTGTCAGATTCTAGTAAACCCAATGCTTCGGCTGCTTCTCGATACGTATCAAACTGCACTCCCCTCACAATTTTAATATTATGATGAGAAGTAGCCCCTTTGACATGATTTAGTAAACATCTTAAGAAGTATCTTTCTCCTTCAGTTGGATTAGCCACGACAACTCTTCCAATGACTTCTTTTTTGCATCGAGGGGTCCAACACTTTGAGTTTTTCTTCCAAACATAATGTTCCGGGAATTCATTATATAGATAACGCTTTGCTGTTTCATCAACATCATTCATATGAAAGTATTCGATTACCATTGTTCTCGACTTCCTATCATCTGCAATAACATCATTCAAATCTTGAGTGCCTTGGAATCCAATAAGTTGTTGTCGCTCCAGATGAAGTGGTAGCGATATGACAGCTGGATGTATCTCGTTCAAGGGAAAACCAAAAATTCTCCATACAGCCTCTCGAGGCGACACCCATCTACCACTCTGAAATTGTTTAATTTCATCGACCAAATTTGTGTTGTCATCAAAGCCCAACTGAAACAATACTTTGTCATGGCCTTTGTAGATATACTTGTACATATATTTAACAGCCTTGATTGTTGAGCATATTTCAGCATTAATATGACAATCAAACTTTTCCAACAAATATGGCATATAGGGAACAACTGACCGGTTATCCAGTAGGGCATTGCGTACTCGAACTTTAATCCCCGTGTCACTTCTTCTGTATATAGGATAACCATTCTTCTTTTGGGTAGTGAATTCGCAAAAATCAGGCAAAAAGTGATTTTTACACTTGCCATCTCGCATACAAGAATTATTCGGCTTTAGATTGCCACATGGTCCATGCATCATATGTTTGATGACCATTTGATGCAAGCGAGGGTTTTCTTCTTTATCTGGGATTTCAGCACAGACAAACTTATCATATGCAGTAGGAGTACTGATCTTATCTTTTGGATGTAATGTCAGCAAAAAATGTCCGTGAGGAGCCCCCTCTTTTGAAATTCCACCACATAAGTGTATGCGATTACCCGTCCAAATAGACACCTCTTTAAAATATCAACCTTTAGTTCTTTTAATTGTGATCTGAAAATTCTCGTTGTTAAATCAGGTCTATTTTGTGCCTCTTCAACAAGATGGAGTAATTCCATTTCAATTTGTGGCCAAGAAGGATTGCATGTCATTGTAAGAAATATATCCGGCTTCCATATCTCTGGACCAATGTCATTGCATCAAGGTACCGTCGCCGCATATCTCTAGGACCACCAATGAACGACGAAGGGAGTATAATTCTTCGACCTACCATAGACCCGCGATTCTCACCATGATTGATGCTATCAACTATTCGTTGATACAACTCTGTGCGTATGTTTTGTTGCTCAGTCCTTATATAACCGAGGCGACTTGCTTCAATCTTAATATACATGTCCACAACATATTGTTGAAGTAACCTTCCAAAGAGCAACAATGCCGACATTTTAGATGGCCTAATTTGCAGTTTATAACAATAATATTGACGGCATGAGATATTTTGTCTTGATTTCCTGCCCTCGAGAGCTGAAATAATACACAAATGGTAAAGAAAAATAAATAACTCAATGCCTAAAAAAGTCAATGATGAATTGTTGGGGACGAAATGAATGAACACACAATACCATTAATATAGGAGTACATAAATTTAGTATATAAACAACAAATGTTTTTATACCTTGTTGTTCCTTAGGAGATTTGATTGATGTGAAATCCAAATCGGTGTTGATGCATTTCGATTGTGAATTACATTTTCTTCTTGTCTTTGGTATACCGTCATGCCATCCAACCTCTCCATATGGAAACAACAAAGGATACTACAGTGGATCATAACAACCATAATAATAGTTTATACGATGACTATTCCCGCCATGCGAATGAACAATAATGTCGCGCTTGCTAGGTCCTTCATTATCGTTGTTATCAATCCATATACCAGCCACCTGAGATACAGCAGGTGCATAGAACACTCTTTGATCCATTTATGGAGTTGCTTTTATGAATATGGATCTACTTTGAAAACCGTCCAAATCTCTGAGGTTCTTAAAAAATCTGGAATATGGATTTGTTGATAAAGCATCCACTAACTTTGTAACAATGCCTTCTTTGAACAATGATTCCATTTTGATTCTTTTCTGAACCTCATGTCACAGAAGAAAAACTGCATATTGGATGATCCTCCATCGAGCGGGAAAATGTCACATATGAAGTGGTAAATTATCCCTTGAACTTTAAAAGTGTATACATGTTTTGTGTTCTTCGTAAGATCCTTGTCGTACTTTACACCCAACAATGTAAATGCAAATCTATTGTTATACTTTCTAATAAGCCTCTGGAACTCAACTGCCTCTTCATCCATCGACGTTAATAAATAGTATATTAACGGATGAATTTCATGTGTCATCAGAACCACATCCCCACTCGAGCAACAAAGTCCTTTCGATTCGTATGGAAATATTTTTGCTCCACAATGTTGACAAAGGCATATCGCTGAACACATACACAGAGGAGCTTTAGTAACAAAAATAAGTAATGAATACATCTGTAAATCTTTTATACAACAACAATCTAAAAAATCCTTATCTGTAACTGTAACATCTAATTTCTTAGTCAAATTTCTCTAACATTCGATATATTATATAAAACAATCTATAAATACATAAACATGAGAACAATCTGAAAATTCCTATGACAGAAAAAACATGAATAGCAACCTAGAAATCCACATGTGCAAACTTAAAATACAATTGTGCTGTCAAAAGTGCAGCTATTTCCCCAAGCTGTTTTTGCTTTCAATCACTTGTTCTTTATTATGAATGGTAGTTACAGAGCCCAAGTCTTATATTTTAGGATGTGTCCTTAATCTGTATCAAGAATAATTTTCTTGTAAGTTGTTAACTTATCATGAATATACGTATTTCTTGTTGGTTTTCTTGGATCTAAGGTCCTAATTTTGATAAGCAATCTATAACATGAAATTTGGTTAAAAGTAACAGTGGAAAGTTAAACTAAAGACCCTAAGCCATGTGGTCTCACAAGGAAATCAAGACACCTGACTAATCTAATCTGATATCATCCCACACCAGAATTTTCAAATGGATTATTAATTGAGAAAAAAAATTAAATCTAAAATAAGATTCATATAGAAATATATTATGTTGTAATCAGTACCTGACAAGAAAATGATTAAAACAAGCTGTAAATATATTCACTGACCATAATTATCCCTTTGTATAACTTTGCGATTTTGATTTCTCTCCAACAATTCGTCTTTGCTTTTTTTGTTCAACGCTGCATAAGACTCTCGTTTTTTCTGGCAAAGAACATCTTTTTTTGTCTTTGGAGATGCATGCATATCGCATTCTCTTCTTTTCCCTTAATTCATTTTTTTATCCTCCGAAAACGATGCATATTGATTTATTCTATGTCTTCTTTTCTTTGTTCGGGCAAAGATGCATACCAACTACTGGAGGCCTTATGTCTTTTGGCTGGTGTATTATTCTTTTCAACACATTCATGGACCATCTGTTTACCTTTCCCTTTGATATTTTCTCCACATACAATCTCCGAACTCTTCATTTCAACTGACGTGTATTGTACGTACCTGAGTTCATATGCAAGAGGAAATATCAATAACATTCCTACACAAGAAGAATATACAGAATCACAAGAATAGTAATACTGGAGGCATAAAGCAATTGTGTAGGCTTACCGTGTAATGAAGATTTCAGCAAAACCAACAAGGATGGTGACCAATTTATTTGACAAATCTGCAGATAAGCTTCCTAAAGGACAGAGTAGAAAATGAAGAACTATTACATCAAGACTCTCTTCAAACTGCAATAAATATGTTTAATTTTATTTATTAAATGCTCATGGATTCATAACTCTTTATTACATGGTGATGAATCTTTATTACAGCAGATATATTCAAAATCAATCTATCCGTATCTATAACCGGTTTTCTTGGTTTCATATATGTCAAACAATGCATTTTTCAGTTTAATGTACAATATCTCTTACATTATATTTATTCTTACAGAAACTAATGGCTTGCATTATATTTATGCATTATGTTTTCACTTCTGCGGTAATGATAGTAGTTTTTAGTAATGAATGTCTTATATTACATTCATAATAAAGTTGTCATCTTTAGTAGTAAAAATGATAGTTTATGTACGTGAAAAGCGTCAAATGAAATGATCACTAATTTATCTATGTATATACAACTACCATTTGCATTTTAATAGAACAACATCACATCGTTAAGTGAGAAGAATGAAGAGTATTTGAAACTGGTTTCATAAAACAAAACAAGCCAAGTTGGAAAAAAGTTTGTAAGAGGACTATACACAAGAAAACACCTTTATTATATGTGCAGATAACCAAACAAGCAGTCACCCCTATTATACAACAAGTTGTCGCCCCTATTATACAACAAACGACCCAACAAAAGACACTCACGTTGATCTCCATCAAGCAACCCAAATGATACAGGAATTATTCAATCACAGACCTGAAATGAAATTTTATACAGCCAACACACAAACGAAAACAAAGCACACCAAGCTGATAATCAGTGGTGGTCGACGGCGCCTTCATCGCGTATCGCAGTTATTAGCACGTGATGGCCAGTCCTCGTCCTTACTATTTTACTACAAACACATGCTCAGTCCCTATACATTCTCCAGAAAATCGAATTGCTCATAAGAGAATGCACAGTGGTTAGGCCACATCAGTAAAATACAATAACACTATTTAAAAAACTCGACCAAGATAGGCGCATGTGAGGACCGCACCCCACGAGTCACAATCCGATCCGAGTTGGTCCGGTGTTGGCCACCTAACAAACTCAACTCAGACCGAACTGTAGCTCATAGGAAGGGGTCTCACTGACCAGGATCAAAACCATAGCACTATAAAATATCTTTACTTTAAATACAGCGGAAGTCTTTGGAATACAAATACATTTTACAATTTTAAAATGATGTAAATACAAAATCAAACACTTAACAATTTTTGCAAAATTTCCAAAAGTGGACTTGTCGATCATTCGTTCCATCGTGCTGCTATACCAATCTTACTCTGAGAAAAGGGACATATAGAACATAAGAGGAGTAAGTCTTTTAATGACTTAGTGATATTCTTAGAACATGACAATAATCAAACAGTAAATCAGAACAAAACGAACAAGAATGACCAGAATAGTTACATCTGCATCACTGATTTGAAATTATCGATTTTAACGATAATAGTGGCGTATTCAGAAGAATGAGAAAATGAACTTGTGCAATTACATATAACAGATCCAACCTTAGCTTCGAAATTCAACCGTATACCTCCCTACGAGGAGCTACCTCGCAACAGAACAGAAGACATGCTCGAGTACATGCCAGTCTAACACGCGGGTCACAGCCAACTCCTGACTGCAAGCGGCGCTTAGACAGAATGGGTATTAATCAGAATTACTTAAACTGACAGCCCTTTGCTGCCCAGCAGTAAATCCTTTCAATCCCTGGGCCCAACTTCCCAAAGGCGTCCCAATGGGTGAAACATAATTATCAGATGAGCTAGTAATCCGGACAATATCCGTTGCTCGTTTTGAGCTACATAGGCCGAACATAGTTCGTTGCTCGTTGCACAATTCAAGAATTAATTGGGTGATCATGATATCAGGTTAATTATGGTTATGAAGAAAAGTGTGATTGTGCATCAAATGATAGGTTTAATTTAACAATAGGTAAGAAAGTTGATTATGTAGAGAATTAACAATTTTAAATAAAAGCATTAAAATGGTGATAGAATGTTGCTCGTGATTCGAAACAAAGAATCACAATTGTTATGTCCAAGTTTCTCAGGGCCGGATGCCAAACGGGGTTTTGAACAAATCAGAAATCAAACCTCACCTTTTACCGTATGGGAAATTCTTGATTAACATCGATAATTGTAGAATCCTTACATAAATCAAAAAGATATAATCAATTTTTTGCTCATAAATTTACAACAATAATATACATTTTTAATATTTATCATATTTAAAGAAGTTCAATTAAATATCTAATTCTTGTTAATTTTGGATAAATCCAACATTTACCTATTTTAACTTTAACCATGACGTAAAATTATAAATAATGAGATTTACCATTTCAAAGTAACAAGTTGAAGACTAAATCAATTTACAAAATTATTATTAGAGTCTCAATTTCTAATTTATTAATAACATATTTCATATTAACAAACATATATATTTTCAATGTATATTTAACCCTTTTTAAAACAATTATTCTTAACAAAATTCTTGTAAATTACTTATTACATAATAATATTAAATCAAAAGTTTTACCATGATATTAACATTGAACAAATATCTCAGTATGCCCTTGAATAAAATTACATCACATATATAACTTTGGTAAAAACTATTTTTCTTATAATTATTAGTATTAAATAACATAATATTGCATATATCACTAACAACAATTAAAATAAATTGCAAACATGTAGATCTAATTAAAATTCATGTTTACAGAATAATTATGATGCTAATAAACTATATTAGATGGTTAGATCACAAGATAAACACAATACTTCACTTAAAGTTAAAGAAATTGAAAGATCAACCGTAAAATAAACTCTATGTCATCTTAATGTTGCAAAATCCATGAAAAATATTAAAAATGATTCTAAATTATGATCAACTAATCTAACATCATTATTAGTATGTAATGAGTCCGTACTAATGATCAATTTCATGATTTAAATAGCTTTTGCAACATAAATTAGTTAAACAAAAGGTTAATGCAAATTTGAGGTTAAAACTGTAGCAGTTTCGGATTCACCTTTAATCGGACTTTCAAATGACATGATAATCTGAAATTGGTTAAGAGTTTCAATCCTCAACATCATGGAGAGTATGGAGTTTTAAAATCAGATCAATAGGACAAGGTTTGGTATTTTAAATAAATCATGAAAGATAGAAGCTGTTTTCGGATTTTCTGGACAGTGGTACGTATTTCTCATTTTTAGACCCCTCAAAAGACTTTTTTTGAAGAAGGTTTCTCAACATAAAAGTAAGCTTACACAATAAAAAGTATGTGGTCAAAATTTCAGAGAAATACTCGAAGTTTTGATATGGTTTTCGGACTTCCAAAGTTTCTATACCAAAACTGGCAGTTTTAACCAAACTCGGCTTTGAGGATTTCTAAGGACTATAAAGAAGGCTTAAAGGACTGAAACAATTTTTCTAAGAATCTAAATATCAATAGGAAGAACTTTTCAGAAGAAAAGAAGAGAAGATTCGGAGAAGAGAGGTGTGTGAAAATTGTTGAAGAGAGCCTCCCTTTTATAGGTGAAAATTGGGAGACAAGGATTAATTACCATACCCTACTCATTTTTATTTTAATCCAAGCTAGGCCACCCTAATTATGAAGATGTTTCCAGGCCTTATCTGATAGGATTTTATAAGAATAAAATATTAGAAATATCTAGCATAAAAGACAAAGCAAAGTTACCTTTTCCAAATTGTAAATGTAAATATGTGAAGATTTACCATTGTAAATGAATGCTTGGGTATTTTGAAACTACAAGGGACCACTTTGAAAGTTTTGATAACTCATTTGGTCTTAAAGAAAGTACAATCATAAATTTTTCAAAAGGGGAAGGACTAAATTGTAACTTTTCAAATCTTTTGGGGTCAAAATCATATTTTCAAAAAGTTCAAGGACTAAAGTGAAAATTCGAAATTACTTTTATTTTCTTCCAATTTTCAGGGGCGTTACACGAGATCAGTAAAATAAACTAAACAAAACGCAGTATATAAAAGTCCTCACAACCTCAAAGTCTAGGTTCATTATAGATTCAGCTGTGCACGAGACTATTTTTTCAGCTTGATTACCAAAAATGACAGCCTCGATCGAGCCAGTGGATTCACCTATTTCGACCCTGAGACAAAAACTGAGCATCAAGAGGACGTGTTAATTCATATCGCAAAATAATTCGAAGCATATCAAAATGAGCATAGCTATTCTAACCAAGGTTCAGCAGTGACGTTTTCTTTATGACAACCTTCACATAGAAACAGACTCTTATGGGGTGTCAATGTCTTTCGGCGGCAGCTGTTGCACGCCATGTACCATGAGCGCTCTTGGGGTAAAACATTAACGATAGCAGCCTTTATGCAGTAAGTAGCATTCTGCACATGTATACGAATATCATATGTTTAGATCTTTTTATATACAATAGAAGTAAATGTTAAAAAGAAAATAGAGCAGCGCACCAAATCTGTCGAATCTCGTAGGCCATCAATAGTAACTGGCTAGGGGTGTTCAAGACCCGCCCGACCCGCCGAAACCCGACCCGCCAAACCCGCAACCCGCATGGTTTTGTTTTTAACTTAACCCGCTCGGGTTGAAAATTTGGTAACCCGCAAATTTTGGGTATGGTCACATTTTTAATAACAACCCGCCCGAACCCGCCCGCATACACCCCTAGTCTATATTTGTAGAGAAATGAGGTGAGCGAGAAAGTTTTCAAAAGTTATATAGTTGTATTGTTCATAATATTGCTATAATATAATTTTTTTTTTGTAATTTTATGTTGTTTGATAGTTGTATTTTAGACTGTGAATCGATTTAAATTATTTTTTTATAATTCACGTTGATAAGATGTTCATTTACGTCCTTATATTGTTATTTTAATTAAGTTATGTTGTGGTTCAAGTATGTTTATTAAGTTATGGTATTATTTTTGTTGTTTTTTAGAACACAAAGTAGATTATGTTTTTATTTTATACCGAAATATTACTATTTTTTTCTAACAATTTCAACCCGCCACCCGCCCGCAACCCACCCAACCCGCCTAACCCGCAACCCGCATGGTTGAGTTTTTAACTTAACCCGCTCGGGTTAGCAAATTGGTAACCCGCAAAATGTAGGTATGGTCACATTTTTAACGCCAACCCGCCCAAACCCGCCCGCGAACACCCTTATAACTGGCTGCTCCACAACAGACAGATGGTTGGACTCTTTAGATAAGCTTTCCAATTCATTCTTGGAAATAAGTTTCCTGCACCGATAAAATTCGATGAGAACTCAAGAATTCACCCCATTTGATATTTTGGATATCTAATACCATATAGCATGTAAAAATCCCATTATATAACAGTAGTATAAAAACCAGAATGTCACCATTTAAGCATATTGCATATCATCAACTGACCCTTAATAAGCTCAATAGAGCTAACCAAGTCTATCATGCACGTGTACGGATCCATTCATATGTATCCTATCGCACACACCGCATACTTTAGAACAGTACAATGTCACCAAGCAAAACCAGGAAAAAATTGCATCTACCATATTTAAAGCATTTGATGTTAGTTGTCCAAGTATAAATAACTAAAAAAAATAAACAAATGTAACATAAACCAGCCAATAACATTAGGTCCACACCATGTCTTCAATTCTTCTGCCTCAGGCGTATCCGAGTTGATTAAAATATCTGTGTTCACGCTCGTCGATAGTAGCTTCCTTCCTGTAAAAGAACATGCACAGTATTAAAAAAAAAAAAAATCAGAAGTTTGTCGATGGTTGGTGTAAAAGCAACAGCGAGGCATATTAATCGTTAATATCTTTCGCACGAAGATTTGTTGCAATTATAATCGGCATGGATGTTATCATTTCAGATAAGCTTTCGCATTCGTTTGATATGAGTCTGCCCCATGTTGACAGAACAACAGGACAAACACTGGACATATGAAATAGTTATACATAAGAAGCTAGAATATCGTAATTAGCATGAAAATCTTCAACAACTCGCACAAACAGAACCTCACCTTGCATCCGTTAGGGTAATCTCACGAAGTGATACCTCCATATGGTCGTGCTTTCTCTTTCTTTTTTCCTCAATAGACACACTGATGACGACAACAACTATATCTGTCCAAATTTTAAGTTATAAAACAGCCAGTAGCAAATAATATAGCACAACAATAATTGCATTATAGATATAATTACCTATACGTTGGCGTTCGTGTGACAACGTAGACAAGTCTTTCAGAGGTAGGAAATTGAACTATTTAGCAAGGATAATGTTGTTGTTATCTTCTCCCTCGTCATCCACCTCAATCTTCGTGTATTTTCTAATGATCAGTTGTAAGTCGACCTCTCAATTGGCGCCTGACCTATACTCTGGCTTCGTACTGGTCAGCTTGCCTCTACTTATAAAATACCACCTGCCATATTGTAGGGTGTCCTCAAAGATCTCTATGTCAGATCCAAAAATGGAAGCCGACATCACAGTGCCCTGTGAAAACATGTTAGCACTCTGGAATTTATAGATACATCTATTCTACTATTTAATTTTGTCGTGTAAGAAAAAAGAAACAAGTATACTACAACCAACAAAACACACATACCCTTTCATCCACTAAAGTCAGTCTTTTATACATAGTCTTCTCATCTCTAGAACGGTGAGTTCCTGAAATTCGCGTCACCTGCACCTTAATTGTCCATTTCAACATGTGGCCGGAAAGATCACAAATGAACACGTATCGCCTTTCCATTGTTTCCAAAATCATGCGAATCTGAAACACATGAAAAATGTACTTGGTAAAATCTGCACAAACTTTTTCAAACGATTTAACTTGTAAAATATTTTATGAACAATAAATCCTACAGAAAGCAATTGATTCCAAAAACACCATCTCAACTCTATCCCCTTATAAGAAGGCTAATTCGAGCTTATAATATAATGTCCAGACAAACCAAACCTATTCAGTATATTCTAAAATTAACCATAAGTACCAGACTACAAAAAGTCACCATCTGTACTAAATAATCTCACCAAAACAAGTAATTATTGAATAAAATGAATTTAATGCCTACTATTAGAAAGCAAGTATGGGTTATGATGAGGGTTTAATGTATAAGTCGACTACATGCTGAAGAAAATACATAAATAATGGGAACATGTAAGATCACTTATAGGTAAAAGTAATATAGCACATCTTCCGTGAGTAAAGATGTGTGATTTAGCGTTAATCAAACATAATCAAGGACAAACAAGTAACAGAAAATACAATCTATATTGTATCCAAGGTAAAGATTCAAACTCTAATCAGAATAACACCAATACTACATATAGTGTTCCCTAAGACTATTCTAAAAGGTACAGGCACACACACATACATGGGGAAAAAGAAGAAGAAAGATTACCAAGGAGGGGCTTTTCCCTTTTGTCTTTCACCCTGAATTCGATCAAACCAACTCGCAGTCGAATACATATAGATAGATTGCGCAGCTGTAAACCGACAATCACACCAATACAAACATAACACTTAGCGCATGAATTAGGGATCGGTGGCAAAATCTCGTCATTCATAAATCAATGCAGATTTACATCAAGAAATAGCTGCAATAAAATAAACAAAAACTTACAGCAAAGAAACGGCTGGAAATCCAAGTGGCCGCCGCTAATTTGTTCATAAGGAGGCAATACACCAGAAAGATCGAGGGAAGAAGGCCGCAATTACAGAAATTGAATGAACCCTAATTAATGGGCTTCTTTACTCCTCTAACAACGTTTGTCGTGGCACTAGGACGACAAATCGACGGCAAGGAGAAGCTATTTTGAAGAAAGTCGTGAATAAGAAAGGGCTGAAATGAAGTAAAATAAAAACACAAGGGCATAATAGAAACAATAAAAAAGTACTCAAATGTGATTATATTGTATAGATAATGGGCTTCTTTACTCCTCCAGCAACGTTTGTCGTGGCACTGGAACGACAAATCGACGACGAGGAGAAGCTATTTTGAAGAAAGTCGTGAACACGAAAGGGCTGAAATGAAGTAAAATAAAAACACAAGGGCAGAATAGAAACAATAAAAAAGTACTCAAATGTGATAAAACAAAAAAAGAACGGCAATATAGGAAAAGAGGAAAAATTGGACGACAAAAATCCTTGGCATTTATTATATTGTATAGATAATGGGCTTCTTTACTCCTCCAGCAACGTTTGTCGTGGCACTGGGACGGCAAATCGACGGCGAGGGAGAACTATTTTGAAGAAAGTCGTGAACAAGAAAGGGCTGAAATGAAGTAAAATAAAAACACAAGGCCAGAATAGAAACAATAAAAAGTACTCAAATGTGATAAAACAAAAAAAGAAGGGCAATATAGGAAAAGAGGAAAAATTGGACGACGGAAATCATTGGCATTTATTATATTGTAGATATATATATATATATATATATATATATATATATATATAGAGAGAGAGAGAGAGAGAGAGAGAGAGAGAGAGAGAGAGAGAGACAGAGAGAGAAAAGGTATTCATATCTTTTTTCTTGTCCAAATATTTACCATAAAACTTCAAAGGGGTAAAGTGCATTTTTTTTTAGGCTCCGATTGTTTCCAACGAAAATGAGGGAAAAAGGAAAGAAAATATTGGAAAATTTTATTTTCCGAGTGATTGGTACCAAGGAAAATTTTGGAAAAGATAGGAATAGGAAAATATTTTTTGAATCTTTATCTAACATTTTTACAATTCACAAACTTTGATTTTCCTCCAAAATTATCTAAAACTTATTCTAATTCACGTACTGATTTCTTTGTGGAAGCAAATGTAATTAAAGAATATCATCCTCAAAATTTTCAGATTTTCCCCCAATACAAAAGGTGGGAAAATTCAATCCTCTTTGAAAAAAATTTCTAGTTCTCAAAATTTCACATTCCCACCAATTTAGAATCTATATAAACACTTGTAAGATCAATATTTTCCACTAACACTTCTTCTTCAACTCTCAGGTAATACTTCTTTATTTATTTTATATTTTATTTTTTAGTTATTTATCATCTGTAATAAATTATTATTTTAATTTAATCTATAATCTTGTTCAATGTTTTAGGTACTATATTTTGTCATTTTCTGGGCATCATTTGAATAATAATATTATTTGAAGGTTCTCTTGATTAAATTTGTTTTGTTTGTGTTGTTTCGTTTCAAATATATTAATAGTACTTGCAAATTTTAATTAAAATAAACTAACTTTAATCTTCAAGAAGTTATAAAGGATTTTTTAAAATAAAAAAATAAAACATAAATTAATTTTAAGAAAAAATATAAACTTAATATGAGTTTTATTGAAAAAATTAAGTTCTAAAGAATAATAACAGTTTTTACATTGTTTAATATGATGAGTAAGCAAATTAAGTATAAAATTTTCCTGGAAAACTAATGGCATGCCAATCACATGGAAAAGAGAGAAAAATTTTATTTTCCTTAGAAGTTTTCCTGAAAATCCTCATTTTCCAAAAAAAAATTCCTTTCCCTCATTTTCTTCGGAAACAATCGGAGCCTAAGTGTAGTCTACCAATAAGTTTAGACCAAATTGATAGAGAAAATTGGTAACTCATGTAAGAATATGACAACACAAATGAAGTTGGGTAAATTATGGTGGTACTAATTTTTAATAATTACTATACCTATGTATCATATACATATATTACACGTATAGTTTATGGACATCATTGATGCGAAAAATAGATTAATTTAAACCAATTCGAAATTGGAAAGTAGTCAACGTTACTATTATTTTAAACACCAATTTCAGTTATTTCCAGGCGCCTTTAATTTAGAGTTCGAAATGTTATTGGTATTTGAATCGGAAACATTTGATCCAGAATAATTGTTTAAGTAGTTACTAATAGGTATAAATACACATTATGTGATTATTATTTACATGATATGTTGTATATTTGATTAAGTAGTTGATTTTGCATCATTTTCCTAAATATCAAAAGAAAAGAAAACGAATGAACTCTTTAATAAAGTTGATATTTTTTCTTTGTCACTAACCAGATGCTATATAAGTTAATCTCAATCCTTGCTTAAACCCTTAAACTCAAAATTTTATTGTTAACATGTAACGCAATATTTTCTTTACCCTCTCAATTTGTTCTCAAGTCTCTCCACTTGTTCTCACTCTCTCGCTACCACTCTCATACAGTCTCGTAGTAAGCATTATTGTTTAAAAAGATGGAGGGAATAAACTATGATGAAAAAGCTATGTTTGAAGTTGAAGCAGCAGGCGACATGGAATCCCTACTTCAATTTATCCAACAGGATCGATGGCTTCTGGAAAGATTTAATTTTCAATCTTCTAACAGGAGCATTCTGCATGTTGCAGCGTTGAAGGGGCACATCGCCCTAGTTCAATATATCATATCACATCACCCAGAGCTCGCTGAAGAAGTTGATAGTAACCAGTCATCCCCCTTCACCTGGCAGCAGCTGGATGTCATTTGGAGGTTGTTTCAGAGCTTTTGTTACATGCACCATGGGTGTGCCTCACTCGCGACATTCAAGGAAGGAACCCACGGCATGTCGCGTGCATGAGAGGTCACGTTAACATAGTGACGATTATTCTTCACATATTTCCAGTAGCTGCTCACCAAAAGCTAGATGGCGGCGAGACGGTGCTGCACTTGGCGGTCAAAAATAACCAGCTTGAGGTTTGTAAGATCTTGGTGGAATTCATGACGGATTTTATAAATGAGTCTGACGCGGATGGCAATACTATTTTGCACGTGGCAGTGAGGCTCAAGTTGAATCAGGTAATTGAGGCTGTTTTAATGAATCAACATTTAGGTAAATTTAGAAGTTTTTATAATAGTTAAATACTGCCGTTAGGATTTAGGTAAATTTCTATAATTTTACTGATGAATTATGTATGTTCAACATGTTATAGATCATGTGAACAAAAAGGACTAAATACAGAATCATAATTAACATGCAAGGAGCATTGCATAACATTGCAAAGGTCTCTGTATTCTTTAAAAAATAAGTGATTAATATATGAGCTATGAAGTATATTTAGAAGACCTGAAAAATACGTCATCGGGTTTCATGCTTTTTCAATGTTATAGAAACGGGCTGTGAGATTATAACACTGTTAGGAAATAGTTTTCGGCTACGTGAAACACAAATACGAAACAGAACTTTGATCATTAAATATATTAAATGTATGCAGATCATTGAATGTTTGGTTGGAGATCCCAACACCGATGTTAACACGACGAATTCCAAGGGACAAGCAGCAGTTCACATTTTTGAAGAATCCAGAAATGCAATTGATTTTCCACAACATATTATAACTTGAAAATTGGTTTGGTTGCAGATCAAAAAAGGTTAAACATGGTCAGGTTTTGCCAATATATACCCGTTTTGGAAATTAAACGTTTATCTTCTTGGTCGAGATAATGAATACATAACCTATCGGCTCGTTTATGCGTATGCTAATGAGGAGAAGAAAATGGTGTGGTACAAACGATTGACTTTTGTGGAGGCTATTTTGATTATTTTGATAATTTATTGGTGCGTTTGAACTGAGAATTTATGTAAGCTTGTAGTAAAATTTCGCCTAAAAAGCTATCCCCACTCTTAAACTTCAGCAATTGAACTGCTCCTCCATACAATGAGACCAAACACCCCTTTATATACAAGTCCACCTCCTTAATGAACGACGGTGACCGTTTTGATCGGACGGCCATTATTCGGCTTCTACAAAGTTCCACACAACTCTACACTAGTCTAAAACCGCCTTAGCATGTTCAGGCTTTTCTAGGCTGTTGTAAACTATCCTAGACCATCCTAGATTCTTGTGTAATTTGCCAATTTCCGAAATTACAAAGATAATTTACCTACTTATTTTTCACAGGAAAATAATTTGTCAATTTATCATAACATAGGGGTAAATTGTCAAAACCTCTAAATAAAAAACTATATGGCTCAGTTTGGTTCCCAGGAAAATAGGGGAAATGAACAAAAAATGGGGGGAAATAAATTTTTCTGGGTGTTTGGGAACACAAGAATTTCTTGGAAAAGAAAGGAAATTCCGAGAAACAATCGGAAATTCTTTTCTTTCCTAAAAAAGAAAAAGAAAAAGAAGATTATGAAAATCTTTCCTTATCCTATCTTCGTACTCTATCCTAAAAAATAGGATCAAATATTTTTAAACTTTAATTTTTGTTTCTCTTACGTAATATGTGGACACATTTCTCCAATTTATATTTTTACCAATATGAAATAGAAGACTCGTATTAAGAAATTAAATATTATCTTCAAATTATATTCCACATAGTTATAAACACACACACATGTATGTGTATATATATGTAATAGTTATTTGTATTTATGTTGTACTATATGATAATTATTTTTTCTCTTATCCTACATGTAATATAGTATTCATTTATTTTAAATGTATTAATTTAAGAAGAGTTTAACTAAAACAGTAATGTATTCATAATTTCAATTATTTCAATGGTGTAGAGAATTTTCGAAAAAAAAAGAAAATATTTAATAAAAATAGTTTAATTGATGTGTTTTATAATTTCCTATTACTGCATGATTTAAGTTTTTAAATTGAAATAAAATAGTTTAAAATATAATTGTAGAAAATCATTTAGTGTAACTATTTTCTTGGAAATTTTCTTGTGATGCCAAACGCATGGAAAATAAAGGAAAATTTTAAATATTTTCCATAAAAGTTTTCCTGAAAAATCTAATTTTCCATCATTTTCCCTCATTTATTTTCCTTTTTCCCAATTTTCCGGGGAACCAAACTGAGCCTTAGGGATAATTACAACTACACCCCCTGCAAAACCTCAGGGGTGTAGCTGTAATTATCCCTTTCTTTTAAGAATTTGGACGATGGCAAAATGCTAAGAGGTGTTTTTTTTCTCCTTAAAATGAACAGAATATCAGCGGGCAATATCTTTGAGTTTTAAGATCGAATTAAACTCTTTGGCTAAACTTTTCATCAATGATAACATGCAATGCAGAGCAAAATTTGTCGTTGTAAAAGTAATTTTTTCATAATTCTTTAATTTACCCTTCTCAATCAAAGATTATAAAAGTTTAGTGATTGTGTGTCTTTAATACAATACTCTTTAAATAATCATTCTCTAATTACAAAGAGTTATCTTTTCTACCACAAACGGACAATCTATTTTTATCTCAGAAATCACTATGATAAGTTCTTTGAACCAATATATAGATGTTGACTTCTTAATTCCTTTCCATATTTTCTCTCTGTATATATTCTGTAGATTGTTTAAAAAAAATCTTCCGTTAGAACTTTAGTTCAATGAATATGATGCACACATAGAATTAAAATTTTAAAGAAAAGAGTTGTGCATAATTTTGAATGTAAAAGGAATTTTTTCTTCTACTAAATAATATTACGAAGGAGAAATATTATTAATTATTAACTAAATTTCTTTGTTAAGCAGAAGGCGTATGATGTTTATACATGGCATCAATTCTTTGTCTGTTATCAAACTCTGCTTTACTCACATAGTATAAAGTTAGTACCTATGATCAGAGCCTGAATATAAAAAAGTGAACAAAATCGTTATGATAACAAATTAGCAACAATAAAAGAAACAAGGTATTTAAGTTTCTAAATGTCAAGAATATATAAACCTGGAATAGATAATGGCACATGAACCTGGAACAGAAAAATTTCGTTGCCAATTGTAGGGAGTGACTATGAACAGGAAACAACTTTCCTTTCAAACAACGATCATGTCCTAACTAGTAAGTATCATGGATTAAAATCCTATCGAAAGAAAAATCTATTGTGGAATTCTATGCTATTTTCAAGTTTTTTGGGACCTCTCTTCCTCATATTTTTTTTTTTTTTTTTTCCTGAAGAAGTTCTTGAGATATTTTGAAAACAATAGGCGTTGTTAGTACAAGTTGGAATTACACAATTTTGAATTTTTACTTTAATCCCAATGGGCTAAAAATGGTGGCAATTTCTCCATTTATAATGAAAAACCTTATGAGTGATATGGTTTCGAGTCAATTGCCAAAATATCACTTTGAAAAAAAATAATTGCCAAACTAACACTCTCTTAAAAATAATTCTCATAATACCACTGTTTGTGCCACATGGCATTTTTAATTGCAAAATCCCTTAATTTGCGTTGGATATTCTTGAATTAGCTTTGAACAAAGTCAATTGACACAAATTTTGTTGGGTATTCTTGAATTAGCTAGCCTTGAACAAAATCAATTGAATCAAATCTTTGTTTTTTTATTCTCTTGTGCTCTAGTCTTCTAGCCATTTTGACTTCATTTTTTATTCTTTTATTTCATCTCAATTTTTATTTTTTGCATTTTTTGCACATATGTATTTAACGTTCTATATAAGTTATACAACTTTACAAATCAAGGCTTTACCTTAACCCTGTATTTTCCAAAGTTATTTTTCATTTTTCTTGAACTCGTTGAAATTATGGCTTTCGTAGATTATATGACGTTAATGATTTTATAATCTTATTCGAACCCCATATATATATATATATATATATTAGAAAACTTGTTCATCCTTTTCTTAAATTTGGGTAGTTTGATTCTTTAATTTTTAAAGAAATGATGATACTAACAGTTTGTAATCTCATTAGAAGTGTTGTCAAAGATTACATTGTTTTTGTTTTTTTTATTTAGGGAGTCCAAAGTAATTTATAGTTACTGTCAAATATACATTATATGTATTTATTTATAAGAGTTGTTTCAGTATAACTAATTGTTAAGAGTACAAACTAGGTATTCAAAAGTCAAAGTAAAGTTTTAATAGATTAATTAGCTTTCTTGAGATTTTATACACTCATTTTCTAATTAAATTCTAACAAAAATTCGGGAGATCAACTAAGTATTCTAACTCAACTAATCCACAAAGTATAATTACTGAAAAAACTAATCATTAGGTAATTCGAACTCTTTGAATTTTTTTTAAAAATATTGACAATAAATAATTTGAAACGACTACAAACTTTTAGCGCCGTGAAATTCAGAGCTCATAAATTAAATTACAAGAAAGAAATGAATTAATTTATATGATTATTATTGTTAATAATATAAATTTATTACATCATATAATGAAGGAAATAATAGTTTTAGCTTTCCAAAAATCTTTTTTGGACTATATCTATGCTAAAATCGTGGAGCGAAAGTAAAAGAGAAAGAAAGATTTAATAACCAATGTAAATTAAGGAATTGCGGCTGACCTAGCAATTAAAAATTGCCATGTGGTACAAACAGTGATATTATGGGAATAATTATTAAGAGAGTGTTAATTTTGCAACTAGTTTTTTACAAAGTGATATTTTGACAATTGACTCTATTGTTTCTCTATTTGATATGTAAAATGAACTTTTATAACGATAATGTGATAGTACTGTCTGAACAAATATTATATATGAATTTAAGTTATAAGGACAAATATTATATATGAATTTAAGTTATAAGGTGGAATCATGGTTTCGAATATTGATTCGTACAGTACGAAACGACCGAATTTTTCCGGTTTATGAAAAAATTGAAATGATACACATGATACTTTTGAATTTTCGAAATTTTAAATTTTCTGCGAATCCTGCTAAGTTTCCTAGTTTCCTACTGAATCTGAGAAATAATTCGTTCGAATCCAAAATGGTGAGATCTCCAAAGATTCTAATTAGTAGGGGTAGAAGTACAATCTCTTCTTCTCTCCAACTCAAAAATTAATTCTACTTGGATATTATATTATAATTTTTTCTTGTCAATATTTTTGCTTATACATTTTTCTTGAGAATTGTCTCGAAACTGGTGAAATTTAGAGAGTGCATTCAAATAATTATTATTTTACAAATGGATTTTTGTTAATAAAAAGAATTTTTTTATCTATACTTTTAAAAATAAAAAGACAAATGTTATGATAGCCACCAGTATTTTAATTTTTCAGTACCAACAACCTAGCCATGACAATAATACCTATTTTGCACTTAGTCCTTCCGTGATTCCTATCTTATTTTTCTAAAAATACTATGTTTTCAAAATTTTCCGAAACGTTTCTAATTTTTGACAACTCAAAACTCGTACTTAAAAACGAAACTTTGATCCACAGGACGAAATAAATAAGAGGTTTAGAGTTTATGTCGATGCTCTTAAACTATGAAGTGACGTTCGAGTAATACCAAAGAACATTAGAACGTCATAATATTTCTTCCCAATAACTTAAAAAATCCCCTTTGCCACAATTTTAGTATGTATATCTAACACTACTTTTAAATGATATGGAAAATTTACAAACACGATAATCTTCAAATTAGTTTTTCCCATTTCCAAATTTACCACTCTAATCATTCAATAAATCAAACCTTTCAATCTATTACAATTTTCAATTTTCACATACTCTTATTTAGGAAACCAAATATCGTTTTCATATTTTAAACCTCATTAATATACATACATACATACATTTTGCAAAACCCCTAAAAATGCTAAAAACCCTCCGTTTCAACTAACGCCAAGTCACTAAAAAAAATTGTATGCAACTCTCCTCGACTGTACTCCGGTGGTCTCTCCGCAGCTCTTTCTCTCTCATCCGCCGTCGTCACTTTCTCTCTCTAATGGAGGACTCCAAATCGAAGCACAATTCGAACTCCGCTCCACCGGCGTTCGCCAAAGACGAAGCGTATCTTCAATCGGTCGTCCCCAGGCGCATTGCTCTGTTCCAATCGATTCAAAATCAGCAGAATCTCGATCGGTTGGGGCTTTCGGCTGACCTAATTCAGTAATCATCGCCGCTACATTATTGTTCAATTTCAATTTTGTTGTTTTGCTTATTGTTTTGAGAAATTAATTTTGTTGAGGATTTTTTGGAATTAGGATTACGTTGCCGGACGGTAAAGTGAAGGAAGGGAAGAAATGGAACACGACGCCGTTTGATGTCGCGAAGGAGATATCGAAGAGTTTGGCGTCGAATGCGCTGATTTCGAAGGTGGATGGAGTTTTGTGGGATATGAACAGGGCGTTGGAAGGTGATTGCAGGCTTGAGCTGTTTACGTTTGATACGGATGAAGGACGCGACACGTTCTGGCATTCGAGTGCTCACATTCTCGGAGAGGTGAAGGATTGGTGAATTTTCGAGTGGTGTTGGTGAGATTGTGGTGTTTGGTGTGAATGTTGAGTAATGCTGTTTGGTATTTGTATTTTTGCAGTCGTTGGAGCAGACTTATGGTTGTCGGTTGTGTATCGGCCCGTGTACCACCAGAGGAGAGGTGTGATTTGAGCTCTTATGTTACGTTAATTTCCTCTGCGAAAGATTTATGGTTTTGTTTCTAAAAGAGAATCTGTAGAAATAAGCCTTTGAAGGTTTTTACATAGAATTTAGTTTTTTACTTCTGCTTGATATGCATTTCAGTAGTCAGTGTTTAGAATCCATTTTCGCTTTATCTGTCAGTTGCTTTGACGTTTTGCCTAAAAAAAAATGGAACTTTGTAATTTGAAATTCTGAGTGAGTTGTTCTTTTTCTTCAGGGTTTTTATTATGATGCATTTTATGCTGATTTGGGATTAAATGACGAGCACTTCAAACAGATAGAAGCGGCCGCCAAGAAAGCAGTTGATGTATGTGTCTGTTCTTTTTGGTTATTAATCTTAGCAGCAACTCGGTTTCATCTTGTTAATCAAGCGCTGTTGCTAGTATATTATGTTTATCTTGAAAGATATTTGGTTAAACAATGCTAACTTGATGTCTCTCTCTCTCTATATATATGTGTATGTGTGTGAGCGTGTGTAGTTTACATATTAACTTGCTTCCCTTTTTCAACTGTAAATTGAGTTCTATTTTACTTGTTTCTTATGTGTCAGGAAAGACAACCATTTGAGCGCATTGAAGTTACTCGGGCACAGGCTCTTGACATGTTTTCAGATAACCAGTTTAAGGTCAATAATTTGCTAATCTGTCATTTATCTATATATGATCTTCAATTTAATATGAAGTCTTTTATACTTATAAGTATACCTCTGCGAGTTGTGTAGCTTATCTTCTCCATATTTTTATTAGGTTGAAATTATTAAGGATTTACCGGAAGACAAAACTATTACGGTATACAGATGTGGTCCTTTGGTTGATCTATGTCGTGGACCCCATATACCAAATACATCTTTTGTGAAAGCATTTAGTTGTTTGAAGGTCAGATCTACTATACTGGAAGTGAATTATGCATGCATATATGACAACAAAGATTAATTTATTGTTGTTCCCTAAATTAGGCTTCATCAGCATATTGGCGAGGAAATAAAGAACGTGAAAGCTTGCAGAGAGTTTATGGCATATCTTATCCAGATCAGAAACGCTTGAAGGTGATATTTTGTCTCATATTTAACTCCTCCTTCAGAGCTGTTACTGGATACTTGTATACGAGCATCACCATGTACCTTGTAGTACTTACGGGTAAACCTTGCAGGAGTATAAGGCCATGCTTGAAGAAGCCAAGAAATATGACCATAGGGAACTCACCAAGAAGCAAGAACTTTTCTTTTTTCACCCACTTAGGTCAGAGTTTGAGCTACATAGTTTACTCTATGCTTTCAAGTTTCAGTGTTCTTATTAGATATATCTTGTATGTAATTACAGCCCAGGAAGTTGTTTCTTTCTGCCTCATGGTTCTCGAGTTTGCAACAAGTTACTGGAATTTATACGAAATCAGTACTGGAAGAGAGGTTATGAAGAGGTAAAAATAATTGTTTACCAATGGCTGCATGCAAAACATATAATGCAAGTGGATCACGTTTATACTATATTACTTTCTTTTGGTAGGTGTGGACTCCGAACATGTACAATATGCAGCTTTGGGAAACATCTGGTCATGCTGCAAACTACAAGGAGAATATGTTCGTGTTTGAGGTAGATCTTGTACATGCAAATGTTGGATAGAAAGAAAAAAGAAACGAGATTGTCATTTTCGTGATCTCGTCCCTAGTTAATTGGAGTTTTGGGTAATTATTTTTTTTCTACCCAGTGTAATGGAATAGTCTATCTACGTATATTGCAGGTAGAGAAACAAGAATTCGGACTAAAGCCAATGAACTGCCCTGGCCATTGTTTGATATTTGATCATAGAGTTCGCTCATATAGAGGTAAACCTGGTACTTCTGTATTCACAATTCTTTAACTATTTAAGATGTATCAGATTTGCACAAAGGATGTGCTCTTACATTCAAAGAAATGTCCTGGCTTGTTATTTCTTCTATTTCTCATGTGAACGAGATATAGTTGATACGGGATAGGAGATAGACTTTAATAAGTTGAATTATGATCGTCATTTATATTATTTTGATGTTATTATATTTGCCCTTAATTGTTCGTTTTCTGCAGTTTGTGCCGTTTTAGTGCTTCTATGCTACTTTGTGATTTTCTTCCATGAAATAACTTGTTTGCCTTTGAAGGATTTCTTTGTGGCTTTGCATCTGAGAGATTAAAGTCACATTGGATTTTAATAAAATAACGAAAGTCTTAATTCTAGGCTTGAGTGCCTACCATGAGAGTTGACATACAATGACATTTTGCAGAACTTCCTCTCCGCCTTGCTGATTTTGGTGTCTTGCATCGTAATGAAGCAAGTGGTGCGCTTACTGGATTAACTCGTGTCAGGAGATTTCAGCAGGTGCCTTCAAACTTTTCAAAATTACTGCAGTAATAGATAAGAGATAGACATCATTTTATAAACTACAATATTTCTTTGTTTAAAGTTTAAACAAACATTGGCTGTCCTGTAGTATCTCGTCCTATAAGCCCAGAGCAACTTTCTTTCTTTAAAGTTTAAAGAGACAGTGGCTGTTCTGTAGTATCTACTCCTATAAGCCCAGTGAGGACCTTCAATTTCTGTCTTTCCCCTAAATTTAACCTTAAAAAAAGTTAGCAGTGTAGTTCAGAACATTTTTGTTTAGTTGATTTGCTTGTGACTGATTGAGGCAAGATGCATCTGACGCTAGGTTCTTGGTACAGGATGATGCTCATATTTTCTGCCGGGAGTCCCAGGTAGACTTTCTGTTGAAAATCTGGCTCTCTCTGTTAGTACAAAATAAAAGTCTGATATTTTCTGTCCTTTAACAGATTAAAGATGAAGTCAAGGGTGTGTTAGAATTCATCAGTCATGTGTATCAAATATTCGGCTTCACTTTTGACCTGAAGTTATCTACGGTATGTAATTCAGCTTTTGTAGAAATCTTGCTCCTTTTCTGTTTTTTTTCTTCTTCTTAAATTTACATCATAAGCTAAAATATGTAGCAGCATCCTACTTTCACAATATTTTATAAGAAAGATGAACAGGAAGATTGCAAGAAGAATTCATAACTCATGATCCCTAAAGACACGCGATACACATTTTCTGCATGTTTTTGTGGTAAAACTGTATGGGTTCTGGTCATTAAAGAAGAAAACGTTAGGAAAGTGTCCTTTGATGTGTTGCAGAGGCCAGAAAAGTTTCTTGGAGACTTAGAATCATGGGAAAAGGCTGAAGCTGCTCTTGCAGAAGCACTGAATGAGTCCGGCAAGCCCTGGGAGGTAAGTTATTAATTTGATTGGCATGGTCATGTTAAGATGTTACATGCAAGGACTTACATTTCACAAAACCTCCATTCCAGATTACCTTTTTGTGAACCTACTAGTTGGATTCGTTCTTTGAAGGACTAACCTCAAAACTTTTCTTATTAGATAAATGAAGGTGATGGAGCATTTTATGGGCCAAAAATTGACATCAGTGTTTCTGATGCTATGAGAAGAAAATTTCAATGTGCAACTTTGCAGGTTCTTTTCTTTCCTTCTCTCTTTATTGCAGCCTCATCTCTTTTCATCATGTCAATGTATTGACGAGTGAAGGTTACGCGTAAAAAAATTCTAGCCTTTTAACAGTGGGGAGTATGCCACAACTCGTGGATGTAACATTAGATATTACAATACTCCAGCCGTGGCAGAATATATAGAATAGGAAAAGATATTCATAGGAAGATTGACTACATGCTGCACATCTTTTTATATTGTAAAAGATCGAAAAGGTGTGTTTCTTCTTGGAATTTTGATACTGAGTAATGATGAGTTGAAGGACTTGGTTTTTTGGTTAATCGAGGAGATGGTTCTTCTGAAGGTGAGAAGTTACTGCTCAAGAGATTAGAGAGCATTACTGCATGAACTAATATTGCCATGTATAAGTGGAGCCTGAGGGCATGCTTCTTACATGTCCAATCCATTTCAGAATTTGAAGCATTGATCCACACTAATACCGTAAATTAGAGCATGGTGTTTAATTTTCTATAAAATACACAACAAAAGGTTGCGAGTCTTTTGCAAGATATGATCATTTAACAAGTGCTCTACTTTTTTCAGCTGGACTTTCAACTCCCTGCTCGTTTCAACTTATCTTACTCAGCAGAGGATGAAACTAAGAGGGAAAGGCCTGTGATGATACACAGAGCTATACTAGGCTCCGTTGAACGAATGTTTGCGATACTTTTAGAGCACTACAAGGGAAAATGGCCTTTCTGGCTGAGTCCTCGCCAAGCAATTGTTTGCCCTGTTTCTGACAAATCCCAACAATATGCTTTACAGGTTAGTTATTCTAGCTTTGCTTGTGAGGTTGGCATTATACATTTCTTGATTTTCGACTGTAAAGAGCAACAAACTTTGTTGTGATAGGGTTATAATCCTATCATGTCACTTCAAGGCAAATTGGGTTATAATCCTTGTTAAGTTGTATTGTATCTTACTTATAGCTATTAGTAGTTGGACCCACTTTTGCGAGCCTGTAGACAGTAAAAAGGTATTGGTTATTGGCATAACTCACTGTTCTTGAATGTAGGTACGTGAGCGCATACATGAAGCTGGATATTATGTCGACGTTGACACCACTGACAGAACAATCAATAAAAAGGTTTGTCAAGTGCTTCTCAATATCTTTATCATCTGAAACTGCGCTTGCGTTGTCCATCGAATCTAAAATTGTAACAAATGCCCTCTAAATAAATCATACTGGCCTATTTTATTTCATCTTGCCATAAGTTTGTTTTTCCAGTTTCTCATTAGGCAGTTGGGATAGAGATTCTATGATTTATTTTTCCAATTGTCACTGAAAGTATAGTTGCACCTATTGTCCTCTATGATTTTGGATTCCCTTCTTCAAAACTGGTTATAACTAAGAAGCCAAATCTTGCTCCCTTTCAAGATTGTGCCAGTTTTATTTGACAATTTGTAGTTTAATCGACTCTGGCATGTTCAAAGTTGCAGTTTTCTTTTACTTGGTTGCATGTTTGACCTTGTAAATCCAGATGACACAACAACACTTATTTCAAATTAAAGGCTCCCTGTATCTTTCATTAGAAATTAGGCAGGGGAATGTTTTGTATCGCAGTCATTGAGTTCCTCAAGCTAGCAGTTGCATCAAAACCATATATCATCTCAGAACAGTGGAGTTGATGTATAGATCTACTTACATAATGTGCCTCTTTACTTGGAATTTAGATTTAGTTTCTTGTATGCCGGGATGACTTTATAAGGTATACTAATAAGTAAGATATGGATGCTTGTAGGTACGAGAAGCTCAAATGGCACAGTACAACTATATACTGGTTGTTGGTGAAAAAGAAGTTGGAACCGGACAGGTGACATTCTTCTTATTAATTATACTTTCAGAGTTTCACCATGCTGAATTATAATTCTTCTATACATTTGAGGATGATTGTTTCCTGATTTTGACTGCATTATCATGATTGTGTTGCCAAGTAAATACCAGGAAAGAAGCATTGGCAAGTTGTGTTTATCTTGCATTAGACAATTCTGTTTTCCCAGTATGGCTGTCTCGTTAGATTAACTGTCTAATATGTATTGGTTGGTAACCCAGAGATAATAGCAATGGGCTCATATTCATATGCAATGCTAGCTGCCATTTTGTTGTTGGTATTGAATCTTAAATGTAAGCTTTCAGGAATGAAATTGAAAATACGGCATAAGGACTATAACCTGCATCGATTTAGTATGCCTGTGGGCCAACTTTTGCTCTTGCTGTTGAAATGTTGATAAAGTTAGAAAAAGCTGACAACGGCTAGCATGTCGATAAATGAAAATGCAAGCTTTCTCCATGTATATATATGATTGTAGAAGTAAACTATAAGACTACAACTTCTCCTTAGCCAACTGTCTTTGGGTAAGAATTTACGTACAAACTTATATTTGTTAATTATTTGCTCCTTTTGCTCAATAGATTCTGTATCAATCCTTTTGTATCTGAGTGCTTACCACTCTCTAATCGACTTATATATGCACACAGGTGGCTGTGCGAGTTAGAGATAGCAATGATGCCAACCTCAAGAACATTGATGAACTTCTGGATCACTTCAAAACGGAAGTAGCTGCTTTTAGATAGTTGTGTTTAGCTATAAGATTTTGATTTTTTATAATTTCACTTTTATATGAAATATTTAAATTCTCAAATTATGAGAAGATAAACAAAAGGAAATGAACAGATAAACATTGTCTACACCAAAAAGAGTTTTCAGCACTTGTTCTCTAATTTGTGGAAGCAATGTTAGCCTTATTTATACTCTTTATTTAGTTCGAGTCGTACTCTTTTACCCTGAAATCACAAAAACAGTCTCGTGACTCTGTGCTCTCTTCATACATTTTCATCGTAGTTTAGTTCTCGCTCTGTAAATTGCTTGAGCGGAATTTGGCCTCAGTAAACTGTGCACGGTGGAGTATTGCTTTACTTCTAGTTTTGCAAATTCCTTTCTTTGTTTCTTTCACCACCTTAATTAATTGCATTTTGCGAAATTCAATCTTTTTCTAGACAGATCATAAGTATGTTATTTCACTTAAGGAGATGCAATATACTTTAACTGTTTTTTTTTTTTTTTTTTTTTTTTTTTTGTTTTTATGTTTTTGATAATCAAATTCTTTAGTTTTAACAGAAGAGACTTTAAAAAATTTGTTACAAAATATAGTTTCTGTTAATCAAAAGCATTGATCCGACCTGACTATTTTCTTTTTTATTTTGCCCTTGAGTAAAACTGTGAGCTCATATTAACCTCAGGGCAATTTGCGTATTTCCTCTGAGGATAGTTGTAGATGATGGATTGGCTTGTTGAAAGTTGGGGTAGATATCTGTTTTCCAACAATTAGATCTAATAGCTGCAGCATCAACTGGTCGAGTCTTCGAGACGTCATACTTCAAGAAATTTTAGTTGCTTCAAGAGCTGCTTTAGCTTCAGAAGATTTTGCATTGTGTTCTCAGTCTCTTGTGGACCAGATATGAAGAATTTTGCCATTTTATTTCTGAAAACAACTCCAGCTTGTACCCCAATCATCTTTCAAGGCTTCATCAAAATTTACTTCGGTCCTCTTCAACAGGTGCTACACACAACTTGTGCGAACAATTGTATTAGTGATCTTGCTGATATGAATCATAGAAAGGCTTCACAGGATTCTAGCTCAAGTGCCAATTGGGCCAGTTACTAGTATGAAAAAAGAATATTTTTTTTTTTAAAAGTACTTGACATGTCAATTCAAGAGGTCTGTACGCAAGCAAATTTGTCAGAGATACATGAAGCATAGTCCACACGTTCAAGAAAGAGAATGATATGGTTTTAAGTTCTTGTTTGGTGATGAGAAGATGCAGGAGGATTGTATGAACAAGTTTGTTGAGTATTTGAAGAATGAGGCTGGGGCTGAGAAGAAGAAAGGGGAGTGAAAATTGATGTGTTTGTAGCAGCCTTTTTAAACCCGGACCGGGCCTTTGAATCGGTGAGGCACTGGTTCGTGGTTTTTGGCGGTCGGATCCGGTCAAACCGGTTGAACCGGTCAAATCGGTACCAAATACAAGAGACTGGGTCCCGATCCGGCCGGTTCGGTTTTAAAAACACTGGTTGGTTTGTACTTTGTAGTTTGTAGTTTGTCATGTGTTGAATTAGTTTATGAGCAAGAACGTTCACTTTCTGGAAAAATAAATATGTCAGGTCTTGTGTTCATAATTTCATATCACTGTCATGAGATGCCGTGTATAAGATTATGAAAATGAACAATTGAAAAATTAGTCATATGATACTTGAAAGAGTTACTTTGAAGTTTGAATATGTAAGGGGTTAACTTAATAGAACAAAGAGATGGTTATATCTATCTACATCCTTGAGATTTGAGATATTTACCTTTCTTTTAGTTTAAATTATCAGAAGAATATTCGTGGAAAACTTTAATAAAAATGAAGTTGGTACTCATTTTATAATTTAAGTATTTGAGCTAGATCAGGTAGTTGAATTATTTTAGGATCTTTATTTGAGTTATATTAGGATTGAGTATTTGAGTTATGTTTTGAATGAGTATAATAGTTATGTTAGGAATTAGGATAGAGTATAGAGTTAGGGTAAAAATGCATCAAACCAACCCAACTTATTGTTTGTGCGATTTGTCCCTTAAGCTATGAAAAGTCGCAATATAATCTCCAATCTTTAAAAAAGTGTACGAGTTGATTTTTAAATCATTGATAACCGTTCAATTTAGACACATTCTGAATAATGCAGGAGATATTCGATCTCCTTTCCTTATTCAAGAGTCGGAGAGAACAAAAAAAGGTGAACTTCTAAAAGAAAAAAGGAAATGATGTTCATATACATTCATAAATTCACTGAATAATTTTTCAGAACCAATTTTCTCATATCCCGACACACACACACACACACACACACACACAAAAAAAAAAAAATTCCCTCCCATGTTGTCATATGCTTTTTTCATCAACTTTGACAGCTATAGACTCAATTTTTCCTTTCATGCTCTTAAGGTCATGCATGATTTTATGGCATAATATCATTTAATAGTTTTACCCTGAACAAGAGCAGCTTGTAATTGAGAAATCATTTTGTCCAAAACATTACATTTTACTTTTGCATAAAACGTACCCGTTAGTATTAATACGTGTATTGCTTATACTGTAAGATCACATTGCAGTTCATATATAAGAGACGATAATTACTTCACATATTTTGAAAGAGGTTTGTTCTAAATACAGTTTTGTGAAAGTTTAAAATAACCGCAAAGGCATCTCCGAAATTATTTGAAGTAACCAAATTTCATAACGAAACGTCCCCTTTTGTATTCGAATGTCATGTACGTCTATTAATTGAAATTACATCCCATAGTATTTATCATAATTATTCATGTAGTACGAAAAAATTATGTTATTAAATCAAATATTGAAATTATCCCAGCATCATATCTTCCCTCTTCACCAGTCGTCTACCTTCCGTTGTTGATACTTCCAACATGCCATTCGTTCCATTATCCGGATTCACTATCACGAGCAAGATCTACTACTACAAATCCAGAACTTACGGATTTATGGCTGCAAGGTCTATTCAGCAACCAAACTAGAGTTCAAGGACACAAGTACAGTACTAAATTCCAAATGAAGAAAGTTCCTCAAATTCGTAACTATAGATTACAATTGCAACAACCGACAACTTCAGCGTCCAAAATCCCACAAGTAAAACAAACTGGCAAACTACTAAACGTGCCAATAAACTACGTAGTCAGTAACATAATATAGAAACGAAAAGAGAGCAATTTATAACTGCCTGTACAAAGACATCCTCAGATTCCACTTTCTCGTAATACAACACTACAACACTGTTAAACACTCATCCCTTCCAACTGAAGTTCATGCTGTCATCAAGATCACTGCTAAAAAAACCACTTTCACTAAAATCATGCCCAAAATCTTGAACCATCTCATCCGAGATATGAAGATTCTGTGGCAAATCTGATCCCTTTTGGCTAAATCCAATATTGCTAACAGCGGAGGGAGACTCAACATTAGATACAGATTTGAAACTATTGCTTCTGTTTGGAGGCTGTGATGCAACATTCCCAGGCCCACTCCCAGCTCTCGACACATTTCCACCTGAATTCTGAACAGAGAGGGACTGTGGTTGAACTGCCTGACCATTATTCTTACTGCTCATATCATGCAGCATTTGCTGTATCATCTGCTGTTGCAATGATTGGCTGCCTTGCGAAGGCATAGTCTGATTTTGCTGAAGTAAACCATTCCCACTTTGATACTGTTGCTGCGGTGGTCCCTGGTGGCCAGAAAAGCCACCGACGGGCGAGTTTTGTACAGTTCCCGATAAAATACCTGAAGACCTTGGAGTAGATGGAGGTTGGCTGGAAGTACTGAAAGGAGAAGAAGGCTCTTGATTCGAGTTCATTGAGTTTTGTCTCATTAGCATACTTTGGTAGTTACTTAATGCAAGAGCAGCTTGAGCTGAGCCATTCATGGCTCCTTGGCCGACCATACGTTGGTTATTGTTCATAGGGCTATTGAGTCCTCCTGGATGTAGTGCCATAAGTTTATTAAGCGTGTTTCGATCAGTTGGTAGACCCTGGATACCTCCCATATCCATTTCATGCATCTTTTGCATCTGGACCTTGGTTGCAGATGCGTGTCGGGGAAAAGTTTTCAGAGCCTCTGCAAAATAATGATCAGAACTATGTTCATGAGAATCATGTATGTCATTCTAAGGCCGAAATTGCATTTCTAGAGCTCAATTCATGCTGCATGGTATTAGAAAACCATATGCAAATGGATCTATATCACCTGCTACAAGGCCCTAACCAGTTACAAATGTTCTTTGAATCAATAAAGAAGGGTAATTACCAATTGGGCCAACTTTATGGTCTCTGCAGAAATTCATGACATCCTTCATGCTATTGACAACCTCAGCTATCTGTTAACAGCAGAAAATATAAGAAACCTCGTAAAGTGGTGCAACAAACCTTACTAGTTTTGTAAATCTAATAACATGCCTGCAAGCACCGCACATATCTTTTGGAGAAGCCTAAATCATTTAGTGACTGTAACTCCAAACTCCTCGCAAGCTGACGCCCAGCCGTTACAACCCTGAAATACAATTGCATCATATTAATAGAATTGAATATTAATCAAAGTTCTCATAAGTTCACACGAGGAATGTCAAGACACTACTGAAATAAATCATAAATATAGTCGACTTCTGATATACCTATTCATTTTCATATTCATTGTTTATTAATAGAAGAGAGAAGAGGGTCAAGGTTGATGCTTTATCACATATTACCACTTAGATTCAGTGGCTGAAGAGGACAATCAAATTAGGTTGGTTTAAGAATGCACAAGTACAGTAATATTCCAAAAATAAACCAGGTTCCAAATTCCAGCACGGAAGGGGAGGCAAAGGAGAAGTAAATAAGGAATTGTAAGCTTTTTGCAAAATACAAAGATAATAGATGCAGTAGACTACATAGAATGGACAATGAGAGTAAATAAGCTATCACCCCACAATCCAAGCCTAGTTAGGCTATCTCAACTTTTAAGTTGATCTAGTTTCCACCCAGCTGGATCATTAGCCAAAACAACGACAAAGAAAACAAGGACGAACCCACAGAGAGGAATATATAGTAGATTTATTGTATAATTGTCCTGATAACCCTGCATATGGCTCAATCCTTTATAAGTTTGGCTCACTTAAGTGTCTTATTCAGTTCAAATAAAATTTCACGGCTCGCCTGGATCAAATAAAACATGAAGTTTTCAGAAGGTGAATAATTTTTGGTTGATTTCTCTATCAGCATGAACCATAGAAATATGTGGCTAATGGACAAAAGTGAAACACCAAATAGTGAGTTAATTCTCTCCTCCTACACCCGACCAGCCAACAGTTACCAAACTCTTCTCCACTCAATCTCTTAGAATAATTGCTTGAAGACTAAAGCTAGAAAGGTCCCCCCTGAACATTAATAAAGAATTGGACTGTGGCTAAAAGACACTACAATGATAATTAACCACATGGTATCTTTTCCCGGTCCTTTACTAATTCATGTAAGAAAAATAAATACAAAACAATAGTCTTCTCCAATATTTCCTAGATGTTGGCAATGTTTTCATGACAATATGCAATAGGCTTCTAAGCAAATACTGTATGTACACTACATCAAACAATCAAATGCAACCCAGTTATTAAGCACAGTAAAATGGGAAAAATATGAAAACACCAGACTGCCATATTGACAATCTTTTTCACTCACATAGCACTGTTCGCCTGTATATCTGGCTGAGAAACGCCCTCAGGCCCACTTTCCAATATCGAGCTTTGGCATTTCTGTGCAACCTGCAGTAATTGATTCACCTGCAGAGGAAGTCCGTTCTGTAAGTTTCCATACTTCAAAATGTAACAATGTACTTCATCCACCAGAATATAATGCTTAATTTACACACTATAAGGTATATTAGTATAATAGACGGAACCACTAAACTAAATAACTGCAGACTGAAATAGCATAATATCATTGAAAATGTTAAATGCATTTCCTCATAATGACAAAATAATAGAATTGGAGAGGCCATCCAGTCAAAAAAATGTCAAGCACAAATCTACCTGCGGTGCAACCACTCTACGAGGAAGAAGTTCTTCATGACGTCGCGCACAAAATTCCCAAGACAATATCTGAAGAAAAGGTTTTAGTGTTAAAACACCAATGACTATAAATAGGTACACCTGAGAGAGCTTTCAGTTCTACAAGTCTTTACAGTTACCTTCAAATCCGGGGTGAAAATGATCCGCAGCTGACCCTCCCGAACCACACGAAGTTGCTCATATATACTTTCTTGAACTGCCTTTGCGTACTCCAGCATCATCATTCCTGAAGGGAATCGGCATTCGCGAGGCAGGTCCAAGAACAAAAGCTCGTCGATAACACCACTACCAAATTTGATTTCATTAAGTCTAGGGAGCACTTCGAAAGTTGCCTCTGTCAACACCCCAAAAAGAGAAGAGTAAACATGAAGAAAGAATTGCAGCACTGAAATGAATGTACTCTTATGGATTTTACCCTTTGGACATAAATTACGGCCGTTAGAAATTCATGTTAAATATAAACTCCAAAAGCTACTTTGAGCAACATCAAATCATTTCAAAAATAAAGCTCACATGCATTTTAACATGTTCTAATCTCCAAGTTTGAGCGAGCTCATGTCAGTTGGCTGAAGGAAAAAAAATTTGCATAAGAAATATCAAGCTATTTGTGCTCAGTCTTTGGTTAACTCAACTAAAACTAATCCAAAAAGCTGGTTCCTGGGAAGGCACAAAAACAAGTCAACAATTTTGACAACAAATTGAAGCCTAATTGAACTATTTGTTCTTAGATTAGATTTGACTAGTCTTTACTCCCAATCAAAGTTGTCCTCTAGCCGAAGGCAAGCAACTTTGTAGCTGAATCCGCCTACAGGATATGAGCACAATTTTACCAAGCCCAGTTAACCAATTTCAGTAAAGAATAGTAGTTATCAGCATTCATATGTTCATTATGCTACCAAAGAAGATCGAAAAGACCAGTAAATTGATGAGAACGAAGAAAAACCAAACCACCCTCAGCCCAGGTGTATTAGGCTTTAGGAGTTCTATGCCCATATATCTTTCACGGGATGGTTCTTTGCAACTTACACAGAACAAACGGAGAAAGGGAGGGGGGTGGGGGGAAAGACTTAAGAGATAAAGCTTACCAAATCCCCTTCCAGATTTTGAACCACAAATATCGCACTGCCATGCATCCTGAACCAACAGCAACAAACAAAGGAAGTATAATTTATGCTTTTGATGAATTCTAACTTACGGAAAAGCGGATAGAGATACAGAGAACAGATTTTAAATTGGGCATAACTGGCATCAGCTCATGTAAACATCTACTGCAGTACCAATTTATAAGCCAAACAAAAAGTCAATGTAAAAATAGTAGATTAAGCAACGCCAGACAGAAAAAACTTACCATTGCTGCCTGGGGAAATACCCCAAGTGAGTGATGCCCAACATTATCATATAGGGACAGACACCACCTCTTCTTTGCACGCGGAGAGTAATACTCAGCCACAAATTTTCTCCAATAAGCAATTGTATTGTCCTAGCAAGATCCAGAAATGAGGAACATATCACAAAGTGCTCAAATAAAGTCCCACATACGATAGGAAATAAGAAAAACAAAAGCAGATAACATATGCTCATAAGATATTTTTTGTCGTCATTGCAATTGAACAAGAAAATATGTGTTCTATAATAGGTATAAAATCAATTGAGATATCGCTAATCACTCACAGCAGGTCTCTGTCTCTGATGATACAAATACTGCATTAATCGACGCGAGCATACACCACCGTCATAGGGCCGCTTTATCCCAGACCCAGGCTGCATACCCTGCTGCAGAAGCTGCTGTCTTAATTGCTGCTGCTGCTGCTGCTGTTGCTGTTGCTGCTGCTGTTGTTGCTGCAATAACTGGGCCCGCTGCATTGGCGTCATAGACTGCAGGAGTTGTTGCTGTGGCTGCCTAAGTCTCTGTTGCTGGATCAGAGCTTGCAACTGCAGATTGGGGCTCTGTAATTGCATCGGATCTCTCTGCAAGAGTTGTTGCAAAACTTGCTGCTGGACAATATCTTCTTGCTTAATGTCCAAGCGGGGTTTCTTTTGAAGCTGGGATATAGCAGCTGGGTCCTGAATCAAAGAATTGTGCATCCTTGGACCACCATGGAGCTGAGCTGGCCCCATACGTGATGCAGCCAGAGAAGTGACACTAGAAGCTCCCTGATGCTGCTGAGTTTGCTGGGCGTGATGTGAACCCGGGTCTTGATTAGAGCTTTGCTGCATACCAGAGGATCCATCGATCACGGACGAGCCAGAAATGCTAACGTTATTAGACGAGAACGACATGGGTGAAGCAGGCAAACGCATGTAAGATTCTGTGTTTATACTAGCACTCCTCTGTAGATGAGGACCAGCTGAAAGTCCAGAGTTAGCATCAGTTACCAAAGAACTTGCCCCAACACTGGGGCCAGAGCTCGCCACACTGTTTATCAAAGTGTTGCTGACCTCTCCCGAAAGCAGACCCAAGTTAGCACGTGCTTGTCCAGGAACCGAATTAGACGAGTTCCCAAAATTAGAACTAAACTGAGAGTTCCCTCCAACCTGGTTTTGTCCGTCCCCTTGAAAAAAGATTCCTGAGCTTGAAGATGATTGCGCTATGCCACCAACCACCCGAGATGGAACCATGGGGGGCAAATGATGCTTGGCCACTGGGATCTAAACAGCTGCCCAGCCGAAACACTTCAATATTTGTCGAACGCAGCAACAAAACAAGCCAACCCACAAAAAAACCTTTCTTGCCCCTATCAAAACCTAGGCACTAAATCTCCCAAGTCATACAAAAGTACACACTTCTCTCTTTTCACTAAACACACACCGCAATCTCGGAAAAACGAGTACTTGTTCGTGGGTTCTGCCAATTAAATTACAACCAGATCAGCAGGTAACTCAATACACCACAAGATCGAGCACGAATAACCCAAGAAATGAATTTGAAAAAAAGCAAGTTAACCTCAAACACACAAAATCTTCTTTATTACCCAATTTCAGCAACAAAACCCTAATTCAAGAAACAACCAATACTAAAAACCCAAACTTCATAAAGATCGAATTTTTACAGCAATTACAAGCTAAAAACAAAATAACCAACTTCAACTAACAAACAATCAAGTGCAATACAACAAACCTGACAAGATTCACAAACCAAAACCCAACTCAATCGTAGCCTCAAAAAAACCAGTACAAAACTCCAATTAACTAAAAACCCTTTTGGAGAAAGTGTAATCAATCACAAACGCATAGTCTAATCAGACGTGGAAACTTATAGAGCATTTAATTTGGGACAAACTTTGCAGAATGAGAGAGAAAAGAGAGGAGAAATGTTCCTGTGCTGATCGGTGTTTATATACCTAGCGGGAGTTGAAAGGGTAGAGTGACCGGCTGTAGCAGGTTTATGAGGCGGTCGGCTGTGGACGCGTGTCAGTTGATCGTGTGGAGGACAATAGTCGGTGCAAGATCTCGCGGTGGCGACGCGAGGTCTTAGGGGTTGACGGGGTACGTGGAGGGATGTGATTGGATGTTGGGGTTTATGAGTTGATGGGCAACCTATATCTCCTAGTTTGTTAGGATTTTTTAGGAGAGTTTTCTTTTAAATGATATATTTAAATAGGTGTGGTGTGTTTGCTAAATTGTATGAATCAGATTTAGAACATGATGTAATGGTCCGAAGTGTATTATAGTATCATATGTAATAATCGGAAAAGAATGCGTATGTCGCTCCCTCATATATATATTCACGGGTATTTAAGCTTTTCCTTATAAACAAAAGATAAGCTCATTGAGTCGAGGCGGAGTCACGAATATAGTTTAGGGGCAAAACAACTTGAAAAACCATTTTATATGAATATGGGCATATAAGAGGTATATCTGGGTTTATAATAATTAACATAAAATGAGAGGGTCGATAACATCATTTCACAATTACATGAACTCAAACTCAAAAGAGCCCATTGCAATTTGCACCATCGAGCTTCCATGTCTCAAAACTCAAACTCAAAAGAGCCCATTGCAATTTGCACCATCGAGCTTCCATGTCTCAAAACTCTAAATTAAAATATCCCTCGTCACCTCCTCTCACATGCATACATAGCTGATTTTAATTATGCAAGTTGCATGACTTCCCAATTTTCTCAATTTTTGTTGATATGTGATCTTTTTATTGCAACACTTAACAAAATATTTACAGTATGGTGGCTGGGATAAGTGTAAATATATACCGGGGGGGGGGGGAGGAGCTGGGACGCCCCTATATGCCCCCCTTGGCTCTGCCTTTGCATTCAGTAATTATTTGAAACGTTTTAGAGTTTAAATTACAAAGTGCGCAAATAGAGATAATCTTTTTTTATTATTACAGTGATTTTAGTTTAGATGAATTACATAAATTTGATGTAGCCATTTCTAATACAATGTTTATTGTTTCGTTACGTCAAACTTTAAAAAGTGCTAGCAAATTCAATATAAAAATCATGCAATGATATGAGAAGAATAAATATTTTCGAGCGGCTTCGACTTTAAAGGTAGGGAACTCAATCTCGTCAGGTTAGGCTTGACAATTGGCAGGGTCTTACTGCACCCTTATCCAAATCTTGTGAATACTTAAAGATAGGGTAAGAGTTAAAACCCCGAGGTATACTTTGGGGTAAGGACCAAGACCAGTACTGTTCTCAAAACTGGACCGATCACTGAACCAGTAGCATTACTAGTTAGAGATTTTATTTGTCAAACCGGTCTAACCACTGGACGAGCCGATATAAAAGTTAACAACCAAGTGACCAACAAATATATCATGCATTATATCTTTCTAACATTCTTAAATCACTCATAATTTCACTATAACAAAATATATGATCAAAATTCACAATAATTTAACATTAAACATCAAACATCAAGCTAATACACAATATCCACAATACACAATAACTGAAGTCTATAACGCAAACATCTCAAGTCTCAAATTTATGATTTCTATACATAATGCATTCAAATATTCTTATATTATTTGAAACAAGTTTCTTGAAATGTTTTAAATCAGTAGTTCTCCATGCTAACAAATCGATCCGCTTGACCTCCAAGTCTTCAAAAAAGCCTCATCTTTATTTGGTCAACAAAAACACATTATGCAGTCATTTAAATAAGATTCAACAATTCAACAGTCAAGAGGTGGGCTTGAGCTAATTCATAAGTACTAACACTTGCCAATGTTTAACAATTTGTACATAACCAAGAATACAGAACTTTAGATTAGTTATAGAAAAACTCCTCCAAATCGCGAGACAAACAACTTTATAGAATTTTTTTACTCAAAAGTAGATTCCTTATACACGTAGAAGAAAATTGATAAAGAACAATATACCTATGTTTCATAGTAGGTCATTCACTACCTATTAAATTTAATGAACTCAGGCAGCCAAATGTAAAAATAAGAAAAACTGCAGCAGAGAACAAAGCTGAAGATGTGTGGTATTCAGTTACTCGGCAATTCCTTTTACAATGTGACTTTAAAAGTGTATATGTTATTCACATCAATGTTTTCAAAACCAGATCGGAACGGTCGGTTGAACCGATTCAACCGGTGTCCAGACCCTCGTCCAGTTTGATTTGTCTTAAAAAACCAGTTGGGGTGCAAACCGGAATGAACCACTTAAAACCGGTCCAAAATCAGGAACAGGTGGACCGCTTTTGGTGGTTCAAACCGGTGCCCTAAATTCTGAAGAAAAAAATATGAAATTACTCAAAAAAAAAACTTAATCAAATCATCTCTCAATTCCTTTCTCAAATTTCTGAATTAAGAGAGTGGTGTTCTTCCCCAAGTGAAAATATTAGAACCCTAAGTCCTAATCCTACTCATCCCCCTTGGAATTAGTGGATTTGAGCGGATGGAGGTGACGAGGATTAGAAGGTGGATGGGGTTTGGATTTTCCTGTAGAGCAATCCATTTATGTTGCTGCTATGCACTTTTGGAGAGAGAGAAATAGAGAGATTTGAAATTGAAAGGGTATGGAATGAATAAAAAGATATAGGTTTTTGGTGGAGATTGAGGTGATGGACGGCCGGAGAGGGAAGATTTTACAATAAAAGGAAATATTTTATTAACTTGTAGTTTTGTATATGTGGAGATGTAGGGCTTTACTTTTATGGGCCTTTTTTTCACAAAATATGAAGTGATTGTGAGCTTTTTACATTAGTTTACTTTGTAAACTTTAAGATAAATTGAGTCTATATTTATTTTTAAGTATCTAGCTAATATATAAGCATAAATTCAAAAATCTAATATATATAAAAAACTCCTTATACGTATAACAATAATTGACATATATAATATTTTTCATACTTATGAAACATATGTGTACGTAATTTGGATGTTGCCATTTTAGTATGTTACTTAATTTGTTAGAGTTCAAAATTATTTATTAAATAATTATTTACCAGTTCAAAACAGTGGTTAACCGGTTCAACCGATGAAACCGGTGATCAGTAAGATCACCGGTTCTATGTCCAATTCGGTTCTGAAAACACTGATTCACATACATGAAAATCCACAAATCAGCTAGAATTTTGAGCTAATTCAAATGAAAAATCATTTCTTAAACAACAAATCAACAATCTAAACGAGTTTGAAAATACTTTAGGCTAAATTTCTCCACTTCACACAATATTATCTACAATAAAGAAAAAACTGAAAAAGAATAAAAGAGGCAAGGGGTTTTACCTGGGAGCTGGAGGACGAGCGACGCGAAGGCAGGCTAGAGGAGGAGCAGATGTATAGAGTCGATTTTCAAATTTATGGTTTAACTTTGATTCAGATTAGGAGAGAAAAGAAGAGATGCATGATGGAATTGTTGTTGTGTAATTAGATTTTGGGGACAAAAATGTCATTTCCCAATTTTTTCTTTTTTTAAGAGTTAGGTGGTTCAGACTTACTGAACCAGTTACCGGTTTTGACCGATTCATACTAGTTTTTTCCTTAATTAGTTTTAAATGCCAAATCGGACCGAAAAAGAATTCGGTAATCGATCACCGGTTAACATGTACATTTAATATCAAATGAGGTGCAGCTCAATTGGTTGGAGCATTGAAATTGTGATAAGAGGTCTAGGGTTCAATTCCTCTCCCTTCCAAAAAAATTAAACTTTAATATAAAATGTAACAAACCGGTTCAACCAGTGGACCGGTTCATCAAAGTAACCGGTGTTTGACCGGTTTTAAGCGAGTTTGACCGGTTTTAAGCGAGTTTGACCGGTTCGTTGACTGACCGATTCTGGAGTGCAAATCGGATCGGACAAAGTACCGGACGGTCGGACCGGTTTTGAAAACCGTGATTCTAATGGGTATTTGTTGCAATAGCATTTAAAGAATATAATTTATAATTAGGAATAAGAACAATCATATGGTAGCAACCATATGATATGTTAGACACATTTTATACATAAGCCATAGATTTCTATCAATGGTTGAAGACTTCTTCTTATATCCAATTTTATTTATAATGATGTTGATGTACAGTCGAAGACTTCGCACATACAATGCTTTTTATAAATATAGAAAAACTCAACAATAACTTAAATGATTATTGAAAGCTAGAGCCTACCTTATCATCTTGTAAAGTATAAAATGGAAGAAACTAAATAAGGGTAGATATTATAGGGTAAAATTTATCAATTGTAGAATAAAATATAATATTACTAATAGAGACGTGAAGTTCCTTGCTTGCAGTTTGAACATCACAATCACCTGCCTCTTCAACTTTCGTGAACTTTTTAATTGTCAGTTGATAATCGTTCTCCTCCTATGCTGGCGACTTAAACTCTGGCTTAACTTTCGGGAAATACCTTCTAAGTATGTAACAAGATTTTTTCAGCTTAAGAGTGCGCTCAAATGCTTCAGTGTTCTCGCGAAAAATTGATGCCTATATTGTTGTGTCATGATGATCATCCAAAACAGGAAGCTTCCCTTAAAAAAATTCGAACAAATAACATCAAGAGTGGCTTCGAATGAAAAGCAGGAACAAATGTGAATTAAAAAAGAAATTGAATCTTCGGAGCTCATCATAAAATGAAACCTTCTCATCCATTAAAGTTGGCTTCTTGTATGACGCCTTTATATCTCTAGACTGACATGTTCGTGATTCTCGAATGAACTTTACTTTGATTATCCACGTTAGATTATGATCGGATATCCGCGGATAAAAACTTAGTAAAATATGGAGTTATATTATTTATCAACAATCTCCTATAAATGCAGCAAATGAAGATGCAAAGTAGAAGAAGACAATTTTATATACCTAATCGAGTTGTGGCTCGTTGAAAAAGAATGCAACTTATCAATGTATATATACGCACGAAAAAAAAGTAGAGAAAATCGAGAGACTAAATCTCAAAAATTAAAACGGTTGTGCATTTTCAGATGGGGCACAACTTCGACAAAAGTTGCACCAATCGTTCAACCACTTGAATTTCTTGAATTGTTCAGCAATCCAATCGAATTGTTGTTGGGATACTCGGCAGTGATTAAGAGAGCAAAGGAGGCACTACCTTTGCTATTTTTGTTGAATTGCAGAGCATTTATCATTTTGTCGGGGCTGACGAAAAACAAAGCTTTAATTATTTCTTATTTTAGCAAAAGTTTTTGGGTTCAGCCCTGGAAACAGTAAATAACAGTAGCACATAAAAAAAAAACACCTCGTGAACCCTAACTATCATAAGATGAGAGTAAATGACCATACTAACATCTGAACATTTTGGCCCTGTTTGGATATCTTTTGGCCCACAAGTTTCAAGATTTCATGGGTTCAAAATGGTTTGGAACCCATTTCAAAGTTTCAAAATTGAAATTTTTTTGGCCCAGTCTTTGAAAGTACGTAGGTCAAACCTACAACTCCTTTTTGTCTATTAAAATATGGAAAACACTTATGAGACTATCTGTAAGCCCATTCCTAAACATGAATTCCTTATCCGCTGAACCGCTAACTTGCTAATCAATTTGCTCCTATAAATTGCATTTAGCAACCCTTCTATTCATACTTTTTAACCAAATGCAAGGGTATATTAATAAATATAAGGCCTGAATTAATAGCCTCAAAAGTCTACTTTGAATACTAAAAATTATTCATTTTAAGATTCATACATCTTGTTATTTTTTATATATTTATATATCTGAAATAAAACTTTGCAAATTTTATTTTTAGATTATGTGGCTCATTATTTTAGATTGCCTTTTTCAAACATTTATCAATTTAGTTTTTATTATTTGAAGTGTAAAAAATTCATGTTGACTTGATATTTATACGTACCATATAAAATTACAAAAGGCTTTGTTACATATATATGGATAGACGTTTCAGTACTTTTAGTCTATTCTTTTACAATGTTTTATTAATTGGAAGACAGTTTCTATTGTTTATTCCTAGAAGTCTTGGTTTGATTTTCCAATAATTTAACTTTGTTGCCCTTTAATTAGTTTACAGTGTTGAACTACCAAGTTAAATAAAAAGCGGAGTGGATTATCAAAAGTAAAAGAAACGAAATAATTTTGTCAAACTTAAATAAATAATCAAAGATAGTCTGTCAATGAGCATTTGAAAAACATTCAAACATCGGTTGTAAGTTGAAAACTTACAGTCGAACTGTGATATTAGTGGGACTCAAAATTATAATGGATGATATTGATTACCCTATCCTCAGCCTCTTTCTCTCAACTTTATTCTTTTGAGACTATTTTGAACAAGAATATGCAATCTCTCTGATTTTCATCTTATTTTTATATTGTAGATGGGGTTATAAATTCAAGGCTAGTTTTTTATTTTTGCACCATGCTAACTTAGCTGATTCATACTCACAACAAAGAACCGAACAAGAGGGGCTACAAGAGATCTTATTCGCTAGCATCTTTGACTCTATTGTTTAATTTTCATTTGTATGCATTTTAAAGTTGGCATATGCAAGTAATTCAATTATGAGAATCGGAAGTTGGGTTTTTGAAAGTAAACAATAGGAGAAAAAAGTTTCTAACATTTCCAAATATTTTTTGTATTTATGTGGGTACGTGAGATTCGTACATTTTGAACATTCGCTTGATTTTAATATATTCAATATTGGGAGTATTTCGACTGCTCAATTTTTTGTTATCACATATTCGAAAAAGTAACATTAGTTGTATTGCGCATTTGATTGATTTTTTTCCATACAACGATGAAAAATTCAAGAAAGAGAGGTGGTTGATTCATGCATGTATTCTTCATAATAAGGAATATATGGACTGTTTCATTTTTTTTTTTTCCAGTTGTGCCCAATTTGAAAATGCCAAACATTTTTTTTTAACGTAACTTTGGGAATCTCTTCAAAAGGATAAAACTATATTATAAATGTTCTTGTCATATTTCTTGCCTATACAATTTTCTTAACTAACTCGCACACCTTTTATAATCTAAATTTAACAATTATCCAGTGTAGGATAAAAATTTATACTTTAATTTATTTTTTGTATTGTATATCTGTTGTGGAAAATCTATTCAGTGTTTGAAATGCATTATGTATTTTGTCCTTAACTTATTTATGCAAAGTATCATAGTAATTGCGGGTGATGTTTGTAGTCCATAACTATGTTGTTGCTCAATATATTAGATGAACTATATATCATGTTCATAAATTATGGAGCGATGTAGGACGTATTTGGGCACTTTGTATTTTGGAAATTATGTTGCAACTCTTAATTTAAATATCGTTATATCATATTTAAGTTCTCATATCACATTTTTTATTGTAAAAGTATGTATATCCAGAACAGTACGTGTATTATATTCAATTTTATAAGAGTGATCATCAATTAATTGAGATCTTTAATTATATTTTTATGTTATATAAATACAAACACACACACACACATACATACATATTTAGTCATAAGCTATCGCTTACATATTTAGGGTTGCGTCATCTTTAGTCATAAGCTATCGCTTACAACTTATTCTTCACTTCAATGCGATCGCCTGGAATACGTGATTTCTCCTCTTCGCTTCCCTTCGCTTTACTCCTCACATGATTTGCACCGAATTCCTCTTTTTGACATCTTTTCGTTCTTTTTTACCAAAACGAATCCTAAACAACAAAATAAAGAAAAACATGTAAAATTACTCAAAACAATCAAGGAACATACATGCAACAAAATGATCTATTTGACATGTGAATAATGAGTACAAAATGGACTCATCATTACCCGCCAATGTAGTTTCCACTTGCTCCCTTACACCTATTGTGCTTTGTAGTTTCTGACAACTTTTATCCTTCTTGAGAATCCTAATATCTTCCAAGTAAAACGTAACAATCATCCAACTTCTAATAGGGTTTGCCCTTACTGTCATAACGATCCTTTCTCGTATAATACATAATCGACTTATACTTTTCGGTACAAGTTCTATAAAAAGGTCAAATTATACTATTGTGGTCATCTTCATCCCGTTGTTAAGTGCTATGCACACAACATATTGAATGTTATAATTTAGAGTAAATGTATTTTGTAAATTAAAGAAGATTACAAGATAATTAAAATATTTCCTTAAACTTGGACCATAAAAACCGTTTATGTTCTTTTGGAACATCCCTCCATTGCTTATATGACTCAATCAAGAAAGTCTCAGTGAGATGTAGTGCCCCTCCCCGAATTATATTGTAATCAAGATTCCACTGAAATTCCACTAAGATAAATATCAACCAAAGGATCAACAAGTTGTGGTAGTGAATTTGAACCAGCAATGAATTTGTGAACCGATTTTTACTCCGACTTTTACCACCAGTATTAGGAGTTTTTTTTTCATATTCAAACTTTTAAAAGATATTAGTATAATGACACAAAAACAAATTAAAGATGAGATTTTAGTACACCGAAGTTCAATATATAAAGAATTGTTAAATGGTCACAGTAAACAATCTGTGAGCAAAAAACAGTCGTAACAAAAATTTAAGAATCTCCTTGACAAGTTGGTGATATAATATATACATATTCATTTTGCAAAATAAAAAAGAGGCATGGGTTGCACTTAATGCAACCCATGAATAAATTTTGACTTTTCATTAGTCAAATTTTGATGGAGTAGTAACTTTTTAAGTTGCTGATCCATTGTGATTGCATTAGTAGAAACCTTACTGCTATTGCAGTGAGGAAATCAAAATTTATTTATGTTTAAATTTTTTTTTATCTTTGATTGTTCATGTATCAACAACTTTTAGGTTGTTGCTCCATATTTTAGTTCTTTTAATTGTGTTTTCTTATTTGTTGGGCTAAGCTTAAGCTAGTACTTATGATGGTGTAATTCCTAACCGCATTTCGGTCAAGAATATTAATTTTTCCTTTCATTTTCTTCAAAAGTCAGATCCTACATAAGCTTTTATTTTTATTTGTATTAAAGTTATATAAGAATCGGAAAAAAAATTCTTATTTCTATTTATGCTTAAAAACATTTATTTCCATACCCTTTGTGACTGCGAAGGGAAGTCACGAAAACATAATTCAACTTTAGTAACCGTAATGCATTCACAAATATTTATTTTTGTTATTTTTCTTGTCTCCTTTGCAATTATAAAACCAAGTTTCTTTGACCATTTGTGTTGCGGTCACTAGAAATCAGTCAGGAAGGCCTTTTTTTTTTATTGCATCATCATAAATATCTCATCTATGCATTATTTACGATTTCTTGTTTATGATAGATTATCTTATCAGGCTACAGTCAGATTATCTTATCAGGCTACACTCTCCACTAGGGGTGTTCACGGTTGCGGTTAGAACGGTTAACCGCACCGTAACCGTTCGAAACGGTTAAACCAAACCGACCGTTTGAAAAACGGTGCGGTTAACGGTTTGCGAAAATCCTTGTAACGGTTTACCGGCCAACATGGTAACCTGACCGCGGTTAACCATGGTTAACCAGTAAACCTTTACTTATTAAAAAAATATAAAAAGCGCTCATGCGTCTTCACTCTTCAGTTTACCTTTTAAAAAACAAAAAAATGTAGCAAATTAGAACAAGTAGCGACTTGTTCTAATTTGCAATTCTCCTACTCAACTCAAAACAGCCCTAGGACACAACAACCATAGCTCTCCTGCCTGGCCGCCCGCCCCACACCACGCCAGCCCATCGCACGCCATCGCCACCAGATGGGTCATCGTCCAGGCAGCCGCCGTCAGCCTTCACTGCCAGTCGTCCCAGAAGGTTCGTCCTTTTTTTTCATGTTTTGCCATCAATTTCTTTGAACAATTTTATTGTGATTGTTTGTCGATTATGCTTATCTTGTTTATACATTTAAAATCGGAACTTTCGCATTAGGAGTTTAGAAATTAGAGTTTTATGGATTTAGGGTTTCATGCAATTATTGATTTAGCAAATGATTTTGAGAATTATTGAATTAAATTATTGTAGATTAGTTGTTATTAGTGATCTTTAATTTCAATTTTTGTGTTAGTGGCCTTTTGTTCATCACTTGAACTAGGAATTTAGTATTAGGGTTCTGTGAGTTTAGGATTTCATGGAATTATTGATTTAGAAAATGAAGTTGAGAATTATTTTTCTAAATTAGTATAGAATAGTTGTAATTGGTGATTTCAATTTTAATTTGTGTAATGTTGTCCTTTTGTTCATCATTTAAGTTAGGTATTGAAAGTATATTTCTCTTATAAATTCAAGGGTTTGTGTTCTCTTTTTCAATTGCAGCTTCAATGAGTGACGCGGATATGTCATTGGATTCTAGTAGTGACTCTAGTGAATCTTCTGATGAAGGAACCGGTCTTTTTCCTCCTCGTGATCCTTCTGGACCTTCAAACCAAATACCTGAGGCAAGCAAAGCGAAGGAGGTTGGCAGTTCGAGGGCCAAAAAGGGAAAGAAGGGCCCAAAGAAACCGAGGAATTGCATATTAGGTGATTTTGTGTCCTAATTTTAGAGCATTTTTTCATCCCTAAAAACAGCCTTGCAAAAACCGGTTAACCGCAAAACCGCATCGCAAACCAGCGGTTAAACCGTAACTGATCGTTTGCTAAACGGTGTGGTTTGCGGTTTGGCTTTTTAGGGGAAAACGGTTTGCGGTTAATTTTTAAACCGAACCGTTCGGCCGGTTAAGCGACTGGTGAACACCCTAGTCTCCACTGACTCACCTGATTAGTCTTCTATGGGACTCAGATAAGTATCACTAAATCAATGTTGTTAAAATCGGACCGGACCGGCCAGTTTGCTCGGTTGAACCGGTGACCAGCCTTCATCCGGTCCGAAGAGGATCCAAAATCGAAAATGTCTAAATCCGAGCTGAACCGCTGTGAGCCGGACGGTTTAGCGGTTGGACCGGTGAACCGGACCGCTATTTGACCCAATTTTTAAATTTAACTTTTTATTTTTTGGCCCTGAAATTGTCAAACACGCCTCAAAATTATAAAATCTGGGAAGTATAATTGCAAACGCACATAGATTGTCTTGTTTATAGGAACTAGATACATTAGCATTAATAATGAGATAATTACAAGGAAAAATCAGTTGAAGACATAAGGAAATAAATAATTTATTAAGGGGAAAAGAAAGCTGCCATGTTTATGGGAACTAGACAAATTAGCATTAATATTGGGATACTTACACGGTAAAAATCTATTAATGATGTATGAAAACTAGTATATTATGGGGAAAGAGAGTAATAACTAAAGAAAGAGAAGTAAAGATCTAACTAATCCCATAAAGAGAGGAGGAATTATCTCATTTTAGATTTTATTTATTGCTCATTATTCTAGTTATCTCATACACAACAAATCGCAACGAGGAAACAAGTTTCTCATTTTAGATTCTATTAGTTAGTGTCTAATCTAATTATATGTTTACCGTTTAAGTATTTGAATATTAACATAAATTTGGATTAAGAAAAAGTTAATATAAATATATTTTTTAAGATTATTTATTATTTAACATCTTACAATAGTCAAGACCTACTTAATCTTATAATTTTACAACATGCTCATCTTTGTTGTGATTGTTAAAGTTGTTAAGTATATTTTTTTTATATTTATTTAGATATAAATATAATATTTTCTAGTTTATTGTTGTGTTTATATAAAAAGAAATTGTATATAATTATGCTTGTTCTTTATGCTTATTTGGTAAATTACTATGGTGTAATACTAATAAAAACAATTAGTGGTTTACGATTAGTTGGAGTAGATAAGGGAAGAGAGCTATAAATATGAGTTCTAAGTAGAAGAACTAATAGTAATAACTATATTATATGTTTAAAACTTATAATTATTCAAAGTTAACTTGTCTTCTCATAGAAATTTTGTAGTTACTTCGTTTACCGGTTCGACCAGTGATTGAACCAATTCAACCGATCGAACCTGTAACCGGTAAGCTTATCGGTTCAGTGCCCGGTCCGGTTCTGAAAACATCGCACTAAATTTACCGTGGTCACAAGTCTTTTTAATATGAAGAGATCAACTAAAGGAAGGATTTCACATCCAAGCTTTCTTCAATCCGCTCCACACCACTTAGGGATTACCAATTTACTGTTTTCATACTTGGACATTTACTTTACCTGTCTATAACCCCTGTTGCTTTATTATATTTCTATTGTTGTATCTCCCAATCTCATTCCATTAGTTTATGAAATAAAATTGTTGTTCTAAGTTAAATAAGATGACTTCGGTCTTGTTAGAAGAAAAAAAAGATAGTCAAGCGAATGAAGGATGATAAGAAGTTGTGAGGAAAACTAAATATATTGGGGAACTTTATAGATAAATGCAGCATATTAGATTTCTGGTGAAAGGCTTTTCCAATAGCTTGTAAAGGAGTAGAAAAAGAAAGTTCTTATACAGACTAGCATTCATATTTTGTACCAAGAAGGAAACAATTTCATAAATGTTTAGTGAAGTTTATCATTTTTTCCAAGATTGATACCTGTATTATGCTTAGGCCAATCAATGGGTCAAATTTTACCCTTAAGTTTGCCCGAAACCTTGCCATGCCTTAGAACTTTATATTTAGAAAACTTTTACCTTACCTCGGATTCTTACCCTAACTGGACCAGAATATTCAGACCCAAACCCTACCCGAACCTGAAGGTCACCTCCAACAAGGCCCGTTACATATACACTACACACAAACACACATATACAACCACACACAACACACACACACACACATATATATACAACACCAAAAATATTTGAAAATTTTCATAACAGCAACAAGAAGGAAAGATATAATATATATATATATATACATATATACATATATAATATGTATATATATATATATATATATTATATCTTTCCTTCTTGTTGCTGTTATGAAAATTTTCAAATATTTTTGGTGTTGTAAATTCTTTTCTACGCTTGTGTCTTTTAAGTGTTATTGGACTAATACCGTCAAAAAAGTCGAAGAATTATTCATTAAAAATATTGACGTTATCCAAATTATAGCATAATCTAGCTTCAAAAATTCGTATGTAATTAAAGGATCAATAATAACATCAAAAGATTCAAAAAAATATTCATTAAAATCTCAACAAAATTCAAAGAGTAAAGGTAAAATTCTAGACCCTTACGTTAACAAGGTAAAAGTTAGGGTCTAGACTCTTTATCTAATCTCAAAATAAGAGCTACGGAGTAAGACATTATCCTTGACAACATGGGCGGAGGGAAGGGGGGGCATATGGGGCCCCCGCCCCCCAACTCCACCCCCTCTATTTCTTTATACTATATAATATATAGCTATATCCTTATATATACATATATAATATATAGTTATATCCTTATATATATGTTGTCTCTGTAGTTTCGGTATATATAAGATATAAAATACACTTTATAGATATAAGTTACACATATTATATATTCTTATACAGTTACATATATAATTACATATTTTAGCTATATTTTTTGTATAACATATATGAAGTCAATTTATTTTAACTTTAAATTGTGTTTACCTTTTTATTTGTTCACTTCCAATGTTTAATTTTACAAATTATATAATTTGTCATATAAGTTTTTATATTATCTCAATTCACTTTTATGCTTACATGAAATAAATAAATCATATGATGTCCATTAGAATACATCATCATAATATGATAGTTTATATATACATATATAAAATTTTTATTATATTCGAGCGTATATATCTTAGTAAAAATAGTTGTACCAAACTTGCTAACTAAAATTAAACATAATTTCTTGTATATTACATTAGTGATACATAAAAATTAATATTATATTAATATTGTTACGAAGCTCGGTACTAGATTAAAAATGTCTAAGTAAGAAAAATCGGCAATAAAATCCCGTGTGAAAGTATTAGGAAAAAAACTCGTGTAAAAGAATAATCGAACACTCCTATATTTTACGTGTAACAATTAAACATAATTCAGGAAATAAAAATAAGCAAAAAACCTCTTTTATCCGGAAAAAAAGAGAAGGGGAGAGGTTTAACTTGTCATCTTCTTTCTGCCTAAAATTATTTTTGGGTTTTGTTTTTCTAAAGTAATTATATTTTTATGGTGAATTATAATTTTTTTAATAAAAAAAATTAGTGAAAGAAATTATACACGTCAATGAAAAAAGTTTTCGGCCTTGTTTTGCCCCCCTAATCCAAAATCCTGGCTCCGCCCCTGCTTGACAAGGCCGAAATCTGTCATGCATTATTATGCAAAAATATTTGTTAGTATGAGCTGCTACTGGTCATTAAAAAAACAAAAAAGAGCAGCCTTTTTTGTTTTTGTTTCATGCATGTACTTGAAAAAGTAATGGGATTCATTATGTTACTTAAACTTTTACATTTCTACTGGGTTCATGGTCGACCAATTTTCAGCCCAAGGATTCGGTTGGGTCCAGTCGAATTCTTAAGGTTCAAATAAACATAAGGATCTCCTTAAATCTGCTAGCTTATTGCTTTTATTAGGGTTCCTGCAGTCTACTACCTGGGCCCAATTCGAGTTGTGGGAAATAGAACCCCACTAACACTTTGGGCCGATTCGTCTTGACCCAAAAATATTTTACATTTTTTAAGAGGCTTAATAATGCATAAAACATGACACTGGTATTGAACGCATTCATCTCGAATTATTTTGTTCCTAACCCAAGTTTCAGTGCAAAGGTGAATCTGAATTGGGCTTCAAACTCTTGAGTAATTTAGCCCCTTCAAGATTGAACAAGATAAAATTACAAACTATTAAAAAAAAGAAGAAGAAGCGAAGTGACCTCCATTGGAAGAAAGAAGCTTGCATTGAGCATTTAAAACTTTTTTTTCTAATTGTCACATAGACACATACTCAAAGCACAAAAAGGGAAAGAGAGGGAAAGCTTATATTTTTTCAAAATACAAATTAACCTCCATGCGTAATAATAGAACCGAATATCGACGGGAACCTCAAAATCATTCACTGATTATATGTAGTTAGAAAACCAATTTCAACTTTTATTCGATACAATTCCCACTAATCTTACATGTTGATTGCATTGTAATTGTCACTTTTCATCTTGAAGGCGTTAACTTTCAGGGTTTTCGACAAATAACCTCATGATGCTAATTTGGTAAATTACCATTCCATAATAAGAAAATGGAGTACTACTCCATTTTAATTTCAAATGTAGTACATTACCTTATACAGGGGGTGCTGTAGTTCAGTCGCCGCAGGTTAAAGTGATTTTTTGCACGAAAGAGAACATTTATATCAATTTTAGTTTATCTAAAAGTGAGTATATATTTTCTTGTATTAAAACTAAATCTACATTTGAATTACAATTGATAATATAAAGACATTATCTATTTTTTTATACTTAAAATTATAATTTCTTAAGAATATTTTAATTAAATTTATGCCCAATGATATTTTGGTCATTAAACACAACAAATTCAAAGAGAGGGTAGTGTGCTATCTTTTGAAATAATTTTTAGAAGAACAATTTACCAATTTGACAAACACAGCTATGAGCTCTTCACAACAATACAAGAGTTCTACATATTTAGAGGCAATGCGCAAGTCCGAAAATCGAGTATTTATTTAATTTTATAATATATATATATATATATACATACATATATATATATATGTATATATTAAAAATTAGGAGATCTCTTTTCTGATAAAAAAGTTTAAATAAAAGATGATATATATTAATTTTGAACGGGACTTGGCACTTTTAGAATCATTGCTTTTCACTCAACGGTTTACCCAAAGTATAACTTGTCAACCTGCCATGAAAGTCTTTCAAGTTCGAATGCAACGAGCACATCATTATCATGACCAAGATTATCATGCTCGCTCAGTTGACGTATCTAATTAATTTATAAAAAGTCATTTGATTTATTTGTGATTCTGGGACCAATATATGGGATCTTGTTTGGTGCGTCAAAGCAAAGTTCAGAGTGGAATATAGACGCTATTGGAGGAAACTGTTTCGATTATCTCAACAAAATCTTGTATTTCATGAAAGATTTTTAATTAATAGTAGTATCATCGTGCAATTGAATTAGACAAGGTATGTTACGCCTTTTTTTATGGGGATATTAAGAGCTACTTTTTTTTTTTGTTAATTATACTGAAAGCTACTCTTCGGTAAATCTAGTCTTATTTCATCATGGATTGTTCAAATCTTAAAAGCTTCAAAGAGTACCATTAAGTCTGAATTACTACTTCAATTTAATCAGACCATACATTTCTTTAGGCACAATATTACTTGAACCCCCCCCACCCCCACCACCAAAAAACAAAGAAGTGGTTTGCCTTGCCCCATGAAATTTAAGACACTTACTAATTGGCTCTTATAAGTTCAAAAAACGTAGCATTTTTCTTCATAAATATTGAAGACATTTTGTCATAAGTCATAACACATTGTTTAGGGTTGAAAGTGTCCGCTTTCGAATTTTTAGAGAGAAAGTTAAATTCTCGAGGAGGATATATATATACTTAGGGGCAAAGAACTATTTTAGACAATTCATCGAAGAGACTGAGTTTATTGTTTAGTTATATATATTTGCCAGAAGTCTCATATAAGAGATGATATTATATTTTACCTAAAACACGAGAAATAATCAATATTGATTTGGAGTATCTTCGTCTGACTACGTGTTCATCCAGATTCCGGTCAACGCTCCATTTCAGATCCGCTTTAGTCCATGTTGGGTCCTTAAGCAGCTTTTGAGTTCATAATCTGCACTCAACACCACACGTAAATTAAATCGGGGCCTTTCCGACGAAGGCACTCCGATGCTTAAGTCAGATTAGCAAGAATGTGAAACCGTGTCATGCAAGAACAACATATCGAATTCAAACAAATCGAATAACTTGAAAACAAGTTGAACTGGACACTCAGAACAGATCTAACTGAGTTGTAGAAGATTGTCCAACTGGGCACTCAAAACAGATTGGATTGGGCTTACAAACAGACTGAAATAGAGTTGTTATGACATGTCGAAGTTCACTGCCCAAAACAGGCCAAAATTTAATCTTAATAGCTCGAATAAGAAGCAATAAATAATGATTACCAACCTTATAATGACAATTATGGTCTGTATTTATCGGCATTAATTTTTTAATTGTAGGGTAAGCTGGGTATGGCCCATTGGAGTTTGCAACATGTCGAATTAGACCTATTTGGATAGCTCGAACTAGGCATTGCTCAAACAGCTTGAGTTGCCTTGAACAACTCGAATTGGGCCTACATGGACCAAATGCGAGTTGTTTTCCTCTAATAATGGAGTTTGCCTTGAATTGCCGTTTGTGTTAAAAAATGATGTTTCTCACGTAACGTGACGTGGTATGGATGTACTTGTGACATCATATTATAGATGCTATGACACATGGGATGACAATACCGAGATATTGTACATTAAATATGATTAGTTATTTACATTACCTTATTTTTCGACACCAACATTTAATTAATTAGTACTTTAAGAATTTATACAAAATTTGATTGTAGAATAATTATTCATGCAAACATAGCAATGAATGATATAATCAATTTCATTATAATATCAGATCATCTTTAATCTTTTTGTCATTGTGTCTGCCTAAAACATATCCACACACGTGTAGTTGTTTTTCTTCTATGCCTAAGTCAAGGAGATAAATCTAGTGCCTTCAAAATGAAATGAATAAAACGTGATTCTGATCAAAAAGAAAAAGAGAGGATTTTGTTTTAGTCGTGTACACCTTTTGCAAGTTCTTTTTGACCAATTTACAGCTTATCCTTGTCCAGGATCACAAGTATGTGTTTTCGAAAAGTTAACAGCTTTTCCTTGACGTTAGTCCCAAAAATAAGGTGGTTTGGAAGGACTCCACTTCCACTTTCTTTATCACGACAGCGTATAATTGTCACTTGATCAAATGCAATAATATATTTTTGCAACTACGATCTTTAGGGATCAATAGCAAGAATATATTTAATTGAGAATTCTTCGTTTTAGACGTAATTAATAACACTCTTTAAAATACGTACATATTGTTTTTCGGACGTATCATATTAATTTTTTCAAAAAAATTATCGATATACTTCATTATATGACCATCCACAATAAAATATACATCAAATATTGATATTTTATGAGCTACTAAAGCTATAATAGTACAACCATGGATCAAAGTTTCTTAATTTTTTCTACAAAAACTACAGAAACGTTTTCATTTTTGACTGTGGAAAAGAATATTTTCTACATCGATTGTGCGCACAATTTTTACGAAATTTCCGAAACATATCGAAAAGATCTCGAAACATAGGAAAAAGTTTTTAATATTTAAAGCACCGAAACATACTGTAAAAACGAAACTTTGATTCATAAGTACAACGAGACGATAAGAGAAAATATTTTGGGGATATTAAATATGTACTGTTCATGAGGTTTGGACTAATTACAAGATCATCTCTTGCAACTATTTCGTGATTGCAGTAATATTTCTTAAAACTTAAGAGATATTGCAAGTATGTATATAACGTATCCTGTTTTAAGCTATAACAAAGACACCCCTTGAAATCTTTAAACCACACGTGACGCTCCCCTCTTTTTTATTTTTAAAAGTTTTAATGGTTATCGCTGTAACTATAAATTTTTTCAGTTACAAATATAATTATCATAAATATGTAAAAGATCGCGCCCTTTATGGTAAAAAATCATTTTTAAGTTTCTAACATAAGACTTTTTGATATACAAGAGACAACAACATTATTCCTTTATATAATATATATTACAATGAGTAAATTATAGAAGGGTTCGTGCAGAGTTTTTAAACCACATGGATGATTCTAGTTAAGTCTTAAGGGGTATACTAGACCTTATAAAGAGAAAATAATGCAAAAATACCAAGTTCACTATCATTTAAAGCGAGCGTAACAATCTTGTTAGCAAAGTCGGATGGAGATGATGATTCTCACAGAATTTCAGAAACCACACAAAAATTTTGTCCAAAGTATTTGAAACCACGAGGAATGTATGAAACGTAAAATCCTTTTCTTTAACCCAGTTATTTCTTGATTTAGTTCATTTAAGATGATAAATAAATTACATATCGTTTGAATTGTAGAGTCATAGGACAATATCCGTTTAAAATTTTACTTGTGAGCTAACAAAAGAATCTAATGCAAGCTATTTATAAATATTATTCTTTATTAATTATATTAAATTATAACTATTTAAGTATTCAAGTTAGGCATGAATTCTTAACTTAAGAAATATTTGGATGAAAATTACCCAATGACTATGCAAGCTTGACGTGAGTTATGAAGGAAAAAAATCAAGATCCTTCGACAAATCTCAAGTTGGTCGCAGGAATTACTTTTATCCTATGTAAAAAAATGGACGTCCGGATCCTGGATATCGGACATTGGGTTTGATGCCGCAAGGCCAACAGCAAGTAGGCGCTCTTGCCTCCCGGAGAGGGCGCCACCACCTTTGCTGGCGCCATAAATTAAAACATCTTTACTTATATGGTTGTGGAAATTCTTAGATGAAAACTCATTAAATATTAACCTTTTTCAATAGGTTACTTTTGAATAATTTTTTTATTTTTATTTCAGATGACCGGTATAGGTTACTTTTAGTGGCGTACAAGCTTTTTGAACAAAAGTATTCCCAACTTATTAAATTTTGTACGTAAAAGGCTTTGGATCCACTTTCAAAAGAGAAGGAGCATATTAGTCAAGCATGATATAATGGAATGGAACGATATTTTCTTCAGGAGATTAGTTTGGCGGCGCATGCGAAGTAAGATAAAATTAGCTCATGATTTCGGATTTGCATTCACCTCTAAAAGAATGTGTTAAAAACTTTTATTGGTCTCACATTGTGAAAGATTAAATTTTTTTGTCACGTTTGGCTCATCAAAAAAATTAGAATGGATCTATTGGCCGTTATTGTTGATTGTATAATCAAATATTGATAAATTAAATCCGTAAATTCAAATTCTGAATCCTTATTTTTGCTGAACTGGTTGTTGTACTAATTAGACCCCTTTTTAGCAGCACTATAGCTTTGATCACTGCATTAACTTCTCGCGTGTTCATTTTTTATTAGCAAGAGAATATACATGGTCAAAAAGAGACGAAATAAGATAGTGATTTATACTATTTTCAAATTCAGTATCTTTAATTTTCCACCATTGTTTGACTGCATATTTGAATCAATGTCATGAGAATATGATCATTATAAAAAATTAAGATTCCTAAATCCACATAAGGAAGATTCACCGAGTTATTGAAAAGGCGCAACTCTTCGTGCTATCCAGAAGCCCAACATTTGACAATTTAATTGCGGCCGTTCAATTCATCAAAACCACAAGTATAAATTTATTTTTATTAATGCACATAAATATTAATTTCTGCAATTTTTATTCTTGTTTCCTCCAAAGGTTGCACGATATTTGGTATGTGTCTGTGCCCTGTGGGGGTATTTAATTGGATAATAACATGCATGGCATCCTTCTAAAGCAAAGGGCCAGCCTTTTGACTTTTAAAGCACTAGTGCAGTTAAGGAGTAAAAAAGATAAAAACATATATCCTTATAAGTGATTGCATCACAACACCAACTCATCTATAGGTTGAAAAAGGATTTTAATTATTTATTAATTCTCGCAATATATGTGAAGATATCCACTAATATATGCGTATTTAACCGTATTTATATATGAGTACGTCGTTACAATAAAAAGCAAACGAAAGGAATAAAGGAAACATAACGATTTTATCAAGTTGATAGATTATATAGTAGAGTATGAAGTGGGTTATATATATATATATATATATATATATATATATATATATATATATATATATATATATATATATATATATATATATATATATAGAAAGAATTACATTATATTTTCTTTTTAAAATTCTAATTCAAAGCAATCATGATAATTATATTCCATTATTTTAAATTCTAATTAGGCTATTAGTTCTAATAATTTTTTTTGGTAATGTGATCAACTATAAGATTGAGATAGGAAAGTACAACATATTTTAATGTATTTCTTGTTTGGTATGTGCTTTGATTCTTAAGCATTTTACTTGACACCCTTTTTCCTCTTTGATCGGTCCAGCTCGATGTTTGCATGGTGGAAGCGTTATCATGAACTGCCAATTATTTATGAGACCAATTCACGTCTTTATCATGTAGAAGAGAAAGCTTGTTACATAAAATATCTTATTCAGCTAAAATTTGGTTAGAATTCACAAATGCAAGTGGCAAAATTTGCTTTTACATCTGGATGCATGCTAAGATTGTAATGCTTGGATCACCTTATCTGATCATATATATTTTTGCATGATGAAATATAAAAATCGGGTCGGCTTGTAGTTTTCTTAAGCCAGCTATTATTGGGATAAAAGTAAGATTAGCTCGTCTTTATCACTTGATATGTTGATTAAGATTATATTTATTCATGTGATTACTCTAATTAGTGAATTTTCAAGGTATTATTCTAAATGTGTTATAACTATTCCCTGCAATAATCATCAATTAGTTGAAATGACTCATCTAACACCACATTGATAAAAAAATTATAGAGAAGATTCTCTTAGGAAACAATCCTAAATTTGTTCTAGAAAAGTTGTATAAACAACCACTACAAGAATACAAGGCAATGGCTACAAAAAAATGGTGAGTGATTCTAATCTGTAGCCATGTAGCTACTGGATTTAAATTAATGGAGTCCAAAAAATTTGTAGCCAACAATGGTGAAATAATAATCACTCACCAAGATGGGGTGAAAATAATTAGTTACCATTGGAAACAATGGTGACAAAATAATTTGTAGCCATGTAAAATAAAATAAAAAACAAAAAAAAATACGAAAATAGGCAATGGTCTGGTCCACAAAAGCGTAGTGTCCGATTTTTTGGACACCACGCTTTTGGAGTTTTATTATTTATTTTTTTTTTAAAACCGTGGTGTCCGATTTTTTGGACACCACGCTTTTGGAGTTTTTTTATTTATTTTTTTTAAGGTGTCCGATTTTTCGGACACCACGATTTTGGAGTTTTTTTTTTTTTTTAAAACCGTGGTGTCCGATTTTTCAGACACCACGGTTTTCGTTTATATTTTTTATTTTTAAATTGTATCTTTTAGATTTCTTAATTTTTTCTATTTATTCTTATAATTAGTTTGTATGCATTTTATATGTTGATATTGTTGTGTTTATGAATGTTGTTAACAAAATATAGTATTTGTTGGATATTTGCTTGTTTTTTAAATTTTATTTAATATTTAGCATTTTATATTTGTTTATGCAATTAGTAGTGTTAATTAAAATGTTATGCATGCATGCATGTCTTAATTACTTGCTATTAGAAAATTAAAGTATAATTAGGACCATATTATGTGTACTCATTTCATAATTAGTAGTAATTAGGAGACTTTCACTTTAATTAGGATAGTTTTAGTAAAAGTGATGGAATTTTAGGAAAAAATTAAAATATAGCATAAAATGGCAAAATAAAATTTTTAGTTAAATTAAATTACATGCTTACATTCGGAATTAACACTTTGATGACTAACATCAAATGTTTGGTAGCCCATCCCCAATCGGTTCATATATCTCTGCATGCTATACATACTATCTGGCATCCTCTGCAGATCTTCTGGACTCAGCCATTGGCGAAACAGTTGTATGTTCTTTTCGCACGCCACATTAGGGATAGAGTGGAGAACCTTGTTATTGAGAAATTCAGCGACCCATGCCAATACTGTGTTTCCCTCGCCCGCTCGTATGGGCTCCTCGGCCTCACGCAACATCTGGAAGAATGCTTGTGCCTCCCTATTCGGTTGTTCGTTTCCAATATCAAATTCATTGATATTATCGAATCGGCCAGCAAATGCATCTTCGACCATCTCTCTTTGTCAATCCCGTAGGTTATGCCCAGACGACGACTCATCCATGTTTGTATCGAACCCCATATTTGTATCAAACCCCTCCTCGCGCCTTCGAATTTCACCGTGCCCAGTCCATACGTAGTATTGAGGCAAAAATCCATACTTGTAAAGATGAAATCAAATACCATCTCTACCACCAAATTTCCTATTGTAACACTTAATGCAAGGGCACCTAGCTTTGCCATTCCGTAATAATTGTGTTGCACTAAATGCGTAGTCTAGAAAAATTCCCACACCAGCTTCAAAAATAGGATTCAAATACCCATCATCACCATGATTTAATCTGTCGTACATCCAACTTCGGTCTTCGTTGTTATACATTTTATAATCTATTACAAACACAAAAAAATACCCTTAATTATTAAATAATTAGGTGTGGGGGTTGTCTATTATTAAAATGAAAAACTAAATATATCACTACAACATTTATATATATATATATATATATATATATATATATATATATATATATATATATATATATATATATATATGTACATATGCAACACTACTTAACACTTAATTACAGTTAAAATGATCTAACGAACTATTTGTAAACATACAAAGAATATACCAATGATGATCATATATATACCACATAAAATTAAACTATTATATTTGAACAATTAAATTGCATGCTAAAACATAATAATTTTAAGTAAATAAATAACCTAAATTTAAGCGAGTCAAATCAAGCCAACAAAACATAGTAAATGTATTAAAATTATCTTCTAATTGCCGAGAATTGTGAGCCGTGGAGTGATCGATGGAGGTTTTTTTGGAGAGTTTGTTTGAAAAAAAAATTGGAAGATGGAGGTTTTAGGGATGAAAACGGGTGAAAATGGGGGAAATGAGGGGAAGAAGATAAGAAATCTGTGATATTTTTGTGAAAGTTGTATAGCTTAAAAAAAATCACTCACCATAGATAAGCAATAGTGACTGATTTATTTCTTGCTAGGTGTGGGATCAAGAAAATCACTCACCAAAGCATTAAAGTCTGTGGGGTCAAAAAAATCACTCACCATGTTCAGACATGGTGAGTGATTTTTTTGACCCCACAAAAGCACAATCCATGTGATATCAATGGTGTCAAATTATTTTGACCCCATTGAGGGCACAATCCTTGTGATAGCAATGGGGTCAAAAAAATCTGTCACCACAATTTTATATATCTATAAATATACCCTATTTTCACAAACTTCATCTCTACATCTCCTCTCCCTCAATAATCCGAAAATCCTCCCCTTTCCCTCAAAAAATCCGAAAATCCTCCCCTCTCCCTCAAAAAATCCAAAAATCATCTCACTCCCTCAAAAAATCCGAAAATTATCTCCTCTCCCTCAAAAAATATGAAAATCTCACTCTAAAATCCGAAAAATCCTCTCTTTTATCACTTTTTTTTTTTGGGTGTTATATTAGTTATGTATTGTTTGGGTGTTTATATAATATATATATATATATATATTTGTGTGTGTTAGTATATTATGAATTATATATGTATATATAATAAAATGGAGGGAACAAGCCAACAAAGTTGAAAATTTTGAAAATTTGGCAAAAAAGTGGCGGTTAATCCGCCACCAATTTTTTTTTAAAATTTTCGGATTGTGGTGACTGAATAATCAGTCACCACGGTTTAAAAAAAAAAATAATTTAAAAACCATGGTGAGTGATTATTCACTCACCATGGTTTTTTAAAAAAATAAAAAATAAAAAACCGTGGTGAGTGATTATTCACTCACCGCGGTACAATACGATTTAAAAAAAAAATACGAAATAGCGTGGTGTCCGATTCTTTGGACACCACGCTTTAAAAAAAAAAAGAACAAAGGCGTGGCATCCAATGAATCGGACGCCACCCTTTTATTTTATTTTTGTTTTTCTTTTAATCTAGTTGCATGGCTACAAATTCATTTGACACTACGTCATGGCTACAAATTATTTTGACACTACGTGGTGAGTGATTCTTTTGACAGTATTGTTGGTGACTAATTAATTTGTAGCCATTACTGACATAACTTTATGCCTACGAGGCCAATAGTTACAAAAGTTGGTTACAAAATTTTTTGTAGCCATTGATCAATGCTCACTGAAAATATAGTAATGGTGAGTAATTGTTTTGACCCTATTGCTACATTTTCTTGTAGTGAACAGTAAAAACATGTTCAGTGTTATTTCCCAAAGGTTATTTGTAATAATGTACTTGACTCTAGAAAGCTTGACGTCCAACTAGATGCGTATTTAGGAATTTTATTTGGGGAGGGCTAACCTAATAAATTTAATTTTTATTATTGAACGTTAAATTTAAATGAAAGTCAATATTCATGCTTAAATTTAACCAAGGTTAAAATATTTAAAAGCAATACAAGTAATAATAAAAAAAAATCTTATAAACCGAGTAAAACATTAATATAAAAATGATCTAATAAAACACAAAAGTAAAGAATGACACAAAGGCAAAAGCATAGTATAATAATAATCACCAAAAACTACATGTAAAAGGAAAATAAATTTATATAATTCTATTTTTCAAACATTATTCGAGTATTTTTGTTTTTACGTAAAAGCAAAACATTCACTAAATCTGAATATAAAATTTATTTTTTTATGAAAATATGTTTTGTTGTTGGGTTTTGAAAATTAATAGGGGTTTTCTCTTCATAATTTATTTAAATATGAGTTTATAAACTTCAATAATTTTATTAGGCTTCGTTTTATTATTCTTTGTATGTGTAATTAACATATAGTAATAGTATTAGACCTCTTTTTATTCTTATTATATATATATATATATATATATATATACACACATGCATCCGCCCCTGCGTCCGATCGACATATATATATATATATGCATCAGATGCGTATAGAAGGAGAGATTATTAGATGCAGCGGTTGTACGATGAGGTGGTCCAACAAGTCGATTTTTAGTGTAAATGCACGGTTGGGATGAGGTGTGGAGAAGTTAATACCCTATAATTTAAGAATAGTATTTAATCTCCACCACATGCTGTACCACGTCATCATGCAGCGGCTACACCTAATAATTTTTCATATAGAAGATCGGAGGGAGAGGGCTGCCACGGTTGGTTGGTGGTGGTTGAAGCAAAGATGCACCAATTTGAAATTTTGTTATTTGTTTGCCATGTTTTATTTTTATCATAAGTAAAAAGGATAATCTGTTTATAACTTTAGTGATAAATAAATGAATCGAGAAGACGACTTTTCAGTTCTTTCTTCTTTATTTCTTTTTTTTTTAGTATTAAATATATGTATTAGAATGGGATTTTTGCAAAAATGGTACCATAATTTTTTCCTCTTGCGAAAATAGCCCCATAACTTAAATCTGTCAATTTTTGATCCCATAACTAAAATTAATTCCCAAATTAGTCCCACCGTTACGGAATATTCGGTTGTGTGACAAAATATTCGATTTTTTGTTTGAAACTGGAATGTGCTAGGCACGTGATTGCAAAAAAATTTAAAAAGAATAAAAAAATAAAAAAATCAGCAACTCTCACGTGTGAAGTAAAAAGTGTATAACTCAATTACATATTTTTCAAACATACATTAAAAAACAGAACAACTCGTCGCCCCTTTTCTATCTATACCAAAACCCCAAAACACCAAATCAGCTGTTTGTTGCATTCACACTTGTACGGTGAAGTGAAGGAAGAAGATGCCATTGTTGAGTGGATAGATTGAGAACTGGGGAGGAATTTAATGGAATTAGAGATTTGGGGCTAGGGTTAGGGTTAGTTCGTTCTTGGCAAGAAATTTGGGATTTTTTTTTTTGATTTAAATGGGAGGCTGCAGTGCGTTTGATTCAAAGCAGATTTTTTTATTTTTCAAAAATTGTTACAGACTTAAGCACGTTTTTATCAGTCATTCCATTCACCTCGCACATGCCAATCTTCAGATGACGTAATTTTCGCGTCACTATCTGTATATTTTTAAAAAAAATATAGCTCCGTCGTTTCCGTAAAGAAGGGACTAATTTGGGAATTAATTTTAGTTATGGGATCAAAAATCGACGGATTTAAGTTATGGGACTATTTTTGCAAGAGGAAAAAGTTATGGTACCATTTTTGCAAAAATCCCTATTAGAATAGTAAAAAATTTAAAAAGAAATTCCAAAAAAATTAAAATTAGGATATATTTTAAGTTGCAAATATAATTTCAAAGTATAATGAAGTGATTCATGTTTTTGGCTTCTTTTTAAAAAAAAAAATTATTTTCAATTAATAATATATTTTTTTGAAATAAAAAACTACTCTGAGGGTAGTTTTGAAATTTTTAGTTAATCCATCGACTGACCACATCTTTCTGTTAGTTTTAACACTGAAAGGGAGTAACTGTAAAACCAAACAGAAAATAAGGGTAATTTTTATAATTTTTCAAGCATGAGGGATGAATTCTTTAATTTACTCATGCCTTAGGGGTAGTTTGTGTAGTTCTCAATATATATATATATATATAGCATCTTGTGTAATTATTCTCATTTTTCGACACTCAGTTGATCAATTAAGAGTTTGTATCACTAATTTTTTTTAATATAGATAACTTTTTTTGTTTACGTAATTATTTTCAGAGACAAGTTAAACATCGTTGATAAAGCTTACTCTAGCATATAAATATTAGGGACATGTATGTCCTCTAAATGGGTTGATATTTTATACAAAATTAGGCATTTTCTTTTAACAAGGAACAAAGACCTTTTCTTTTTTGTGTTACAACAATACAATACTTTTCGTTGAAATTAAATTATGAACGAAAAACTACTTGATCCTAAAGTTTCTATTCTGGTGACAACTAACGCTTGTCGATAAGTTGTTTACTAACTTAATTTTAGAGATCGACATTATCATTGTCTAAAATAGAGAAACAATTCTTTGAGAGGTAGAATTTGGACTTTCATCAAGTAATTTTGATTTAACTTGATACTCAATTTTTTTTCTTCAGTATGACAAGTAAACATATCTTTATTGAAGAGGGTCGAAGGTTTGCTACATCCAATTTACTCAAGTTACACTTATTGCATTTCTAATAATGAGGCCGATCTTACTCGATCTAGATCCAAAGCAAGCCGAAAGACCTAGATTAATTAATACAATCAAAATATATATATGTACGAAAAATAGTAATAAGATATTATATTTGAATTTAATTAAGTATTAAAGGACTTTATAAGTCAGGAGATTCTAATAGCCAAAGTAGTGTGATTTTGGTGCAAGTTCATTTTCTACAAAGATTAGGTGTTTATTTAAGTTACCTAGGCTGATACGTTTTCAGTTTAATGTTGATGCATATTTTCACTACGAAGTATCCCATATATCGAACAACATCTAAGAATCTCATAGGGGAAGCATATTGTCGCAAGTCCAAGTAACATTATTCATAATAAGTAAAGTCAGGTAGACGAGTGGCTTATGGGTTCTAATAAGGGTCAGATCCGCATTTCCACTTATTAAGTTATTTTATTCACAAATATTCCAATGATCGCTTTTAAGAACCCCAAATAATCAATTGGGTCAAATCGAATGGTTATTGCCTTATTGGTTAGACAGGTAGCTGACCTTCAGTTACAAGGTTGGTCCATCTAACAGGGACACGAAGAGTTATTCAGTTTCGACATATATTAATTGCGACTAATAATTTGGGTGCCTTTTCGCATTATTCAAATTATTTTTGTTTTCTCATGTACATGTATGTACATTGCATTGTACCCCTTTGGAGTTATGCAATTTGATCGTCCACTTGCTTTATGCCCCTTCAATTTCAGATTTTATCCACTTGTTGATCGATAATTAATCCACTTGCTTGATGCGAATTAATTCCATTTGGGGCATTTCTTGATCTATGCCCTTATAAGTTGTCATAACACCTTTAATGTAAGAATCATTAGAGATCGAACTCCTAAGTATATATCGGATTTTCCTTGGCACTCTCAAAGGTTTGAGCAAAAATTATTCGCTCTTGCATTATTACAAGCCATCTTAATTTCTACGAACAATTGTTGTTTCTTAGGTTCTACTAATATTATTTCTTTTTCCTTTTTGTAATTTCAGGGATTTCAGTGGATGAGGAAATTAGTTTCGTTGGCATTGAAGTTGGTAAGTTATATTTTTCTTTATTTATTTTTTTGCCCTTTTAATATCACCGTGAATCGTTACAATTTTATCTCTAACACTTCATTTTTAATCAATACTCTTGTCTGAATAGATAATTATTGCATGTCAAATCCTATCAAATGTCATCAAGATTATTAGTGGATTATCATCTACGTGGAAGATTACATGATAATTGTTAATTTAAGCTTAATTAAATGCCATGATTTGCTTAAGTTATTACTTTTGGAAGACGATATATACAGAGCAAAATCCCTCAATACAGAGCAATTTTCTTATGTTTACTATTATACCCCCATTTATATTAGTTAAATATTCATATTTCCTTTGATACATGCCAATCATTAGATGAATCTTTAGAAACATAATAAGAATATTCATCTTCCTAATTTATGTAATGGAATGATTGTCTCTCCTTGTTTAGCAATAGCTAATAATATATATATATATATATATATATATATAGATATATATATATATATATATTAATGTTAGTTAATATAAATATAATTAAGTATTAATTCCATGTATGCATTAAAATTTGTATATTACATTTCAAGGACAAAAAACTGTTTAACACGTTAATTTTTAAATGTCCGATTTATTCATTTATTACATGAGCAGAACATGAATAATCTTTTGAATTCACGTAAGCTTCTTGTCCACCTTGCTCTTTGTATTATTCTCACAATTAAGTTTAAAGATTTGCTTTGATAAAAAAGATAAAAAAAAAATATTGAATGTAAGTAAAATAATTATTCTAATTGGTATTGGGAGTGGCCCTCAATTAGTATAATATATGCATTAATATATGTATTTACAAACAATAATAAATTTGAGCCCACCTATATTTTGACAAATTTTGCCGAAAAAAAAAACTCGTAAGATTATATGGTCATATGAAAGCCGTAGAAACAAAAAGTTTGAAGGGAAATACTAAAAATTAGAGTAATTAATTATATTTTGATTAAGTAATTTATTTACATGGATTATTAACAATTTCTAAACAAAGAAAAATAATCTTTCCATTAATTGAAGGATGAACATTTTAATTATGTTTCCAAAAATTATGCTAATCATTGGTTTATTAAAAGGGAAAATATTTGAATAACTAAATAACTAATATATATGGGGGTATAATAGTAAACATAAGAAAATTGCTCTATATTGAGGGATTTTGCTCTGTATATATCATATCCCTTGCTTTTTCCCTCTTAAGAAATTAATGTCAAACGACACAATGGTTAACATCACTAGAAAACAATAGATAAATTTTCCCAATATTTTCCGTTGAATTAACTTGAGCTGTACAATTTGGGAATGGGAAGAAGATTCACGCTGACGTATAAAAAAAAAGGCAGTACAAAAACTAAATATTAGTAATATTGTCCCTGCTGCTAATATTCTAACATTTACTTCTGATATTGTAAAGTAAAATTTCGAATCACTTAAACAATTATAAGACTGATCTTTTTTTACAATTATGATATATTAAACTCAATTAGATAATATTTTCATTTACTTAAAGTTAATGTTAAAAGATTTTTAGATAAACTATTGAAAATTTTCTATGCTGCATCCATAAAGAGTCAAGCAAAGAACACGCCATATATAAAAAAACCCTTGCTTAGATTTATAGTTTGAAATTAATTACTAGTTCTAGAGGGAGAAAGTATCAAATCATGGAAGGTTCTAACTCCTTTGTTCCCCATAGCAACTGGGGATCAAAATGCACCAAAAATTTGATGATTTAGAACTAACTTTTCTGTGCCGTGATCTTTATTCGTAGAGATCGTCATATCCATGCAAATACTGTAACACACAAATAATTACAAGTATTTCTATGGAAAATCTTATTTCGTGCAAAAATATTTCAATAGGTAATGCTAGTTCATCAACACTTCAATCAAAACACAACACCTTAAACTCTCAGTAATATAGGGAGATACGTACTATTTGAGTTTGTAATTAATAACAATGTCAACTTGTTTTTTAGGTGATTTCTTACTGTTATTTTTGTCAAAAAGTAAAATATTTATTATCTTTCCCTAACTAAAGAAGGTTACCGGCAATAAAATTAAATTTATTTTAGCAGTACGTTTATATGTCTAAATATCCCCACTAGAGAATTTAGATGATCAAGAAGATTTTTGTTCCTTTCACTTTCACCGGTAATCGACATATTTTGTAGCTGGCAAAGGGTGGAAACTATAATTAAACGTTTTAAATTTTTACCGACAATCAATGGCGTTGCAAGTAATAATCTAAGACAATAATTAAGGATGACGTTATTATCATTAGTGCTACAATTAATTAAGATTTTTAAATTTCCATATTCAAACTTTTCTCTACGTATACATGTTATAGGGAATGGGCAGTTTCATTGGGCCGCATATACTTTTCAATTGGACGGCTTACTCTAACTAATTAGTAATTAATAATTTCTTTGTTGGCGACAGTTCCCTTACTCTCCTGCGGTTGTAAAGCAATTCCGTCTCCCCGAGTCTCTACCTCACTTGGTAAATATTTTTAAATTTCTTCGTCAATTATTTTTTTTGGTCAAGCTCTATTATTGAATTATCTGGTTTCGGGGGTAAAGTAATTTCGATTTCACTAGTTAACTACTAAAACGGAGTATGTCATTGTTGAGTAATATTCATGTTACTTAAGTAGTGGTCTTAGCTAGTACCGAGTTATATACGGCATGATTTAACAATAGGCGAAAATATCATATTACGTGTACAGATGTGGTGAATTATTTAAGGAAAGTATATGTGAATTAATATTAAAATCATTTGTCTTCATGTATCAAAGTTTCTAAAAGTTTTCTTGAAAAATCTCTAAATAATTATATTTTTAATTAGGTGAAATGAAACAATAAAAGTATTTTTCACGTCCTATTAACTACTTTTATAATTTTTTTGAAACATAACAAAACGATTTTGAATATAATTAAAACGCGTTTTGTAACCTCAATTACCATCAAATGATAGTTTAGACCACTTTTTGTGTGTCAATCTTTCTATCATATAATTCACCCTCCATATATTAAGATCCAAAATACGTATAATCTTCACACAAAAATAGCACGCGAAAGTGGCATAGAAGATCCATTAGCACCATTAATTAATGCTACATTTACTTCAAAAGAAATCCTATCATAATCGAATTTATGCTTAGTTTCTTGCCAGATTATCACACCGGGATCCCATTCGTTTTAGTACATGTGTACATGCTCTTTTATTTTCGTTTCTTCTTATTATAGTATATTTCCACACACGGGTAGTGAATGACCTTTTAAAAGAAAAAAACCTACGTGTAGATCCGAAGAACCGAGCATGAGAACCGTGAAATACATACATCAACAAATGACAAGCAACTGCACGTCACATGAAAACATACTATAATGATTCAGAAAAAAAGTGTCAATATCTCTCTAATATGATACTTTTAAGTGTCGACAGGGCCGTGATTCGGAAACGTCATTCCGTAAGTAAGCATACTAGTTTTATTTTAATTAAGTTGAGAGATCAAAGAATGTGAATTTCATTGGGCGCCGCTATCTGCACAGTCTCAACAACTATTACTTCGACTGCTTAAATAAATCATACTGCTTAAATAATTTACCATAGGCCACCCTAGATTCTGCCACGTGTGTTCATTTTTTAGCCCCATTAAGAATCTTTATTTTCCTTTAGTTTCATGATATATAATATCATGGCACACTCATATAGCATATGAAGAAAAATAATTTATATAATTTATATAATATATATATGCACACACGTCTATATCTCTCTTTTTATAAGTTTTGTAAAGTTAATGTGTAATGTCACAAATCCAGTGTTGTGCCATAATTTGGGGTTGACATATATATGTCCAAGCCAGATACAATGTGGCAAACAAGGGAAAATGGTAGTTTAGGCGAAATGAAAGATAAAGTTTGATTGGAGATTTGATGGAGATAGGTCGGAAGTTTGACCAAGTAGGCCGGATGTTTGGTCGAAAGGTCAAACATTCAACCCATGGGGGAAACTTTGGACTCATATGTTTCGACCTACAAAACCCAAGCCTATGCACATCTAGATAATGAAGGAAATAATGAACTATAAATACATCCGCAATTGTCATCATGTGGTACCCGCAACTCCATACTTTCGATCTATTAGAGTCTCGACCCTCGAGTGCACAAGTTTCGACCTATTACACATTGGGTCCAACTCTGATAATTTTGACATGTAATATTCGACCTTAAAACTTTCAACCATAGTGCATAAGTTTTGATTTATTTCACATTAGTCCCTGATCGAATATTCCGACCCTTGAAACTTTCGACCCATAGTTTAAAGTTTTGACTGAAAGCAGTATTAGTAGATGCATTGCATTGTTTGTGGAACGAGTATCTGACTTAATATCGGAGTGCCTACATGGAGTAGGCTCCGAGTTTGTTTATTTTTGGTGTCTCAATACCGTGGTCTCAAACTCAAAGATGTTTCAGGATCTAACAGGGACTAAACCAAATTGACGTGAAGTGTTTCGTCATTAAACACATCAGCTGACGAAAATAGTTCGCTTCATCTACAACGAAGTTTCAATAATATTAGTGATATATTTTAAGGTTTAATCTCATATCATATAGGTATAACTGTTTAAAAGATTAATAGGGTCAAACCTCAAAGTGTATCACCGAAGGCGTAGTAGAATTTTGAATAATTATTAATTTATAAACGTAGTTGTGATAAAAACTTAAGACATAAAGATATATAAGTTGTGCTCACAAGGCTTATATTCACCTAATTTTACGTAGGATTTTATTTATTTATTTGTATCTTAAGCTTAGAAATTAATTTGAACATCTTAATTCTTAAAAATTCATTTCCGATTAACTTTTACTAATGATCATCTCATGCTATGATAATAGCATCATAGTACCTTGAATTTATTATAAGATAATGATCTTCTCCGTAGTACATTCATGTTTATCCAATATTGGCTCCGGCCATTCAACCTAAAACAAATTATCTAATTGAATTCTAACAAAAGTAGTGTCAAATAAGGTTCACCGTCGACACCATTTAATACTTGTACTTCTTCTTTATCAATATATTTCAAATTAAAAAATTGACAAAGAAATACTTAAGCAAAAGTACATGTGAGAGATGGCGTCAGGGAAAAAAATTGTGGTTCAAGAATCATACAATATATATAGATACTGGATCTACATATCTGCATTATATTACATACACGAGTAAATTATCTTTTGATTCTTTAGTTTCGAATCTAAAAGGGTCAACTAAGTTCTGAATTCTGACCTTTCGGGGCAGAATTAAGGCTAAATGTCCCTCCTAAATTATTAGTATTGACCTTTGAGCACAGTTGATTTAATTCTGACTTGATCGATATTTCTTTTAAAAAGAAGATCTTGATTGCTTTGATTAATATCAAGAAGAATCTATTATAAGTTGATCTTTTAATTGAAAAGAATCTTAATCATATCTTGTATTGTGATTTTGAAACTTGAAAGATAATTAATCGATCCCTGTAACGTTAATTGTGGCCATTTTGCTACACATTTTTTTTTTTTATTGTTTTTCAAATACCTAATCATATCTAGTTTTATGTGGTCCAGCCAATTTATATTGTATAAACTCAACCTAAATATTAACTATACCATATTTAAAATAGTTGACTTCAAAATATATATTAACAGAGGAACCAAAAAAAAGAAAGATGGTGGTACACTAGTAAATCCATACTTCTATTGGCAAGATATATGTTTCACAAATAAATGTATAGCCAACATCAGCAAGCCGGTGATGCGTTGTAATCTATGTTAAATCAGAAGTTATTTTAGTAATTAGGATAAGGTTAAGAAACTCATGGCATCCATCGATGAGACAAAATTCCATAGTTTACGACCTCAAACTGCGTCCTAATCCATTTTGTCCTAGGAAACAGCAGCATCCTTAATTTGTCATTAATTGCAGGTCATGTCTTTAGCCGTTAACATTGTCTTTGAGAAGTTCTTGTTCATTGTTTGAGGCTAACCAGTTTGCAAGAATATACAGATCTTGGCATACTTTACTAAACTATTCTTTCATCAAGTTTCAATATGGGCAGTTGTATTTCATCAAGGTTTTGTTTGTTTACGCAAGAGATAGGGGGAAATACAAAATATAGGGCAAGATAATATTTTCCAAGTATTTGGTTAGAAATTTCTTGAAAAAATTAAAAACACCAACAACTAAGTTTATAATTTCAATTAATTGGGGTCATAAGCTATATGAACCAACCAAGAATCACGTACACATGAATTCTCCTCCTTCATTAGTTCATGTTGACTAACACGTTTTCACTTAAACTTCTAAGCTCCATGTAACTTCGTATGACTCTCATCCATATTTTTTTCGATCATTCTCGTGCTTTGTTTATTGCCCGTAGGTCGAGACTACACGCGTTTTAGAAAATTAAGGAAACGTAGGTGGGAACATCGAATAAACATCAAAATAGTTATAATCATCAATATCTTTTTTTTTTCTCGTTCTATAAGGAAAGCAGGAAAAACTATCAGTGTTACGTAAGCTCACCCGAACATTCTTTGTCTCTATGCCGTGAAAGACGAGATTTCTGTTTATATTTGAGGAATTGTTGCCAGCAAAATCCCTTAAAACAGAGCATTATTTTATGGTTTCTGAGTTATAACCTTCCAAAGAAATAGACCGACTCATCTTCTCCTTTTAATGACTACCAATAAATAAAGTTTATTTAGAAAGTCGGAAAAAATCTTGTACTCTCCAATTTATTAGATTGGATTTTCATCGTTCTCTGTATAAAACTAAGTATTTTATTTAATGAAGTTAAATAAACTTTAAGCTCACGATTGTTTGAGCTAGGTATATATTATTATTTGAATAATCCCATAACGTTTTTCAAACAAAAGTAAGAATACATTTTCTGCAAATATGATGAGTTAAATTGTATTATTGTGCATAAGGAGACGTAAATTATGCATATGGAGTATAAATTTGTAGCATAAATTTGTATCTATATTTTGTTAAAATACAACGTTATTTACATAATTCAACGCTTCAATTTTGTTTTTCTCTAATAGATATTTTTCTTATTTTTGTTATAAAAATTCTTAATTTATCTCTCATTCCCGTGTTGGAAGGGGAGATATGATTCGTTTATTTATATCATTAAATAAATGAATATATCTCTTCTGTTTATCTTCATGAATTTAGACTTTTGAAAGTTAATTTATTGCACATATTTTTGCATCTTTCCTAATATGTGGGTTTAATATTTTGATTAACTTATTACATAAATTACTTACTTTTATACAAAGAACGATAACTTTCTATCTCACCCTGATAGCAGAAGATTTTTGTCAAGTTTCTAAAAAGTTTTTTCATTATTAGTATTGAACACTTTGTGAGACCAACTTTTGATTTTCAAGTATAACTTTATAATTTATGTTCCACCATAACATCTTATTGTTATTTTTTCAGTTTAGCCCTATAGTTTAAGTTAGATAAATTAACTATATCATTAATTAATGAGGATGATTTAGTTTCTCCATAATGCTATTCTTTGAATGCTGATTACTTTTCTATACCAATATATTAAGGAAGTGGTATTTTATACTTTGTGACCCCAAACTTTTGATTTCAAAGTTAAATTAAAGTTGAATAAATTAGATATATTATTTACTAAAAATAATGACTTAGTTTCTCTACAATTTATATTCTTTCAATGCTAATTACTTTTCTTTCTATTCTGCTCCAATTGTGATGATACACTATAAAAAATTAATGTGCGCGGGGCAGTGCCTCAGTTTATATATGATATATGAGGATACCATGAAGTCACACCATAAATTAGGGGTGTTCATGGTTCGGTTTTTAAAGATGTTGGATTTTTGGTTGGCCTAAAAACGTTAAATGGCAACTAATAAGTTTGATTTTTCGGTTTTAACTCATCGGTGCGGTTACACTTATGAGTTAACCAATGAACCGATTCTCTACTTTAGTAAAAAAAAAAAAAAAATTACAATCTACAACTAAAAACATTGAAATTTTCTGCCTAAACACTTTTCCTGAGTTCAACTTTGTATAATTGTTGCTACCCTTTATTTTTTTCTTCAACCAATTATTGAATATAATGAAATTATATAGTTGGGTTCATAAGACGGTTAATTTATTGGAGAAAATTCGAAAAAAGTAATTGTAGTCAACAACAATAAAATTACGTTGTTTAAAGTAATGAAGACTTCATAACTTTTCTTTTAAAATAAAAACATTAATTAATAAAAAATTATATCCTTGCACATAATAAAACAAGAAAGCAGTGCAAATATGTTTTGTAGTGTTTCTATCTCGTTTCTATTACAAAATAAATAAATTAAGGCACATAAAAGTTAAAGGCTCATAAAAACTAAATGCCAAAAAAAAAAAAATCGGTTTTCGGTTAACCAGTGGTTAAGTAGGTTCGGTTGTACGAAAACTTGTTTTTTTTACCTCCAAATGCCCAAACCGAAAACCTAACCAATGAATTAGTTTCGACTATAGTTTGAACCAAAATCTCGGTTTTAACCAAACCGTGAACACTCCTACCATAAATTGATAGATACTTCTAGTCTCAGGAAATATGGAAAGATAACATTAGACCGCTGTATGGTTGTTATTTTTTTCTTTCTTTTGGTACCACGACCTAATATTTGCTGAAATTAAGCATATAAATCCAAGTTTAGAACAGCCTGAAATAACTCATGAATGTGGGTTGTGGCACTTTGTACCTTCATGAATTTATGGTATACCGGCATTGACTTTCAAAAATTACATGATAAATATATGTTGACTTCTTTTTTAAAAGTTTTAAATAAGTTGAGGCGACAATTTCCACTTAAGAACTCTAGCTTTAAAGATAAGAAAATCATTTTGCCTTCTAGGATGGGGTGAGCTATGTTAATTTTCGGTAGTTGACTTATGCAACTTGCAAGCTTTATGGTGACTGAAAACCGACGCATATGTTACGTACCGGTGGCACCACAAACATTTATTTATATAGAATTAATATTATTTCCTCGTATAATATACTCAAATAGTGGTCTTTTTTGAAGGTGTTTTGCCATTTATATGGTGAGAAACCACATGCCTAAAAGAAGCAAAAAAGAGAAAACTTTGCAGATATGCAATAATATCATAACTGAATGCATATTGCGCGCGTGGCGCCTCGTTTGTTCTGTCCTCTCAAATGAATGAATATGTTCACGTATGTACGAACTAACGTCTTGTTTTCTAGAATAGAATCAAATCTTCGTAAACAGATTTTTCCAATATGATAATATCAAACCTTGCAAACAGGTAGTATTAATTTAAATCAAGCTTATACAATTATTTACACAGCCACGCACAGAGTTCTCTCTCTCTCTCTCTCTCTCTCTCTCTCTCTATATATATATATATATATATATATATATATATATATATATATATATATATGCAGAATGTACGCAAAAGTTAATATAGAAATAGTAGTTTTGGCAAAATCTGACATTTAACGTGAAATCTTCTAATGAAGTTTATAATGTGAGTGAGCTATTTGGTTATTATATTTGGTAAGTACACAAATAGGGACATTGTATACTATCTCTTTTGAAATCATAAAGGAGGAATGTAACTTCATATATAGTGCGGGAGAGGTGCTTGCCCCCCTCCCCCACCCGCCATATATATAGGGAGGGAGAGAGATTAACTATATTTCCAAAATAATCAATTACTTAGTTTCTTGAAGCAACTTTTTACTTACTTTACTTTCACCATTTGGTTTTATAATAATTCAAGTGAATTGCTATACTACACTTTGAATTGTATTTTTTGTTTTTTCTTATGATATATATATATATATATATATATATATATATATATATATATATATATATATATATATATATATATATATATATATAATTGTATTTTTTGTTTTTTCTTATGATATATATATATATATATATATATATATTTAAAATTAATTAAAGATGATCATTTGTAAAAGTATTAGTCTATATTATATTTCAATAGATTTTTTTTCTTCTTAAAAGCTTTATAGAATTTAAGTGTGTATGTCTTAATAAATGGGTGTAGAAACACTTATTTACTAAAACTAAATGTAATTTCTTACATATTGGGTTAGAAGAAATTACATAATATGTAATATTAATTTAATATTCTCTCAAATCGTGGTATATGATAATTTTCTTGCTTACCTTTTTCTGTTGTGTTATGTACTACTTATTAACTCATTGCGCAGATACACTGAAAATCATTTTGCACCGTAGTCGATGCTTCTCCTATCTTTTCATACTTCGATACTCTTAGTGTGTGTGTATATATATATATGTGTGTGTGTGTGGATATTTTTTTTTTGGTCGGCGTGTGTGTGGATATTTGATCTACCTGTATTTTGTATTAAGTAAAATGTATTGTCCTATAAACATTACTTGTGTAGTTGTGTTCATAAATTAAGTATCTAGGAACCACTTATTTATTCGTGGAAAGTATTAGGGACGATTAAGTTGCTTTTGATAACTTTTAGGGACAAATATTTTATGCCTTATGAAACTTGTAATAATATTACGAGACTATAATTAAATATTTTGTCAAATTTGAAGTTTTATATATTTAGTATTTTTCTCTTTGTATGTATATATATGCGTGTGTATAAATATATTGTTAGTTTTTATTTGCATAATACTGGAAAAGATATATAGAAACTTAGTTATGTATTTTTAACTTTAAAAATTTCAAATAAAACCATTCACCAGTTCAAACTTAACTTCAAATAATTAAAAGACTTTAATAAAACAGGTTTGTTTATTTACTTTGAAAACCTCTTCCTACATAAAATTTATGGTTATCTGTTGCAGTGGAAAAGCATTACAAAATAAACAAACACACCAGGTTTTTACGTGGTTCGGACAACTGTCCTACTCCATGAGGCTTTCCATCTAATACTTCACACCCCTTTCCAAGTATCAAATGATTTACACTTACACGACTTGACTTTAACTCATCAAATCCCTTCTATAGTTAAAACCCATAAGATACGCTTTTGCTACTTTTACTCCATCTGGTGGAAGATATCCTGCCTCATTCGAACTCCTTCGATCTTGCTGGGCTCTTTTGAATGAGTTCGATCTTGGTTTTGGATCAGACTCTCACTTTTACTTACATGAAACAATAAGCGGAATAAGGATTAAACCTTTTTTTTAATGAAACTTCAATGAAACTAACAATCAACCTTTTTTATGATTGTATTACAATATGCTCAAAGGTCAAATGATACTAATGAAACAACTCTTTTCTTTATAGGTTCAACAATTGACAAATTCGGTCCAGCTGTTGGAACAACTGCCGCGATTTCCAGTTATAACGCATCCCTTGATTGAAGTAATGGTCTTTATCTTCTTGATGTATAATCTCTTAAATAAGACCACATACACAAACCTATTTCCCAGGTAAAAAGATTGAAGTAATGGTCTTTATCTTCTTGATGTATAATCTCTTAGATAAGACCACATACACAAACTTATTTCCTAGGTAAAAAGATCAGCTGAATATATTCAAGAATAAAAAGATAGTAATTCCATAAAATACATAAGTTAAGAAAGATCTTTGCTTATCTAACAGATATAGAATACTTATCATAAATAAACTCTATCTCCTAAAGATGGAAACTAAATTGATGACGCCCCTGGATCGCCGTGCCCATCACCGAGGTTGTCCGCACGCCGGGTCCGACCTAAGATGATCCTGGATTCGACAAGCTCTTGGCGGGGGTGGAGGACTCGTCGGGGAGGCCTCCCGCTCCAATTATCCACGACCCTTGGGGGTTCGGGCTCCGTTCGCACGATCTCCCTTCAAATCTGCTACTTCGGTAGGGGCTCAAACTCTCCCGACCTCAGTTGCTCTCGCTCGCTCTTTCTCTCTCTAGGTGGAGCTCTTATAGCTGTACGCTCGCTTGTGTTGGAGATTGTGTGCTCTAAGGTGAGATGCATTTATGACCAGCCTGCTTCCCTATTTATAGGGCGAGGAGAGGGTATAGATGTAACTTTACCCAAGGGCACGTGTCGACATGCATGCTGGTTCGATGGTAATAGGGTATTTGCGAGTCCCCGTAGAGTAGGGTACGTGGAGCTTCTGAGTCTTGGAGAGAATAGGCACGTGATGCTTGAGTAGGCTTCGTAGAGTAAGGCACGTGGTGCCTGCATGGTACTCTCGGTGCATGCCATGCTCCATTTACATTCTATAACCCCCGAGCCCTCGCTCCTTATTGGAGGAGCAGGACGGTCGAGCCCTGTAAGGGCGACAATGCACTCGGATAGTGGAGGATGACGTCAAGTCTGACGTCGGATGCCCCCCTCTGGTTGGCCAGGAGGGGCGGTTGCCTTTGCTTAACGATTAAAGAGGCTATACCTGCACGTGCAAAATACGACCCCCCCCTCGTTGGCATAACGAGGGGTGGGCAAGACAGATAATATCTTATAATATTTATCAGGGTCGGGAAATCCGAGGGTAGGCTTACCAGGGGCGGAGAATCCTAGAGAGGGGGTCGTGAGACAGAGCGAAATCAGGGGATTAGGCCACGTGGACGGGTACGATCCCAAGTGGGAGAGTATGCATCATCATAAATAATTCAGTCGCAATATTTCCCAACAAATAAAACATAATTATAATCCTCAAAACCTATGTATTACATAAACATAGAAATAATTGATCCTCTGAATTTAAACAAATTAAAACACACGAAATCTCAACTCTTTCTAAAAACATGAAAATATAAAATAATTTTTTTATTAATTAAATACTAATCTAATTAATAGATAAAAAAGATAAATAAATACTCTTAAGTAAGAAATATACTTTCCTAAGAAATATAAACTCTTACCATAAAAAATATACAAAATTTCATAGAATATTCGGATAAGGAAACAACCTAATCTTACTCAAATATGCCAAGGATATTATGTATGCAATCTTTCAAGTTTCTACTCAATATAAACAACCATAAATAATATTCCTAGTATAGCTTTCCTTCCTTCAATCATTCAAAAGATAAACTCCTTAAACATAAAAGATCAGCACACATCTATCTTATTAAGGACGAATTTAATCAAGGCTTGTTACATAATCTCATAAGTAATCCCTACTAAATCAAATCAAAGCTCTAAGAGATATATTCAGGTAAGCTGTAGTTAAATAAAGCATAGAAAAATAACTTACCAACGAATGGTTGTTTAAACAACATAAAACAACCTAACAGTTCAAACACCAAAGGACCGAATCCTGATCCTAACACATGCACACACACACACACACACACACACACACACACACACACACACACACACACATATATATATATATATATATATATATATATATATAGAGAGAGAGAGAGAGAGAGAGAGAGAATACAACTTTAATATTACACATGCATTAATTTCATATATTATATTTGTCACATGTAATTTTAACTAATGACCCTAGTCTAAACGTACAAGCACGAAGATTGAAGACATGACCGCTCCTTGCACTATATTGTTCGTCGACACCTGGCGACACCAACTCTGACACTTGGCATCCCACTTCCCGCCACATGGCACCAACATCTAACCATTTGACACTCACACCTCAACATTGTACCCATGCAAAACTAAGGTCTCCCATAAAAGAACAAAGAACTCCACACCTTAAGGGGTTCTTCTCTTCTCCACTACAAAACACTACTACACTATACATATGCTACACTCCCTATTAACACGCCCTCTTTATACAAACTCCTCTACACTATCTACGCTGTCATTATACAAACCCAATACATGAGCTACGTATGGCTTGACTCCCTTTTGTGGGATACGTAAGCATCTTGGATTCCTTGGATTCCAAGTCCAACCGTTAAACTCTTCTTCTGGTCGAGTTTGACGTTCCAAGTCTAGAATTTTAAATGATAACGCATTTTTCTCTCTTCGTATTTTATTTTACCTTTGTAAATATAAAATATTGTTATCATATATAAATATATATATATATATATAGACACATATGCACAAAAATACCAATAGCATGAAACTTCAAATTTCCAAATGTTTAAGTATAGTATCATAACTAACAGAATAGTTATAAGGAATAAATACTAGCCCTTAAAATTCATCTCGTACAAGTTAATCATTAAAAATACTTTTCTTAAACACTTAATTTGTAAACATGATTAATATTATAGGACAGTATATATATGTTGATTAATGTAAATTAATTCATCCTGATATATATATATATATATATATATATATATATATATATATATATATATATATATATATATATATATATATATATATATATATATATATATATATATATATATATATATATATATATATCAGGATATATATATACACTTATATATATATGGCTAATTGCAACAAACTTGGCATCTCCCCAATCTGTAGTGTTTGTAGCACTTTTCCTCAAACCTATGAAAATGTGTGAAATGTCCCCCAACCTATTGATTTTTGTGCGCCTTGCCCCCTGGTGTCAAATTTGACGGACAAGAACTTGGAAGTGTGTCCAAAATGAGCGGTTGATCAATGACTCGGGAGGCAAATCGCACAAAAATAATAGGTTGGGGGGGGGGGGGGGGCGTTTCGCACATTTTGATATATTATGGGGCAAAGTGTTACAGACCCCATATACTGAGGGGTTTGCTGCAATTAACCCATATGTTTAACACAACTTTATTAATATTACAGATGCATTAGATTTATCTCGTAGTGATGATTAGATCAAATATATGTGTCTATATATAAAATTGCTTTAAGTTTAACATGAATTGTTTTTATACTGATCAACATATACTATCTTACAAATATCAATAGTGCTTAAAAATAAAGTGCTTGGGGAACGATAATTTGTTCTTGAAATGTATTAGGAGCGATGAAAATATCTTTAAAAATAATTAGGGGCAAGTATTTTTGTCACACGGTAGTAGGGATAACTTGTCCCTCATAGTTCTATTTATCTATTTAAGTTTTTCAGGAATCTTTTATTTAATGTTTGTTTCTATTAACTCCGCCGGTGATTTTATCACCGTCTGCCCCCAAGTCAGATAAAGGAGAAGGCTTGTGGTAGGCGTGTCACAGCCAACATAAAATTTCGTCACTTCTTATGATACAAACCATACAAAGAATTTTATTGTGGGATTCCATACTCAACGACGCGCTGCATCGGACCTCGGATGCAGTGATAAATGGGCAAGGTAGCTAAGTTGTCGCCCAAAAGCGACGCGGTCCCTTAATTTCTCGGGGCGAGTGAGGTTAAATAAGTTAGCCTAAGATCGTAGGATACGTCTAGCATCTCGGAATGTAGGATCGCTTACGGGGAGATTGGTAGAGTTAGTGGAGACCATGTGTAGGAAGAGGATTAGTACTTTGTGTGTGCAAGATACTATGTGGGTAGGTGAGAAGGCTCGAGCAGTAGAACCTTGGGGTTCTAAGCTTTGGTACACAGGAGAAAATAGAAACCCTAATAGCGTGGGAATTATCATAGATAAATTTCTGATTCAGGACGTAGTGGAGGTAAGAAGAAATGGCCATAGGATTTTGCTAGTTAAGCTTATGTTAGGCGATGAGATCCTAAATGTTACTAGTGCCTATGCACCATAAGTAGGTCTAGATGAGGCTTGTAAGCGTCATTTTGGGAGGATCTTAATGAGGTGTTGCAAAGGATACCTAGTAGCGAGAGTCTATTCACTAGAGGGTTTTGAATGGGCATATAGGAACTAGTCGAGATGGTTTTGAGGATTTTCATGGGGGTTTTAGTATGAGAGATAGAAATGAGACATGTAGCTCATGTTAGATATTACAGTTTCTTATGATTTGATTTTAGCAAACACTTAGTTTAGGAAGAGAGAGTCTCACCGATCTACCTTTAGGAGCGGGCCGAATATGAGTCAGATATATTTCTTCTTAACCAGAAGGTAGATAGAGGTCATTGTCTAGATTGTAAGGTTATTCCTGGCGAGAGTATTGTCACGCAACATAAGCTTTTAGTTTGATTTTATGTTGTAGTGTGGAGTTAGAAAGAGTAGGCGTGAGGTAGAGCCCATAATCAAGTGGTGGCGGCTTAAGGAGTCTAACTAGAAAGCTTTCGTAGATCGGATTGTTTAAGAAGCAGGCTTGACATACGAAGATGACATAGATACAAATTGGACTAAAATAACTAGGTGTATAAAAAAAATGTAGCTAAAGATCTTCTGGGTAGAGTGATGTGTACCAGGTAAAGACACGGTATGGTGGAACGAAGAAGTGAAAGCAGTGATCAAGACCAAAAGGGACTACTACAGGAATTTGAAGAAAAAACTATGATGAAACAAGCTTTGAGAGGTACAAGCTCGCAAAGAAAGAGGCAAAGAAAGTTGTCCGAGTTGCACGTGACAAAGCTTCTAAAGAAATTTACGAGAAGTTGGATAACAAAGAAGGTGAACATGATATATATAGAATTTCACGTATGAGAGAGAGAGAGAGGAAGACTAGAGACTTAGGTGATGTAAAATCCATCAAAGCTGAAGGACAAATGGTTCTTGTTCACGATGATTAGATCAAAGTAAGAAGGAGAGAGTATTTTAAATGTTTTGTTCAACGGAGGCACAACCAAAGATGTGGGGGATATTACTTTGTATTTCTAGGATATGAACTTGAATTTTATGCAACAGATATGAAGATCTGAAATAAAAGATGCTTAGAAGAGTTGTGACTGGACAAAATCTCTATTGAAGTTTGGAGAAGCATGAGAGAGATATGTGTAATGTGGTTAACCGACACCTTTAACAAGATTATAAGAGCAAACAGAATACCAAATGAGTAGAGAAAGAACACGCTAGTACCACTTTATAAGAACAAGGGTGACATCAGAATTGTTCTTACTATCGTAGAATTAAACTTATGTCTCATACCATAAAGTTGTGGGAAAGAGTCATTGAACACCGATTGAGAGAATCTTTTCCCGTATTAGAGAATCAATTCGAATTTATGCAGGGAGATCGACCACAAAGGCCATCCATCTGCTTCGATAACTTGTGGAGCGTTGCCGTGAAAAGAGTAGAGAGTTGCATATAGTCTTTATCAACATAGAGAAAGCCTATGATAAGGTATCAAGAGAGGTACTATGGTGAAATTTGATAAAAAAAAAGGGGGTCTTATTAAGTTATCACATCATCAAAGATATGTATGAAGATGTAGTGACTAGCGTTCGAACTTGTGATGGTTTAACAGACACATTCATTATCACAACTGGGTTACATCAAGGATCAACTTTGAGCCTTTTTCTTTGCTATTTTGATAGATAAAATCACTCGTATTATCCAAGATGAAGTGCCTTGGTTTGTTTTGTTTCCCAATGATATTATCTTAGTTGATGAGATAAGATCATACGTCAATGCAATTAGAGCTCTGGTGACAAACTTAAGAATCTAAAATTTTTTGATTAAGTCGAACCAAAACGGGGTTTGATGAGTACAAATTTAGCAAACAAAGGATCTCTGACTCTATTACTGTAACACCTAGTTTCGGTACTTACTATATTGAAACACCCAGTTCGGTACTCAGGCTCTATACTCCAGCGAAACGGAGAAATAGATAGTGATGCCAACCATCGCATTCAAGCTAGTTGGATGAAATGGAAGAGCGCTACATGGATTTTGTGTGAACTTAACTTTTCTTTAAAACTTAAGGGAAAGTTTTATCGGTCTGCTATTAGGCATTCTTTGCTTTATAGCTTGGAATGTTGGCCCATGAAGCGAATTCACACGCATAACACGAGTGTAGCTGAAATGTAAATTTTACGTTGGATGTGCGGTAACACGAGAAGAAATAAGTTAAGAAGTGAAGACATTCGAAAGGAATTAGGTGTAAATATCCATAGGTGAGAAGATGCGAGAAAATCGCTTACAACGGTGTGGTCACGTGCAACGAAGAACTATAGAAGCATCGACGATACGATGTATGGAGACTCTTGTCCTAGATGCGACAAATAGAGCATGAAGACGACAGGAGAAAACATGGATGGAAGTTATATAGAGTGACATGAAGCTCAGAAGACTAAGTGAAGTCGTTTTACCCAACAGGAACGAGTGGGAGGAGAATTTATGTGGTTGACTATATGTGATTCTTGTTTGGTTCATATAGCCTACCCCAATTAATTGGAATTAAAGGCTTGATTGTTGTTGTTGTTGTTGTTGTTGTTGTTGTTGTTGTTGTTGTTGTTTAATGTTTGATTTTAAAATTCTCATACTTAAGTATAGAACTTTTAGATTTCATTTATTAATAATATAATTTACTATTCCTTATGTTTTTAGTTTTGAACTTTAACAATTCTACTTAATAAAACTAATGAAAAATTCAAAAGAAAAGTGAAAGAATTATTTTTTCCACAATTTTACTATCTACATTAAATTGGTAAAATGTGTATCATTTTAAAGATTTTTAAACAAACCATTTAATGTATTTCAAATTATTGTTTTAAAAGAAAAAGAATATGATCAAATTAAATTTAATTTTAATGATGACATTAAATTAATAGTTTGTAAAAGCAATAATTAGGTAGGTACCAATATGATTCTTTTATATTTGAGTAAAAACAATTACTAAGAAATAAAGAATATAAATAAAATTGATGCTGTGTCACCATCACTATCAACATTAACCTCTTTATATGATTACCAATAATACCTCCAGATGCATATATGTCAAAAATACAACATTACACAAGGTTGTATTTTCTCCAGATACTATTGGAATAGAATATTGCACTTGTGAGACGCCGCCTTTATCATATTTGACATCTCCTTGTACATCTAAAGTTGACTTAAGAAGCACGAAGTAAGCCTCTACTTTCTTGGGGATATTGTGGAAATGTTAATAAGCCAAATTATAGAGAGTTTTGCAACTCTCAAGCATTCAAGCAAAACTAACTAATTGCCAAAGTTGAAATATAAGATTAATGTGCTGCACAAATGACTAGAGAGATATTATGGGAACACACTTATGAAAATTTACAACATTTCTACCAAAGACTAACCTCGCGAAGCAATCACCAAGTTAGCATGAAACTCGTTTGCTTGGTTAGAATAGCCACATATTTTTAAAGAATCGAAAGAAGAATAAAGAATTGCAAAAGCTTTGAATTTTTTTATGAATACGCTGCGAGATGAAAACTGTTTATAAATACTTTCAAAAACAAATATTTTAATTCTTATAATTAACATCAAGTTTCACATATAAGTATTTTGACTCTTATAACTGCATTGATATATTCAAAGAAAAGGTTATCTCAGAGAGTTGAAAACTGAAGAGTCGGCCAACCTTAACATTAAGATTGATTTAGTGTTTAGCTGCGCGTCTTCTCGTTAATCTTGCATTTCGGTGCACTTCGTTCCGCAGAGCTCTTATATGTTACTTTTGTTCTTCTTATTAGGAATAAGCATCTTGTCATTAATAGTGCATAGGTATTCTTTAGTATTCATTTTTGTACTTGTGTGAATTCAGATGTCAATGTCAACTGATTTTTTTCTATATTAGTTTCGAAATATTTTAGTTTACCTTATTACTTTATGAATTGAAAATAATAAAATTGTCACATCAAAAATAATAGTATTGTCCTTAGAAAATATCATCTTTTAGAGTTAAATAGATTGAGGTAAATAATCTTTACAAAGAAATTGTTTCGACAATTTCTTTGTTGTGACTCATATGCTTTTCAGAAACTGCAATATCTTTTTGTAATATTTTTACTATCAGTTGTTGCTTTTATCTAACGAGTTGTAACAACTGTACAAAAAGTAAAAGTAACACACTGAATTTTTAACGTGTTTCCGTCCGGTCAGACCTAGTCCACAAGGTGTTTTGCCCAACTGTAATCAAAGTTCTTTCACAACAAAAGAGACTACAAAGGATTTTAAACAAAAACCAAAAACTCTCTCTCTTTTTTGTTTTTGATACCTTCTGTAACTCTTTGCATCTACTCCGTTCGACTCACTGTGATTCTTAGCTTAAAATCCCTTTCCATCTAAGAGTTCTCTTTTTTTCCCAAGGCTAAAACTCCCTTCTTACTTAGCATACTCTTTTTTTGAACTTATAAAAATATATGATCTGAAAAATAAACTCTCGAATACTCAAAATATTCTTTTCTTTTTGAGATTACAAAAGCAAAAAAAACTTTTAAAAATAAACTCGCACAACATGAATACTTCTTCAATATTTTCAAGAGAGACAATTTGAATCCTAAATAAATTTGGTATTTATACAAGTAGCAAGCTTCTTCAATTTCGCACATGTCTGAAATCCTGGTTGCAGTGGATTGCAATAAATTCCTTCAAGCATCAATTATGAAATATCATCTTGCATGATTGAATCATTTCAGTATTTAGCTTGTTTGACTTTCTGGCATATAAAACATCTTATTGCAAAAGGTAGAAATGCATACCTTTATTCACTTAACATGTATATTTGGAAGATAAAATCAAATATACTTAAATTCTTAATATTTGGAATCTTCCCTTTAATACTTTAATAATTAATGAATAAGTACCTCGATAAATACAGATTAAGTATTTAAAAACAAGACAGGTAAAAAGGATTTCTCGCAACATATAAAATATTATTAGTAACATAGAAAATTAATTATATTTACTAGACAAAATGGATCATGATATGTAACATAAAAACAATCAAGGATGATTCCTAACAAGGATGACCGACTTTTGATATATAAAACAATCTTTCAAAAACAAATTTCAAAATAATAATTTAATCATATGATTTGTAATTACTTAAATTGTGGTAAGATAGTAAAAGTCCACTCATTAAACAAATCACATAAATCATCCTTATCAGTTGTATTTTCCAAAATTATTTTCCCGCAGAATATAACATTGTTATTGACATGAAATTTTCATCACAATATTTATTAACAAGACTAAAAGAAGACCGAATAAATAAAATGATATAACAATAATTTCCAAAACCAAAATAGATAGTATCTTACTAAATGAAATTTCATGTGTTTTACTAGATTCTTTCACCAGCATTACATAATAAGATTTACATTAAGACAAATCACACTCAAGTTAACTTAATCAACATAATTTATGTAATTAAATTTAAAATATGATAATTTGTGTTACAAACAAAAATTGATTCTAATAGAAACGCATTTTAGATTTCTCCCAGATAGCCTGTCTCTGCTATGTGTTTTTTTTCTCCGGTGAGATCTCTCCACATATCATGAAGGAGCATCAATGATTGATGCGGAATGCACTACAACAAAACTCTCAATTTGTGGCATTTAAAAGCGTTAGTAGAAAACTATAATAGTGACATTTTTTTACATATAATGACATTTCCTTGAAGTGCCACTTGTAGCTGTGTAACTAAAGTAGTAGTGTCACTATTTAAATAATCAGTGTCACAAATATGATGCTACAATAGCTAGCTACAGTGAGATTAAATAATACCATAAAATGCATTAAGTGGCATGTTAAAATGTCACTCAATCTAATTTTAATGATATTTTAAAAAGACAGTATGATTAAAAATAATGACGGTAATAAATGATATTATAAAAGCATAACTTGACATGATAAAATGTCATGTATAGTTGTTAAACTCGCACTTTGTAATGCCACTATAGAGCAAATAGAATAATAATAAATAAATAAAAACAAACACGGTGACTTCGAAACCCCTTTAGTTTCTCCATACTATCATATATGTGTATTTATATATTTTATTCATACAAAATCTCTATGTCACCGATATTATTAGTGAAGCAAATTAATAAAATGATATAACTTATAAATTGAAACTTCCGTTCAGTACAAGGCAAATGAAAAATACAAGATTAGTTACATTACAATTGACAAAACTCTAATAATGGATCGGGCTACCAATCCACCGATCTATGCACCTAATTCCATAAGGAAAATGTATTACATGTAAAATAAGTAAAAAAAGAAAAAGAAACTCTAACATGACCTAGTTCCCCATCTCGAAAATTCTTAGGTGGTGTTTGCAAACTCTTTTTCAAAAGCACAAGCTCATAATTTAAGTTAAAGCTGTAAAATTGTGCTTAAGTCATAAGTTGAGGGTGTTTGCAAAATAATCTAAAAGCTCACCATAAGTGGAGGGTGTTTGAAAAAAAATCTAAAAGCTCCCAAAAACTTGGTAAATAATAATTATATTTATTGAAAATAACCGCCACAAGCTAAAAGCAGGGAAATACTAACTTCTAGATTGTGGGCATTTTTAGCTTAAAAAAAGTGCTTGTGTGATTTTAGCTTGTTAACCAAACACCCTAAAAGTGATTATTTAAAATAAAAAGTTGATTATAGCTTTTTTTAAGAGTTTGCAAACACCACCTTAATAACATATTACAACTACTTGTATTAAGCAATCCATATTTATATCTTGTATCCTTACTCTCAATATTTTCTTGATCATCTTTAAAAATTAATGCAGCAAGTTGTTTTCTTTGATAAACACCCTGCAAGAAGCAATAAAATAGATGAGTGTAATTATGCTCATGATCCAAATTCTCATCTATATGGTTGAACATGCAGATTTGAAGCAGTAAAAACATCAATTTATATAATTTCCCAAAAATTGGTATTACATCCACAATGTAAACAAAGCTTGCATGAATTAAGGTTTCTCTTGTGAGCTTTGCCAGTTTCAAATTCTTTCTCTTATTCTTTCATTTTTTCAAGCCATGAAGAATTTGAAAAGTTCAACTCCTTACTAGCTAGAGACATGGTAAATGAATGAAAAAGATGATTTATTATTATTGTCAAATAATACATCTTTTCTTCTGGAAATTTATGTTTGAGTCCTTTCACTGCATTAAAGTTTCCATGTTGATGGTGTTAAAATTGGAAATTAGTAGGGGAGGGCAATTCCATATCTTTTTTCCTTATCTTCTCCCTTTTCTGTATGATTCTTTATCTTAAATCAAAGCTCAATCAAGTTCAAGAAAAAAATCACCAAAACATGTTTAATTTAACGCCATTAGCTATAATTTATAAATTAATGGAGCTAGTGTGTTAATTATTGTGACATTTTTGGAAAATACGTTGAATTAAACTATTGTGATATTTAGGAACAAGTGTGAATAGTATAATGCCACTACAATGTTAGTGTAATTTGACCTTTATTAAGAATGTCATTATATTATTTTACAATAATATTGCTAAGCTAATATAGTTAATTATTATGAGTAATTAGTGCCACTAATTTATAAATTATATCGACAATATTCAAATGTCACCAATTTATTTTACTATGATATTTGAAAATAAATGTCAATAACATAGGGTCAGTATAAACCATATTTGTTGTAGTCATGATGTGTCTTTACTTAAGCATGTGTAAGTTTTTTTAATTTAAAATCACGTATTAATTATATGAATAAGTAAATTCTTAGCTAATGGCGGTCATTTTGATTTTATTAGGTGTCAAATCTTTAAGTACGAGTCACATGCTCCTTAAACTGCTTGTCAATCATGGGATCAATAATCAAATCTTTATTCCCCACGATAACTAATGAATGTATCGAAAAACGTCCAAAAGTACAAAAAGGACCATTTGGACGTTATGATATAACTAACTTAATTGTCATCGTACAAAAAAAATATTACTTATATCCAAGTATAACCTCTGTTTTGATGAATGATTTTGCCAAGTATTAAACACGATTCATCTCTACACCTATTATCTGGAGCCAGAGGCCCAGAACGTACATATATATGCATGTAAAGTTGCAATTTTGCTGAATAATCTAAATATTTAATCAACTACTTGTTTCTTGGTCAGAGAATATAAAAAACATATATATATGTACATATACATATATATATATATACATATATATATATATATATATTATATATGTATATATGTAAAGTTGCAACTGTGCCAAATTTAATACTTGCGAAATGAACGTTCTAGGATATCTAAAGCAATGTAGACATGACTCAGTCTGGATTTTAGACAGTAGTTGTGGTATTTCAAGTACATGCATTTCTCATTAATGTTCAGGAACGTTAAAAAAAAATGTAATAAGACATTATACACCATAGCTATAAATCAAAAACGGCTGCTTCTTCATGTTAAAATAATGCTTGCTGATTAATATTATCGGCACAGAACTAGATAAATACATGAGACAAACTTCATGGTTGAATTTTCAATGCTGTGAAATATCAACCATTCAAAAGTTTCATTCTAAGTTCTAACTTAGCATACTGCATACAATTTCAAACTTTTGAATCCCACCAAGAAGCAAGCAGAATTTCGCTATTGCCCTAAACTACGTACCCCCTCTCTCTTTAATCCCTCCCTCTACTTTACATTTCAACAATGGAGGGAAACAAAAAAAAATAAATTATCAGCTAATTTATATAAAAAAAGATACTAAAAATCCTACTCATTAAATCACCTGATTTCAAAAATTAACACAAGCCATCTCCTTTATTATTTACTTTGCCCAACTGCTCCTTCTCATCAAATTCTTGATCTTCATCAAGAACTGCATAGCCTCCTGTCAACTCTTCCGCTCTTCTTGCCTCGAATTCCCAATCCGTTCGCAACAAAACCACCATCATTGTAACCATACACGACGCTTGGGCCGCCAAAAGCCCGAACCACAAACCCTCAAAGTCCATTTTATACACAAAAGCCAAGCCCAAAGCAACCGGCATTCCCACTAAATAAAAGCACCCCAAGTTAATATTCGCTCCCACTTTAGGCCGCGCCGAGCCTCTCAACACCCCGCAGCCCGTAGTCTGCGGGCAGTTCCCGAGCTCACAAAGACCAATTATCGGCAAAACTAATGACGTCAATGCTATTATCTCTTTGTCATGAGTGAACATGCTAGCCCATATGTTTCTAACGGATACCGCGAAAAACAGGGCAGAGAGGCCGAGAAAAAAGCTGCCGGACAGCCCCACAACAGCCGCAAGCTTCGCCTTATTAGGCCTGCCTGCGCCTATCTCGTTACCGACCCTCGTTGAGACACTGAAGCTTAGAGAAGACGGGAATATGTAGATTAATGCGGTTGTTTGGATTAGAATCCCCATTGATGCAACGGTAGCTTTCGGGTTTATTAACAGCCCGCAGAGCAGAATCATTATCTCGTACCACCACCATTCGAGACAAACCGAAATGCAGCTTGGAATGGCTAAATTCAGAAGCTTTTTCCACCCCTTTAAGCACTCCATCGACAGACCGCCCCATGTTTTTTGGTACACTCCAGAGATTAGTATGTAGACGATCAAAGAAGCCACGAGGTTGAAATTGGTCCAAACGCCGCTAAGTGCGACTCCCTTTATGCCGAGGTTTAGCTTTGTGACAAGAAAATAGTTGATTGGTACGTGCAAAAGAATTGAACCAGCTGCGCAGAATGTGAGAGGCAGAGTAATGGATTGCGTTCTGAGGTAGATTCTGAGTGGATGTAACAGAGATTGCGCGAATAAATCGGGTAGCGAGTAGAATAAGTAATCTTGAGCTTGCGTTGCAATGGCCGCGTCTTGGCCGCAAAAGAGAAGAATTCTTTTCATGTTGAGCCACAAGAGTGATATAGGCAAGGAAGTCAATACGAGCAAAAGCACGGTTCTTTGCAACGAAAGTCCTAAAAGATTGTATCTTTTAGCCCCGAAAGCTTGTCCGCAAATGGTTTCCATTCCCATGGCTAAACCGGAGAGGACGGAGTAACCGGTTATGTTCGCGAATCCAACGGCTAAGGAGCCGCCGGCTAAGGCCAAGTCGCCTAACCGGCCGAGGAAAAGCATGGAGATCATGGACCGCGAGTAGAGCAAGAGTCCGGTTAGGATCATTGGGAAGGCTATTCTTGCTAAGGAGATTGATTCATTGACGACAAGAGAGATATGGTTGGTGCAGGTAGGTTTTTTGTGGGGTTGATGAGGTGTTGGGGTTTTGGGGATCAAAGGTGTGAACATGTTGGATTGTTGAGGTTTGATAGGGAGATGGTCTTGGTGTTTATTATTATTGCATTTGATGGGATGGGGTTGTTTGGGCGTTGTTTGTTGGTCCATTATTAGCTAGCTAGGCTTGTTTTAGTTATAGTGTGTGTGTCTAGGTGTTTGTGTGTGAGAGAGAAAGAGAGAGGAGAGAGAGAGAGATTGTGTGTGTTTTGGGGGTTTGAGGTGGGTATATATAGTGTTGATGGACCGGCTTTGAGTCATCCTCGACGTATTCTAATAGGTGTCGCTAGTGAACGGCCGCCATGCGCCAGCAAAAATAGTAAACGTGTGACAAATTATCAAATTTTAAATTAGCCAAACTCAGATTCTATATAGTATTCTTGTTTACACTTTAGGCCGTCATGGAGTTATCATCATGATTGGCTCTATGTTAGTCGACATGTTTAAACTAATAACGACGACACTATGCTAAGCCAATTAACCGCTTAATCGTGTGCTCAAACTGTTTGTTTTTCATGCATAACTGTCTACACAGACCAAATCAGTTTATTAGACTCAAATATACGCGAATGGTTTTAGTTAGGAGCAATAAATAAGACAAAATGAGGATTAAGAATCTCTGTTAAAAAGAGGTATGTATAGTGGTCCCAAAAAATCCAGCTGCAACCTGACAAGGGCCCAAAGCCATGCTGTATCTGATCCACAATGACAAGAAATAAGTTGGAGATATGAGAATTTAGGAGTTTAGCAGGCCGAAATTAAGTCCATTTTGTTGTGGCACGGCGAATCGGAATTAAATGCAAACTCATTTCGACCAAAAACTTCATTTAGTTTGCTGTCAATAGTTTTGTAGTGGTCAAAGTAATAATTGTTTTTTATAAATCAAGTAAAAAGATGTATATAAAGATCTTGAACCTCCAAATACCACACTACAAGATTATTTGGAAGTTTCAACACGTTATCCAATTCAAACTTATCATATTTGGAGTACGTGTCCCACCTGGATGGAACCAGTGTTGTTATTTGATATTTCTATTGTTGTTACCCGTTTATGATTCAGCTACACCAAGTACTAAAACAATTGTTATTCATTAATTATTGAATCATGCATTTGATATTTTATATAATTGCGTATATATTATTACACAGCTTAATAGTGGTTGACTTTCATCTTCCGAACCTATCTTATTAAGAGCACTTATTGCAATGTTTTGTAAGTTACTTCCACCTCACCTCTTATCTCAACTATTTGCTATACCATCATTTGTTTTTCGAAGTTGGATCCCGAAACATCAATAAACTAATTAAAAGAAATAAAGTAACCATTAAATAAAAATGGATCAATGAGTTTATATGTTATTAAATAGAAATGATGGGGTCAACTCAATTTAGTATTCTCCCAATTACGAAAAGGGAAAGTCAAGCTTTTGCATTTGGGGAATTTCATTTCAAGTCCTACGTCTACACTTGAGGGTCGTACACTCAGTCAATGATGCAACAGTGGGTAAGTGGGGCGGCAGTTCATGGATCACCCACGGTAAGTGGAACGGGTCCAATTCTTTGCGGGTTGGGCCATTGAACTCCAGTGTGGGGCCCACGGCTTAGTTTTAGAAGCAAGGAAAAATTGTTGGTGGTTAATTTGTATTCGCCAAAAAAGACAATGCTTCGTAATTGGGATCTTCGGTCATTAAAGCGCGTGGAAAATGTCTCAACATAAAATGGGCACTAGTAGCAAATTATTTTGCATAAGATTTTTCTCTTCAAAATCAAGAAAGATGGGAGATAATTAATATGCCAATTTACAGTTATTTGGTTCACGAGCGCATGATATAATTATAAAGCATAGTTTTGTCATCACAAGAAAATAAATGAACAAGAAATCATGTAGCATTCTTGCAAGGTATGATTGACGATTCAACTCGAGTCAACATAATTGGGTCGGGTCGGACTAGTTTGATTCGGTCAGATTGAATAACGTCGCATTTTAGAGCGATTAAAAGTTAAGTGCATACACATCTTATTTTCAAGCTTATAATTTGCATGAGTTGACTTTGCATATTTAGAACGATTAATGTAAAGTGCACATCTTAATTTCAAACATAAAGTTTGTATTGGTCAAAGTTACGTATCTTAACAAAAGGGATTCGCGAAGGACAGCGCCAGTAAGTAATTACGTTTTAGAACGTAATATAACAAATTAAATATTTTTTTCAAAATATAGTGAGATAAGTAAAACCCTTAGAAGAAAATACTAAAATAAAAATATTTAATTACATATAACTATATATATATATATATATATATATATATATATATATAGGGGTTGGGGTCGAGAGAAGAACGTCCCTATATGCCCCTTTCCCTCCTCTGCCTTTTGTCAATTCAAAGAAATTACATGTCGAGATACATTAAAAAAAAAAATTATATTATTGCTACTAACATAGCTCCAAAAATTAAACCGAAACGAAATAATAACATTAATGGCAAAAATTTAAGGACTACAGTATAAAATTTAACCAAGACCAGGATTGCAGGATAGAATAGGAATGGACTGCGAATCACAAATTTCTTAATTATAAATTTGCCTTTTTCAATGCTTGAGATATCGTGAGCGATTGTCTCCCAAGATTCAACGATGTCGAGTAGTTCTGTTAGCACGAAATGGAACATTTCGGACAAACTAAAATTATGTCTTTTGTTTATCACCAGGGGCGGAACCGGGGGGGGGGGGGGGGGGGGGATTGGGGGCCATATATATATATATACACATAATACTATTTGTACATATATATTTTTAATATAATACTTATATATATTGTTGTAATTTTACATAATATGAAATTATGACATAAATATATACTCAAAGTTTATGTGGTATTTCTAATAACCTATATAATTGTATAATTTCACAATATAATCTTAATTTTCAAACATAAAGTTTGTATGAGCTGGTCAAAGTTACGTATCTTAACAAAAGGGATTCGCGAAGGACAGCACCAGTAAGTAAAGGTAACGTTTTAGAAAGTAATATAACAAATTAAATAAATAATAGATAAGTAAAAACTTTAGAAGAAAAATCTAAAATAAAAATATTTAATTATATATACATATATGTGGGTTGGGCAGGGGCGGAGCCAGGAATTAGAGTTGGGGGGGGGGGGGGGGGATTATACTATAAAATGCAACCAAAATTATGTTTGTAAAACATCGTAAAATATAATAATAATTGATAACTGCATTATTTCAATTAATATAAGAGTATACACATAACATTTAATAATTAATAATTCACAAATTTTATAATGTTTAAAAGTAATGAATGTGAAAACATGATCACATATCACATATGTATGTTTGCGTATAAGATATATTAAACAAATTTTCATAAAGTAACTTTGAAAGAAAAAAAAATTTTACTTACTAATTTTCTGCATAAAGATGTCTGATGAAGCTTGTGAGTTTTTTTTTTTTTTTTTTTTTTTTTTTTTTTTTTATTCTAATGAAATTATTGTTTATGATTCTTTGATTTGTAGTTATCTAATAGTTTCATTACATAAAAATTATATCAAGTGCAAATTGGTAAGTTTTTACTTTGACCATGTGTTCCTATTGAAAGTTAAAGATTTTAAGTGAATTAGTTAAGGAATAGGAGATCTTTTTAGATTGCAGGAAAGAATAGGAATGGACTACGAATCAAAAATTTCTTAATTAGAAATTTTCCTTTTTTAGTGCCTGAGATATCGTGAGCGATTGTCTCCAAGGATTCAACGATGTTGAGTAATTCTGTTAGCACGAAATGGAACATCTCCAACTAACTCAAAATTATGTCTTTTGTTTATCGCGGGTATTTATGTACACATGCATGGTTTGCTTTTTGAGATTGAAGATGATCGATATTGATTATCTTTCGTTGGAGAGTGCCTCGATTTTTGTGAAGAATTTATTAAACGCTAAGTCAGACAAGTGGCATGTCGATTGCGACGCAAATGGTTGAAATGTTAACAATTCGTGAATTGAATGCATTTTCAAGTTTTACACAAATTTCTCATGAGGAGAAAAAGGCAGCGATACTCTCGCCAATTATATATGTATGTGTGTGTGTATCGTCGGGCAATTGTGTGTGTATGATCATACGTACCATTACATGGTGTTATTACACATGCATTGATTTTAGATTGATGATAGATGATAGGAACTCCAATGATACAATGCTTTTGTTATTTATAATCACCAGACGTATACACACGTATATTATAATAATAATAATAATAATAATAATAATAATAATAATAATAATAATAATAACAATAATAATAATATAGAACGTTATATATAATTATTGTGTATGCATTGATTTCAGATCGATGATAGATCACATGATGTGAATTATTATAACATTTGTAATGGGTATCGGACAATTAAGACTTGTCATCACCATATATGCGTGTGTGTGTATATATATAACACTGTATGTTATTATTTTTTATGCATTAATTTTATATTGATGATAGATCACATAATATGAATTGAAGATGACCTTTCTGATTCTCGAAGAATGAGGGGAAAATCCAAAAAGACTTCTTGTTTTTATTATAGGATCGTAATTGGATTAGCATATCTTTGGTAAAAGTGGATAATCTTCTCCTTTGAGAATAATCAAAATGGAAAAGTGTTATGTTGGAATACGAAAACTTATTATAATTTGCAATAGGTAATTAATGACCACTTAGACTTGCGGTCACCATATGCGTGTTTGTCCATCTATATATATATGTGTGTGTGTGTGTGTGTAATTTTATTTGTGTAAAAACTTAAACTGCTCTAAGTATCATACACACACAATAGTTACATGCATTTTATTTGTATATAGATGTTAATTGAGTGTTTAGGGACAAACTATTTGTTTTATTAATTTAGGGACGACTTACTTATTTATAATCACTTACTATCAAATACATTATCTCTAATCATAATTGCAATATAGTAGGAAGAGTTTGCTTGTCTCATAGTAGAAATGGTCACAAATTAGTAAACAAAAACCTTGGTGTCATATAAACTTTGCAAAGAATATAAATGAATTCACAAATTAGACCCTTTCTGTTTAATTTTTTTATTTAAGAATAATTTTAAATTATATGATATTATGTGAAATTTCCATATTCAACACATCCTGTCCCATTGAACGTTGATGTTTGTGGTCACTTTATGGAATCCTTATTAAAGAGAAGCCGACAAAGAAAATAATGCATAGGCCAATAGAAAGAACTTCAGTTAAGTGAAGATAATAGGTAGTTAATTTGCTGTATTTTCCATCAAGAAAATCGACCGTGCTAAACTCTAAATGGTTGTAATTTTTCGAATATTACAAACTAATTCTGTCGGGCTTTGCCGTCAAACTACAAGAACCGATTATATATGTTTTCATAGAACCAACCAACTACTAAGACTATGCTTCCAGTATCAATTACGACGTGACGAAACCTAAGATCGGACTTTCATCATGCTAATTGTGACAAGATGAATGAAATGTCGGCAGTAAACTAAAATGGGTTGTTTAACCTATAAGTGTAATTTGTTCTGAATAAAAATATTTAAGTTAACAAAGCCGAACAAATCTATACTTTTGTGTCAAATATCGCAAAATTAAATTGATACACACACACACACAAACACACACACACACACATATATATATATATATGTTACCCATATGATACACGCGCGTAAACGTTAGAAGTTCTTTTTAAATATAATAAAGAAAAGAATGATAACTGATAACATATATATAATCTAATAGGTGATAAGATCACTACTCTTGATTCTTTTCCTTTTTCTTTTGTTTCTTTCTGCGCACATGCGTTGTGCTTATTTAATAATTAAACTTGTTTAGAATGAGCTTAATTCTCATCTATGGTTATGGGGTCAATTAATGGCCGGTTCAAAAACAAAACAACCTGCAGACATTTTTGTCCAGCACTAGAGTATTGTGTCATTTTAGCCAAAGAGACAATAAAGACTAAGTAACTGTAAACATTGGAGTGACTGAAGGTTTGTGGTGTTCAGATACAACACTAATTTTCAAAGTTCAACTAAGTACTTATAGTCTTTATTACCGACATTAATTATCTCGGACAAACAAAATGATAAACCAAATTAAGTATATTAAGACTGCTCTAGCACACGGTGATCTTCGCTCATTTTAGAAGGAAAAACCTCAATTGGATATGAAGTCCAAAACCCTACAGCTAGCCTAAGTGGTTGGAAATAACATAAAGACATTTTTCGTATCGATGCTACAAAACAATATTGCAACACATAATTTTGTCATATGTACTGTTTTTTCTTGATTTTGCAGTAAAAACTCATGTTTATTATTTATATTTATTACATGTTTTGCAGCATGACAAGAGAAGCAAGTTTATTCTAATATGTTACATGAAATATCGAACGAAGTATATATATATATCTATAATCTTAGGGTGAAAAGCCCCAAATTTTCTGACCAATAGGAAGAATTACAAACTGCCTCAAAATATATTAAGAAGAGAAAACTTGTTTCTTAACCTTTATAAAATGTGCCAAACGCCCTATAGGTCGTTCACCGGCTAACTCTTATCAATAAAAAAAAATGATTTTCCAAAGTTTAGTAACGCAAAGCCGCAAAGATGAGGTTCATCTCAATTTCACTAAGTGAGAATTAATTATTAAAAATTATATTCTGAAAATTAAGAAAAATATAACAAAAATGAAGGGTAAGAGAGCCTTTTTGTTTAAATTGATGTTAAATCAAGATGAACACTTATGTCTGCGCTATAAGATTCGGCGAAAAAGTTTTTCCAGGAAAGTTCACCAGGGACATTTCATACATTTCGAATAGGTTCGTGCCCGATTTCAATATATTTTGATCTAATTTGCGGTTCGCTCTATATTTTAAGGGGTGATGCTTTTTACCCATAATTTTATTTGAAAACGATTAGCATTAACACCATTTCCCTCTACCAAAGTACTTGACTAGTTTAAAACAACTTGTGTCCAAATTACAACAGCGCATGCAAAGAGGACAAAACCTCTGATTACAAACTGTTCTATGCCACAGCAAGAACATAATAGAATTTGGGAGAGAACATCCAAAACATGCTTTTGGACGACTATTGTGTACTATGAATATTTCTAGGCCTCTTGTTCAAACTACAAAGATAAAATAGAGAAGGCCCCATATTTATCACTTTTTCCAGTTCAACTTTTGTGTTGTCCTGCGCAAATAACGACACATTCCGTTTTTGTATTGTTCGTTGGAATAAAAAGGAGTGAGAAATTAGAGATAGTCGTCCCTCTTTGCTTTTTGTTGGTATCGTTACAGTAGTTTGACACGTGTCCACAAGTCATTGACAAATGAATATTCACATACTTGAATGCACGCATTGGCATTTAGCATGCACGGGGACTTTTTTAATTTTATACTCTTTTAAGGTCTAATACTGGGAAAGGGAATTATGTCAATTATGCTTTTAATAACTGAAGTATTGATTTCACATATGCTTTCTGAAAAATATACATTCAATTAACCCAAATGCATATCTTTCATTTCGACATCCATCAACATATAAATTATTATTGTTACATATTAATTTTAAGATCTAAACTCGTACAAAAATCAAAGAAACCTCTCAAATATTCTTTTCAAGTATAACACTTAAACGTAATCGAAACAAGTTCAAGGCATTTAAGAATAATAGAATTGTATGTTAGAATGACTTTTTACTCTAGCAGATTCGTTGAACTTAATTCTTTTGGACAAGCGTGATAGTTTTTCTGTAATGTCACTGAGAACTTTTTGACATTCTGCCATCAAAACATTGATTTTATCATAGTGCAGCAAATGTCAATGATTGTATCCGATCAATTATTTCTTATAAATATTCAGCTATTATTTCGCTAAATAACATTCTTTGAAAACTTTATATTGTATGCACCCAATAATGAGCACAAAGTCAGTGTCAATTGTTGAAGTGAAAGGTTCGTGAGAAAAAGAAGTTGAGTCTAGAGTGCCTTTAAAGTTTAAACATCGTGATATCTGGTTTGTCTTTTTGTGGTATATATATGCGTGTTCTTGACCTGTTAGAACTTAGATCAAGTTTTGACACTTTTGTTTACAACCAATTAAATACGAATGAATGAATGTGTAATTTCATTATGGGGAGTGTTTCTAAAAGCTTAGAGAAGCATTTTTTGGTTAGTTTCTTAAAGTGATTTAAAACTGTTTTTCACTAAATACAAATACAGATATATATATTTTTTGTTTTTCTTTTACAGAAATTTTTCTGTCAATTACGAAAACATCAAAAGTTTTTTCTACATGGAGTTTTTAGCTTGCATGTTTCACATAATAATACGTTTTTGTTCTTTCTTTCAACAATCCCTAAAAGAATAATCATTAATAAAATTTAGGGATAATATCACTCACACCCCCTGAGGTTTGGTGTAATATCACTCACACCCCCTGAGGTTTGAATAATATCAGTGACACCCCTTGAGGTTTGATTTCTAGGGTGTCACTTTTAAAAGGACAGTTGTACCCTTTAATTTAATATTACAAAGTACCTTTCAATAATTAAAAAACACAAGTACCCTTTATTGTTCAAGTAATAAAATCAAACAAGAATATAATTAAAAGACACAAGTACTTTTTTGTTTTTATTTTTTGTTGTTCTTTACATTTTGTTAAATCGTTTGTTTTCTTGTTAAATCAAAAATCTTAGTTCTGTTATTAGTAAAAGAAATAACATTTTGATTTGAAAGTATTCCCAGTCAAAATTAATTTGTTTTAATTCATAACTACGAAACTATTTTTGTAGATATAATAATTGTTTATAATGATGTTAACTTTATATTCTTGACGTATTATATAGAGTCATTCCTGGAGTTTCGGTAATATAATTCATACTACGGAAAGAGCCGCCTAATCTTAGAATTTTGAAATCAAGTGACTAGGGTAACAAAGGACTTTCTTTTGTCTTCTTATTATTAAATATAGGAATTGTTTTAATTTATGAAAGATGATCAACGATATTCTTAGTTGATTTTATTATTTGAACAGTAAAGGGTATTTGTGGCTTTTATTTTTGAGAAGTTTTAGGTAATGTTAAACTAAAGGGTACAAGTGTCATTTTATAAGTGACACCCCCCTAAAAATAAAACCTCTGGGGGTGTCAGTGATATTATTGAAACCTCAGGGAGTGTTATTGATATTACACCCAATCTCAGGGGGTGTGACTGATATTATCCCTAAAATTTATCTCATAATTACAAACCAGGCGCATTTGTAATAAATTAAGAAAAATAACTGTAAACTTACTTAGTAATAAAAATCAGGCGCAGTTAAAGAGTATCTATTTCTCTTCAAAGTGTGTACATATCTCTCTTTCTAAAATAATAAAAGCAGCTGTAAACTTAAGTTCACAATTAGTTTGTTAGAATGAGCAAACTTGACGACCACTAAATATATATGGTTTATACATGATTATGGCACAAGTAGAATTATGAGGGCAGCTGAGAGCATATATTGTTGTACGTTATTTTCACATTGATCACATTTAATTTATGCAATTTACCATTCGACGTAACTCATGAATATTTTTTTGTCATTAATTCTCTTAATTTTAGAATTTTACTTTGTGAATCGATTGCACGTGTTGTAAGTGTATCACACTAATGAAGATGAGAATTTTCTAAATTATGTACGAACGAGAAATACATTATAATCTCATGACTCTCATCCATGCACCCATAAACCATAAAACATAATTTGGTAATGACACGTCATTTATGTAAACTTTGATAAAAAAACTGTTCCATCAGTTCAGCTAGCAGGGTGTGGTCCGAGAAAGCTGTATTAAAGACTCCATCTCCTTGCAACCTCAAGTACGTCGTACTCATGTAGTACTACTAACGAGATATATGGCGAAACGTGTCGTTACAAGACAATAAAAGAAAGTGCAGAACGTACATCTGAAAATGAAGACTTGATTTCTGCCCAGTTCGATCATGATGCTTATGAAATATCATGCTGTTTTTTTCCTCCTCTTATTCCTATGTATTAATTATTCTCCATAGTACATTGCACTTTATCACAACAACCTAAATTATGGGAATAATACTGATACAAGCTTGATTGTACATTTTAGTTTGGGTGAGATTGTTAAAAGTGTTCGTAGACAAATTGATGTTAATAAGGTATTCATTGAGGAATTAAAGTTCTAATTTAGTTAGAATATCTTAAATTCTTAATTTAGTTAGATTACTAAGAATACTACGTACACTAGAATTGTGCTCGCTTAATATTTATATAACGAGGAGATATATGTAAAGAACTATAGCCTAAAATTATTCAATAAATTGATACTCTAATACCTTATTGACATCACCTCCAATTGATGCTCTTGCATCCATTTGCCTACAAACATATTTAACAATCTCACTCAAAGAACTATGTCCTAAGCTTGTTAGATATTATTTTCATAATAATCTATTTTATGAAAAAACCTGAAAGAGAAATTTCCACATTAGCTTGCTCATAGTCCTAAGTATAAGTACAACTTATATATGACGCTAGAAAGAATGAATCAAGAACAAACTAATCAATATTTTTAATCGAACAATTTTTTTTCGAAACATCGGTTGCTTGTTTCTTCTTCTTTTTTGGGTACGAATCCATAAAATTTCATTTCGAAATAATAATTGCGTGCCTTCAACTTTTAGCTAGCTGAACCTAGATGGTCACTGTAGGGACTAGGGACGAACAAATTGCACGTTGTCAACACGCATGCCCCAAAAATCGATTGATCGAGTACTAGTGCATGGTACTATTTGAATAGATAATATATGGTACTCTGAATTCAAAAGAGTGGGGACTGTTAAAGAACGAATGCCCGTGTAGCTCGGATTTATTTGACAGGGCTTGATTGGCATGTGAGCGGTGCAAATCAGGTTATCGTCCATCGTTATTTTATCCACCAATATGGTATGGTTCACTAGATAACAGTACAACAACTTATCAACCTTTTTTCTGTTAAATTTCCAATGTTTTATGTCAATTCCAAATGCGATTTATGTATTATCAATGGACACGTTGGAATTATAATGATGAATTTGAAAAGAGAATGACAAGAATAAAACAAGAATTATTACATGGTTCAGACATTCAACTTACGTTCATAAAAAAAATTGCTTAAAAGTGCTAATTTATTTAATGCTTCACTATAAGACAAGGCAATGTCAACGAAATTGTTTGTTCTTATAGATATAAAATCAGTTGCTATAGAGCAATGAGAAGAAAAATATTTGTTGCCACATGCTGTTGGTATTGATCTTGTTGGTATAAAGTTATAGTGAAGAGAAAAAAATGTTCCCATGTATGAGAAGAAATAATTTTTTTTGTAAATTGTAACAAATATACCGGTTCTCATGCATGAGAAGAAAGTAGTCGTTGCTACATGGGAACAAATGAATGTGTTCTCACCCATGGAACATATAAATTTGCTGACATGTATTTTGCTATTAGTAAAAAAATATGGGAACAAATAAATATGTTCCCACAATAAAAAATAAGAAAATATTTATCTGTCCCCACAAGGACGCCTGACGTGGGAACAGACGCTAGACAATTTGTTCCCATAGTGTGGAAAGAGATTCGTCTCTTTCCACGTGGGAACAAATTATTCTCTTCACACGCCATGGGAAGAGATCAATTAGTTCTCATGGTTTTTAGATTTTAAAATAATAAAACAATGGTGATTTTACCGTCACTTTTTCTCCCTTATATATATATATATATATATATATATATATATATATATATATATATATAAAGAATTTGTCGATATTTCCGATTAAATCTTCTTGTTGCTAGATTTTCTATGGGAATAACAATTTTTTCCCTTCCTCTACAGAGAAACCTTTCTTCCAAGTCATAACATGGATTGCCCATTCCTTGCCGCATGCTTAGTAGTCCTTAACGAATTCCTTATAAAAGATCAAACTGCCCCTCCCATTTCTAGGTGAAAGCTTTTTTTGCTCTGTCCCTGTCGTTCCGGTTAGTTCAGGCCGGTCGATAAAATCATCCGAGTGACTAACCATCACTGACGACTCGTGAGCTCGCACTGGTGTGGAAGTAGGCCAATATTTCTATTTGCAAATAGGGGGTTTACAAGAAACTTTCCTAACTGTGATAACGGGTGTACTTCCCGGCTTTCAAGGCTCGGCCCTGGCTGGAATCCCTGTTCTTTCCGGGTATTTCGTGTGGCAATCCACATCGATGTAATGAAAGTGAAGGACCTACAACAATGTATTAACATTTATCCAATATATTTTATGTAGTATTATATAAAGTATAGCTAGCTAGTAAATATAACTAAAAAAATCTGACATGGGAACAAATTTCTCTTTTACCAAGTTTTAAAAGCTATGTGAATAGGTTTATTTGTTCCATAGTTAGAAAGAAGTAGATCTTTTCCCATGTATGCTCATGGGAACAGATTTATTTGTTCCCATAAACTAGAGAGTGATGTATTTCTTCTCATATGTTATTTTTTACCCATATCACAAATTTGTTATCTTCTTTCCTCGTTTCTCTCGTTTTCTACCCTAAAATGGTCCATCTCCAAAACTATTCCTCTCACAAACTCTCTATAACTTTTTCTAAATTTACCACCAGTACTTACAAATCGAGCCGAGGAGGTAAGACTTAATCATTTACCGTGTTTGTTGACTTGATATTAGTAGTTTTACAAACTTTTTTCTTTTATAGAAAAGCATAAATTTGTAATAGATCTATAAATTTTTTATACACAAATTTGAATCTGCTACGGGTATATATGTTGTTTATTCTCTCGCAATAATTTGTAGTTTTTTTTTTATTTTTCGAACTCCGGACGAATAGGAAGAGCATGGGTTTTCAGTTCAAATATTATATTTCTGTACTGTTATTTTTGCATATTAATGTGTTAGTATCATTTTCACATATTAATACATATTTTAGCCAATTGTTTTTTTTTTTTTTTTTTTTTTTTTTATGTCTGTATAATAGTATTACATTAATCAAAATGTATAACAACGAAGACCGACGTTGGAGGTAAGAAAGAGAAAATATTTATTTTGATACTTATTTGAACCCTACTTTTGTGGTTAGTGTGGATAGGTTTTAGGTCATGCATTTGGTCTGATGCAGCTATCACAACGTGGCAAAGCTAGGTGTCCCTGCATTAGATGCTGCAGCAGGCAATTCAGGAGTAGGGATGACATTCAACTTCCTCTTTATAAGTGGGGATTCCTACCAGATGGCCACATATGGACTACACATGATGAAAGAGAAGACAACTATCAACAATTTGATATAAATGTGGGGGAGTCATCTATGCATAACAATGAAGATCGATACAGGGAGATGGTTGAAGATACATTTGTTGGGCGCTTTGAAAGTATAAATGATATTGAGACTAAAATGAAGAACCAAATAATGAAGCAAATACGGTTTTTCAGATGGTGTGCAAAGCAAAGGAGCCCATAAAAATTGGTGAAGGAACTACGATATTGAGGTGGTAGCAGAATTTCTGAATAATAAGGTACTCCATTCTATTTCTAATATGGGTTGCAATCGACACGCAAATGGCTAAGTTCTGAGGATCGATTTAGGATGTCTGATGGTATGTATTACATGCAAAAAAAATATATGAACCGATTAGAATTGGGGTACACAACATTTGATGTATGTGTTAACAATTATTTTCTGTTTTATAATGATTTTATGGATAAAAACAATACGGCATGTCTTGTATGCAAGGAAGAAAGGTTCGAACTGAGGCTAAACTTGACTAAGGGAAACAAATTAGTCGCTCGCAATAAGTTGTGGTACCTACTGTTCACACCTCGACTACAACGACTGTACGTGTCAAGTGTTACTGCCGAACACATGATGTGACATTTGAATTATCAGAGGACAGTGATCAAATGATTCATCATGCATCTAGAGAAGCTTGAAAATCTTTTGATGCCAGACACTTTGACTTTTCTTTTGAGTTTCGCAATGTAGACTTGAAATTTGTACTAATAGCTCTAAAGTTACTTACTTGTGTTGGTTGTGTCTGTGACACTGTATAATCTTCTGCTTGATATCTGCATGAAGCAAGTATACATTTTTTTTCTTCAGTTTGTTGATCTACGAACCCAGGAGCTCGGAGAAGAACATTGATGTTATGCATTGATTGCTGAGCTCAAGTCACCGTGGGGGTTTGAAATTGAGACATACGACAACTTCAGGAAACACAATTTTCAAATGCATACTTCTGCTTTATGGACTATAAGTGATTTTCCATGATATGGCATATTATTACAATGGAGTACACATGGTCGGTTGTCTTATTCGTATTGTATGGAGGGGACTAAGTCATTTCAATTTAAGCACGGGAGAAAAAACTGTTTCTTGGACTGTCATTGACGATTTTTGTTGGTTGACCACCCTTTCAAAGACAATACCACTAATTTCTTGAAAGATAAAAAAGAGGAGTCTTTGCCTTCCTAAAAAGATCTGGAGAAGAAATATGGTTTGAAGTGGAGTCGTTACTTGAGAATATTCTATTACTTTAAGGAATAAGTTTGTGTATGTGGTCAAGGAATATACATCGAGAAAGTAAAGAACATTACTTCAATCAAGGGATTTGGGACCAGTGGAGATCGCGGAAGCATTTGCAATAGATGGAACAAATCTATCAAATGTTGAACATATAAATAGAAGAATTGATTCATTTGTATCATGTAACCTTTCAGCGAACCGTAAAACAATTCAAGGAGTAAAACAATTGGAGGTGCGACTATAGTAGTTTATCCATAGAAGAAACTTCAATAGGTCAAAGTAACATCATGTATGTGTTAATTACCTTAATATATTGAAAGAAGTATGCAGTATTGGGCGAGAGGCCTCGTGGAGTAGGGCGAGAGTCCGAACCACGGTAAAATTTTGGCGTTCTTTGTTCATTGTCTGTATCTACAATATTCCAAGATACTACATGAAAACGAATATTTATATAATAGAGATAATATGCAATTAAGATCTTACAATATGTACTGTAGTGAAATAATTATCTGTGCATCGCGTTCCTTATCGATTGAGGTATGTTATTGAAATTTGGAAATTGCTATCAAAATAAGAGAAAGTTGACTTGATCGATTGAAAATTGAGAAAGATATTTAATTTAATAGAGAGAATTTAAACACTAATATATTGTATATAACACTAAAAATATCAAAATTACAAACACTAACAGTTCAAAAGTAAAATTATTCAACATAAAACAATTAATGTTCAGCTACAACCCCTCGAATGGCTACGAGCTTCCAGCTTCATTGTTACCATTGTTCTGATTTTGGGGTTGGCCAGTCCGCTGGTCTTGGATAAGAATATTCGTTGGAGGTTGCGGGGTGTAGAAGTCCTGCGACAAAGTTTGCGAATTCTGCATTTGGTGGTTGTTATTTATTGTTTTTTGAAGGGGGAAAGGAGACTGGATTAGCTATGGTGACCGTAATGTGAAGACACACTGGTTCAGTCGTTGAATCATTTGCGCCATCCTATGCATTTGCTCATTTTGACTTTGCTTTGGAAATTGTTTCCTTTGCATTTTTTATTTCCGTATTCTCGACCCTTCTTTCATTTGTTCAGTAATGTGGTATTTAAGGTCAAGGCAAATGCTTCTTGATGCCTGTCAGGTAGGATCCTTGAAATTTGGTCTTATACATACCTTCAGTCCTACGTACTCCCGATCTCCAAATCTCGAAATACGTGACAATCAACACATGGTCAATTACTACTTGACATATATAAAATATCTATTACCTTAACCTTTAAATTCAAATTTCTAAGAAGTACATACCATCCAACTTGGTCTTTTTGACCCCTTTATCACCTCCGACCATTTCTCAATATCTAAGTAAGGTCACTCTTGATTTCCATGGAACTCTTGCATACCCGCACAATATTTTTCCTGATTAGTTTGAACATAACAAAAATAGTCAAAATAATTTCATCGGAACAAATGAATATTCAGAATAGTAACTTATAAACAAAGTTCAAATCACTTATGCGTGCCTTCTTGTCCCTCTCACTCGTACATCTGTTGTTTTCTTACATTTCTTCATCTTTCATATGTCGTTGTGTTTAATCATCTCTAGGGGGAATTTTGTGTCTGTGGCCTATGAAATCACAAACAATTAGCACATAACATTACATGAAGGTCTTAGGTAAACTCATATATAATATTTAATAATTTATCACTAATTAAAAAAATTACAACTTTATGCCTATGCCTATGCATGTTGATGTTAAGAGAGCCACCAAACCATAGTTTTTTAAGTCCCTTACTTGTGTTTGCTCTCGCGGTAAGACTTTTTGCCTTGGTCAGGTCAGACTCTTAGTGGTCGTTGTAAACTTGATGCCAATTTTTCGTGTATCCACCAGTTATGTTCCCATATATTATTATGGGAACAGATTTGTTTCTTTCCATCCTTGGAAAGAAAATATCTTGTTCCCCGCATTTTCTTTTAGCAATACCGACAAGTTCTATAATTTTTATTATGAGCAGATTTATTTCTTTCCATTGCTACAAATTTGTGGGAACAAATTATTCTCTTTTCATAGATGATAATTCTCTTCCTACATGGCAACATATTTTAATTTGTTCCCATTATTTAGTTGCCATTGCCACATTTTCTTGTTGTGTCTCTTGAGTTCTTTTTTTCTTCTTTTAATAAGTATACTCTCTTGAGTTTGCACTTAGAAGAACACACACTATATAGGTTTCATGTTATAATAAATTGCTCCATATTTATCGTGATTAGAAAGTATATTAATGAAGTATTATGTTTTACACTATCGCTCACATTGAACACATAGATGTTGATTGACAAGTTTATTTTGAAATAAAGGTTCTCTAAGGTCTTGGATGCTTCGCATTTCATGTGATTTGACCTTTAAATCAAACACTAAATTTTATCATACCCAATGATATATAATCGGGCTGCAAATGCCGCTATCGAAGTGTATAATACATGTTATGAACAATGTGTATGTCAATGAATAAATAAAAAAAGAAAGAAAGTGAAATCAACTAGTTATAATACTAAGTTAGAATTTGAATAGATGAATTTTAAGAGAAAAAGACATGACAAAACAAGAATTGGTGGTTTAGCTATTCGACTTACATTCTTGAAACAAATGTCAAAAGTGATATATCTTGATTGTAAACTTAGAGGAATGCACTTCGTATAGGCATCACATTACATCAATTGTCATGATTAGTGAGAAGATAACTTCATAATTAATTATATAAGATAACAGTCATAACATTAAATATGTAAGTGTTTGTTTTCATTAGAAAATATATAAAAGAGTTTATTTTGACTCTAACATGCATAACGCCTAAATAAATGAAGAAACTAAAGTTTCTTACCACTTTTTTTAAAACAAAAACTACGAAGCTTTCTTCAAGCTTAATGTTGTTTTTCTTCATTTGTATATGATATTTGTGATGGAGTACTTTAATATTATTATTTGTTCTCACACAATCGTGAACGACTAAACTACTTGTATCTAGAGCTAGGAAGTAATTAGAATCAATACTGTGTTCAATTCTTTACTTTTACTTGGATGAATTGAGTTTAGTGCTTAGTTTGTATTTTGTGCTTAATGCTTTTATATGCTTAACCATAGAAAAGATTAAGAGATGTCTAGGAGAAGAACTAGAGAGGAATTTCATAGACGAGTATCTTGCGGATAATTAGACCATATGCTACCAACTAGATAGAAATCTTGGTATGGTCTGTTTTGCTAACAAAAAGGTTGTCATAACTTAAAGTGCCCAATTGTCTAAAACTCAGTATGCAATTGTTAGGCATTTGCTTTATTGAAGAAAGTAAGTTGTGATGTTTGAATGCGCAATATTATATATATATATATATATATATATATATATATATATATATATATATATATATATATAACTTGCATTAAATATTAAAACTCAAGAAATTTTTGAAAGATTTAGAAGGAAAAATTGGTAGATTCTACTGAAATCGAAGCTCTACATCATATTTATTATTGATTATATCTAGTTATTTTTTTTGGTTAATAGCTGTTGAGTTAAGTTTATCTCATTCTTGATTAATTTTTCAAATTAGAATATAGAAGATCGTTGAATAGTTAATCTTTATTTGTCATGTGGGTAAGATAATCTAGACATTAAGAAATCCTATATTACTTGACTCGTAGACTAGCGAAAGTTCGGAGACACCGGACCAGCACTTGTCCAAATGGTTATGAATGTTGAGATTGTTTTGGAACTATCGAAATGTGAATCTCCTTTAAAGAGATTTTAGAAGGATCTGAAGACTACCAGTGTGATGTTATAATTAGCTGTCGTTAATAGTTTAGATAAAAACACGTTATGAACCATTCAAATCATATGTAATTTTCACTAGATTTTAAGTATGTTTAATAGGCATAATTAAGTAGATGATGAGTAATTGGCCTATAAATTACAGATAATGCTATGAAATATTTTGTCATCATATTATTTTTAGGAAGGCTAGTTTATAATGACAAAATATTTTATAACTATAGTCTTAAATATAAGAATTTTAGTCATTATAATTTTAGAAAATTCAAGTCTATTGTGAAATTTTCATCATAATAGCCTCACAAGTTTTCAATTATGGTGAAGAGACTTAACTTTTATGACCAAAAACTCTCATTTAGTGGCTGAAAAATTGTTGTAATTACATTAACTAATGTGACGAAATTATGTTTCATCAAAGCTATAGCAACGACTCACTACCACCCCTCGGTCACATGTCCTATTTGACGATTTTTGTGACAATGAATTTGCCATGTAAACTTTGAGGGACGAAAGATCAGGCTCAAGTGATGAAATTTGTCTTAAAAAATTGATATTTTGTAGTGATTATCCATTATTGTGTCATAAACCAAGCGAAGTTATTCTTGTTAAGTGTCACCAAATAGCACATTGCATAACTACCTCAAATATACTTACCAAGCAAGTTACATGAGTTGTTATTCTAATTCATAATACAAAAATAAAGCCTACTTACAAATTTTCCAAATAATTATATTATTGCAAAGATATGTTATTTTGACTATATAAAAGTAAAGGCGCGAATGGCTCATCTTTATCGTAGCAATAGTTCCTCAAAGATAAGAGTTCCCACATGACTTAATATCTCAATTAACTATAAAATTTATAGGGGAAAATAGTGCAAAAAATCACTACATGAAATAGAATTTCACGATATTCTTTTACCACTGGCACTCAAATTAAGGCAAATATCATACTAAAATTTTATATCCTGCTAGAGTCAATACTCTCACTCATTCAAAATAAAAATAAACAAACAAGGGTGACCAAACATTGATAAATAATAAATAAAAATTAGTAACTAGATACTCAAGACACATTAAAAATCAAAGATTTAAGTATCATGATAGAACTTAAAAACACAAGCTCATACTGTGTAATTCAATTTAAACATCAATGAAAGTACGAATATTCCTGGTTAACATTGTGACATACAAAATATGGGTTATAATTGTAATACACTGATTAATTTTTATTATTACTACTATTACGTTAAATTTTGTTTATGGTGCTTGTTAAAAGTCTGTTATTTAGTAATTGGAATTATATTACACTTAGGAGTATAATTATTAAAGTATTACAATTCTCATATAATTTAAACACTCTACAAACGTATTATATAAGGGTTAGGGGTTAGTAAATATTTTAAGAATAGAACATAAGTTTCATGCGCCTACCTCTTTCACTTCTGCAGCCGCCGATCGTTCTGTACTTTTATTTTGTCGGTATATCTTTTTCCCCTCAACAACTTATGCCTAGTTTTTATTCTATCTATAGCATTATTTAATCTATTTTGGCAATAGCTGTGTGGTCTTGGAGTGACCTATATTTAGGTTTTTAAGGGGTGGAATCATTACGATGAGTATGATCTTAGTAGTCTATATCTTTTACCATGATCTATGTTTATTAATAATTGTACTTGAATATATCTTTATGGAGGTCCATTAGGTTTGAAGTAATTAAATACAAATTCATGTTTACATGAGGACCAGACTTGTATGGCCATTGATTTGTTTATATATGCATCTATGTAGTAAAGTTTAATCCTTATAGTAATATCAGAATGACAAAATAGGGTACGATTGCATTACATTTGAGTGGTAATAGGGATTTAAGTGTGACTTACGTGTCGTATCATATGTATATATATATATATATATATATATATATATATATATATATATATATATATATATATATATATATAGAGTTTGATTAATATGCTAATTAGAGTTTCCTCTATAGGTGACTCAAGCTAGTTTTCGTGCCCGACTTTTGCTGCAGTTATTATTCAGGCGAGTTCTTCAAACTACTATAAATATTTCAAAAACTGGAAGAAATATATGTATAAATATATAGCGGATGTGTGTATAAATATATAACTAATATTAACTATGTACTATTGCATGAGAAACTGTATTGCTTCATACTCTGTTGTGGACAACATGTTTTAAAACAAATAGATGCATTGTTCAAATTTTATTCGTGTATTTTAAAGATTCGTTGCTTATTAAATTATACATGATATCTTATGAAGTTTGCATTGAAAAAGTAAACACCGAAGTTGGTTTAACTTATTGGTTATGATTACTCAGTTTGATATTATTAGTGGATCCAATTGGCTTAGACAAGCACAGGTTTCACCGGGCAGCAGAGGGCTCGCCAGTTTGGCTTCGTGTCTCCTTTGCGCCTTTTCCTTAGACTCAGTGGGAGGTTCGTTGGGTCTCACTACAACAAAAATGCTCTTTAATGTCATTTGAAAATGTCAAAAATAATTGTTTTGGTGGCATTTTTTAATATAGTGACATTTTGTTAAAATGTCACTTGTAGCAGTGTAGCTAAATGTATAAATGACACTATATTATTAAAAAGTATCATTTGTAAATTGCCACAATAGTTAAGTTTAGTGACAATCTAAGCTGACAAAAAAAACTACATTTAATAACATTTTCAAATGTCACAAATATAATGAATTGCTGACTCTTTAGAATCACATGAAATCTACCTATAGTGGGATTAAAAGGTGTCACAGAAATAATAACTTATGGTACTTTGAAATGCCACTAAAGAATGCAAGACAAAATAAAAAAAAATGTTGAGCAACCAAAATCTTTTGGTTACCCTAAATCTTAATTATTAATATCTCTTTTATATTCTTATAATTCATAAAAAAACTCCAGATATCTGTGAAATAAGAGACACTAGTGTATGAAATCAATATATTAAACAATACATTGACTGCTACAAGATTGTATTACAATCAAGCCAAACATTCTGTGGCAAAATGAGCTTCCGCTCTGTCCTTAATTTTCTAGAAGTACAATAAAATACACTCTTAAATCAAGCAACTCTATGTTTCAAATCCTGTGAATTACAAATATGTCTTTTGCTCTTGTCATTTGATGAAGAATTTTTCTTATTCTTGTCATGCTTGCTCCTACACCAATGAACAAAATTAGTGTTAGTAGTCAATTTCGAAGAAACTGATAAAAATAAACTATCAAAGGAGAAAACTGATCAAGTATCAGCATATAAAAGAAGACCTTGAAATAAAAACTTCACAAAAAACTCCATTTAAAAATAAAGTTAAAATGTAGTGAGAGCAATGTCTAGAGTACAAATATACCTTGAAATTTGAATGAGGAATTCTTGGGAGCAGAATGTTTAATCTTAAATAAGGACGTGATATATGTTTTGATCTTTCTAAATGTTCATTTGTTGTGTGGTGAAGAACAATGAATATTTGGTAGAAAATCAGTGTTTTAGGAAATTAACATCTATCATATGCATAAAAAGAATCAAGGGTCAAATATCACCAAAGATTACTTTTCTGTTATGGCGCCATTTGCCATTAATGAAGGAAGTAATTGCCACTGAAATTAGGTGTACTATATCATGTTATAGCGTTGTATAAAAATGGCATCATATTAATTTATATTGACATTTTAATTAAGACTAAATGGCATTTATTCTTGTAAGTTAATGTCACTAATGAATCGAATATCTATGTCATTTTTTAAAGTACCATTCAATTAACTTATTGTGGCATTTAGAAAAATCGACATAACATAATGCCACTTTATGTTATACAGTAGTGTGGCATTTGTTAAGGATGTCATTATATTATGTTACAGTGACATTCTAAGACTAATTTCACTAATTTATATAAGTTATGTCACTAATATGTAAACTATCGTGGCAAATTTAAAAATGCCATCTAATTAATTTATAATGACATTTTGAAATAAATGTTAGTGACACAGTGTCACTATAAGCTATTTTTGTTGTAGTGTCTCTGTCAAATCACTTATCGCACGTACCATGACATGAAGTCTATTCTTTCCAAGGTAGCTTCTTTGACGGGGAGACAATGAAATCTGTTAGAGGCGATAAGGGTCGGATGATGTTGGAATTGTAATTAGTCTAGGCATATGTATCTATGTGCATATTCTGAGTGAAATAATATTGTGTTATGCATCTGCATATAAAGTTAAAAAATTTCAAAGAAAGTTCTACCCTTCTCACACGCTCAGCAAGAACTCATTGAGATTTTTATCTCATTCGTTTTATTTTTCCTTCCTTTCAGATTTAAACAATGACCGTATGAGCTAACGGGAGGGGCATATGCATCTGAGTAGAGTTGATTTATTGGTTTATTAAGTATTGGAACAATAATAAATTCTAAAGAATTCCTAGTTCTTTAAACTTTTTCGTTATTAATTTAAGAATTTATGCTTAGACTAACAGACTTATAGGAGTAGTAGTTCTTTAGATGTATTTTATTCTTTTGGGATTTTGTATTTCCTTCCCCCCGTGCGAGTTTTTAGTTCTATTTTTTGTTATCTTTTACTCGCGTCTCTAGTTTGGCACTTAAGTTTTATTTGGGGCGTGACAATAATTGAACAATTTCATGTAATAATACACTTGAAAGAGAAAACAAATATTCATACATAGAGTTTGTACCTTTAATCTCCATTGTTAGGACACCTCTTTTTGTGTGGCCCTCTCGTCAATAATTATTGCATATTATAGTTGAACAACCTTTCAACATCCACCTGGTTATGAAATAATGTAATTTTAGGAGATTTTTAGTAGTTATATTCATAAAACTAGAAGGTAAGAGTGTCATTCCTCTCAGAGAAGGCCAACAAGCATAATCTGGTATAGGATCCGGAAGAGGTGCCCATGTCATTTGCTATGTAGTAACTCAATTACGATTTTGAACCAAGCTAGAATAATCCAAACTATAGTACTGGCATGCAATCATAATGTGGGAATAAGAAAATCCAAATATTTGTTATTTTCTCACGAGCAAAATTGTAAATTTATTTTTACAACTTGGACATTATTGTCTTTTATACGATTAATGATTGAACAAACCATCTTTATGTTGAATGTCCTATCTAATCTATCAAATACGATAACTTCGTGTACATTTACCTTATTCCATTAAAATGAATTCTTGGATCAACAAAATGAGTAAATTTTCAAGAAAATTTAAATATTTGTTATTTTCTCACGAGCAAAATTGTAAATTTATTTTTACAACTTGGACATTATTGTCTTTTCTATGATTAATGATTGAACAACCCATCTTTATGTTGAATGTCCTATCTAATCTATCAAATACGGTAACTTCATATGCATTTACCTTTATTCCATTAAAATGAATTCTTGGATCAACAAAATGAGTAAATTTTCTTGCAACAAAAACTCTTTCTACTTCTAATTATCGTCTGGTAGCATGTAACTATTTACTCAATAAGAATTAAGTAGACTAGAGCTATAATAGGTAAGCAATGGAGCACATTTTAGCATACTATTGAATACCTCAGATAGGTTTGTCATCATTCCCCATATCAATGACTACCTTTATATGCTAAAGCATATTTATCTGATGGCGTTTCTCCAACCCATTTTATCTCTTCATACGTGGTTATTGAAATTGTTGCCATCATTGATCAAATTTCCTAACATGAATCTCTTTTACAACCTGGTCCACAAGATTTATCAATGTTTTATCAGTTGTTGGCTAAATCATTGATGCAAAATCCATGATAGGCTTTCGGCTGCGTCCATCATGAACTAAGTGTGTTTGTTGGTATTTATTATACCTCAATGTCAATCAAATTTTATACAAATACCATTTCGTTGAGTTAAAAAATACTTGATACAAGCCACAAACCAACCCCAACTTCTTGTAATCTCCTTCTACGTATAAATGCAAGGGAAACAAATTGATTGTTAGCATCACATGAAATAGCAATAAGCACGGTGCCCTCGTATTTTTTCATAAAGATAACCGCTATCAACGCTAATGATCAGACGAAAGTATTTGAACCCTTCAAGTGAAGCTACAAATGACTGAAACACTCGCTTACGCATTTCATGTCGCATATTCTTCTTTGTAGATTCTTTGTTCCAATGGGCAACAAGTTCATAATTTCATACCTAATACATCCATAAATATGATTCATCCATTCAAAAGAATTGTCTTTTTTTTTCTCTCCTTTCTATGTTTTCTTATCTATGTCACTCGCGCTCCGGCGATTTCAGTGTCGGAGCGCCGCTCTAGAGCGAACTAAGAAATCTTAGTTCGCGCGCTAAGGAATCTTAGTTCGCGATCTAAGAATTTCTCTATTAGTTCGTGAGATTTTTCTTAGTTCTTTGACCCTCAATAGAAAGCTAGTACTGATTTAACCCCACGCCAGTGATTGCCATGAAATTTATGTAAACAATGACGAGGAAAAGCTAAAAAGGAAAAGGAAAATTATCTATGGACGCAATGTAAAAGGAAAAGAGAAATAGGATGAATTAAGGCAAGATTCATGATTGGTGCTTCAATTAAGAACAAAGAAAAGTTAAAGATATGAAATGAAGAACTACACACAATGAAATAAGAAAATGTGGGAAAGTGAACTGAGAAAAGGAAATGGTAGAGAAGGGTCCGCTGATTTACAAGAAGTATTAAAGAAGAGTGATAAAATGGTTTCTTGGGGAGAGTAAGAGAGACTCAATATGTGGCTAGGAGAATACTATGAAAAATAAAAATGAATTTGAAAATGAATAATCACTTCATTTGTCAATCACTCTTATCATTTATTATTATTATATTGGCCCAATTTTCTTCTGATATATAAATAAATATGCACAATATATGCATGATATTATAAAATTGGTCCATATTTCTATAGATTTATTTATAAATAATATCTATTTATTTCTATTAATAAACGCATTAAGACGCATTAGTACACTGAAATTTTAAAATTGCCGCACTGGCGCACACTCACCCGCATGCGCACTCGCTCGCGCTCCCGACTTATGTGACCTAGTTTCTTATTAGAGATGTCATAATTGAACTTTGAAGAATTATTGCATGAATAACTGTCAATAAAATTAAGAGTTAGACCTTCACTAATGACTTTATTTGACTAGCCAGTAGCCACAAATCTCAAATCTAATTGCACATGGTCTTCATTAATGATTGGACTAACACAATAACGCGATTTACTATAATTTTATGTTTTAAAAAATGATGCAACGTGAGGAATAGAAGCATACAATCTTCAAGAACATTTAGGTGCTTTTATCCTACCAACCTTAGATAATACGCTAATCTAACACCATTTTTGTGCTATTAATGAGTATATTAATTTGACAGCAATCCGCAACTTATGTTTTGTTTCTGAACTTTTGACTACAAATAACTCATGACCATCATTCGATCGACAGACTTTTTGTTCAGACACTAATACATCAATTCCAATCTTTTTTGATTTTATCATGTTGATAAGTTCACGGGATTGTTCATCGTCGTAAACCATGTTAATATATTCATCATTCATTTATTATCATTCTTCCTCCAAACTGTCATCTAGCGTATTATTACCGATTTGAATGTCACGTGCAACAAATCATTTTTATCATTTGCAACAATTTCTTCTGCGACACATGTGCTAGTAGTGTTGATCAATCCACCATTTTCATATTGTTTTCCATTGAATTAGTTATTGCCACAATCCATTGGCAACTGTTCAGATCAGGGGCGCCCCCAGGTAGGGGCTCCCTAGGACTGCAGCCCCGGGTAGTTTTAGGGGGAAAATATGCTGAGTAGTATTATGTTTATCTAATAATTATGGATATAATTAGGCCTCTTCCTTTTTCATCGGCCAAGAAATTGTATTATTAAAAGATGAAAATCATGAAAGTTTGACCCGAGGTGGATAAATTTACATTAAGGCTTCTATAATAGCTATATACCTAGTAAAAAGGGAAAGGATAAATACAAAAGATTCAACAATATTCACAAAGATTTGAAGTGATTCTCTACAAGAGAAGGCAATAGATGGATCATTAATTTGCATGACTTTCGGTGATGTCCTATAAATTAAGAAGAAAATATGTCGCCAAAGCAGATTAAAGAAGGTAACCAATTAATTACCCTATTACTGAAAAATAAGTACTCGAAAGTCAGTGTTGTGATAATCTTATTTAATTTCAATGTCTGCCCTCAAATGTTATTTTTCATAAATTTATTTAAAGCAGTTGTATGGAATTATTTCTAGAAGGCATCTTTTATATTTATTTATTTTTGGCCTCTTATTTCTCTTCAACTTGAGATTTTAGCTAATTGCTATTTTGTTTATTGTAAGAAAAAATTTATATTTCACCCTCATTTTGAATGATTTTAGCTTGTTGAGACTCTGAATTATTATTATTTACACCTTGTCAAGGGTCAATTAAATTCCTAAGTCTGTCATCTCTGAACCACTACTTAATCAAAATATTGTGCAACATAAAACATCTTTCGAAGCATATAACGTGTCTAAAGCTCTACCCACATACACATCCAACTCAAACTCCAAGTATTTGGTCATACATATGCACAAAGTTCACTAAATCAGCCTTACATAAAGAGTTTCCTAGCCTGTTTTTTGATATGAAGGTCAAGACATGTTAGGCTTCTTTATCTCTCCGCGAGGCTTTATATATCGTCGAAGAAGTGAATTCTGTTAACTTTTTTCTTTGTTTTGATAATTGATAATTTGATTGACCTACGTATTTGATAAAAAAGTATATAATTAAGGTATAAACCAAAAAAGTAATCAAAAGAATATTTAAAGTAATATTAACTGTGTGCCATGTAGCAAACCATGCGGCAAACGAGTGATAGAATGGTAACTATTTTCTAGATCGATGGTTATCTTTTAGTAAATATTTTTATAGGTAGTATTATTAGGGTAATTCACTCAACTTTTTTGATCACTTAGAAATTTGTTTCATGATTTCATGCATGTACAGAACTATGCTAGATTTTTACTTCAAATACAAGATTTTGCACCACATTAATAATAAACAAATAATATTTCAGATGCCAGCCCTCTTTATCTCTATAATAAAGCTACGACAAAGTAAAGATCAATGGATAAGGTAATTACTGAAACATATTGAAGAGTAGTATACTCATAGGTTTTCAGTACAATCTTACCTTTACTAATATAACAATAACATAGTCTATCTCACCATAAAAAGAGTAACATAGTCCATACATAACACTATAACAATTATCATAACTATCACAATTCATATTTCAATTACTATATGTAAGCTAGGAATTCAAGTTGTATCTATATCAGGCCAGCTTCACCGTTGCAAAGACTGCACGCACCGAAGGCCAATTATTTGCTACAAATGTTGTTTCATGTATCTTGTATTTAGATTCCTCCAAGAGTTTGATCCTCTCCATATGGACTAGGGGCCAGAAAAGATTCCAGAAAATCATAATCGTCGATCTGTAAAAAGAAAAAAAAGAAAATAATAAACTTAGCTTTAAGGGTCCAGTAGTAAAACATTACCTATATCAAATAATTGGTGATATAATATAAACATGAAATCAAAACAAAGAAACATGCCTCATTAGGAGATATCAAGGTTTTATTGAACTCAGAAGAAGTGCCAAACTCCATAGCGTTGGTTAAACTTTTCTGGCCTTGCAGCTACAATTCGTCAAGCGCAATAAGAATGAAGAAACTAGAGAAAAGGGTTTGAAGACGTGTGTATGTACCACACACACACACACATTATTTTCTATATATTTAGCTACATCTATATATATATATATCTGTAATAAGTCCAACAAAATAAAAGTATGAGAGTGCAAAGAAGAGAAACATGCCTCAGTATTATCTGGTACAGGTGCAGTAAAGACTGAAGGGGTGTCAAATTCTTGAGAGCTACAATAAATATCGTCACCATTCTGCTGCATATATAAGTGAAGGAAGGAAATTGTCAAAGGATAGTACCCAAAGAGGGGGGGGGGGGGGGGGTGGATTGCATTTTAGAAAAATGGATTTTGGGCATGCATGATCAATGCCATATAGTAATAAAAGGATAAAATGAAAAAAATAGTCCCTTAAATTTAGGGTGTCCCAGAACTAGTACTTACTTTTTATAGCTTGCCTACACCAATAGTCAGTTATCTTCATGTAGTCTGCAATCTTAATGATTTTCTGCAATTCAAGTCATTTTTCTTTTGTAACTTACAAATATAGTTACTTTTAATGTTTAGAATTTTACATTATTTTACTTCTCTGTAGTCCATAATTTATTTTTGAATAACATTTCTTTAATTTTTCTCTATTTTCAACCGGTGAATTGATTTTATATTTTCAAAGTGTTAGACAAAAAAAAACTCAATAATTGCGTGCTTAACAATTCCACCACACAACGAATATCACATAAATGACACATCCATTTTGGATAGAAGATCTGAACTAATGTAAAAGTAATATTCTTCTGCTTACCTGGTTGGGAGTTTGCTCAAAACATGGAACACTGTTATCCCAGTGACTCGTGCTGCCATAAAAGCCGGAGTTGGATACATTTTGATCACCTCCGTTTTGCTGTGAAAGTGAAACAAAGTTTTGTGTTGAAACTTATAAATATAGAGAAACTGCTTTTGGCCATTTTTAAATATAAGGTGTGCATTTTATTCAACAGTACAGAAATACAAAAACACTGAGCAACACTAAAGGAATTACCGACGACACAATTTAGGCTTCACCGATAATTTTTGTTTTTATTTCCGTTAGTGAAGCCTAAATTTTGTTAGAAAGTACCATCTTTGTCGCTCAGTTTTTTGGCAGGATATATATAATTAAGATATTTCTGTTTAGCGATCAAATCTTTTCAATATAATCAAGCATAAGGGGAACTGAAACTGTACCTCAACCTGATTCGGAATGTTTACTTCGTTTGGGAAACTAGAGTTAAGATCACTTTCCTCCAGGGGTGGTGGACTGGGAATGATACCAAAATCTGCCAAATCAAACATAGGACTATAACAATCTTGATTAATTTCTCCTACACTTTCAACATTGCCCTGATTTGAAGGCAACAGTTTTTGGTAATCTGCAATAACATCTGACAACTCGTTCCCGCCAGCATTATGAAAGGGAGTAGAAGGAGAAGAACCCTCCAAGTGCTGAACCAATTGATCAAGATTTATAGCACTATTAGCATTGTAATTGTTTTGGAATTCTTGATCACTAGGCACGTTTATTGCACCATCGGAAGATTTAAATCCGTCGTTATTCTTGCAATTCTTTCCCGACTCAAGAAGTTGTCGAAGATTTGCCATATTGTATCCCACATAGTTTGTTGTCTTGAACTTGAAGTTTTCAGTTGGCACCGGAGAATTAATAAGATCTGAACTGATCATCCCAGTGTTCATGTTAGATGAATTAGCTCCGTAAGTACCACTGCTTATCAGGTTTAGTCCTGTTGAGCCAAGATTAATTGGAGTATTATAACTCCTGGAGAGATTTTCCAGGGACATGTTTGAAAGATGACCCTGGATTGAGGTGGTGTTGGCCTGATAATTGTTTTGCGCGAGTCTGAGTGCACGATTACTTTGATTCACCAGGTTTGTATGTCCGAGGTTTGATCGTTGAAATGTTCTTCCTGTATTGGAAAGAAATCGAGATTGTCCGAATCCAGATTGGGGTATCGTAGTGCTGGATGAAGCTCCCTGATTTAAAAAAGACGCACTAATATTTACTCCTGGAAATTGATTCTGGAGTTTATTGATTCTGTCGAACAGTGAATATGATGATGTAAACCTTGGCTTTAGACCCTTCTCAAGAGTAGAACAATGGAGTTTGAAGCTTGCATCAGTAACTCTCCTTAGAAAGATCCTGTACTTCTGCATGTTTCAAAAATGGAAGATTTATTAAAATAAATAAAAGAAAAGATAGAATTAATTAGTGGGGTGAGAGAAATAATATGTAATAAAATTAAAATCTGCAAATTGGATTTGTAATAATTTATGAAGAACGGTTAAAAAAGAAAATAATAATTAAGGATGATAGGATATGATTTGTAATTTCTTTTGTGGGAAAAATGTCTTCATTTGCTGAAAATAAATATTCGACGATTTTACAAAATTATTTTGTGTGATTTTTTTCCTTTTGCAAAGATTTTTTGCGAAGAGAGTAATAAAAAGTTATTGCATGATATATATGCATTTAATGTAAGACTATGTTATGTGACGCCCTACGTATGCCCTCTTAGGGATAGAAGTGTGAACCTGCAAATGACTTGCCACATTTTCTCTAGTCAATCCCGGAACATTCATCACCTCGAGAATTTTCTTTGGAACCGCTCCTACACAAATACAAAAGATGGAGAAATATTATAAATGGGTCGGAACATTAGATAAAAAAATAAATAAATAACGCGCGCGCACATACACACATGCAACTTTACTTACGGATCCCAAATCATATATTATAAGAACCGTGATGTGATATACCTTACAAGTTTCTTATGCATGCATGTAAATTAACGTGTATATCTATATGTACGTAATTATTTCAAAATTTAAGTTCGCGCGCCCGAACAAATAAATCTAAATGTGTATAATACAAAAATATAAATAGGGCAATATTTGTATACTTACTTTCAAGGCCAATACTCCTAATTGCTTCCAAGAAGCGGTTGTGCAATGCATTAGTCCAAACAACTTTAGGTTTTTTCAATGAGGATGATTGACCATTTTCCCTTTTTTTCTCATGAGACCCTTCTTTTATGGGGGATTTTCTCTTCGAATCCTTCTTGTTCATATTCTTGCCCTCATTGACTGATGATGATGCCGATGCAACTATTTCATCAAATTTATTAATTTTGTCCGACGATTTTTCCTCAGTGAAACTCCCGGTTTCCTCAATTACAACTCGGCTTTTCTTTTTCATTGAAGCAAATTGCCATAAATCTCTTAAATCATCTGGAGATACTGGCTTCGCAATGAAAAAAGCTGCCCCACCGTCCAGCCCTTTCAGCACAACAGCCTCTTGGTCATCGGCTGACATTACTATCACACAACAATACATTAAATGATTAAAGCCATGCACATCACTAATGTAACTAAGAAAAATAATTGCAACACCGATAGAATTTTTGACTACGATTTAGGCTTCATAGACGAATTTTTTTTTTTATTTCTGTTGGTAAAACCTAATTTTTTGTTGGAAAATACCGTTGTTATTGCTCAATATTTTGTACTATGCATTAAAATATATATATATGGTTGACAAGATTGTTAGATCCCAAGTTGAGATTAAAAATCATCAGCAATTATAGTTATAATCTCTTTGTAAAACAAATTATAAGTTCAACTCACAAACTACTGGCAAATCGAATTCTCGTGCAATAGCTTGTTGTAGTTCAAATCCGTTCATATCTGGCATGTGAACATCCGTCACAACTAAATCGAATGCACCCCCTTTGATTCGAAGCGCACATAAAGCATCCCTAGCGTGTTTGACAGTCAGCACTGGAATTTAAGCACAAGAGTTAATTAAACCATAATCAGAACTGTGTATAAAATAAATAATTAGAAAATCATATAGTTAAAATCATTTGGATAAACCAAAACGATAGATTATGTTGTCGCCGACAAGATTTAATAAGATGCATGTTAAATATAGTAAATTTGTTAACTGTATGCAATTCTGCAAATTACTAGATCCTGCCCGATATTCAATTTGAAATTCAAATAGTTTCTATATATTTTGCATTTTCATTTTGACAAATCAAATGGGAAAATTAAGGTAAAAAATAAAGATGAAAATATTATTAATTCATGCATATTAAAATGAATATTAACCATGAAATACAGATATAGACTGTCACAAAAACGACTCATTTCTGAAACTTGATTCAATGAGTAAACATGCAAAATTAGAAGAAAATGACTTTGAATGAATTTTAATAACCATATCTTAAAATATAATTATTTGTTTCTCCTTCATTTTCTTGTGGCTTGAATTAGGGCTTCATGAACTCTTTTGTTACCCTAACGAAATCAAGATGATTAGTTAAACCAGGAGAGTGATTAATAACGAATAATCCCATGAAAAGAAAAAAATGGAACCTAAGAAAATAAAAAATATATATATAAAAAATCAAAAAACCTAGCATGAAAAACATCAAACAACAAAAAATATTCATGGAGTAGTTAACATGAATAAATTAAAAAATTGAGCATGAAAGTTATACCTTCATATTGGAACTTCTTGAGTATAGCAGCAACAATTGAAAGGCAAGTTGTATCATCATCTACTACCAAAATGCTAACGGTATTGACTGATTTTATGGATGCACAAGAGTTGGCTACAGTAATTATTCCGCCTTCCTGATTTCTCATCTTTTCAACAGGAGTTGACATTTGCTGAGGATGATATATGTAAAAGAGAAATTTTTGCACTTAAGTCAACTGTGAAGATATAAAAAAGGGGACACAAAAGGAGAGGGGATTTATAAATTTTGAGGTGCGACCGTTGTTTTTATTTTGCCTCTCCTTGTATTTTGCGTTCCCACTTTTCTAAGTTTCGTGGAAAATTACTTTGGAATACATTTGAAATTTTGTAGGGGTTTAATTTGCTGTCAGTGACCATATTTTATATTTTTGATGATGTTATTAATGTATAAGATCCGAGTCTGAAATTAACAATTAAAGCTACATACTATATAAAAAGATACTCATATATGGACTTCTTTTCATAGAGATTTGATGAAATGCCTGTATTATTTGATATATACATCAATGTTTTTTGAATTAATAGGCTTATACTACTAGCTTATAAGTTCTATTCTCTTTTAATTTGAAAAACTATTTTGTAAGCATGAGTTCAAGGATATCATGGTGAACTGTTGAAGTGAACCGAATTTGATGATACATCAGATCTTTCTTAAATTGCCAAACTAACCTTCACTCAAATAAATAAATTGTTTTCCTAGCTTCGTGGATTTTCAAATTTAGGGCATACTTAATTTTGTCCTATCTTCTCCGACTCTCTTATTTGTTAAAATTTGCACAAAAATATGGGTTTAGCGGGTATAATTAATTTTAATTTCACCATGTATGGACTAGATGCAATTTTTCTTTACATTAATTCCACTAATATCTGTTCCGAAAAATTAATCAAAATCAGCAAGTAGGTTCCCCTTTTGCGCGTTTATATGTTATACTATTAATTCATCTACTATTTTAAAGCCTAATATTTAAATTAAGAATCTATCGACGTAAATACGTGTAATGTCCGTACGTACGGATCTTTTGACTATAATAAATACAATATTATGGTTTTAATGAATACATACGTAAAAAGAATGTCCGTACATACGAGGATTTTTTGCCTTCGATTATTATTAAGCATTGTCGGAAATTAAACGAACAAAAATACATACTAAGGTTTATGAAGAATGTGATATGCATGGAGGCACTAATTAAATGTAATTGCCATCAAACTATGTTATTAGTTATGTATAGACATAATACGTTGATGAACTAATGAAGGTTTTCAAACATTTTCTCGACTAAATATCTCTTTGTTTGGTTTAGAGAAAGTGGTGTTAAAAGGAAAACGAAAATGATTAAATAATTTCTTCCTTCGAAAATTCTCTAAGAAAATTAATGTTTTCCTAGTTGTGTATATAATTTGCAGTTTCTAAGATTTTGTTAGAAAAATGTTACATTTTTTCCTCAAGAAATAGATTTTTGCTAGATTTTCATATTCACTCGCTAAACTTTCCAAGTTTGATAAGATTCCCTTAAGTTTTTTTAAGCTTATAACACTGAAATCAAACGTTACGTCATTTTTGTTTTGCTTCGCGGTCCTTTGATCAACTAATTGACTAACGTATACGAACAAACAATTTTAGGTCTTTCGGTAAATACACAAGTGGTCATTTTTATTTTTTCTTTCTCATATCCTTTAGTTCACAAGTCGTCTCAATTTCAAAATGGACTTCTCCTCTAAGCAAATATAAAGTACTTTGTCAAGGTGTTAGAAAGATATGCAAGTTGTAATTAATGAACTTTCATCATTTACTATATTGAGCAATGCCAAGAAAATATACGCGTCTTTTGTAATTAATTATGATATCGGCCCAAACACAACTACGAAGTTAATAGAAGTTAATATAAGTTTATCCTGTGATTAGTGGCTAACAAGATAACGAGATTTTCCATTTACCGATTACCAAAGAAGACCATGCTAGCTGTCACAAAAGGCGAGAAACATTTACATGCATTCTTATCCCCACGACCAACTAAAAGTGTCGAGAAATAAAAAAGTCAAAAAAAAATTAATTTCGAGCTTTTCCTGTTTGACTGTTTGAGTTCTCCTACTTTAATGTTTTTGTCCTATAAATCTTTTGAGGCCATTCGTCATGTAAGAAAATAGTTTGCCATGATGACATGGATTAATGCATGTATTCTACTACGTCGTACAAAAAGGCTTGTCGTACGAAATTATGAGTACGACGCGTTGCTAGATCATCTGCTGATCATTTTGGTGGAATAGGAATATCATATGGATGTGAATATGGGATATTGCTAACCGTTAAAAATTAAATGTAGCAAACTCCCATTTGGATTATCAGTACAGATTTTAATATTCTGTAACTCGAAATGTTTTGCTTGCCAAGTAATGGGCCAAACTATTATTGTCAAGACTGGTAGTTATTTAATTGTAGATTAACAGGCCCAATAGTTAGGCTCTTTGATTAACCCATCTCGTTCATATAATTCTATTACTATTATGTAAGGAACCCTGTTTTTACTCACAAATGGGAAGTTGTGTCTGTTGTGATACCAAATTAATAGTGTTCCTAAAATACCTTTTTAATTTTGTCCTTTCAAAACTTAATATAAAGCCCTAAATTGTAATTTCTTTACTTCCAAAACCTCCCCACTTCCCCACTTTCTAAATTTCCATATCCGTGTATAACAGCAAATTTAAAAAACAATTTGAAATTTGAAATATAACCACCACTACATCTCTCCAACATTAAACAAACCTCCCACGTTTTATTCTAATTATTTGTTTTGTTTCCTTCTTTTCCCTGTTTCATGATTGTTATAAGGTGTAGTTCCTCTCCCCCAAATATTTGATTTTACATCTATTTCAGATTGTCAAAAATTATTATTTTTCTGCGCAGAAAGATTGTTTTGCATTTCTTGCCTTTTTTGAGTTTTTAGCATAAGAGAATTCTTTACTTTTTACTCTAGAAATTATAATCAAAATATTCACTTTCTTAAAAATCCAGGTTGATGGCTGCATTTGAATTGGATGACTTTTGTGCTCTAAATATTGGACATAGAGATTTTGAGCAATCCAAAATAAATGTTCCTAGAAGAGTGTCGTGGTCACCTACAGGTATACATGCAATTTTCTTTTTTCTTCTTCCTATTTACTCTTTTTTGTAATTTTTGTTTAGAAGGAATTAAATTATTTTTTTATCTCCTTTTTATTAATTCAAATGACATAAAGTTTTTGAAGCACTTGAACTTTTGATGATAAGTAATAGCATGCATAAGTTGAAAAAAGACGTGTTACATCAGCCAAATTTGTAACACAAAAAAGTTTTGCACGCGGTCCCTAGGTATGTAGGCTTGCTAGTTATATATTTTAAAAAAAAAAAAAACTAGATTTTATCTTTCAAATGACGATATAAGTTTAGTTAGCTTCCATGCTTTAAAAATATATTAAAAAAAAACATTAATCTTATAAAATAATGATGAATCAAACACAAACAAGCGGACACATACACAACACGATACGAACAAGGCGACACAGATTTTCAAAAATTACAAAATACGACACGGCAAGGATACGTCTATATTTTTTATATTAAAAATATATAACATCTTCAAAACAGGCACAAGTACATTTCTAAGTCTGATTACAAATCCAAACCAAACGTGTTTGAATTCAAAACCAAATAACCAACTAATATTAAGTCCAAATAAAGTACATAGCAAAATTCAAGTCTTTAATTCTAAGTATTAAATAGGGTAAAAGTCAAATTATCAATCAAAGTGTTACACAATGCTCAAGTAATTAATTTTTGGTTCATCAAGTGAGATTTTGTAATCTCTAGAATGCAAACACCATCTAAGGACTCAAATGCATTCTTTGCAACATCCCAAATCACCGATTCCCCTATCATATATTATGAGATTATGAAAGTATCACAAAGAGTGTCAAAAATGTGTCGAACACACCCTTCAAACGTGTCTGACACAGTGCCCCTTTTATTTTCTTTTTATTTTAATTAAGACACGCCATGTGGCATGCTCGACATGTGTGTGTCGGTGTCCGACATATGTCCAACACGGACACGTGTGATATTTTGGAGTGTTATTACATCTTAGATCAGAAATGCATATATAATAACCTTGTGGACAAGTGTGGTTAACCTAGCTCGTAGTATTATAAGAACTACTTGATCGAGGAATTAGTTATTTTGGACTATGATGTCCTAGACTTCATTAGTTTTTGAGTTTTACAAATATATGTTTTCTAGTTATACCTTCCATAGGAAATGTGCATGTAAAAGTAATACACAACTAAGTTATAAATATTTTCAAAAACAATTAAGTTATAAATAAATAATAGCCTTCAAAAGTGAAGTTTTGAAATTTCAGCAAGAGAAAAGTTAATTTTGGAATTCTGAAAGTTCAATTAGAGAAAGCCCATTGTCATTAATAAGTGTTGGTAGGTATTTTCGCATGTTTCTACTTAACCCGCCACTCGTACTTCAATTTCAGTTTACAGACATTATTATAATTAAGGGCAGAGTCAAGAATTTAGGTTAAGAAAGCCAAATAATGTTGAAGAATTTATTTTTTACCTAACATTTTACGGGAAAAAGCATATTTCATCGTGAAAATATAATTATTTTAACTGAGATCGCACAATAATTTCATCAACAAACAGTAGACGAAGACAATCCCCCCCTTCCCTCATTTTTTGTCCTGAATAGAAGGGATTTTTTTTTTTTTTTTTTTTTTTAATGTTTACTTAGTACGTATGGGGGTGTTTCACCTATTCTTTTACATGCCTTTTTTTTTTTCCTTTATTACGTATATCATATGGAGTTTATTGTCAATGTAGGTCACTTAAATATTTTTGATGGTGTAGCAGGCCCCGTCAGATAGCACGCTATATTACATCTTATGTAATTCTTCTTATCTGTATCACTTATGCAATATATAAGTAAAAAATCCTTCTAGCTTAGTCGATAATTTTTTCTACAACAATTTGGTTATATACAAAAACTTATACATGCTCGAATGTCATACAGATTTGAGAAATCAAAGAAGTTATCATATTAATTGTCATCTTTAGTTTAGTCTTAAATTTTCATCTTTTATTTCATGTATTACATTACAGTATAAGAGTAAATTAAGAAACTATTTTTTGCATTTAAAGTATAAGCGTAAATAACGATAAAATGTAGGAAGTAGTATGTTAAATCAAACAATTTATTACAAAATAAAGCAGCGAAAGCAGAAAAAGTAAAAACATTACCCTATGAAGTTAAAGATTAAAAATTAAATTAGATGAAAAAAATAATAAGAAATTTATAATTATGATTAACTATTTATTTTTGTATGTAATATATAATATACATAGGTATAAAGACAATATATAAGTATATGTGAGGGTCTTGATAAGTGAAATATATGACTCAACAATTGGCGGGAAAGCTGAGAGTTCTGGAGAGTGGAGTTAGTTATAACTGTCAGGTTCACTTAACTTGTTAGGCGCATTAGTGCATGATCATTCGAATTGTATAATCGCTTGATCAAATAGTGCAGAAAAACAACTTATTAGCTTTTGCCAAGTTGTAAGTTTAACTGTCAGGAAGTCAAGCTCTCTGAGAATTAGTTATAACGGTCAAGCTCAGTTAATTTGTTAGACGCAATAAGCAAGGTCATTTCAATTGTGTAATTACTTTATCAAACAGGCAGAAGCACAGTCTGTGTTACAACGCAAATTAGTTAGATCAATCTCTCATATCTATATGATTGTTTGAATAAAAGATTCAAAATCTCTCCTTCAGATGTAGGCTAAGATCGCATTGATCTCACTTGAACTAAGTACATTCTTGTGTGTTTGTTCTTATTGTTGTATTTGTGTTCTGTGTTGTCAATAAATTCAATTTATCTTAATTTTAGATATTATTTTTAAGTAGTGAAATATGATTAAATATATAAGCCTACATGGATGTATTAATGTTGGTGGGGGCTTCTATATGTGCCCCGACAGGGGTCCCTCAACCCTTCCTTCAGCCTCTGATTATTACTGTAGTGAATAACAACACAAATCAACCAACAAGATCACCTTTGATCTTAATTCAATTCACTCAACAACAATGCAAAACGATCGAGCACAAACAGTTAATAAAAAACCAACTAATATGATCAGATAAACCAACAAGAAGAAGATGAAATGTTAAAGCAATCAAATACACACACAACGCAGCGATTTACTTGGTTCGAATAAGAGCTCATTTTGAACTCTATTCTACATCCAATGGAGTGATCTTATTCCTTCAAAGTGAGAGAGAGTTTTTGTGATTTTACAAAGTAAGTAATGTTGTTACTTGCTATGTTCTCTGCTGAATCTAAGCTATATATACACATCTGTATATCGCCTATACATACATTATATACATGCTTACAAATCAGCTGAAAATCAGCTCTTCTAACTGACTTAACAGCTTCAAGTTTCAAGCTAAAAATCAACAACTTTTCCCGCCAATTTTTGTTCTATTTTGTTAGTTAATTCAGTTGTTGAACCACAACTTCCAACATTCTCCACCTTGGTTCATCAACCCTCAACTCATGTCAAGAACCAGACACCTCCTCCAGCCCTCAGGCTCCATTCAGTTCAACTGAATCAAGTCCAAGCAATACTTGAACTTTGTGCTTGGGAGAACCTTTGTAGTCATGTCTGAAGGATTGTGTTCAGTGTCAATCTTCATCACTAACACATCTCCTTTTCCTAAAATCTCCCTGACAAAATGCAACTTGATGTCAACATGCTTGGTTCTCTCATGGTACACTTGATTCTTGGACAAGTGTTGCACTTTGGTTGTCACAATGCACTGTGGTCACCTCTTGCTGCAATCTCAGTTTCTTAGCAAAACCATCAAGCCATAATGCCTCCTTCACTGTCTCAACCAAGGCAATATACTCAGCTTAGTTGACAAAGCTACCACTTTTTGCAGTGAAGCTTTCCAACTCACTGCTGTACCAAATGCTGTAAAAACATATCTTGTGAGTGACTTCATGGTGTCTAAACATCCAGCATAGTCAGAGTCTACAAACCCCTATATTTCTGACCACTGATTTCCAGCTCCACCATAGGTTAGACCCTTTCCATATGTGCCTCTCAGATATCTCAGAATCGACTTGAGTGCTTGCCAATGACTCTTGCCTGGATTTGCCATGAACCTGCTCATCATGCTAACTGAATACGCAAGATCAGGTCTTGTGCACACCATTGCATACATCAATGATCCTACCACATTTTCATAAGGAAGTTTATTTATAAACTCCTTCTCTTCATCAGTCTTTGGTGACTGTTCTTTACTGAATTTGAACTGTTGAGTTAATGGAGTTTCAACTACTTTAGCTTCTTTCATCCCAAACTTTCCAAGTAGTTTATGTAAGTAATCACTCTGAGACAAGTACATGATTCCTCTACTTCGTTTTCTAGTGATTTCCATGCCCAAAATCCTTGTTGCAGGACCCAAGTCTTTCATCTGAGACTCACTGCTCAGTTTAGTCTTGATAGATGCAATTTCTTCTTTCCTGTTAATCACCAACAGTATGTCATCCACATACAACAACAATATTGCATAACTATCATCTTGATTGAACTTGTAATAGACACAACTATCAAATTTGCTTCTTGTAATGCTGATCTTTCCCATGAACTCATCAAACCTCTTATTCCACTGTCTTGGTGACTGTTTCAAACCATAAAGAGATTTTGTTGAGTTTAAAAACATGATCCTCTTTATCCTTCACCTCAAAACCCTATGGTTGCGTCATAAGAATGGTTTCTTCAAGATCACCATACAAAAATATTGTTTTGACATCCATTTGCTCCAATTCCAGATCAAATTGAGCAACCATAGCTAGAAGTATTCTGATTGATCTGTGTTTCACTACAGGTGAGAATACATCATTCTAGTCAATCCCCTCCCTCTGACTGAAGCCTCTAGCTACCAACCTGACTTTGTATCTACTATTTTCAACACCTGGAATTCCTTGTTTCACTCTATAGATCCATTTACAGCTTACCTACTTAGCTCCAGCTGGTTTCTTTATCAATCACCAAATGTTGTTCTTCATCAGGGATTTCATCTCTTCTCTCATAGCCTCCAACCATTTCCATTTCTCCTTGCTAGCTAGAGCAGCTCTATAATGCTTTGGTTCCTTCTCCAAAACCTTACTCGTAGCTACAAGCGAATAAGCTAACAAGTTAGCATAACCATACCTTTGAAGTGCTTTCAACTATCTCTTTGTTCTATCTCTTGTCAGCATATATTCACTTTCTTCCTGTTGTTTTGGTGTTCTAGCTTGCTGCGAAGTTTGGTCTGGTTCTGATTCTTCATCATCATTATTCAGAAGTCATGTACCAGCTTGAGTATCAGTGTTATTAGACTCGACCTCAAATTGAATCATATCAAGTGTATCATTCTGTTTTTCAGTCTTATCTGTAGTTTCTGTGGTTTTCTCTTTACCAAGGGCCATTTCTCCTTCATTGGACACCAAATCTTTACTGAATATGCATATTTTATGGCCAGAATCCAAACACCATAGCTTGTATCCCTTCACATCTTTTGGATGTCCTATGAACATACACTTCAGAGCTCTAGGCGCTAGTTTATTCTGTTTTATGTGCAAATGCCTTGCATCCAAACACTCTGAGCATGCTAAGGTCAGGTGCATGCCCAGACCACACTTCTTCAGGTGTCTTCATGTTTAAAGTTGTAGAAGGACACCTATTTATCAGATATGCAGTTGTTACAACTACTTCTGCCCAAAACACTTTAGGTCGTGATGCACTGTGAAGCATGCATCTTACCTCTCTAGGATGGTTCTATTGAACCGTTCGGCAAGCCCATTTTGCTGAGGTGTATAAGCTGTTGTTTTATGTCTAGCTATACCAACTTCTCTACAGAATTTATTGAAGTTTTCAGAGCAAAAATCAAGGCCATTATGTGTTCTCAACCTCTTGATCTTTCTTCCTGTTTGATTCTCCATCAAGACTATCCAAGATTTAAAGGTCTCAAACACCTCATCCTTACTTTCAAAGTGTAAATCCATATCTTTCTCGAGTAATCATCTACAAGGCATAGAAAATACATGGCTCCTGAGTGTGGCAGTTCTTGAAGGACCCCAGAGATCTGCATGGATGTAATCAAGCTTTTCTTTAGTATTGTGTTGTCCCGTGGAAAACTTTACTCTGCAAGCTTTACCATACATACAATTCTCACTGAAAACTAGCTTCTCCAACTTGTCAACACCAAGTAATCCTTGTTTGCATAGCTCTGTCAATCCTCTCTCACTGACATGACCCAACCTCCTATGCCATAGCTCAGTTTTGTGATTTCAGACCCTACTGTGGCTGATACAGCTTCCTTAGTAACTTTTCCATAGAGAGTATACAAGTCATTCTTTCGGTAACCTTTCATGACCACCACTAAACCCTTTAGTACCTTCAGAATGTCATCTTTGCACTTGAATTGAAAATCTTTCTTATCTAATTCTCCCAGAGATATCAGGTTTCTTTTCAAATCTGGAACAAACCTGACTTCTTTCAGCAGCCTGGAATGACCATCATGTATTTTGAATCTCACATATCCAATTCCATGTACCTTACAGAGTTTATTATCTCCTAACAGCACTGAACCACCCTCTTTTTCTTCATACTCTTCAAACCATATCTTGTTTGGTGTCATCTGGTATGAACAACCAGAGTCCATTACCCATTCAAGTTCAGGTTCTCCTTCAGACACAATCAGGACATCTGCACACTCATAGCCATCCTGTGCTATAGTTGCATTACCTGATTCCGTAGAATTCTCATTGCCCTTCTTCCTCTCAGGGCAAAACCTTCTAGTATGATAAGGCTTAAGACAGAAGTAACACTTTCTCTCATTGTTCCCTTCCTTCTGTGGTGTCTTCTCCTTCTCTTTCTTTCCCTTATTATTCTTCTTGTGGTGTTTTCCCTTAACTACTAATGCTTCACCATTCACAGAAGACTTTTGCTCATTCCTTTCATTCAGTTTCTAGAGTTTAGTGGAGATTGCACCTCATCTAATGTCAAAGACTCTCTACCATATATAAGAGTTTCTTTAAAGTGAGCATGAGACTTCGGTAGTGAACTTAACAGTAGTAAAACTTGATCCTCATCATGTAAAGACACATCAATGTTTTCAAGATCCAAGATCAACTTATTGAATGCATCAATATGCTCTTCTACATGTCTATCTTCTTGCATTTTAAATGAATATAAGGCTTGTTTAGGATATAAATGGTTTACCAGAGGCTTTGTCATGTAAAGGCTCTCAAGCTTGATCCAGATCCCTGCAGCTGATTTCTCCTTTGAGACTTATCTCAAGACTGTCTCCTAGACTCAGAATCATGGCACTGTGAGCCTTGTCAAGCATAGCCTTCTTGGCCTTCTCATCCATCTCATTGTCTATTAGGATTCATCAAGTGCATCTAACAATCCTTGTTAAACCAACAAAGTCGTCATCTTCAATCTCTACAGCCCAAAGTCATTTGATCCAGTGAATTTTCCCACATCAAATTTACCAGATGCCATTGTGTTATTTGATCCACGTTCACTGCACCACTTTGTAGAGAATAACAACACAAATCAACCAACAAGATCACCTTTGATCTTGATTCAATTCACTCACCAACAATGCAAAATGATCGAGCACAAACAATAAATAAAAAACCAACTAATTTGATCATATAAACCAACAAGAAGAAGATGAAATGTTAAAGCAATCAAACACACAGACAACGCAGCGACTTACCTGGTTCGAATAAGAGCTCAATGTGAACTCTATTCTACATCCAAGGGAGTGATCTTATTTCTTCAAAATGAGAGAGAGTTTCCGTGATTTTACAAAGTGAGTAATGCTTTTACTTGCTCTCTTTTCTGCTTAATCTAAGCTATATATACACCTATGTATGTCGCCTATACATACACTATACACACGCTTACAACTCAGATGAAAATCAGCTCCTCTAACTAACTTAACCGCTTAAAGTTTCAAGCTGAAAATTAACAGCTTTTCCCACCAACTTTTGTTCTGTTTTGTTAGTTATAAATTCAGTTGTTGAACCACGACTTCCAAAAATCACATCCTTCGCTATCTTAATAAATCTATTACACTTATTTTAGCATGATTAAATATATTGTTGTTGAATTTAGAAAACAATTCCACCAAAACTAATGGCATGATTGCTAATAACTCAAACAGATCTTGGAGCTAATAGAAAACAAAAAAGACCTTATGTTACGGGAAGGAGGTAAAAACTTCGAATATAGAGCAGCAAAGCAAATTAAACAAACCCATTCTAATTTTTCGAAAGAGGAAAAAAAAAAGATATTGTGAAAAAAAATTGATTGAAGATTCTATTTTGCGGTAATAACAAGAAACTCTTGGTAGTTTCAAGTAAGAGGCGAAAAGACGTTCACTCTTGTTGCATAAAAAGGAGGATTTTTCCATTTATACAGAACGCATGGAGTTTTTCTCCTCTAATCTAGTTCAAAACAAAAGGGGCTCTCTTTTTCCCGTGGGGGTTTAGCCCAAAATTGGGAAAAGATATCCTACCACCCTCCTAGTTTCTACAATCTCTGATCATTTACAAAAGTATTTATGTTGCTTGGTTTGATTACTAAGAAACTAAATGTAATTGAATAGTAAATCGACCAACTAATAAATTCATATAATGACCTCAGGATAGTGTCAACGACTTGAACCAATTGCCTTTATATATGGAGAGTATTATATCACACTGTGAATATATTTGAACCACCAAAATTGCCTCCATATGTCGAGTTGCAAAGCAAAATAATTACAGTTGAGATGTGGTGTTGTACATGTTGGATGCTGTTATATATCTTTGTCGAAGCATGTTAACCTTTATTTCTGATTATTATTTGATTGGCACTAAATTGCAAACTGATCCTAATTAATTATTGTAATGTGCCCCTTAAATAATCTGAAAAATATGTGATTTGCCTCTTAAACACCGGGCTATCAAGTGCACGAGTTGGATGGGAAGTGTACAACACATGTAACCATGCATGATGTAAAAATGAAAATGAAATGGTACAAAATAACCCTGAATCAATTCAAGAAGTGTTTGTTTTACCTAAAAGTTGTATCGAGAAATCGAATCTTGAAATAGTGGCCGAAACTCACAGTGACAACGGTTAGTTGTGTTCCTCATTTTATTTGTCGTAATCAGCTTGGAAAGAATTATTTAAGGATTACTAATCAAAGAGCACACTTGATTATGGAGAAAATGATTGTCAAACTTTCCTTAGGGTTGTGAACTTTTCATGCAATGAAAACTATTTGTGCCTGATTAATATGTTTTAGGATTTCAAAACATTGCACCAATATCGTTTAGTGCTAAAATAAAAAACGACCATTAGTAAAGTTTTGCACACTATTCACATGAGAAAACATGATCATGATTAGTATCTTTGAATTGCTTCCCCTTTATATGTGTCCGAATCTCCAAGAGAAGTCGGAGATTTACTAATAATCACAGTGAAAAAAAAAAATTGAAAAATGGTATTTTAAGACCATCTTCTGTTGTTTATCGATCGATTCTTTACAAAAAACAAAAAAGAAATAAATATAAGAGAAAAGGGAAAGAGTTTAAAGGTTTGGATTTCATCAATTCATCGTAATAAGTAATAACTAATAGAAAGTCAAATTCAACATAAAAATTTTTTCTCTGGCGATTTACGTGCTTCACCGTGGCGAATTCAAATAATTTCTCCCATGGAATCTCAGAGATTCCAATCCCACAAAGTCAATTACTTTCCAATCCAGATCAGGAAACTCTTAATGACCGATTGAACATACAAGATAAAACCCTAGGTTTCGAGAATTCGCGTGAAATTGGTATTCAAAAACGCTCACGTCTGGCGTATGAATTCAAGGCCTCCAAAGTCACTGAACTATCGAATGATCGTCCAGCAATTAACATGAACAGCCAAGCAATTACCTATGCCAATAAAGTCAAACCAAAGGATGTGCGAGTGGAGGACTTTCACACTGAGGAGGAAAGGAGCAAGATTAGGGTTCAAAAATCGTCGACAGCAGTTCCTTTCATCTCCATCGATTTCTCTGAAGATTTAGAAGAGATCATGAGTAACCAATGGAGAGACGCAATCCTCATCAAAGTAATTGGTAAACCTTGGTATTATCCCAATCTCGTCAATAAGCTTAGTGCATTATGGAAATTAACTAGCGAGAGTGAGTTTGTTGACCTGGGATTTGGTAGTTATTGCCTGAAAGGGGTTAATCCTCGACAACGGGAACTTATCTTGACACAGGGTCCTTGGCAAATTGCTGGAAATTTTTTAACAATCCGTAAATGGACACCAAACTTTCGAGCGGATAATGATAAAATTGAGCATATTATTACCTGGGTGCGAGTTATGAATCTCCCGGTGGAATTGTTTCGTGACTCAGTGATTCAGACAATTGCCAGTTGCATTGGGGATCCAATCAAAATAGATGGAAACACATTCACAGCTTCACGTGGGAAATTTGCCCGATTTTGTGTGCAAGTGCCAATGAACAAACCTCTTGAAAGAGGCATTATAATTCGAGGGCGTTTATATCAGGTGATGTACGAAAACCTTCCTTCGTTGTGCTACAAATGTGGACGAGTGGGTCACTCACTGAACGGCTGTGAACAAGATAAGGTGACAGAAGAAATTAACTCGGAAGTTGCTAACTCTACGGATAAGATGCTACATGAAGAAGAGAGTTCAACCCCCACTCAATGGCTACTGGAGAAGGCTAAAAATAAAGAGTTTGGGGAATGGATAGAGGTTACTAGAAGAAGGAATTTTCCTAATCCTAGGCGTGGAGAGAATCTGAAGCAGAACGGAACAGGGAAAGAAGGTGAACTTAAAGGAAAGTCTATTCCTACTAGGAAGGAAGCAGTGTTTAATCACAACACCCCGTCTGTTAGCAAATATCACCTGGGAAAAAATATTGACACTCCAGAAAGCTCTACAGGAAAAAGAATTTTGCCGAATTCTATTACCAAGAATAAAAACTTGGTGTCTAAAACTAAAGTTAGGAGCGCGTCGAAGCCTAAGGAAATTAATTTGGCTCTTAAGCAGGGGAACAATAAAAATTCCTTCGAGGCTTTAGCAGATACGGTGGAGAGAGCGAATATCACCCCGAAGTCGGTTTTAATCAATCTGGTAAGCGCAAGCTTAGAACATAGTAATTGACCCGGCGGAAAATCTGGTGTTGGAGATAGAGAATGGAATTCTAAACGCGCAAATTCTTCAACAGTTCTGGGATTTCCGAACGATTCACCACAACTTCGACGGCCCCTTGAAGATATTTCAAATAGAACCAAGGGATGTAATGGTGATTACAATCGCACCGTTGATTTGGGAGTGGGAGATCGATACTCGGATGATAGAACGCATTGTGAACATCCCAATTTGTTGGCAAAGATTGGCAATGAGCAATTGGGAGAACAATCGCCAAAGTTTTTTGATTCTAGAGACTCTTCGACAACTGATGTTGTCATGGATGGGCAGGACGCCTGATAACCCCATCATTCCGGAGCACCTTGTGAATTTACCTATGAAGATCGTCTCTTGGAATTGTCAGGGTGCCGGGGATGAGGAGTTTAGAACTAATTTCAGAGAATTAGTTCGTAGTCATAGTCCTGATGTTGTTTTCTTGTTGGAGACTCGCGTATCACCTGAAATCTCTTATGAGATTGCTCCGAGTTTGGGTTATTCAGATTTCTGCATAGCACCGACGGACGGTATGGACGGAGGAGTTTGGATGCTTTGGAATGCAGACAATATCGAGGTGCAGATTAAATCGGTGGAAGACCAAGGAATTCATGCTTTTGTTGGACCTAAAAATCAAAGCAAGTGGATGTTATCGGGAGTCTATGCAAAGCCTTATAAGAAAGATAAGGTTCGTATTTTTAATAATTTAAATATTATGTCGCGAAGCATGGATCTTCCATGGCTAGTTCAGGGTGACTTTAATGAAATTGGATTTGCGAGTGAGAAGCAAGGGGGACGAGAGAATGTCCAAAACAGGTGTATTGAATTTCAAAAAAGTGGATTCATTCATGGCAGCTTCAAGACCTCGGATTTCATGGTCCGAAATTCACTTGGACAAATAAAAGGGAGGGAAGGGCTCTTATTAAGGAGCGTATTGACCGAGCTCTTGCTAATGGTAAGTGGTTGGAGTGCTTTCCGGAAAATGCGGTTTTTCATTTACCGCGAACACATGGTGATCACCATCCTATTCTCACAATGACAGACGGGTGGGAACCGCCGAAATTTAAGCGCCCGTTCCGGTTTGAGACAATGTGGTTGAAACATGCAGACTGCGAAAGAATTCTGAAAAATCTGTGGGACGAAAAGAAGGACCTTATCAAGGCAATCGAGCTTGTCCCGGATACTATATCCCCGTGGAATAAAAAAAAAATTGGTAACATTTTTCAGCAAAAAGCCGTTCTACTTCGTCGTCTTGATGGAATCCAACGAGCGAGTGCTATGAAACCGAATCAATTTCTTGCGAATTTAAAGAAGGAGCTTCTGGTGGAGTATAACTCGATTTTGAGGAAAGAAGAAATTTTTTGGCACCAAAAATCGAGAATTAAATGGCTCGAAGCGAGCGATTTGAATACGAAATTTTTTCATCGTGCTACAGTTACTCGTAGGAAAAAAAATCGTATTCTGACTCTTAAAATTGACGGTTTATGGTTGACGGATCAGAAGATCTTGCAAAATCATGCTCGAGAATTTTTTAAGGGTCTGTTCACGGGTGGTGATCATCATACGCCGTTTTTGCCAGTCTCGCAATTTCAGTGTTTTATCGAAGATGAAGAGGTGCGGGATTTGAGTAGAGAATTGAATATGGCTGAACTTAAAAAAACGGTCTGGAGCATGAATCCGAATAAAGCGCCGGGTCCGGACGGTCTTCAGGCAATTTTTTACCAGAAATTTTGGAGCTGGATTAGCAAGTCCTTATTTATTTTTGTGCATTCGGCTTTAATGGATGGTGAATTTGATGCAAAGGTTTGTGCGGCTCACTTATGCCTTATTCCGAAGGTAAATGGTCCTGATTTAATCTCTCAATTTAGGCCTATTTCTCTTTGTAATGTCTTGTATAAAATTATCACTAAATGCCTTACATTGCGACTTCGTGATATCATGCCCAAAATCATCGCTCCCACTCAATCGAGTTTCATAAAGGGTCGTAGTACTCAGGACAATATTTTTGTTATGCAAGAAGTAATCCATTCTTTGAGAAACAAACGTAAGAATAAGGGGGGTCATATGATTCTGAAGCTTGATTTGGAGAAAGCCTACGACAAAATAAGTTGGAAATTCTTAGAGGAGACCCTGATCACTTTTAAATTCCCGAGCAATGTGAGAAGGTTGATCATGTTCTGTGTCCGTAATGCGGCTACTCGAATTTTGTGGAACGGCGAACCGTTGAAGGAATTTAATCATGGATGTGGATTTCGACAAGAGGATCCTCTTTCACCTTATTTATTCGTACTTTGTATTGAACGACTAGCTTATTTAATTCAAGGAGAAGTCGAATGTGGTAAATGGCAGCCATTGATTCCGTGTAGAGGGGGGCCGAAATTAACTCATTTATTCTTTGCGGATGATCTGATTTTGATGGGAAAAGCGACTCTCAAGACGGCAAGAACCATTCACTCAATTCTGGAGAAATTTTGTCGCGCGTCGAGACTCAAATTAAATTCAGAAAAATCTAAAGTTTACTTCTCACATAGAGGCGCGACTAATCTGAAGAGAAGCGTGTGCGGCATGCTTGGTTTTTCTGAAACTAACAACCTTGGAAAGTATTTGGGAGCTCGTTTGGTTCACGGAAGGGTTAAGGAGGAACACTTCAATGATATCTTCGACAAACTTCTCGCGCGGTTCACAAGTTGGAAAAGTTCAACACTCTCTTTAGCGGGAAGAACCACACTGATTCAATCGGTTTCCACGGCGATTCCGATTCATGTCATGCAAGCTACTTGGATCCCGGAGAAAGTTTGCGACTGTTTGGATAAATTAAATCGGAACTTCCTTTGGTCAAATAATCCAGAAAATCGCAAAGTGCACCTTGTGGGTTGGAGGAAAGTGACGCGCAATAAAAAGGAGAACGGTCTTGGGTTGCGCACGGCTAGAACTAATAATGAGGCCCTTCTTTCTAAATTATGTTGGAAAATTTTGCAAGAGGATAAGGGAATCTGGTCGGAGTTAATTAAAGCAAAATACCACAAAGGTGCTCGACTTAGTGAGTATATTGTAAAACCGACGGATAGCCCTACTTCGAAAGGTCTTGCGCGGTGTATGGCTCTTATTTCACCTTTCATTAGGTGGAAAATAGGAGATGGGAAGAGTATATCCTTTTGGTTTGATAATTGGCTTGGCGAATCGAGACTTTGCGAGGTTATTCCTAATATTAATTCAGCAGAGCAAGGATTGAAACTTGCGGATTTACTTGATGATTTGGGGCAGTGGAATCTGAGTATTTTGGCTACTCAAATACCGAACGATTGGAGATGCAAAATTCTGGGGTCTAACGTGGTGTTGCAAAACAGGGATGATACGAGAATTTGGGGCGAGACGGCGAATGGTTTATTTTCGTGTCAAAGTGCATATAAAGCTTTGCATCGCACCTACACAAATACACCGAATATTGGGAGACGATTGGATTGGGTTTGGAAGCTCCCGATTACTATGAAGATGAAATATTTTGTTTGGCTTGCTTCTCAAGAGCGGTTGGCGACTAACATACTGAGGAAAATAAGCAAGATGACGGATAATAGTTCGTGTGAAGTTTGTGAGCGGGAGGAGGAATCCGTTTTGCACATCCTGAAGCATTGCAAAGTTGCCAAGAAAATATGGCAAAAATATTTAACGGCTGATCAATGGCACGATCTTTGCAGGATTAAGGAGGACGATTGGTTACGTGTTAATATGTTGAATAAGGAAGCAATGTGTGCAGATTTCCCTTCTACGCCGTGGTCCATTGTTTTTGGTGCTTGTATATGGTGTATTTGGAAGGCTCGCAATCACCGTGTGTTTAAGGGAAGAGAGGAAGGGATCAGAGTTACGAATTTTCATATAAACTCTCTTGTTTCTGATCTTACTAGTTTATATCACAAAAGGAAAATTCAACAGAAAGTCTCATGGATTAAACCCAAGGAAGGATGGCTTAAGCTTAATGTTGATGGAAGTGTAGTGCAAAAAAATAACATGGGAGCTGCAGGAGGTGTTGTACGGGATGAGAAGGGAGCATGGATCTGGGGTTTTGTTAAAAACATCCCACAACCGACGGTCCTGGAATCGGAAATTGAAGCGATCCAGGTTGGATTAGCTTTAGCTTGGGAGCGTCGAATTCCTAGAATTGAGATTGAAACTGACTCAAGTGAAGCTTTTGATCTCATAGAGGCTGGAGAAGTTGATACACATCCACTTCGAAGACAAATTGAGGAATGCCGAATGTTTTTGCATAAACCTTGGGAACATGTTTTTAGATGGATATCTAGATCAAGAAATTGCTTAGCCGATGCGGTGGTGAAGACGAAGATTACCATGGGCAGAGAAGTTAGCATGCTAGTTTCCCCTCCTAGTTCTTTAGTTTCTATTTTAGAGAATGATGTAGCCTAAGGGCTTTTCTTTCATTTTTTTACCAAAAAAAAAAAAAAAAACAAACAAAAAAGAAATAATGAAGACAGTGGCCAGTTGGCCATGAGGAAGCTTTGAAGGCCCATGTTTGCGCTACTTGAGTGCTATAATAGTATTGTTTACTGAATATTTAATATAACTGAGAAAACGAGAAAAAGATTGGTCTGGGCAGAAAATTTCTTAGCAATATCGTATGACCTTTCCAGAGCTCATACGGGTATAATCTATATATTATTGCTTCATCTCCCGTAGAGCGGGTTGCTTTATGGGAATTTTGCATTCAAGTCCCTCAAAACTCATTTAATAATTTGAATTTTCAAAAATTAATTTGATTGATTTTAATCGTAAATACATTTTATAGTTATTAAGTTTAATAGCTATAACTTTTTCTTAATTGCTATTTTGCACATTTGGAACAATTTTATACTCTTTTAGTACCTTTAAAATATACTTGTATTTTTATTTTTACACTTAACAGCACAACTAAATATTTGCTAAAAATAGTACTTAAATTTACCATGACTAGTAAGAGTAAAAGTTACCAACAAAACAATGATACAAAAAATGAGGAAAATTCCATTAAAGGTAATTTTTATTCTTTTTCTTCGTTGGTATTTTTTATTTGTATGAATCATGGTAATTTGAAGTATTAAATTTAGTAAAAGAAATTTATTTAATTGTGATGTAAGTGTACAGAAAAAATACTAATGTTTTGCAAAATTAAAAGAAAATATTATTTGTTTCAATATTTTGATAGATGTCAAAATTATTAAATATTTAAATTATTTATTTAGAATTAAAATCAATCAAATTTATTAACTTTGGGTACTACGTGATGGGTAGCATAGATGGATTCTTTGTCTATATATTTATGCTACATCTCCCGTAGAGCGGGTTGCTTTATGGGAATTTTGCATTCAAGTCTATGCTACATCTATGCTACCCGTCTCGTAGTACGGGTAGCTTGTTGGGAATTTTGCAGCCACCTCCCTTCAAAACTAAATTAATAATTTAGATACCCAAAGTTAATAAATTTGATTGATTTTAATTCTAAATAAATAATTTAAATATTTAATAAGTTTGATATCTATCAAAATATTGAAACAAATGATATTCTCTTTTAATTTTGCAAAACATTAGTATTTTTTCTGTACACTTACATCACAATTAAATAAATCTCTTTTACTAAATTTAATACTTCAAATTACCATGATTCATACAAATAAAAAATACCAACGAAGAAAAAGAATAAAAATTACCTTTAATGGAATTTTCCTCATTTTTTGTATCATTGTTTTGTTGGTAACTTTTACTCTTACTAGTCATGGTAAATTGAAGTATTATTTTTAGCAAATATTTAGTTGTATTATTAAGTGTAAAAATAAAAAATACAAGTATTTTTAACGGTACTAAAAGAGTATAAAATTGTTCCAAATGTGCAAAATAGTAATTAAGAAAGAGTTATAGCTATTAAACTTAATAACTATAAAATGTATTTACGATTAAAATCAATCAAATTAATTTTTGAAAATTTAAATTATTAAACGAGTTTTGAGGGACTTGAATGCAAAATTCCGATAAAGCAACCCGCTCTACGGGAGATGTAGCATAAATATATAGACAAATAACTCCAATAAAGGGAATATTTCGAAATTGGTACTCTAATATGTCACGGTTAATAATAAAGAAATTATGGTACTAAAATGAATAACTTTAGTCCTTCATTTTGCTCAGAATCCAATTAAGTCGTGGTGAATTATACTGATGTACCATATTTCGATACCGCCATGTCAGAATATCCGATACAACACCTTGAGCGTATTTCGAGACATATTATGCCACGTCAGCACCATTATTTTAATGCAAAATAACAATTCATTGCAAAACTCGGAAATCGGCCCAATTAGGCCCAAATTGAGCCCGTACGAGATCTATTTGGGCCCGAACATGCCTATTTTGAGTTATTTCAAGCCCAATTTGACCCGGTTGGGGCAAATTAGATCTATTTGAGGCCCAGTTTGACCTATTTGAAAGACCAATTCGAGCTATTCCAAAATAGGTCTAAATCGAACTATTTTAAATCATAGTTCTACTTGGATTTCACTTCTAGCTGAACAAGGACTCTTAATACTATATAAGGGGGTCCCATGACTCATTCTAAGGTACGTTTTTATATTTTCAAGCATTCAATTTCGAGCAATATAAGTCGAATTTGAGCTATTTGAGCACTAATTCGAGTTGTTTGAGATAGCTATCGTTCAACCTATATTGAGTGTATTTCGAGTTATTTGAGGGTATTTCGATCTATTCGTGAACCTTCATCTTGACTCTCAATACCATTTCGAGGTGTCTGTTTTTCGACCTATTCAGCCTAAATTCGATCTATTTGTTCGAGCTATTGTCTCTCACGACAAGATCTCACATTCCGATCTATCTGACTTGAGCGTCGGAATGCCTTTGCCGGAGAAGGCACGCTTAGTTTATGTATGGTGTTGAGGGCAGGTTCTGAACTCTAAAGCTGCTTAAGGATCCAGTAGGGACTAAAGCAGTCTGACGTGGAGTGTTGGAGAGTGGACACGTATCCAGACAAAAATACCCTACATTAGTGGCGCCGTCTGTGCGAACCTCTATACGCACTTAGTAACAAATACTAACACTCATTCAATGGCTCATCGCAGAGCAATGGAGAAGAATGGAGTAGCAGGAAGAACTAGATCACAGAGGGAGGAGGATAATCGGGCTCCTGATGCTTCTAAGCATACATCAGTGGCAGCCCTAGTACTCCCCTTGATCCACCAACTCATGTAGCGAATCAACCTGAAGTTCCTCCCACGGAACAATAGCTATTGAATGCTGCTCAGTTGGATCAAATCATGTCAGCTTTTCAAAGGACTATGGTACCAATGATTGTGCAGCAATTGGCTAACACTTCTGGTCAGCAGAATGTTCAGGCACCAATAGCACAACAGCCAGCAGCAGTGCAGCGAGGAAGGAATCATCAAATCATCAGACTCAACGTCGTGATGATTCAAGGCAATATACACAAACAAGGTTGACAAGACCTACTAGAAGGGATCCATCGCCTTCTCCTATGGTTAGCTAGTGTCAGCTCTCTCAGTTGGTTAGCTCTCTGAGTTCTTTCTTTAAGTTCCCCGTTCTGTGAGGACTAATGACAACAAAGCTCCAAGTCGAGCAACTGTTAGGGAGAGAGAAGTAAGGGATGGTGAAGTTTACTCTAGGCAGAGAGGTCCTGATGATCGTGTCGCCGCAAGTCATACAGCGGGGAGAAACAGGGATCTACCTAAAAGAGTTGTACCAAGGCCATAGCCTGTCAGTGCTGAACATATACCAATAATAAAGAAGCCAACTCCATTTAGTGAGGCGATTAGCAAGTTGACACTGAAGGAAGGACTTCTTCTTCTTGATATGAAGAAGTATGATGGAACTACTGATCCTGTAGCTCACGTTGATGACTTGGATTCAGAATTGCAGATTCTGGGATACGGAGACAACTTAAGAGCGAAGCTGATATCGCTAAGTCTGAGGGGTCCTGCAAAGAAGTGGTTCAAGAACTTACATTCACGCTCAATTAGATCATCTGCACAGTTCATGAGCATGTTTGTCAAAAAGTTTGCCACGTATCGATTGAAGAAGAAATCTCCAAACACATTGTTCAATATCCATAGAAAGCCTGATAAACCGTTGGGAAAATACATAGAACGTCTCAATTTGGAGATTGGGAGAGTACATGCACCCACTGTTGATTTGGTTGTCTCTGTGCTGGAAAATCGTTGCCAGAGTAAGAAGCTAATAGAAGTAATCACTTGGGAAGTACCTGATTCCATAGAGCAAGTAATAGATCTCGCTAGCAAGGTCATCGAGGTTGAGGAGGCAACAATGAATCAGGGGTTGATGGATTCACCAGAAATCCCTAGAGGAAAGGAGAATAGGGATTGGAGGAGAGATTCTAGAAGGAGAGATCGTGATCGTAATCGAAAACCCTTTAAGAAATTCGACAATTACACTCCATTGAAAAAACAAATCGGCGAGATATTTTCCATTGCGAAAGACAGCGGGATATTCATATCCCCAAAACCTTTTCGAGAGACTGAGGAGACAAAAAAGTCAAGGAAATATTGCAAGTTCCACAGGCAGAACGGGTATTTTACTTATGAATGCAAGGCCTTGAAGAACGAAATTGAACGGCTTATTCAAGATGGGAAACTTGTAGAGTATGTGCTTGAGAATAAAGAGCCACGTGAAGAAAAGACGTCAGCTGGACGTAAACGAAGTAGATCTCCGCATGAGAAGAAAGATGAAAGGGTAACGGGAATGATGATATTGAGAATGGAGTCAATGTGATTGCTGGGGGACCGACGGGCGCTAATTCAGCCAAAAGTAGAAAATGCATTTCGCGCGATATATACAATGAACGGTTGAAACGTCCGGAGATAGATCTTGTCTTTGCAGTAGACAAGTTGGATACGAGAATCACATTCGATGATAACGATTTTGGCAGCTTGTCACAAGCTAAGGAGGCGCAATACTTAAATTGCCCTATGGTAGTCTCAACAGTGATCGCGAATCACGGAGTGAAGAGGATCATGATAGATAATGGATGTGCTTCCAATATTATCTTCATGGACGCATTGCAACAGATGAAGCTTGGACAGTACGAGATCACTGAGGTTAACTCAGCGTTACTAGGATTTGGTGGAGGTGAAGTTAAGCATGTTGGAAGGATTATGCTACCAACGTCCTTTGGTGTGAATCCAAAGAGAAGGACTCTAAATGTGAAATATCTCATTGTTGACATTGCTTTTGCATACAATGTGTTGGTTGGAAGGCCTGGAATAACGGCGTTTTCTATGATCATCTCAATGGTGCATCAAAAGATCAAATTCCCAACACCTGGGGGAATTGCTGAACTAACTACAAACTATCGCGATTCCTGGAATTGCTATGTTACATCAACTAAACCTATTAAGGCAAAAACTGATCCAAATGTCGCGTTGATCGACATTCATCCATTGGAAACGCCTGAAATAGTAGAACAAGTTGATACGGAGATGGTGCTTGCTACTCAAGTGGACCATACTTCGATGCCAGAGGATCCTAATCATCCGAACAGCGAAATCGCCCAAAAGAAACTAAGGAGGAGAAGGAAGACGAGATGACTTTGCAATACAAGAAGCAAATGGAGATTGAACTTATGAAACCCTCTGGAGAATTTAAGGAGGTTATTCTGGTAGACAATGAGCTTGACAAGGTCATTAAAATTGGTAGCGAGCTGCCAAGGGAGATTGAAAAAGGCATTGTTGGAATGCTTACGAAGGAATTTTGATGTATTTGCATGGACGGACTCGGACTTGAAGAGGATAGATCCTCGAGTTGCTGTACATCACTTGAATGTCAATCATAATGCTAAGCCTATTCGACAGAAGAAGAGACACTTCACTGATGAAAAGAACAAGGCTGCAGAGTTGGGAGTACAAACAAAGCTAGCTGCAGGCCACATATTTGAAGTACGATACACTGAATGGCTTAGCAACGTTGTACTTGTACCAAAGAAATCGACAGTGTGGCGGATGTGTGTGGATTACACTGACTTGAACAAACATTGCCCACCAGATCCTTTGTCTTTGGCAAGGATTGATCTCGTGGTTGACTCTACAGGAGGGTGCGCTCTGCTAAATCTTTGCGATGCACAGAGCGGTTTCCATCAAATACTAATGGCGGTAAAGGATCAGCATAAAACGGCTTTTATCACTGATAGAGGCATATTCTGTTACAGAGTGATGTCGTTTGGTTTGAAGAATGCAGGAGAAACCTTTCAAAGGTTGGTAGCAAAGATGTTCTACCATCAAATTGGCAAGACCATGATGGTTTACATCGATGACATGCTTCTCAAAAGTCTCAAGGCAGAGGATCATGTTAAACATCTAGAAGAGGCTTTTGGTATCATGAAACAATATGGAATGAAGTTAAATCCTAAGAAGTGTACATTCGGCGTTAAGGCTGGAAAGTTTCTGGGCTTCATGGTAAACGAGCGAGGCATTGAAGCTAACCCAGACAAGATTAAAGCTATAATGGATTTACCATCTCCCAAGTCTGTTCTTGAGGTGCAACGCTTGGTAGGGAGAATCACGGCGCTTAGCCGTTTCATTTCACATTCTGCAGAAAAAAGCTTACCTTTTTTCAAGAAGCTACGCAAGACACCTAAGTTTGTCTGGACTGAAGATTGTGAGGAAGCCTTTCGTCAGTTAAAGGTTTATCGCACGACACCACCATTATTATCTAAGCCCAAGGACAATGAGATGCTATATCTCTACTTGGCCATAACGAAGAATTCATTGAGCAAAGTACTCGTGCAGGAAGAAGACAAGAAACATCTGCCAATTTATTACGTGAGCAAAGTGTTAAATGGGGCAGAGCTGAATTATCTTGAAATCGAAAAGCTAGCATACGCACTCGTGATAACTGCACAAAAGTTAAGGCCATATTTTCAATCGCATTCGGTTACTGTCTTAACTAATCAACCATTAAAGCAAGTTATGGCAAAACCAGAAACATCTGGCAGACTGGTGAAGTGGGTGATCGAGTTAGGAGAGTACGGTTTGGAGTATTTGTCAAAGACTGCAATTAAAGCACAAAGGCTTGCAGACTTTGTGGCAGAAACTATTTCAGAGGGAACAAGCGCCTTACGTAGCAATGGTGCCGGAGGACACATCTGGAATCGCGAAGGATAGACGGATCATCCACAGTCGATGCTGGTGGTGCAGGAGTCTACTTAAAATTGGCAGATGTGAGAGAATTTGATAATGCTATAAGGCTGAACTTTCAAGTTACAAATAATCAAGCTGAGTATGTGGCTATGCTAGCTGGCATTTAAATGGCAAAATCGTTGGGGATAACGAAACTATCGCATTCACGGATTCACAATTGATTGCTAATCAATTTCAAGGGAGATATGAGGCAAAGGAGGCTGCAATAGTAAAGTATCTCGAAAAATTGAAGGAGGCGACATCAAACTTTGATACTTTCACTATTTCACAAATCACACGAGCGGAGAATGAACGCGCTGACTATTTGTCACGATTTGCATGTACCGCTGAAGTCTTTGTTTAAAGCCGGGTAACTTTATTGGCTGCAGAGCAACCTTCCATTGGCAAAGGAGTTGAGTCGAAACCAACGCAAGCATTGGACTACGCTCTACCAGTGGAGGTTGAGGAATGTTGGAAGGACGAGATTATTAACTACTTACAAAACGGAAATTCGCCAATTGATGCACAAGCAGTCAGAAGGCTCAAGTACAAATCGACAAGATTTACAATGTTCAATGGTGAACTATATAAACGGTCATTCGAAGGACCACTCTTAAGATGTCTGTCTCCATCACAGGCAAACCAAGTCTTAAGAGAAATTCATGAGGGAAGTTGTGGAAATCATTCAGGAAGACGATCCTTGGCACAAAAAATACTCCGTCAAGGATATTTCTGGCCAACTATTAAGAGAGATGCTATGGATTACACTAGGAAGTGCAGAAGTTGTGAGTTGCATGCAAAGATAATTCATACACCTGCACAACCAATGACGACAGTGAGCTATGGATGTCCATTCGATCAATGGGGAATAGACATTGTTGGACCAATGCCAAAGGCTTCTGGAGGTAGAAAATGGCTATTATTGGCATTGGAATATTACACCAAGTGGGTTGAGGCAGAAGCACTTGTGACGATTACAGAGGCTAATGTGAAACAATTCATATGGAAGAATATCGTATACCAATTTGGAATCCCAAGAGTCTTAATTTCCGGTAATGGAAGGCAGTTCCAAGGATTTAAGATTCAAGACTGGTGCAAAGATATGAAAATTAAGCAACGCTTCACATCTGTTACGCATCCTGAAGCAAACGGGCAAGTAGAGGCCACTAACAACACACTGGTGAAGAGCTTGGAGAAAAGGTTGGAAGGAGAAGGAGGAAACTGGGCAGAGGAGCTGCCAGGAATACTATGGGCATATCGCACAACGCCTCGTTCTTCTACTGGAGAAACTCCATATTTGCCAACATACGGATCAGAAGCAGTGATACCTGCAGAGATTGGAATGCCAACTTATCGTATTGTTACATATGATGAAGAGCAAGCATTAAGGGTAAGACAAATGGACCTGGAACTGATAGGAGCGACAAGGGAAGCAGCTTACCAACGTACTCAAGCGTACAAATCTATGATGGCAAAAGCGTACGACAACAAGGTTCGCTTCAGAAATTTTCAAGTAGGGGACTTGGTACTTAGGAAGGTCAAAGCTACCAAGAATGTTGGAAAATTGAAGCAAAACTGGGAAGGACCATACAGAGTAGAGAAAGCAAGCTCAAAAGGATACTATTACTTACAAGAATTGGGTGGAAGGACTTTGTCACGCCCCTGGAACGTCCAGAACTTATGAATGTTTTATAGTTAGAACGCTAGCATTCTAATGGCCTTGTGGCACGATAGAACCGTAGTTTCAATGCTTTATTCGCTTATTCTTTTACAAATTACGAGTCCCTTTACGTGGACTCTCATTGTAATACTTAGTAGCGAACTACGGGGACTTGATTCCTAGCCACCTATATACGACAGGATACGTAGGCAACTCGAAAGTTACTCGAGCTCAGTCCCAAAACTAATAAAATCTCTTATTTTATTTAAGTTGATTGTTTGCCTACATCCTACTTACATGTTTAATATAACAAGCATAAATAAAGTAAGTTCACACCCTTTAAAAAGTACAAGTAATAACACTTAGTAAAGCGAGAACAAGCCTCGAAAAGCCGAGCAGAAGTCCTCGCATTCTAAAACGAACACTAGATTCGTAAAAACGAGCACTAGCCTCGTACAACAAGCACAAGCCTCGTAGAGCTGAGCACAAGTCCTCGCACTCTCAAATCGAACGTTAGCTTCGCAAAAATGAGCAATAGCCTCGTAGAGCCGAGCACAAGTCCTCGCACTTCACAAACATATATAAATCCTTTAAATAGACACAAGTGTCTCAGCAAGTAATAAGGATAACACGTCTAAGCAGAGAAAATATGAAGAATTACTCAAGCACAAAAAGCATATAAATGCGAGTACACAATCATCAGAATAAGACAGAAAGACGCAAGGAAATTTCAAAAGTCAATATCTACTAAAATAGCAAGGATAAGCGCGAAATTCGCGCACTAGTCAACAAAAAATACTGTACGAGCAAAAATAAACTGTACCAAGGCAAAATACTATACGAAAAGTAAAGATGTTCATAAGAGAAACTAAGGCACAAGCACCGGAGATACAGTCACGCAGGCCATTCAAAAGGTCATCGGGGCAACAACTTCAATCCAAGCAACTCCAGGACACCCTCACTCTGCGCCTGAATCTCAGCAAATGACTCGTTCAGCGGCCCATTGTCGTCTACTGGAGAAAGCCTGCGAGGCGCCGCAACTGGAGCCGGTGCATCTGGCATAGCCTGATCGCCCTCCACCGGATGCTCAAGGACCTGAGGGTCAAAAGCCATCTCGTCTTCTTCCAGGGGCTCATCCGCCGCAGCAGTAGCAGCAGCAGAAGTAGAAGGTTGCTCGTCCATGTAATCCGCAAGCCACACCTGACGGAGGGGATAAAATGACTTGAAAGGATCGTGCTTGGGTGCACCAACCTTCTCAGTAGAAGCGGAATCAGCAGCAGCAGAACCCGAGGTCTCACCAGCCTCCACGTCATCCTCATTCAGGCAACTTAGGATGTTGAAATCCTCCTTCTTGAACCGTGACGCTAGCGCACCTCGAGACACAACCTCATCAAGGGCCATACTGTAACCCTTAGCTGTGTCAAGACCACCCCTCGCCTAGGCAATCTCCTCCCAGGTGGCCGAGCGAAAAAACTCAATAGCTACAGACACCTTCTCGTCACCGGGAAGCTCCTACAAAGCCAAAAAAGGAAAAAAATGAATACAAGGTAATGAATTATAAAGTACAAGTAAGAAAGTTGAATACAGAAGGGATTACCTCGCGCATAGCCCGATCATAGCCATCCTGCTCCGCGGTCAAGAGTTGGGCCTTCACGACAGCCAACTCAGCCTCGAGCTTCACACGCTCCACCTCTACGGCTGCAGCAGCGTTCGTCATCGTCTTTATGGTATCGACATGATCATCAACGAAGGAACTGGCATAGAGACAATCTCAATAAGCTGATCTGAATGCCGCTTTTCCTCAAGGAGCTCTGCCTCAGCAGCAGCCTCCAACTCGGCACGGACTGCCTTCAGCTCTTCAACAACCACCATAAGGTTCTTCTCAGCTGCGGCCTTCTCATCTTTAGCCTGCTTCTCGAGTCTTTGAGCCTGACTTGCTGAGGTGCGATGCCTCTCGAGCATGTCATTGTACTAGCCCTGAGAAGTCATGGCAATGTCAAAGTTCTCCGCCATAGTCTGGGCGTTAACAAAGAACTGCAAAATACAAAAGAAAGTTAGCACAAGATATGAAGAAAACGAAAAGTAGCGTAAAACATGATGCATAGATATCAAATAAATTTACTAACCTCGCACATGGACAATGCCATCCGGCTAATCAGCTTCTTGTGCCCCATCTCCCGGAAGAAAAGCTGACGGTCGAAATCAGGCAGGAACCCCTTCATCAGACGAAGGGCGGTAGTGTCCTTTATGGTAAACTGCCCTGACTCGACCGTAGCTCGCACGATCTCCTCCACGTCGATGTCAAGCTCGCCTTCCTCATAGGTGTTTGACGTGTCATGCGCAGGCCGCTTGCCGCACCGACGATCCTCAGAAGTGGAAGGCCTCTTCCTGGCAGCTGGATCTGGTCCCATCTCATTGCCCTACCGCACGGCCTCCACAACGGCCGGATTTCTCTCTCCCAGTCGAAGGCGGGGGTAGAGAAGAATGCTCAGGAATGAAGGGCTCAGCGTCAGCGGGGGCGAACCGGGAGCAGCAGTGGAAGCGGAAGGTGCAGGAGCCGACGAAGATGTAGGTCCAGAACCCCTACCTCGGCCCGAACCCCGTGTCGATCCAGAAACAGCAGTAGGGGGAGTAGGAGCGTTGCCACCCCTGGAACTGGTACCAGTAGTCTTCGCACCTCGGCGACTAGTCTTCTGAGGAATGGGCGCCGAGGCTTGAGGTGCGTTGGCGCTCCGCTTCATGGTAGCAAGCCTCTTCTTTGTCTTATCCATCACGATGCGCTCTGCAAAGAACAAACAATGCAAAGGTTAGACAATAGAAGAAAAACAAAGAGCTAACAAGGAAAAAGAATAAACACACATAAAAATATACCAAAGAAGAAAGGCTCAACGCCTGCAAGATGAGTATAACCGCCGGCCCGCAACACTGGAGTGGTGGTCAACTCAAAGGCATCAAACTGATGCTCCTCCAGGGTCTTAATCACTGTCTGAGTATAGACAGGAGCAGGACACGGGGGCGATGGGTGTGTGTCGGTCCACAGCCTCTTGAATCGAAATTCCTGTGGCTTGGACTCCTTGAGAAAAAGAAAAAACCACTGCTTCTTCCAGTGCGCCCCGAAGCTCGACTGCAACTCAGACAGGAAGCACTGCTTCTTCCTTGAACTCAGATAATAAAACCCGGCGTCAACACCTTTGTGGCGAAACTTAACTAGAAATAGCTGCCAGAAATCGTTTACTGAACACGGTAGATCGAAGACGCAGGTAAGCATCACATAAGCATACATTTGAGTGTATGCGTTCGGAGTAAAGTGTGAAGGGCTGGAGTTTAAGGAGGTCATAATTTCGGAAACGATAGGATTTATGGGAAATCTGAGACCACAATGGGCGTAACTGCTAAAAACTGTAAGGCACCCCTCAGGCGGGTTGTTCATCCTATCCTCTGGCCCTAGAATTATGATCTCATAGGTATCAGGGATATCATAAGTCTAGCGGTAATAAGTTATGTCGTGTGGAAGGACGGAAGGAAACTGATCAAAGTTAAACAAGTTTCGTGCAGGGCTCTGCGCATGAGAGTTTAAATTAACACCCTCTGCGGCTAACTCCTATATTGTTTCGTGAACAATAGTGGGATTAATGCTAGGGGTGCAGCAATAAAGGAAGGAATGGAAGTATAAGTAGGCGGGGGCACATAAGGGACAATACTAAGTGGATTAGAGGTAACCTCGTCATCCAATAAAATGTCTACCTCCCTATCAGAGGCCCTATCATCGCTAGAAGAAGTCTCCTCAGATGAGTCACTGCTACTGTCGCTAGTCGACTCATTTTTAGACTTAGTAGATCTACTACTCTCTTCGCTACTACTACTCGTCGATTCAATATCATAAACGCGAGCCATAAGTAGGTTCAGGTCAAAAGATTACCGGCACGAGGGTCAAGGTCTACGTAAACTTCTTCGCTCGGGTCGGGTTGCTCGTACGATCTCTGTGCAGGAACAAACAGTTTTGGTGCACCGCGAACTCGAATTTTCTTGGGCTCTGCTTGTCGAGGTCGGTGCGGGGATGCCAAACGCCTTCTGTCTGAATTGCGCGGATTGCTAGGATGATTTTGATAAGACCGGGACGAAGATCCACGTGACTGGTGGCGAGAGTTGTAGTACGGACGTTGGTGAGACCGGGGTGGTGAAGGACGTCTCGGGGACCTGTTGCGCCAAAGACGAGCCGTTGTTGAAAAATCTGCAAAAGATTAAGTTATTAGCACTTTACGAAATTTTTCAAAAACTGAAAAATTTTACAAGTGTTATAACTCGAAATAAGTTAGGTTTTTCAACCTATTATTTCGAGTTATACAAAGCAGCAGGACTTACCGAAATTCAACAGGTGAAGAGGGAAAATATCGATCTAAAACTGAAAAATTGCGAGCTACTTGACTGAATTTCGAGCTGTTCATGGTGTTTTTCGAGGTATCCTAGAGGCTTACTAAAAATAGTAATTTTGATCTATGAAATTCGACCTATTTTTTGAGAGCTCTGACTGATTGTTTTGGCGAGAAATGGGGAAATGAAGCGCGGAGTGGAGTATTTATAAGGTAAATGATGCAGTAATTACGAAAATGCCCTCAAATTCGACCTATATCTAAATTCGACCTATTTTTCGGAAATTAATTTCTGAATTTCGAGTTACCATTTCGGGAGGTAATTTCGACCTATACTTTTTCGAGCTACCGAAAATAGTAAATTCGACCTATTTTCGAATTTTGATATTTTTGTCCAAATTTTTGGTTTTTTACGACAAGGCCGATTTTGTTGCACGATTCTCGGTTACGTGACTTATTGTATAGTTTGTATGACCAATGTTTTTACACATTACTCTTACAAACTGGGGACTCCATGATGTACCATATTTCGGTACCGCCACATCATAATATCTGATACAACACCTTAAGCTTATTACGGGACATATTATGCCACGTCAGCACCATTATTTTTTAAAGCAAAATTACAATTCAAGGCAAAACTCGGAAATCAGCCCAAGTAGGACCAAATCGAGCCCGTACAAGATCTATTTGGGCCCGAACAGACCTATTTCGAGCTATTTCAAGCCCAATTCGAGCTATCTGGGGCCAAATTTGATCTATTTGAGGCACAGTTCGACCTATTTGAAAGACCAATTCGAGCTATTCCAAAATAGGTCTAATTCGACCTATTTTGAATCATAGTTCTACTTGGATTTCACTTCTAGCTGAACAAGGACTCTTAATACTATATAAGGGGTCCCATGGCTCATTCTAAGGTACGTTTTTATATTTTCAAGCATTCAATTTCGAGCAATATAAGTCTAATTCGAGCTATTTGAGCACTAATTCGAGCTGTTTGAGATAGCTCTAGTTCGACCTATATTGAGTGTATTTCGAGTTATTTGAGGGTATTTCGATCTATTCATGAGCCTTCATCTTGACTCTCAATACCATTTCGAGGTGTCTGTTTTTCGACCTATTCAGCCTAAATTCGATCTATTAGTTCGAGCTATTGTCTCTCACGACAAGATCTCACATTCCGATCTATCTGGCTTGATCGTCGAAGTGCCTTCGCCGGAGAAGGCACTGGCTTAGTTTACGTGTGGTGTTGAGTGCAGGTTCTGAACTCTCACTACAAGAAATGTGGCCTATAGCAAGGTCCAAAAACCTTGCTATAGGTTCAAATTCCCTTGCTATTGACCTATTGCAAGGGATGTGGACGTTGGTAGCATCCCTTGCTATAGGTGGCGTGGGTGCAGGTATTTTGCACGTTGCAAGGGAAATGGACCTTGCTATTGCTGTTCTGACACACACCTGTAGCAAGGTCCATTTCCCTTGCTGTAGTGTGCTGACACACACAATTGACAGCAACGTCCGTAGACGTTGCTATTTATTCTGACACAAAAGTCAATTGCAACGTCCATAGACGTTGCTATGAATTCTGACACAAGACTCAATTGCAACGTCTTTTGACCTTGCAATTGATTTACGCACGTTTTTTTTTTAAATTTCGTTTTTGTTCATTATTTTTTTTCGACGAAACACAGCAACGTCTACGGACGTTGCTATAGTGTCCGGACACTTTTTATTTTTCAAATTTGGCAGCAACGTCCACGGACGTTGCTATAGTGTCCGGACAATTTTTTTTCAAATTTGGCAGCAACGTCCAGGGACGTTGCTATAGTGTTCTATTTTTATTTTTTTCAAATTTGGCAGCAATGTCCAAGGACGTTGCTGTAGATAAATATTTTTTTATAAAAAAAAGGGGCGGTTTGTAATAAAATGTTTTTTAATATATATATATATATACATATATATATATATATATATATATACACACACTCACATTATACATTAATTCAAACCTCAATATTATATATGTATAGTATGTGTTAAAAAATATAATACTAATAACTAAATTATAAGATATACACACACACACAAACACACGCACATATATATATATATATATATATATATATATATATATATATATATATATATATATATATATATATATATATATATAGTATTAAGAAATGTTAGATTATAACATTTTAAAAATTATAATGATATATATATACATACACACACTAAACTTTACAATGTATAATTATAAAATAATCTCACTAATTATAATTATACAATATATATGTATATATATATATATATATAGTATAATGCATGTATGCATATATAATATATATATAAGTTGATCATGATGCAAAATAAATTAAGGAAAAAAATAAAGTGAAGGAGAGAAGGGGAGAAGAAGATGATAATAATATGAGAGGGAGAAGTTATTTTTCAAATTTGGCAGCAACGTCCACGGACGTTGCTATAGTGTCCGGACAATTTTTTTTCAAATTTGGCAGCAACGTCCAGGGACGTTGCTATAGTGTTCTATTTTTATTTTTTTCAAATTTGGCAGCAACGTCCAAGGACGTTGCTGTAGATAAATATTTTTTTATAAAAAAAAGGGGCGGTTTGTAATAAAATGTTTTTTAATATATATATATACATATATATATATATATATATACACACACACTCACATTATACATTAATTCAAACCTCAATATTATATATGTATAGTATGTGTTAAAAAATATAATACTAATAACTATATTATAAGATATACACACACACACAAACACACGCACATATATATATATATATATATATATATATATATATATATATATATATATATATATATATATATATAGTATTAAGAAATGTTAGATTATAACATTTTAAAAATTATAATGATATATATATACATACACACACTAAACTTTACAATGTATAATTATAAAATAATCTCACTAATTATAATTATACAATATATATGTATATATATATATATATATATATATATATATATATATATATATATATATATATATATATATATATAGTATAATGCATGTATGCATATATAATATATATATAAGTTGATCATGATGCAAAATAAATTAAGGAAAAAAATAAAGTGAAGGAGAGAAGGGGAGAAGAAGATGATAATAATATGAGAGGGAGAAGTGGGATGGATGAGTGATATAGTGGGGTATTTATAGTAGTATAGTGGGAGGGAGTGGGAGGGAATGAAATTTTTTGGGAAATTTGAAATTTCCGCCAAAAATTTCTGAAATTTTGTAGCAAGGTCCAAATCCCTTGCAATAGGTTATTGTCAGAAAGCTGTTGCAAGGGAAGTTGGGATCCCTTGCTACTGTGTCAGAAAAGTAGCAATAGCAAGGGATTTGGACCTTGCAATAGCTTTATTAGAAAAATGTTTTAATTATATATATTCCCTCATTCACTCATTTAATTATATCCATATATAATTATGACTTGTAAATCATAATTACATGAGACTTGAACTAAATATATAGAACTAATCTTGATCTTGGTTAAATTAATTAATTAATAAAACTTATTTGATTGAATAATTATTAATTACATAAGAAAATAGAACTAATCTTGATATTTATAGCTATATATATATGTGAACTTATTTGAATGAATAAGATCCTGATAACATATATGAGAACTGGACTAATTAGAATTAATCTTGTATTGTAAAATTAATTAAAGTTATTAGAATCAATAACTTCTCATTAAATAATAATAATCAAACTAAACATACGATTCTTGATTTTCATTAAATAAACTGAAATTATATGAATGAATAATATTTATACTACATAAGAATATTGATCAACTACGTAGAGGAAAACTTACTGTTTATTTTTGTTGAATTAATTAAGAATATAATTGATAACTAAACATTACATTAGAATTGAACTAATTAAACAAAACTAATCTTAATTAAATTTTAATAAATTAATTGAACTTGTTTGAATGGACAACTCCTAATTAACTACAAATATATAAGCATCAACTAAATATAACTAACATTGACTTTTGTCAAATTAGTTTAACTCAATTGAACAAATATTAAATAAGAACTAAATTACTTAGATTTAATAACATTGATTTTGTTATGAATAGTGTTATTACATAAGAATTGAACTACGTACAAGGAATACAACTCTTTTTGAAAATATGATTTTGACCACAAAAGATTTGAAAAGTTACAATTTAGTCCTTCCCCTTTTGAAAAATTTATGATTGACCGCAAATACGATTATTGATTTTCATTTAATAAACTGAAATTATATGAATGAATAATATTTATACTACATAAGAATTGATCAACTACGTAGAGGAAAACTTACTGTTAATTTATGTTGAATTAATTAAGAATATAATTGATAACTCAACATTACATTAGAATTGAACTAATTAAACAAAACTAATCTTAATTAAATTTTAATAAATTAATTGAACTTGTTTGAATGGACAACTCCTAATTAACTACAAATATATAAGCATCAACTAAATATAACTAACATTGACTTTTGTCAAATTAGTTTAACTCAATTGAACAAATATTAAATAAGAACTAAATTACTTAGATTTAATAACATTGATTTTGTTATGAATAGTGTTATTACATAAGAATTGAACTACGTACAAGGAATACAACTCTTTTTGAAAATATGATTTTGACCACAAAAGATTTGAAAAGTTACAATTTAGTCCTTCCCCTTTTGAAAAATTTATGATTGACCGCAAATACGATTCTTGATTTTCATTTAATAAACTGAAATTATAAGAATGAATAATATTTATACTACATAAGAATTGATCAACTACGTAGAGGAAAACTTACTGTTTATTTATGTTGAATTAATTAAGAATATAATTGATAACTCAACATTACATTAGAATTGAACTAATTAAACAAAACTAATCTTAATTAAATTTTAATAAATTAATTGAACTTGTTGTTTGAATGGACAACTCCTAATTAACTACAAATATATAAGCATCAACTAAATATAACTAACATTGACTTTTGTCAAATTAGTTTAACTCAATTGAACAAATATTAAATAAGAACTAAATTACTTAGATTTAATAACATTGATTTTATTATGAATAGTGTTATTACATAAGAATTGAACTACGTACAAGGAATACAACTCTTTTTGAAAATATGATTTTGACCACAAAAGATTTGAAAAGTTACAATTTAGTCCTTCCCCTTTTGAAAAATTTATGATTGACCGCAAATATGATTCTTGATTTTCATTTAATAAACTGAAATTATATGAATGAATAATATTTATACTACATAAGAATTGATCAACTACGTAGAGGAAAACTTACTGTTAATTTATGTTGAATTAATTAAGAATATAATTGATAATTCAACATTACATTAGAATTGAACTAATTAAACAAAACTAATCTTAATTAAATTTTAATAAATTAATTGAACTTGTTTGAATGGACAACTCCTAATTAACTACAAATATATTAGCATCAACTAAATATAACTAACATTGACTTTTGTCAAATTAGTTTAACTCAATTGAACAAATATTAAATAAGAACTAAATTACTTAGATTTAATAACATTGATTTTATTATGAATAGTATTATTACATAAGAATTGAACTACGTACAAGGAATACAACTCTTTTTGAAAATAGGATTTTGACCCCAAAAGATTTGAAAAGTTACAATTTAGTCCTTCCCCTTTTGAAAAATTTATGATTGACCGCAAATACGATTCTTGATTTTTATTAAATAAACTGAAATTATATGAATGAATAATATTTATACTACATAAGAATTGATCAACTACGTAGAGGAAAACTTACTGTTAATTTATGTTGAATTAATTAAGAATATAATTGATAACTCAACATTACATTAGAATTGAACTAATTAAACAAAACTAATCTTAATTAAATTTTAATAAATTAATTGAACTTGTTTGAATGGACAACTCCTAATTAACTACAAATATATAAGCATCAACTAAATATAACTAACATTGACTTTTGTCAAATTAGTTTAACTCAATTGAACAAATATTAAATAAGAACTAAATTACTTAGATTTAATAACATTGATTTTATTATGAATAGTGTTATTACATAAGAATTGAACTACGTACAAGGAATACAACTCTTTTTGAAAATATGATTTTGACCCCAAAAGATTTGAAAAGTTACAATTTAGTCCTTCCCATTTTGAAAAATTTATGATTGACCGCAAATACGATTCTTGATTTTCATTAAATAAATTGAAATTATATGAATGAATAATATTTATACTACATAAGAATTGATCAACTACGTAGAGGAAAACTTACTGTTTATTTTTGTTGAATTAATTAAGAATATAATTGATAACTCAACATTACATTAGAATTGAACTAATTAAACAAAACTAATCTTAATTAAATTTTAATAAATTAATTGAACTTGTTTGAATGGACAACTCCTAATTAACTACAAATATATAAGCATCAACTAAATATAACTAACATTGACTTTTGTCAAATTAGTTTAATTACTCAATTGAACAAATATTAAATAAGAACTAAATTAATTAGATTTAATAGCATTAATTTTATTATGAATAGTGTTATTACATAAGAATTGAACTACGTACAAGGAATACAACTCTTTTTGAAAATATGATTTTGACCCCAAAAGATTTGAAAAGTTACAATTTAGTCCTTTCCCTTTTGAAAAATTTATGATTGACCGCAAATACGATTCTTGATTTTCATTAAATAAACTGAAATTATATGAATGAATAATATTTATACTACATAAGAATTGATGATCAACTACGTACAGGAAAACTTACTGTTTATTTTTGTTGAATTAATTAAGAATATGATTGATAACTCAACATTACATTAGGATTGAACTAATATTACATAAGAAATAAATTACTTAGATTTAATCTTGATTTTTGTTATGAATAGATGTTATTTGAATGCACGACTCCTAATTACATACGAATTAAACTACGTACAAGGAAAACTACTATTTATTTTTTGTTAAATAAATATATTTATATATATATATATATATATATATATATATATATATATATATATATATATATATATATATATATATATATATATATGCATACATATGTAAAGAATGAAGAATGCAGCTTTATTATATTAAAAAATAAGTAAAACAAAACCTGCAATGGAAGAGGAGGTTGCTGAAGCTGAAAGGCTACTGCAAGGGCCTTTTTCCCATGCAACTGTGTCAGAAAAGCTGTTTTTACAGCAGCAAGGGATTTGGACCTTGCAATAGATTTATCAGCTTCATATCCTCTCCTCCACACATTTCATTATCCATAACCTGCGTTTCACAACCCCAAAATCTATTGCATAACCTGCATTTCATTATCCAAAATCTACTGCATTTCTTCCCCCTCTCTTCTCTATTTTTCAACAAAATTTCATTTCTTGCCTGCGATTTTTTTGCAAAGCGTACGTAATTCTCAGCAAAGCTCACTCCACGAGAGGTATCAATTTCAGTATTATCGTAATTCGTTGATTAATTTTATATATATATTGTTGATGTTGTTGCTTAATTTAGTGATTTTTGTAATATTAATACCTGTTATTCATCATATTTAGAATAACTGAGATCTAAGCGTGATTTGATTAGTAGTATGCTATATATATGCATGTGTGTAATTAGTTGCTTACACTGTTAGTATTTGATGATAAGTTTTAATTAGCCTTACTTTCGTGATTAAATAGTCAGTTCTCGTGCTGATGCATTGTTAATTTGATTTTAATTAGATAAAAAATGTATAACAACGAAGATCGGAGTTGGATGTACGATCAAGGCAACGTTGATGAGGGGTATATCAATCCATATTTCATAGATGGCGTCAACAGATTCCTAGAATTTGCATTTTCTCAAGGTCATCGAAGAGTTAAGTGTCCGTGCACTCGGTGTGGTTTTAGCAAAAGCAAAAAGAGGGATGTGATTCAGGGACACCTATTGACGTACGGTTTTGTTCCTCATTATTACGTATGGGAGGCACACGGAGAAAGGAACAACTTTTCTGGCAATTACACATACGCATGAGAGTCATCTACTCATAATGATAATGTCGAAAGTGGTTACGTAGATATGGTCAATGATGTATACGGAGGTCAGTATGAAGGCACGCACTATAATCAAAATACAGAAGAAGAGCCAAAGCGTGAGGCACGAGACTTTTTTGAAATGCTACGGGAAGCCGAGGTGCCAATACGCGTAGATGTGGAAACAACACCATTGCAGTGGTTAACATCATTTATTGCCGACAAGGTTCGTCATGGCACAACAAACGCCTCTGCTGACAATCAATTACAAGCGGCCCGTAGATTAATGAGTCCTGCAGATCGTCATAGATTGCCTGAAAATTGGTACGGAGTCAAGAAATTCATCAAAGGTTTAGGACTTGGGTACAAAACATACGATGTGTGTGTTAATACTTGTATCCTTTATTACGGGGAGTATGAAAGTAAGAGCTGGACCGAGTGCCCCTATTGTGGCGAAGCTAGGTACGAGGAATGCACCAATAAGAAGAAGCTCGTTCCACGTAAGAAGCTGTGGTACTTGCCAGTGACGGATCGATTGCAGAGGCTTTACACATCACGCAAAATATCGGAGCACATGACATGGCACTTGAAGTGTCAGGCAGATACCGATCAAATGATTCACCCTGCTTCAAGTTTGGCCTGGAAATCTTTCGACAGGACATTTCCAGATTTTGCTGCCGAACCGAGAAACGTTAGACTTGGACTTTGCACCGATGGTTTTAATCCTTTCGGGAGCTCCTCAGCTCCTTACTCGTGTTGGCCAGTATTTGTGACCCCTTATAACCTCCCTCCTGACCTGTGCATGCGGCAAGAATATATTTTCCTAAGTTTAATGATATCTGGTCCGAAGAGTCCTGGCAAGAACATTGACGTATTACTCAGACCCCTTATTGATGAACTTAAGTCACTGTGGGATTCGGGTGTGCCAACATACGATAGTTTTCGGAAACAAAATTTCCAAATGCGAGCTTCATTGCTATGGACGATTAGTGACTATCCAGGGTATGGCATGCTATCACAGTGGAGCACACAGGGTCGTTTATCTTGCCCGTACTGTATGGAAGAAACCAAGAGTTTCCAACTTAAGCACGGTCGAAAGACTTCTTTCTTTGACTGTCATCGTCGATTCTTGCCTCTGGACCATCCATGGAGACTAAACACAACTGACTTCACGAAAGGTAGAATAGAGACTGATCAACCTCTACCAAGAAGATCAGGGATAGACATGTGGAGACACGTTGAACGTCTTCCACCGGTCAGATTTGGTATATGCGGAGAATTTGTTCAGGGCTTTGGTTTGGATCACAATTGGTGTCGTAGAAGTATATTTTGGGAACTTCCGTATTGGAAGCATAATCTAATCCGCCACAACCTAGATGTCATGCATTGTGAAAAGAACTTCTTCGACAATATCAAGAACACTGTGATGGATGACCCTGAGAAAACCAAGGACAATATGAACTCTCGCAAAGATTTACAATTACTGACGGGCAGAAGATCTTTGTTTCTACAGACTGGATCGGGAGGGAGGTTATACAAACGTAGAGCATCGTACTGTCTCAGTAAGGACGAAAAGGTCAAAGTGTGTGAGTGGTTGTGCAATCTCAAATTTCCAGATGGATACGCGTCAAACATTTCGCGTTGTGTTCAAATGCCACAGTTGCGTCTAGTGGGAATGAAAAGTCACGATTGTCACGTTTTTTTGCAAAGTTTGGTTCCGATTGCATTTCGTGACTTCTTGCCAGAGAATGTCTGGGGGCCGCTTGTGAGGACCGCGCCCCACGAGTCACAATCCGATCCGAGTTGGTCCGGTGTTGGTCACCTAACAAACTCAACTCAGACCGAACTGTGGCTCATAGGAAGGGGTCTCACTGACCAGGATCAAAACCATAACATTATAAAATACTTTCACTTTAAATACAGCGGAAGTCTTTGGAATACAAATAGATTTTACAATTTTAAAATGATGTAAATACAAAATCAAACACTTAACAGTTTTTGCAAAGTTTCCAAAAGCGGACTTGTCGATCATTCGTTCCATCCGTGCTGCTATACCAATCTTACTCTGAGAAAGGGACATATAGAACAGAAGAGGAGTAAATCTTTAATGACTTAGTGAGATTCTTAGAACATGGCAATAATCAAACAGTGATCAGAACAAAACGAACAAGAATGACCAGAATAGTTACATCTGCATCACTGAACTGAAATTATCGGTTTTAACGATAATACTGGAGTATTCAGAAGAACAAGAAAATGAACTTGTGCAATTACATATAACAGATCCAACCTTAGCTCCAAAATTCAACCGTATACCTCCCTACGAGGAGCTACCTCGCAACAGAACAGAAGACATGATCGAGTACATGCCAGTCTAACACGCGGGTCACAGCCAACTCCTGACTGCAAGCGGCGCTTAGACAGAATGGGTATTAATCAGAATTACTTAAACCGACAGCCCTTTGCTGCCCAGCAGTAAATCCTTTCAATCCCTGGGCCCAACTTCCCAAAGGCGTCCCAATGGGTGAAACAGAATTATCAGATGAGCTAGTAATCCGGACAATATCCGTTGCTCGTTTTTGAGCTACATAGGCCGAACATAGTTCGTTGCTCGTTGCACAATTCAAGAATTGATTAGGACTAAATTGTAACTTTTTCAAAACTTTTGTGGTCAAAATCATATTTTCAAAAAGTTCAAGGACTAAAATGAAAATTCGAAAATACTTTTATTTTCTTCCAAATTTCAGGGGCGTTACACCGCTCGTGGAGATCAGTAATTTTTTCAGAGCTTTGACAGCTCCTGACATCCGATATAGTGACATGGATTTATTAGAACGTTCGATTGTGGTGACTATGTGCAAGCTGGAAAAATTCTTTCCTCCATCGTTCTTTGATTCCATGGAGCATTGAGCGATACACCTTCCCTGGGAGGCAAAGGTCGGTGGGCCAGTACAATACAGGTGGATGTACCTATTTGAGAGGTAAATACCAGTTACTGTTATAACAAAACTATACGATGTTCAAAATATGACTAGTTAATCTTTTTTTGTCTTTGTTAGACGGATATTTGATTTTAAGAGACCAAGGGGTAACAAGGCACACATAGAAGGGTCGATTGTTGAGGCGTACATTTACGCAGAAATAGCAAATTTCTCCTCACTCTACTTTGACAGCAATATTGAAACTAGAGCAACCCGTTTGAACAGGAACGAAGTTCCAATATCTATTGACCCCAACGACCAATTATCAGTATTCCAGAGTAAAGGGAAAACAATGGGGCGTTGTGTCAATTACAGAAATTTGTCTCTCGCAGAGTGCAAAGCGGCTCATCTATATGTCTTGTTGAATTGCCCAGAGGTCGAGTGTTGGTTAAGGTAAGATTACTAATTGCCATACAATGTATTCTTGCTAATATATCAATTGATGTTTTAAACGGCTTCTTTCTGTGACAGTATGTTTGACGAACAGATGTGCGCAGGATATCCGCAAGCTAATAAAGATCAGATACGTAAAACTTATTTTATCGACTGGTTCAAACAAGTTGTTGTGTGTGGTAGTTACAGTGTGAATCCTAGATTACGCGGTCTTGCTCGGGGTCCTGTTTTGAAAGCAAAAACTTATAATGGTTATACGGTTAACGGATTCAAGTTTCATACAGAAGCATATGGGGCTGGTGGGCAAACAATGAACAGTGGCGTTTATGTGAAGGGCGACACTGGCGACCCAGACGCACGTAATTTCTATGGAATGCTTCAAGAGATTATACAGCTTGATTACTGGGGCAGTGGAAACTTGGAACAAATTGTTATGTTCAAATGTGATTGGTACGACGTGTATAATGGAATAACAACTCATCCGACTTATGGCCTTGTTGACATTAATCCAACAATGCGACTCGGGACAGGAGCGTCTGAACCGTTTATCTTAGCAAGTCAGGCGCAACAAGTCTATTACAGTCTGTATCCTTCACAAAAAAATACGAGTAGGAGAGGATGGTGGACGGTTTGCACGACAAGAGCGAGGTACCTCGTTGACACAACTGCAGTGGCTAATCTCGACATTTACCAAGATAGCACCGCACCTCAGCTAAGATTGGATGACATCAACAATATCGACAATACACCTATCAGGCTTGCAGACGATGATATTGTGGAAGTCGATGATAACGACACGTTCGCCGACGATGACGTGGATGAAGATCATGATGATGGTGATGACGACGACCCTGATTATGCGTAATGTGTGTTCTAAGCAATATGTTTGCCTATGTAGTAAGAATTCGTGAACTTAAACAGTGGTTTATTTGCAATATGTAAGCTTGCGTTGTAATATTTGAGTTATTTGAATTGTACGTTTATATATATATATATACAACTAGTGTAAATTATAAATATAAATAAAAACATAAATATATATAAGGCGCAAACATAAATAAAAACAAGCTAAAACAAACCACGTTTGTTCATAATTATACAAATACAAATAAAAGCAGCAAATAACAGACTAAATTACACTATCCTCTTCAGATTACATATCACCCAAGCCAGTAGTGTCGTTATCACCGCCACCCGAACTTCTTTCCTGGTCTCCTTCGTCCTCCTGACCGATAGAATGTGACTGTGGTCGATAGAATGAACCCCCTGATACCCGCCCGCTGCCGACACTCGTGTTCGTCGGTTGCAATGGTTGGTGGAAAACTGCCGGGAAGTTGTTAAACTGTTGTGGTTGCCCCTGTTGTTGTTGCGCTGACCCCCACAACCCCTCGGGCACCGGCACATTCATCTGTGACATAAAGTATTTGAGCACATTCTTTAAACCGGCGATTTCCTCATGTTGAGAAGCTGTTACGGCCTCCAGTTCCTCACATTTTGAGCGAAGCGGCTCCAAGCTACTAGAGCCAGTCTCAACGAACCTAGAATGTCTTCGAGCCTTGAATCCTATGCGCTCGGGCTCACCATAACTCGCCAGACCCACCACCCTATTCTTCTTTACACGTCCGGCTGCGGCAATTTCCACCCACGGTCTCACGTCCCAGACCGGCCACTGGCTCATATCGGGCCCATGTTCTCGTAGGCAGTGTTCCACATAGGCATCCTACATATGACATATTATGATTCAAAATATTTTTTGTAACAAACATAAGTATAATTACGACAACAACAATTATTGACGATTACACCACTTTAATGAAAGAAAATATTATACTCACGTAATTAGCCTTGTCCTCAGGGTTTGGCCACTCAACCGTTCTGTCGTCGTGTTTCTTTGCACGAGTCTTTACAAAGACATCCTGAAACGGCACATTGTCGGGCGTTGTATTCATTTCCTTTGCCTGTCATATTATGAAAATTCATTAAAGCAAATATAGATCACATTATTAAAACAATGATGATATTTGAAAAATAACCAATCATATTTTTCTACTTACCAGATCTATCCTATGCTTGTTCGTGCTGCGCGACCCACCCCTATAGTTTACCGTTTTCCCCTTATCTCGATTTTTGGCGTTCTGCTCCGAACGACCCTTCGTGGGCTCAAGCTCCCAGTAATCATAAAATGCCTGCCGAAAATCTTCGTGAATCCAACAGCTGTGAGTCAAACTATAGGTGGGGTCAACTTTGCAGTGCAACCACCATTTCTTGGCGTGGTTTACCGAACCTGCAAATCTCGCAGTAGCGACCCTATCGTACCATTCTCTGACTGCATTTTCAATGGCAGGATCCCACTGGTAAGTGTGCTGCATTTAATACAGACATAAAGAAAAGTTGGTCACATAAATGAATAAAAATGAACAAATATTTATAAATATTTAATAAATATAGAAGCCAAGCTAATTCCTTACCTTAAATCTGTTCCAACACATTTCCTTCTCCTCTTCTGGCCACATGCCGTACGTGAAGTATGGCCCTTGCATCATGTTCCTCAAATTTGTACCAATCGTCGTCACGGCGGAAGGGTTCTCTATTGAGCCATCAAAGAATAATTCCAGTACCTCCCTGTCATCCGGATTTGCCGGGGGCTCGCGAGGTTTAGATTGTCCTCGCACTGCAACCCTAGCAATACCACCATCGTCTCATGAATCATTGTTACCCCCCTCATCCTCGGCTAACTCCTCAGAAACGCCATGAGCACGTGAGCCTGAAGCTCGTGTGCCCGAAGCACGTGTGCCTGAACCACGTGAGCCTGAACCCCGTGAGCCCGATGATGACGGCCCAACAGTACTTCCCGTTCCCTGAATCTGCAGCCGTGGCCTCGTTAGCGGTGTTTGTGGCACACCAAATCCAGATCCACTCCCAAACCCAGGCTCACCAAACCCAGGCCCACCAAATCCAGGCCCACCCAATCCAGGCCCACCATAACCAACCCCGCCGTAACCAGCCCCACCAAATCCACCACCCCCAACATATACACCCCCCATTGTCGATCCTACACCCATCAATTGATTGGTAAACGGCCCACTAGCGCGGGCTCCTGCCTCATTTGATCCTCCGGGAAACATCGGCATCATCGCTGAAAGTGATCCCATCGAACCAAGATCAGGCTGCGAAGAGAATGATCCTCGAGGTACCCCTTCCGGGTATGGCACCTGGTTCTTCGACACCTTCTTTTTTCCTTTCCCCCTACCCTGATCTGACGAGCCGGCCATCTGATAAATAAATATTTAGAATGGTCAAATTAATAATTTCTAAATGCTACTAACCTTTTTAGCATATCTAATTAACATAAATACGTTCTACCATAAACACAATTATATATGTTATATAATACAAAGTTAATCGATTAAATTCTACAAAAATCATAAGAAAATACGTAGCTATATTGTCATAATCACAAATCTAATATTAATTAATTAAGCATACATATATATATATATATATATATATATATATATATATATATATATATATATATATATATATATATATATATATATATATATATATAATTAACAGTACTAATACACTCGAATCAACAAATACATCACTATTATGCGATAATATTACACAAATCTAACCGATTAATTAAATTAAACCTTAATATACATATATAGATCGTCACATAATTACACAAATCTAACAAATACAACACTATGATGCTATAATATTACACAAATCTAACAAATTAATTATAAATAAACATTAATATACGTAGATCGTCACATAATTACCTCTAATTAATTAATACCTTAATTAAGCATAAATAATTAACACAAATATGCCTAAAATCAACAATTATATCACAAATAATCTAATTACACAAATCTAACCTTTAACTTAAAAAAACAAACATAATACACATAGATCGTCACATAATTACCTCTAATTAATTAATACCTTAATTAAGAATAATTAATTAACACTAATATGCCTAAAATCAACAATTATATCACAAATAATCTAATTACACAAATCTAACCTTTAACTTAAAAAAACAAACATAATACACATAGATCGTCACATAATTACCTCTAATTAATTAATACCTTAATTAAGAATAATTAATTAACACTAATATGCCTAAAATCAACAATTATATCACAAATAATCTAATTACACAAATCTAACCTTTAATTTAAAAAACAAACATAATACACATAGATCGTCACATAATTACCTCTAATACCTTAATTAAGAATAATTAATTAACACTAATATGCCTAAAATCAACAATTACATCACAAATAATCTAATTACACAAATCTAACCATTAATTTAAAAAAAAAACATAATACACATAGATCGTCAAAATTACTTCATCAAATCGACTAATATCTTAATTAATCATACATAATTAACACAAATACATCAAATCAACTAAAAAAATCATATTTATGCAAAATAATAAAAATCTAACCGATTAAACTAAAAAAAAAAATATGTATAATCGTAATTTTGAAGACATTGAACACATACCTTAAAGAAAGAAGAGATTTGGAGCTGAAATTGTGTGAAATCGAATTAAAACGAGCAAAAAACGCTCAAAATTTCTTTTTTACGAAGGAAGCAGCAATGGCAAATTCGCAGCAGAAAACTGCTGCGAATTTGCCATATATATATGGCACCAACGTCCTGGAGACGTTGGTGCCATATCGGCCAGCTGCTGCTGCAGCTTTGTGTCTGCAGCTGCAGCAGACACAAAGCTGCAGCAGCAGCGCATGAGCTGGCAGCAACGTCTATATAGACGTTGCTGCAGTCAAACGGTTACCAACGTCCTTTTCAGACGTTGGTAACGTTTAAAAAAAAAAAAAAAAACAATAAACTAGCAGCAGCAACGTTCGTAGGACGTTGCTGCACTACACAAGACCTGCCAACGTCCACTGACGTTGGCAGGTCTTGTTTTTTTTTGAATTTTGCTGTACCAACGTCAGTAGACGTTGGTACATTAAAATACTGCAACGGATTATAAATCCGTTGCAGTATTGGCGTTGCATTAGCGCCAAATTCTTGTAGTGACCAACGTCAGTAGACGTTGGTACATTAAAATACTGCAACGGATTATAAATCCGTTGCAGTATTGGCGTTGCATTAGCGCCATTTTCTTGTAGTGTCTAAAGTTGCTTAAGGATCCAGCAGGGACTAAAGCAGTCTGACGTGGAGTGTTGGAGAGTGGACACGTATCCAGACGAAAATACCCCACATCATATACATAACCCCCTTTTTTGCAAATCTCTCGATATTTCCTCTTTTGGATTTTCAAAATAATATTATTATATGTATACCTGTGAAATTTTGAAATAAGCACACATAATGTACGTAGAGTCTCGAGACCTGTTTTATACTTTACAATTAAGTTTAATAAATTGATATTTACCTATAAAATAATTTTATAACATGCATTAAGTTTGATATTGTACTATTAATTAAATATACATAGAAAGGCCACTTGTAATTTGAATACAATTTTTTTAACTTTAAAATCTCATTGTATAAATTATATTTTTCAGATAGTTTTATTAAGTTCAAAGAAGTTAAAAATAAAACAAAATTGTGCCAGGCACGAGCAGAGCGAAAAGAAAACAGGGGGAATTCTTCTGGGTGAGAAATCCTTTGTTTAAATATATACTTTTTATTTTTTTATTTTTTATCTTTTAAGAGATATTTATCAGGAGAGAAATTAAAAGACCTACGCTTACCCTAACCATACCAGGCCACTAACCCCTTCTCCACTAGTCACTGCTCCCCCAAATGGTAAAGTTGTGGTGCTAAGATTCACCTCAGCAATTAGTTAGACGAGTTATTTAGAAGTAGTTTGTTAGTGTTTACTTTTCAGTTAATCGATCGCTTAAATTAAGTGTCTGGTCATAATCACTTTTAGCATAGTCTTTGTACTTAGTTTTCTAGATTTTTCTATTCACATATTGAATTAATTTCATTTCTCCTTGTTGTGCTTGTTACTTCACAACTCATCAATGGCGTTCATTGTTGATTTCTCAAATCATATGAGATTGATCTCATGTTCGTACATGGTATCTGCCTATCCAAGACAATATTGGGCCTACGACCTAACCCGCGTGATAAGATCTGATGTCCATTCCTGCCTACACCTTAGGGAGCGTGTTGGGATTTATTCCACATTATTTGGGAATAACTTTGTGCTTCTTTTTATAAATGGTTTTCTCCTCTCCCTCTAATAAGTTCTTTTAGTCGGAAATATGAGGAGCTTTTAATTTTTACACATATCACTAGAAGTTTGCTACCAAAATATGTTAAACTTACCAGAAATTTATACGAGTAAACAGAGTATCGCGGTTGCGGCTTGGAGTCATTAATATCTTTTCTCACACGAAATTATTATACCAGAATCAATAGTTACCTTCCTTAGTTGCTTTTGCGACTACACTATATGTGATTTTGTGCGTGGATAGCATCTCAAATTTTTTATGCAAACTCTACGTGTTACCGTTACATTTATGGCATGCGTAAAACTTATTATTGTGGGTTAAGCATATAATTTTTATTTATCTATTAATCCATCAATGTATGCATGAAGATCACTCCACGTCTTAATTATACATGTCGTAAATCTTAATGTAGCGCATGAAATGAGACCCAATTTGGACTGCCAAATTGCCCACGTTTCTAAAAGTCTAATAAAAGATTGCGACAAAAACACCAATTAGGCCAAACATAACATAAAATTCAGCTAAATCAGATTAAGCTGAATTATGCATGAAAATTTCAACAGTAACTGCATGTTTTGGAGGCTACAAGCTTGGAGAAGGGAGTACAACGATTTCACATGTGCAATTTGCTGACGATACACTTATCTTTGCTGAATTTTGCAGGCTAAATATTTGGGCAATAAAGGGGATATTAAGATGTTTTGAAGTGGTATCTAGTCTCAACTCTCAAGATTAATTTTCAAAAAGGTCAATTGATGGGAGTTAATATGGACGAAAGAAGGATTAGAATTTTTGCTGGTATATTGCATTGTAAAATGGGTAACATTCCATTCACTTATCTGAGAATAAATATCGGCATTAATAGGTGCAGGTTGGATTCTTGGTGCCCAATTGTTGAATCCTTGAAAGATAAGCTTGCACCTTGGAAGAGCAGGTCTTTTCTTTTGGGGCAGAGAGTTACTTTACTTAAATTAGTTGAAGTTGGAATACCAGTTTATTATTTGTCACTTTATAAAGCTCCCAGAAAAAGTTATTACTGGTATTACAAAAATTCAAAGACACTTTTTGTGAGATGGTAATGGTGACGATAGAAAAATTGCATGGATTAAGTGGGAGCGAATTTGTCGTCGCAAGAAAAAAGGAGGTCTAGTAGTAAGAGATATGCAAGCTTTTAATGTTGCTCTTCTGAGAAAACGGATGTGGAAATACCTCACAGTTGAAGAAGGATTATGGGAAAAAATGCTGAAAGAAAAATATGAAAGTACAACAAATCAAAATAACAAGGGGAAAAAAACAGTTTCTTAAATTATATTTATTTTGTTACTTTCTATTTTAAGTAATTATTTAAACTTCTGTTATTACCGTTTGTATTAAGTTTCCATTTGTGGAAACTTTAGTTAGTTAGCTGTTAATCAGCTCGTTAGTTTTTCCGTTAGTTTAGTTTCTTATAAATAGCTGGAGCGTGTTGCTCTTTCATTTCACTTTTCTTTTTCCAGATTACAAACCCTCATTGTAATCAAAACACTCTGTAGATTTTCAATCGTTGATAATGAAAATGATCGGTTTCTTAATATGGTATCATTCACTGGGAATTTGTGATTGATTCGATCCTGTTCTTTGATTTTCCGCTGCTATTTCGTCTGCTGAATCGTTTAATCGGTTCAGATTTTGTGTTTTACCTGCAATTTTTTTGGTGATTTTGCCCTAATTTTTGCCCTGTTCTTCTGCGATTTGAAGTTCTTTGAATTTTTTGATCGATTTTACCGATTGTTATGGCTACTAATCCTGATTCTGTTCGCAAGAATCCTAGTGAGGACTCTCAATCTGCTTATTATCTTGGATCACATGATTCAACTGGATCTGTGATCATTGGTGAGATTTTCAATGGTGAGAATTATGTATCTTGGACCAAAGGAATTGAGATTGCTTTGAATGTCAAGAATAAAATTGGTTTTATTGATGGCTCTTTGCTTATGCCTGATGATTCTGATCCCTCTTTGAAAACATGTTGGATTAGAGCAAATAGTCTAGTTTTGTCTTGGCTATTGAACACTGTTTCTAAAGAAATTAGGCACAGTTTGTTGTATTTCTCGAGTGCAAGGGATGTTTGGGTGGAACTTCAAACTCGATATGACAGATCTGATGGTTCACGGGTGTTTCAGCTGAAAAAGGCTATTGCTAATATCTCTCAAGGGGATCTTTCTGTCACTGCATTCTACAATAGTTTTAGATCTTTGTGGGATGAGTATGTGAATCAAAGGCCTATAATAGCTTGTTCTTGTGGTCTTTGTGTTTGCAATGTGAATAAGGATATGGTGAATTTGCAACAATCTGACTGTGTTCTTAGTTTTTTGGTGGGTTTGAATGACTCCTACACTGCTCTTCGAAGTCAAATCTTGTTAAATTCTCCTGTGCCATCCTTGTCTAAGGTGTATGCTATGTTGTTACAAGAGGAGAATCAGAGATCATTGCATCAAACCATTCCTACTTCTGATCCTCTTGCCATGTTCACTCGTGCAAAACCCTCTCAAGATGTCACTCAAAAGACTTTTAACCCTCAGAATTCTCAGAATAAATTTTCCAAGAATGGACAGAACAAGGACAAGAAGAAACTCAAATGCACCCATTGTGGTTTCAATGGGCACACTGTTGATAGGTGTTTTCAACTCATTGGATATCCTCCTGGCTGGGATGGTCCAACTACAAAAAGGGTTCCTTATCAATCTGCAAATCTGGCCTCTTCTAATGAGACTAATGTTGTTTCTGATCATTCTACTTCTGCAGATGCTGATAAACTTCTGTTTGAGCAGTTCTTAGCCTTCAAGAAGGGTCAAAACTCTGCTTCATCTACCTCTCAGCCTGTTGGCACTTCATTTGCTGCCACTGTTACTGCTGGTATAAGTCTTTCTACTTGTAACAAAGTTTTTTCTGCAGTACACTCTAGTAATAACACTACTAAACCTTGGATATTAGACACTGGTGCTACTGCTCATATGCTAGGAGATTCTTCCTTGTTCACAGATAATTCTAACTCTACTCATGTCTCTATATCTTTGCCAAATAATCAGAAAACTTTAGCTACTAAGTCTTCAGACATTTGGTTAACTAAACTCTTGTTGTTACAACAAGCTTTATATGTCTCTGACTTTTCTTATAATCTGATCTCTGTTTATAACTTAGCTAAAACATCTGGCATGGAGTTTGTTTTTTCTTCTCATGGTTGTGTTGTGCAGGAACCAATCACGAAGAGGACGATTGGTTTTGCTAGAGCTGTCAATGGTCTTTATCTCCTAGATTTACATACTTTTGAGTCCTCTTGTAATGCTGTTTTGCCTATCTGTAACTCTGTTGTTCATACTTCCTTATGGCATTCCAGACTTGGACATATTTCATCTGATAAGCTCTCTTGTATACCTCATATCATTACTAATAAAAGTACTGTAATTGATCCTTGTGATACTTGTCACTTAGCAAAGCAGAAAAGGTTAAAATTTCCTGTTAGCAATTCTATTTATGTTGCACCTTTTGATCTTATACACTGTGATGTATGGGGTCCTTTCAAAGTCACATCTACTGAAGATTTTAGATTCTTCCTAACTATAGTTGATGATTACACACGTTGCACTTGGATTTATTTTCTAAAAACTAAAGCTGAAGTTCAGCAATACATAACTCAGTTCTACTCTCTCATTGAAACACAGTTTTCTGTGAAAATTAAAACCATACGAACTGATAATGGAACAGAATTTATTATGAAAGGTTTCTATGAAAGACATGGGATTATTCATCAAACAAGTTGTGTTGAGACACCTCAACAAAATGGATTAGTAGAACGCAAACATCAGCATTTGTTACAAGTTGCAAGATCTTTAGAATTTCAATCTAATTTGCCTTTGAAGTACTGGAATTACTCTATTGCTGCTGCTGCTTATATTATCAATCGTATCCCTTCTACTGTTCTTCAAAACAGAACTCCTTTTGAGGTTTTATTCAATAGACCTCCAGATTACAGCATTCTTAAGGTCTTTGGGTGTTTGTGCTATGCCTCCACTCTATCTGCCCATAGACACAAGTTTGATGCAAGGGCTCAGTCATCAGTTTTTCTTGGTTATCCAAGAGGAACCAAAGGTTATCTGCTACTGAATTTAGCCACTTCCAAGATTTTTATTTCAAGAGATGTGGTGTTTTATGAAACTAAATTCCCTTTCAAGGATGACAAATCTGTTTCCTATCCTTCTACTGACATTGTTTCTTCTCCAGATACTTTCATTAATCTGCAGGACCCTAGTCTACCTCATCACAATGATGCATTACTTCATCAAAATCAACCAGTTCCTCAACTCCAAATACCTGCAGAGGTCCTTATCAATGATGTACAGTCAGAAGTTCATACTCCAGATATTCCTTTTCATCAGGATTTTCATGATGTTACTAGTACAGAAGATACATCCTTACCTTCACAAGAAGCAGCACCATTCCCTGATGCTCATTTACAAGTTACAGAAGCCATAACTAACAATGTTAATCCTCCCCTACTTGAATCAAGTAACTCTGAACTTTTGCCTATTTCTGTTGAACCAAGAAGATCTACAAGACAAACATCTCTTCCTGCTTATTTACAGGCTTATGATTTTAAGTTGCCTACTTCTTTACATCATGCTAATTGTACTAGATCTTCTACTTATAATGTCAAGTATCCTATTCAGTCTGTTATTTCTACTGACAGATTAGGTAAAGCTCATAAGGCTTTTACTGTTTCCATTACTCTTGCTACTGAACCTAAGTCTTATACTCAGGCTAGTAAACACCCTGAATGGCAACTAGCTATGAAAAAGGAGATTGAAGCTTTAGAAAACACTAACACTTGGGTTCTGACATCTTTACCTTCAGGACATAATGTAGTTGGATGTAAATGGGTATATAAAATCAAACATAAGTCTGATGGCACTATTGAGAGATACAAGGCTAGGCTTGTTGCAAAAGGATATACTCAGGAGGAGGGCCTTGATTATTTTGACACCTTTTCACCTGTTGCTAAGCTGACCACAGTGAGAGTTTTACTTGCTATAGCTGCTTCTAAGAATTGGTTTTTACACCAACTTGATGTTAATAATGCTTTCCTTCATGGGGATTTAGATGAAGAGATTTATATGAAACCTCCCCCTGGTTATTGCAAACCTAATGATCCTAGAGTTTGTCTATTAAAGAAGAGTCTCTATGGTTTGAAACAAGCCTCTAGACAATGGTATACTAAGCTAACTGCTTCTCTGATTTCTGTTGGTTATAAGCAATCTGTTTCTGACTGCTCTTTGTTCATTAAGCAAACTGTTACCTCTTTTACAGCTTTATGTATATATGTTGATGACATTATCCTTGCTGGTGATGATTTACATGAGATTAACAGTTTGAAGGCTCATCTAGATGCCAAATTCACTATTAAAGACTTAGGAAATCTGAAATACATATTAGGAATTGAAGTTGCTCGAAGTAAGAAAGGTATCACTCTTTGCCAGAGAAAGTATGCTTTAGATATTTTAAAAGACTCAGGTTACACTGCATCAAAACCTTCTAACACTCCCATGGATTCATCTACTAAACTAAAGGCAGAAGATCCTCCTTATCTTGAGGATCCAACTGCTTATAGGAGGCTGGTGGGTAGGTTGCTGTATCTTACAATCACTAGACCTGATTTGAATTTCAGTATACAATGCTTGACTCAATTTATGTCTAAACCATGTGTATCTCACCTTGCTGCAGCACATAAGGTCTTGAGATACATAAAAGCAAGTCCAGGAAAAGGTCTTTTCTACCCAGCAAACTCTGAAACTCAATTGAAGGCATTCTATGATAGTGACTGGGCTGCGTGCCAAGATTCAAGAAGGAGCATCACTGGTTATGCCATCTACATAGGCAATTCTCTTGTCTCTTGGAAAGCCAAGAAACAACCCACTGTAAGCAGGTCATCAACTGAGGCCGAGTATAGAGCTGTTGCAACAACAACTTGTGAAGTGATTTGGCTTGATCAACTTCTAACAGATCTTTCAGCAATCCAAACTAGAAAACCTTTGTTATTTACTGATAGTAGAAGCGCTCAATGCATTGCTATCAATCCAGTTCATCACGAAAGAACAAAACACATCCAGATTGACTGTTTTTTTGTGAGAGAAAAGGTTCATGAAGGCAAAATTCAAGTGGTGCACATCTCTAATGAACACCAAATTGCAGATATACTCACAAAGCCATTGTCATTACAACCATTTACAACAATGATGTCCAAGATGGGCATTGTTGATATCCATGCCCCTCTTGCGGGGGGTCTTAAATTATATTTATTTTGTTACTTTCTATTTTAAGTAATTATTTAAACTTCTGTTATTACTGTTTGTATTAAGTTTCCATTTGTGGAAACTTTAGTTAGTTAGCTGTTAATCAGCTCGTTAGTTTTTCCGTTAGTTTAGTTTCTTATAAATAGCTGGAGCGTGTTGCTCTTTCATTTCACTTTTCTTTTTCCAGATTACAAACCCTCATTGTAATCAAAACACTCTGTAGATTTTCAATCGTTGATAATGAAAATGATCGGTTTCTTAATACAGTTTGGTGCAAATATATTAAGAAAGTGTTTTCAATGAATAGTTAGTTTGATATAGGGGAGTTGAGCGAGTAATTGGCATCGGGAGATCTATAAGACTTTGTGAAGATAAATGGTATAACGGGTAAGTATTGAAAGATAAATTCTGAATATTGTATTCAATTTCAAATGATAAATATGGTAGTGTTGCAGATATGAGAATTTTTAGGAATAATATATGGCAATGAAACTGGAGATGGAGAAGACCTCCCTTTGATTGGGAGTCGCAACTTGTTTATCAATTAGAACAAGAACTTGTACACCTTCAAACTACAGAAAATAAAGACACGGATGCGATGGTTTATGGAATCCAACAGAAAATATCCAGTTAGCTCTACATATAATAAGGTATATATGTACGCATGTTGAATTTGGGGAGGGGAGCCAGATAAAATCATTTTTCATACCATAACTTGGCACGATTTTCATTTCCATACCTTAATTTGGCATTCATCAATTTGCATACCATAAGTTGAACATTTTCTTCACATTTGGTACTTTGATGCCGAAAACGTACGTGCAATCGACGTGGAATATATTGAGGTGTAAGGTTGGAATCGGTCTTAATTACTCTAAATCTCCAAATTTGATTTCATCGGATGGCACGTTATACTTTTTTCGGGTCCGAAGTACCCATTGTGAAGAAATTGTCCAACTTATGGTATGCAAATTAAAGAGTAACAAGTTAAGGTGTCAAAATGAAAATTGTGCCAAGTTATGATATGAAAATGATATTTTCCCAGTTCAAGTCTATTTGTTCAGTTTCAGCACCTTAAAAGATGAAAATATTCTCTTGGCCATTGTTAAATAGAAACCTGATGAATAATAATTTGATTCGAAGAGGAATTAGTAAAAATTTCATTGTCAAAGAATGCGTTTTGCGTGTGAATGAAGCAGGAAGTGTTAAGCATCTGTTTGATTAATGCGGAGTAACATGTCAAATTTGGATGATTTGTTTTGCCTGGCTTGGAATCAAAACGGCACTTCATACAGACTCGTGGATACAACATTATCAATGCGCAAGTATAACTCCGGCTAAAATGTATAAGGATCAATTGAGAAGCTTATGGATATTCGTGATTTGGTCAATATGGGTTGCAAGGAATAAACGACTGTTTGAAGGCAAGGAAATTAATAAGGAGATTGTCGAATGTATGAAGGCAAAATTTGGATTGTGGTTGAAAGCTACCGAGATTTGCACTTTTTTCTTTTTTAATTGGTTTAGATTGATGAAAGTTCTGGTGTATGTTTTGATAGTTTGAGTACCCTTGTATTCATTAATAAATTTTTACTTATAAAAAAGCAACACAATGCAAAGAGACCGCCGCGACAGCAAAATATATATATAACAAAAAAAAAAATGAAACACAAAAGGAAAATGGTATAGATCGACCAAGTATCGACCTTGTAAAACCTAATTCCTAGTTTTCTAGATACCATGTACAGTCCCCGCTTAATTGTCATGTAACAAATTTAAACTTTTACTTTTCTAGTTATACTTTACCGTTTGATATACGAATCTCATCTCGCCGCATGTGTTAGAAATCTTAGGTGGGTGTCTGTATAGAAAAAGTGAAAGGTACTATTAAATATAAAAGAATATAAAAACTTTTTCTGTCGACTTTCCTTTCCTTTATAAGGCATATGCATAATCCCGCATTTCTTTCCTCAAACATATACATATTAAGAAGCCTACATCCTACCCCCCCCCCCCCCCCCCCAAACGCACACCCCCCAAAATTAAAGGTAAATTGCGACATTTAACTCTAAGATCTTATGTATGGCTGGTCAAAATCAATATCCTCCTCCAAACTTTTTAACAAGAATCCAACCTCCAGCCTATGAGGAGAACCAAACTCCACATGCTCCTTCACCACCACCTTCAAGCGGAATACCATATACCGTGGAATCCGATCGAAGCCGGAGTGGGAAATGGGTTTCGGAAATCCACCCGCACGTATCCCACCCCAGAAATGGCGGCTGCGGCATATGACGCGGCATCACTAGACCTTAATAGGCCCCAATGAACTTCCCTGACTGGGCTTCTTATTATCCTGCACCGGCTTCACTCTCCGCCACTGACATACGTGCAGCAGCTACCATTGCTGCCTCAACCAGAGCTCCGCTGCAAAGCGGAGGCGACGCGATTCATGTTCCACAATCGCCTCCAAGAAAATAAAGCTTCAACTAGTGTGTTTCTGGACGAGGAAGCGTTGTTTGACATGCCGAATTTGTTGGTGGACATGGCGGGGGGTATGCTCGTCAGTCCCCCGAGGCTGAGAACAGCGGCAGAAGATGGGGAGTCCGCCGATAATTATTCAAGAAATGATAGCCTCTGGAGCTACGATTGATTGATTCTGATTGAGATCATGAAAATTCGCATTACAAATAAATTATGTCAAGTAGTACCAAATGCGTTGTTGAAGTTCTTTTAATCTTGTATTCTACCATATTCGTATTGTTTGGGTGCATTAGCTTGTATGTTTTACCTTTTAAATATAAGAGAACAAGTTGTTCTACCTTGTGATTAGGACCAGGGGAAGTACGTACTGTTCTAGTGTCATAATGTTTTGTGCCACTATTCAGGTTTGGTCATCTTGAAGTTTTAACAATTCTAATGATCTTCATCACAATTTAAAATATATTACAGTGTTTTTTTCTTCAACCATCTTTAATAAATTAAAGCACACAATGTCGTGCAACGCGCACGAGCGATCTAAGGGAGAGGCCCTTCTTGCACGGTGGGGTTGGATGGCAGAGTTCGCTTTCTTTTTAAAATCTATATTTATTAAATTAGAGTAATTTTAAAATAAGAATATTTTCAGAATATTAAAATTATGATTTTCATATAATATTTCTTTGGCTGTTATCATAATAAGATCAATATTACTTTGAATAATTAACGAAATTTATAATATTTTAAAAACTTACATTAATTTGTCTTTTTTTTTTTTTTTTTTTTTTTTTTTTTTTTTTTTTTTTATAGTTTGAAAGTAAAACTTTAATTTGCTAAGAGATTTTAAATTATTTTGAAAAGCTATTTCTTAAACTGTGTCTTGAATAACATATACACCCTTTGCAATTTAATACACATGTAAGATAAGCCTCTTGTAACATAAGGATAGTTTGGTCTAGAAAAATCTAAAAGCCATAGTTAAAATTGACAAAGGAATAATTAAAAGTTTATAACAATTTTATGCTAACATCAAGAATGAAGAATTTTAAAGAATGGACCGCATTGTATTTGACAGGTAATGGACTTTTCAAACGGCAGGGTGCTTTCTTTAATTATTTTGAACCACGTTGTGTTTATCAAAAATTCTTTTATATATATATATACACACACACATAAGCAATACATTTAATAAAGTTAGGGGCGGGACGTAAGCCCCAAAGTGTGAGGCGGAAGCCCCACAACTCTAACTTTTTTTTGAGTACGAATAATAAAACTTAAAATTTAGAAAGACTAAAATGATTTTAATATTATAAAAATAAAGTATTTTATGTTCGTATAAAATTATAAAACAAAATTTAGTTTACACATTTATATAAGGTAAACGAAATTTGTTTTCCTAAATCTTCAATATATTCTAAATATTATGAAATTCATTGGTGACAATAGAAATTATAAATTAATATATTAAATAGAAAGCCACAAAAAGTCATGATAAATTAATCTATATCATTAAAATCTATAGAATAGAGATAAATTTTTAAGTTTAAGAGTTTTAATTTAAAAGTTATTATAACAATATTGAGTATGTTTCAATATACATTTTGCTTATGTCAAAGTTATGTTTCGCAGGAAATATAATTAAAGCAAACCTGAATATATTTATTTTTTGCAAACCTGAATATATTTATTTTTTGGGCGTAATCTCAATACCTTGGAGCGCAAAAGGCGTACTTCTGAGCTCTGAGAATACGGTCAAAATCACAAGGCGTAAGTCCTATCAAAGTTAAGCCCCAACCTACTATCTCGAGGCGTTTTTGGGTAAAAAAAAGCCAGGCGAGCCATGGGCGAGATTTTAACAATATATGACCAAACTATGCATAGCACTCTCTCCAAACAAGAGGAGAGCATGAACACTTCAAAGAATAAATGGGATGTAGTTCCCAAGGCAGAATCACAAAGGCCGCACGACATCCTACTCCCTGCTATTGAAATACCTGTCGATGGATTTTTCAAAGTTGGAATCCTGTCATAAATCTTCTTCCAAAAGAAGGATAACAATTTGAGGGGCTCTGACGAAGACCAGAGGCTTCTAAAACACCCTTCATTTGCACCTCTGATCGATAGATTTTGCAAAGTTGGAATCCTGTCATTAACCATCTTCCAAGACAAGGCTAACAATTTGAGGGGCGCCGACGAAGACCAAAGACTTCTAAAACACTCTTCGTATGGACATGTACCAGCTTGTTTTAGAACTTTATAAGTAGATTTTACTGAGTATTTACCCCTGCATCTGTTGTTGAAAACCAGCAGTCGTTTTTAGAGTGCTGGAGTTGGATTTGAAGTAGGCCTGTCAAAGTCCGGGTAAGACCCGGACCCGGACCCGTTCTATATCAACGGGTCCGGGTCCGGGTCTGCGTCAACGGGTCCGGGTCCGGGTCTTGGACCCGGACCCGCCTAAAGCACATGAACGGGTCCGGTCCGGGTCCGGACCCGACCTGTTCGTTTTTTTTTTTTTTTTTTTTTTTTTAAGGGTCTAACTATTAACTAATTTAAAAGGATTAAAATGCAATAAAATAATTTAGGAAATAGAAAACAGACGTAATGTTTAAACCGTAAGCGCTTTATTTTATCATAATTTTTACACATAATGTTAATTACTTATAAGATTTGTCATTGAAATTGATACTCATACTCTATATTTGGTACTCATACTCACGTATAGTTTTCGACAACGGAAAAAAAGACAATAATTTTTAGAAGCGTCAATTAATAATTTTATGCAAGTAATTGAATACAAAAAATCTGAATCGGAATTCTTAAATTGAGAATCTTAGCTAAAGGAGAAAAACGAAAAAAAAAAAAAAAATTTATGGGCCGGGTTGAACCCGACCCGTAACTGCGGGTCCGGGTCCGGGTCCGGATCCGGGTCTCGCGAGCGGGTCCACGAACGGGTCCGGGTCCAGATCCGGACCCGGACCCGTTGCAATTATCAAGCGGGTGTTGGGCGGGTCCGGGTCTGGGTCCGGGTCTTACCCAGACTTTGGCAGGCCTAATTTGAAGAAATTCTGTTTTGAGTTGGGACAACACATCTTCTTCCCAGCCAAAGAGCTGCCTCCTCCATGCCCAATTGCAGATCCACTCTCCATTCACCACTTTCAGAAATCTAAATCGCTTGCAAAGTGGTTGCCTGCCAATCTATTTGTCCATACAGAATTTTGTATTCCTCTCATTACATCTTCTTAACAATATTATCCTCGAACCAGTACTTAGTTGTTCCAATCATTTGCCCTTTCCTCATATCTCTCCACCAAATTGACTCATAAAGCCGATTTCTTCGTCCTGATCTGTTTTCACCTATCAAGAAAGCTCCACCGTATTTCGATACAGGAATATCCTTCCACAAAGGACCTTCCTCACTTAATAACCTCCATCTCCACAGCCCAAGCAACGCAATATTGAATTCCTCCTTAGGTTTACAAATAATTCCCCACTTTACCCATGAAATCTTCCTTTTCCCACTCTCCTTGTCCCAGAAGAAATCCCTTTGTATTCTAGTCAAAACTCGTATAACATTTTTAGGTGCTTTGTAAAAAGAGAAAAAATAGACAAGGATACCTGTGAGAGATGTGAGAGAAGTGTTCAGGCTGCTTTTGTACTCTGAAAGTCTTTTCCTCGTCATCTTAATAACTGGCAGCCATGTTTGAGTTTGCCTCGGGTTAGCTCGAACAGGTTCACCAAGGTACTTAAAAGGAATAGTTCCAATTTTACAATGCAAAGATTCGACATACAGATTCAAACGTTAATTTGTCATATTTATACCAATTAATTGACTTTTGTTATAATTTGTCTTCAAACCCAAAATTAACTCAAAATATCTAAGTGAACACTTAATCACCCAAACATTTCGATCATTTACTTCACACAACAAGATCGTATCATCTGCATATTGAATTTGAGATACCTGATTTCTTCCAATTTTAACTCCTTGATAAAGGCTTTCCCTACTTGTTGTCTTTATCATTCCACTAAGACCCTCTGCAACTAGAAGGAACAAAAATCGTGATAATGGCTAGGGGAATAAGCGGACGGATTTGGGCGGGTTATTTAAAAAAAAAAAAAATGATCATACTCAAAGTTAGTAGGTTACCAATTTTTCAACCAGTGATTGTCAAGTTAATAATGCAATCATGCTGGTTGCGGGTTGTGCGAGTTGGACAGATTGCGAGCGGGTTGAGTTTTCTTTTGTGAACAAAAAACGCAACGATTTATTGGTATAACAACAACAACAACAACAACAGCAACAACAACAACAACAACAACAACAGCAACAACAACAACAACAACAACAACAACAACAACAACAACAAAAACTGTCCAAAAGTGCAAAAAATGCAACAATAAATTTTCGAATAAAACAATTACCAATATATACTCAAAAATCTATACTTCAACTAACAAATTATATTCTGGCAAGACCTAATACTGCAATTTCTTGCTAGATAGATCCTTCAAGTTACAAGCAAATACTCATGTCATTCAATTATTACTCGAATAAAGGTGTAAGACCTAAAATTTTTCGAACAATTCTTCTCCAAAAAATTGCTAGGAACCACCTCAATTAAACCTTCGAATATCTCACAAAATTATAATCGATAATCTAAATTCTCATAAAATAATTAATAAGAAAGTAAAAGGATAAACTGGAGAAAAAACAACAACAGCATGTCAAGCATTAGATTTCCAAACTCATTCTCAATAAAGATGTTGTCTTTGAATTAGTGAATTGGGTTTGGGGGGATAGCTAGGGCTGCATTAATTCGGAAGTGGGGGGCGGATTGGCTAAAAGACAAACTAAGGATATTTTAAAATAACAAAAAAAAATGACGGATGCGGGTTTGGCGGGTCGGACAGGTTGTGAACAACCCTAATAATGGGTCTCCCTGAGCCCTCTATAAAGCTTGAACTCATTCGTTGGACTGCAATTCAGAAGAACGGAAGCTGTAGCAGATCTAATACAAGAGTTCATCCATCCTCTCTACTTAGATCTGAAATCTATCTTTTCCATGACATCGTCGAGAAAGTCCCAATTAACGCAACCGTATGCTTTTTTTGAAATCTGCCTTGAAGAGGATAACAACTTTCTTCTTCCTTTTTGCCTCATCAATAATCTCATTTGTGATAATAAAGCTATATGCAATCGACCTACCACCCGCAAACATTAATTGCTCCTTTAAGATAACTCGGCTAATAACTTTGCTAAGTAGAGGCAGAGCCGGGGGGGCCTCCCCCACCCCCACCCCCTATGTATAACCTTATATATACTATATATCAGTGTTTAAAAAGGCGAAGGCGTTGGGCGAGGCGTAAGCCTCAAGGCGTGAGACATATACCCCGCGAATTTTTATTTTATTTTTTTAAAATTAAATATAATATTAAAAAAAAAATAAGTGGGAAACTTTTTCTTTTAGTTTTATTAAGTAACATTCTGTAAAATGGTAAAGTTAATTTAACAATTCTCTGGAAAATGAAGGGCTTAATTTAAAATGTAATTTGTGGTTGATTATTTCTTTTTAAACATAATCCAGTACCTAATGGTATTAAACTAAAGTTATGAGGCTCAACTGATGTAGGTATATTTACAGGGGATCAACACCATAATTTCCAATATAATGAAAGCACCACCCCACTAGTAAATGACGCCACGTCTCTCTGTCTCTCTCTCGCCTCTCTCTCCCACACACACACAATAGATCTGCGAAACGAACATGGCAGAAATTGTACAATTTGAGTTTTAAAAACGCAGAAATCGGAAGAGGTAAGTGAGAAATAGGACAAGCTTGTGAGAGAGATAGAAGATTTTAAGGAGGGAATAAAAGGAAGAGGTGAAAAGAAAAGAAAAAAAAAAAAGGAAAATCGCCAGCAAGAGTCTGAAATCTGTCAAAAGATTTTGTTGGTCTCCCTCTCCCCTTCTGCAAAGAGTCAATTGGTACGGCTCAAGGCGTGGTGAGGCGTAAAAATCACGCCTCGAGGAGGCGTACGCTTTTGGAAGGAAACGCTCTATACCACCGCTCCAAGGCGTTTTGCATTCATTTTGCCCTGAGGCGCGCCTCAAATTCGCTTTCTAAAACACTGCTATATATATATTATATATTTTACGCACGTATAGGAACCTATCCTAGAAAGCAGGCTTAATTATGTTAGTGCTTTGAAATATAAAAATGGGCTTCTGAACTGGACCAGTGGAAAAGGAAAAAGGGACCAAATTTAGTATGTGGAGCCCCGTTTTACTTGGATTATAACACACTTGTCCCATTTTTGACCATGTGAAATATAATTTCATATAATCAAGGATATAATTAAATTTTATACCCAAAATTTCTTTTTTCTTTTTTTACTTATTTGATTGTTTAAATTCATAATAATATATTCGTAACTGTTATAATACTTTTAAACTTTTCATTAATTTGGTTTTTGCACTTTCTTTGTACTAATAAAACAAAGTATGATCATATAGTATAACTCTTGAGTATCTACGTTATGGTTAGGATGATCTAATATTTCCTCAAATAACTTAACAATCAAATATCGATTTTCAAATAAAAGATTTGGTGGAGAAAAAAGTTATCTTATATTTTTTCTAAAATGAATTTTAGCTATAATTATGTTAGTTTTATTATCCTTTATATATTAAGTACATACTTCTTAAGGCATTTATGTTTATAAAATAATTACTAATTTTTAGAATGAACTAAAACAGCTAACAAAAAATTTCTCGTTGTAAAAAAAATCTTCACGTGATTTCGCCCCCTACACCATATTCTTGGCTCTGCCCTGTTGCTAAGTCTATAAGCTAACAACTTTGCCAGATCCTATAGAGGCATCCAATTAAGGATATAGGATCATTCAGGTTTTGAGGACAATCTTTCTTCGGAATCAAGATCAAAAAGGATGGGTTAAAGCCTCTTACAAGTTTACCGTTCTCATGAAATTCGTTCATAAATCTGCAAGTATGGGTTATGTTTTATTATTCTTCGCATGTGTTTTCCTCAAATTCTCCTCCAAGATTCTTCATTAACTTCACTTATTTCACTAAGCTTTATCCATTCTCATATTTCTTCCTTCCCGTTTTCACTTTTTTCATTTTCTCTTGTTATTGCATTTGTTCTTTTTCCGCTCCTTTGTATCTTTTGGACCAGACCCACACTGGGTTTTTCCTTTCTTTGTGACACTTATTATCCTCCTTAATCCCCTCAATTTTTCGTTAAAGCCCAAGAGTGATGTCCGATGCTGCCTTTTGTTACTGGTTAACTTACCATAATACTAAATATTGGGCTGTCATTTCATTTTATTGAGATTACTTGGCGGGCTTGCCTTCTCTTCAATCAGGTCCAAGGTCAGCCACATGGGCTTAAGATTAAATTGAGCCCAAACCGGCCCCAAGGAAAATATATCAATGTGAGTTTATCCGATGATTAGTGGTTAAGGAGATGAATTTGCATTACCGATTAGCAAAAAAAGGTGATGATGTCCCTTAAAGCGGTAAGAAAATAAAGGTGATGTTGTCACTAAAGATGATAATCTTTTACGACATTCTTATCCACAAGACCACCTAGAAGTCTCTCCATAAGAAAAAGGCACACATAGTTTAGTTTTGGGTTTTACCGATTTGACATTTGAGTAATTCTCTTTAACGTTTTGTGTCTTCTGAATTTATTAAGGCCAGTACTCGTGATGTAAGAAAATAATTTATAACCACTAGTTATGTATATATATGTTAGTACAACTCGTTGCTCGACGATCGCGTACTTTCAAGTAGGTGACATCTCTTACGCATAAACAACTTATATAAGACTAAAAGTTAGGAAAAGACTCCAAATGATATTGCCTGCCCAATTAATTTGTATTGATGTTAATATTGACTGTCCGGTACGATAGTTATTATAACTTCGATGGAATATTGCAAGGCCCAACAGTTGTGCTCTTTAGTTAAGAATTCACTAGGACATGTTGAGCTAATTGCTTACATGAAATAATCCGTGAATTTCAAAGAGATTATTAATCTTTTAACATGTCAGCCTGTTTAACCTTCAGTAAATACCTTGTCTAGAGAATTTGTTTTTTCAGACTATGACGTCCCGTTATACATTTTGGAGCTTTGCAAAATATATTTTCCTACCGTTTGTAAAACTTCACACGAGTACTTGTTACGCCTTCTGACTGAAACATTCTACAACTTAACGCTGCATAAAGTTGAAAATGTATGCCACAGCTCTTGAAAAATGAAACTGAAGATTTTGTAAGAGAAAAGCCAAAACGAATTTTAGTTAAATTTTTCAAAAGTTGAAGAAGTGATTGGAATGTCAGTGGTGTTACTTTTGGCGCAATTTTTTTTTTTTTTTTTATTTTTTTGATAGGGAAAAACAAGTAAATAAAAATTATTGATAATTCGTATTGCAATTCTATTGATAATGGATAACTCTCAATTTCTTGAAGCGCGATATATACAATTGTTGAATGCTGAAAACAGTGACAAGTTGGCATGAGTTTAGGCAGGAACCAGAGACCATTAATGAGAAACTCCTCAATACTCAAACCAACCGAAATGCCAACTAACACAGTACATGAAGGATTACATGCTTCATATTTGAATATCGTTGAATCAGAAGGATAGTCGGTTGGAAATCATAATCTCTTGTCTCGTGGCGATATAGAGAACAATAAATATCAAGGTGATTTTAAAACTCGGACTGAAATTACAATGGTTTCAATGAATAACTTGGGGTCTAGTTTTTTTGTAGTAACAGGGACTGATGTAGGACAAGCAGCCCAAAATTTTAAAGATTCCTACAAAAAAATAAAAAAGAAGCACAAAAACTGCTATAACTTTTAATGCAGTATTTTGATTGATGCCCATAATATGTCAAATCGAACATGTTTTTCTGCTCTACATTTGGATTGCAGACATACTAGTATATAGTCCAGTTTCGAGTCCAAAAGACGTGATCAGACACAATTTCGGGGGCAATGCAGTTTTATGGAGTAGATGTAGTTAGGATTTTAGTAATATTAAAAGATTTTTCTAAGCAAGTCTATATTTTCTAGATTCTTTTTACTCTTTCGAATTTGTTCCCAGTAGAATTTTGTTTCCTATTTTAACTAGGTTATTTATGGGGCTATACAAAACTCATCTTTAATATATTTTAGTTATCTTTTGATCATTTATTGAAAAAATATTGAATTTCATCGATAACATGTTTGTATTTTCGGTTCAATGTTTTTGTTTTGGGTCAATTTACCTCTTCAAAGAAACCATGACATGCCAGAGTTGGACGGAAAATGCACAAATCAGGGAGCGAAGTAAAAAATAAATGTAAATCTAGAGGCGGTCGTGTTTTACGCGTACAAACCAATTAGAGTTATAAAATATTGTCTCGAGCTCACAGTTACATTGGTAGAACCGTGTTTATCATATTGTATTGGTCTTAATCTACCCGGTAAGATTAAACATTGACAGTGAAATCGAACCATTGTATTGTGGGCAACATTATTATTAAGCTTTATTTAAGATTTTCTTAACTTTTCAAGTAATCATAACTTTCTGTGCCTAAATATGTTTTAAGAATTCAAAACATTCCATCAATTGGTTAATGCTGAAATTAAAAACGAAATTACCCAAGTTTTGAAGAGTTTTCACCTGAGGAACATAATCATGATTAGCTTCTTTGTGCTGCTTTCCTATTGTATGTCTCCTAAGAAAATAACAGACTAGCACAAGTGATGACAATAAAAAATAAAAATCGTATTTAGGACCATCTTTGCTGTCGATCATCGTACATTTGGCACAATTGCCAAAGAATTAAAAACATATGAACAAAACATAGTTGGTGAAGTGAATTAAGGCCCGGGCTTAAAATATTCTCAAGTACTTGAGTGTTTGATAGAGTTGTTTTACAAAGAATAGGAAATAAATTGAAGGAAAATGGTTTTGAGACCTAATGTTTTGTAAGGAATGCTATACTATATATAGTACATGTTGTTCTAAATCATTGTAGAGATAAAACGTATTTATTTTGATTCTAAATTATAGGCTCTTAATTAGTTGCTCTACAATATTTAATCTGATCATACTTTTTAGGTCTCATTCGGAATTTATTTTGGATATCGTTTCATCTTAAACTTGATTGGTTGGTTTTACGTAGGGTTGTGCGATTTGGTATTATCGTATCGTTGATCCGATATTTTAGAAAAGGGGTATGATTCAGTAATTCTAAAACGTGGATCCTTTGTCGAATCAAATTAATTCGGTACGATTCGGTAATTACCAAGCTTAGTGCGGTATTTATCGAATGATTCGGTATTTTTACCAAACTATTTTTGAAACTCTTTTTACAAAAAATAAAAAAATATTCGATGATAATACACTTAAATTTTCAAGTATAAAGTGATAAAACACTGTGACAAATAAGACAATATATATAAAAAATCATTCATCATTCATCAATTTATCATGTTCACCGATCCCAATGAGACGAAACAAAATAGGACGAACGAGGTGGAGGTAGTTGGATAGCAGCTCCGCTGCGAACTTTTGAAGAATGAAGATCACTGAGTACATGTACTATGTGTAATAGAGGGTTTCTTCTTTTTGAATCCTAAATTTTCAATTCATGTTCCATAATTTATTAATTAAGACTAATCAATAAAGAAACAAAAATAAAGACTAAAGTCTTGTGAATGAAGAGTAATCAATTTTTTTTTTAAAAGAAAATTAACGACCTTAGGTATTAAAAATGCAAAGAAAAAATAAGAGATCAATATTCGATATGATTCGATATACTTACCCCTTGTATCGAATACCGTATGAAATCACAATTCGGTATTTGGTATGTGATCGTTTACCGAATCATTTTAAATGATCCGATAATTGATCTGTATCGTTGATCCGGTTTTCGATCCGAGTCGTTGATTCGATTTATTTCGCACAACCCTAGTTTTTTGAATGGATAGTTTATGTGGCCGGCTTTAAGATATATTTGAAAATATTAAAACTAATACAATATAATTGGGCTTATTTCCATGGAAGGACTTTAGATCACATGTGACTTGAGTTGTGAGGTATCATATGTTTTAATGGTATTACAAAGAATTTTAAGTACATTCTTATTTCTCTAATCACCTATCATGCATTGCATGCACTGAGATCCCACCACAAGTTACATACATGTGTACATTATAATTACAACACACGGCAATGTTAGTGGCATAGAGATTAATTAGTGCACCATTTCAACACATAAAATTTCTATGTCATTCATAGTAGCAGTTGTTTTGTTGTTAAAGGTATTACTAGGCCATATACTGTTAGAGATAACTACAAAGATTTTGATGGGAAATATTCATAGTTAGTACCATAATTTTGGCACCTTGTCAATATTAGTACCTTAATGTGGCAACCAACGATTTTGGTAACCCTAACATGGCAATTTGCTCAATTTCAGTACTCTGGCGTCGGAAAATTCAAAATTTTACCATAATTGCTCACGTGGACATGACATGACATTAAATTTAGGGGTTTTGGCCACAGTCAACCCACCATATCAGCGAATTCCACATCAGCTTCCACTTGTACAATTATTTTTTTAAAACCTCGACTTGTACAATTGTTTTTTTGTTAAAACCAATAAACATGCCACTAAAATAAAAAAAAAATATTTACAACTGAATTAAAAGAAAAAGGAAACCCAAAAGAAACCCCCTCCATCGCCACCCACAGAGAACCTCGAAACCCAACACCCCCTCCCCCCCAACCCCACTTTATTCGGTATTTGGTAAATGCTCACTCGCATGGTTCACAACTTCAGTGCCCTAATTTTTTTTCTTTACTCCATGCTACTCTGTTTTTCTAATTATTCTTCATTGCATGTAATTCATGAACTATGGTGTTGATTATGGACTTCTAACCCTTTTGGAGTGAGACACAAAATATTTTTACATTGTTAAAAAAAAAAAATCTATTCTAAGCATGTACAGTATCTAAGGGTCCTAAATTCCCCGGACAATTGAAGTAGAAGAGCAGTTTTCTTTTTTATTTTTTCAGTTTTGCAATTTCTTTTTTTGTTTGATCGAACTAGGGCTTGGGATCGGCTGGTCAGGCTTCAAAGTGTCCGATTCTCGGTGGAGGTGGAGATGGGGGCGGGGGAGGCTGTAAAAGAACATATCTTTTATTTTGATGACAGTCTATTGGTGGATATAATTTTTTTTTAATAATATAAAATATTAGAGATTGGTGGGGTTGAGATACGGCTGTTGAGGTTAGTTAGGGAGAGAGAGAGAGAGAGAGAGAGAGAGAGAGAGAGAGAGAGAGAGAGAGAGAGAGAGAGAGAGAGAGAGAGAGAGAGGAGGATGAACAATTCGGGAATTCTTACTTTTTTTTAAAAAAAAGATTATACAAGTGGAAGTTGACGTGTAGTATCGCTAATGTAGTTGGTTGCCCGTAGTTAAAATCCCCAAATTTCATACCATATCATGTCAGGTGTGCAATTCCAACAAAATTTTGAATTTCCCGGCGCCAGGATATTCAAATTGAGCAAATTGTCAAGTTAGAGTATCAAAATCGTTGGTCGCCACATTAAGGTACCAATGTTGAGAAGATGCCAACACTGCCAAGTTATGATACCAACTATGAATTATTCTCTCAATTTAATTGTATCATAACGCAATTAATCGTGCCTTGTTTCGAACAACATTACAAACCCATAAGAATTATTCTTAAAAAATTCACTTGTTTTAGTCCAACAGTATTTGTGTTAGATGGTTATGGCAGCTATTCCCAGACTTTAGATGGTTTTGACAACTACCCATGACTCTTTTGAAATACTCTTTAACATGTATTGGCACAATCAATGACAAAGCAGTCAAACTTCACTACATAGCCATATCTTATTTGAGACTTGGTTCTTGTTTGAATACCTTCAGTGAGATCTCCAATCACAACATTGTATAATTATGCATGTTGCTCCACTTCTTGTCGAGTAAGTGATCTTAAATTCCTCAAACGATGAGATAAGAATTCTTTTTGAATTTTTATGTATTTTCAAAATTATTCGAACCTTTTGTAGTGTTTGAGAAAACTTCATAAATGTTTGAAAAGATTTGCGTAATTTAATTAAATTTATTTTTTTAAGTTGTTAATCTTTAAACAAAACAAACGAGGGCTATTATCTTTTCCTTTCAGCAATTCTGGGTTATTTTCCATATAAACAAAATGAATAAGGAGCATAACTTCTATACAACATAATACAACTTTCTGATGAAAGTTTATAATGAAGGATATGAGGTGTTTGTGTAAATTCTTCTTAAACTAAATGGAGAATTACACAAACACGACATGAGGTATGTGCTGGTTATACGAACACCCTTCACGTTTGGAAAGTTATACGACCAACTCTTGTAATATGTATCTAATTACACAAACACCCTTTACAATGTATATTTTAACTACACAAATAAGCTTATGACGTTATATCCTGATAGTTAAAAATGATTTGATAAATAATTGATTTAAATTTTTGAAAATCCCCTTTGTTTTCGATGTTTTAGCATTTTCTCAAACTCAGTAAGTGAGACTATATCCTGTTTTTTATAGCAATTTTGGTTTACTTTTCATTAACTACACAAAATAAATAAGGGACACAAATATACATTCAACAAAGTTTAAATGTATTTTAAAAGAAAGTTAACTACAAGGGGTGTTTGTGTAATTGCCCATACCTCAGGGGTGTTTGTGTAATCCTCCTTAAAATTAAATACAAAACTTAAACCAAGCTATGTATTCATTGAATTTTGGGAACTAATAATATTAAAAAACAAAAATAATAAAAGTGAATAAAAGACAAATTCCAAATGTAATGTCACACTAAAGAAAGCAAAAGAGAAATAAAAGGGTAGGAAAAAGGTGAACGTTGACTTCACTACTCTAACAGACTAACACAATAGTATGTTTCGATCAATATATAAGGCGCTTGGTTGATTAAATCATTCTCGCCAAATTACTCTGGTTTTAGCAAAACTTCTTCGTTGGATTTGTTTCTTCGCTATCAGGAAAGGTAGAAAAATGATTATAGTCTTAAAGTATTTCATGTGGTACCATAAACACAACATAAATTGTGTTCGGCTAGAAATAGAGTTTAGGTGCAAAAACTTTATAAAAATAAAATAAAAATTGTTACACCTCGAGTTTTGTACAAATCTTTAGACACCTTCACAATAACAAAACATTTTAAGAGGTCCATTTCAAGCAAATTCCATCCGTTATCTTAAAAATTGAATTGTCAACAACTTTCCAAGTTTTGGTAAACATCAATGATTTGTTGCCAAAAGATAGTAGTTATATGCGTAGAAATAAAGAAAAAAATTAACTAAACTTGGTCTAATAAAGGGTTTAAATTGGTTGATTTAAAGTAAAATTACCAACATTTTCATGTTTCAGCTCCATGGAGGATACTTTTCTGCTAGCTATTTCTTCAATTCCGATAAATCACTGGTTGGATTATTTTTCTATTAAATGTGAAAAAACTAGAAACATGGAGGAGTGGAATATTTAGATGGTGTCGAACACTTCTCTTATTTGATAACAGTTTAAGATGAGATAGAGCAATATGCACCATAACGTAAAAGAAATTATTGCTTTATGTTATGAATGACTATTTCTCTTTTTGCTGGTTTATTTAATTATGATTCGTTTGTGGGGTTGATACACAATTGAATGAGCTACATAAACGGTTGAAACTTGAGCTAAGAGAGCAGCTAGCAGAGGCGGGAAAAGCTGTTAGTTGTTAGCTGTTAGAAGTTAGTTATAACCGTTAGTTTGTTAGCGAGTTGAGAGCTGGTTATGCAGCTGAATTGGAGCGCTTATTTCTCGGTGTATTAAGTCTGTTTTGTTCAGATCTTTTGCATCGTAACACTTATCACTTCAGCTAAAAATTCTCTGTAAACATTCTTTGATTTTGTTGAATAAAATCGACAGAAAACTCCCTTCGATGTAGGCTGTGATTCAGTTGATCACAGTTCGAACCAAGTAAAATCTTTGTGTTCTTGTTTGCGATTCTTATAGTTGTCAATATTGGATCTTGTGTGCATTTGTGTGTGAGTTTAACATCAAACTCAAGCGTGATTTGATCTGCTTTCTTAACAAATTGGTGCGGTGAGCGTGGATCGAGTGATCATGGCGTCTACTAAGTTCGATGTTGAGAAATTCACTGGACATAATGATTTTGGTTTGTGGAGACTAAAGATGAGAGCTCTGTTGGTGCAACAAGGATTTTTGGATGCACTAGATGAATCAACCATCGACAAAGATATGGATGAGAAGGCAAAGAAGATGGTGCTTGAGAAAGCACATAGTGCTATCATCTTGAGCCTGGGTGACAAAGTGCTTCGACAAGTGTCAAAGGAATGATCTGCAGCAGGGGTGTGGCTCAAACTTGAAAGTCTATACATGACTAAGTCTCCGGTAAATCGTCTCTACTTGAGACAAACTCTGTATTCATTCAAAATGGATGAATTCAATAAGTTGATCTTAGATTTAGAGAATATTGAAATTTCTTTAGATGAAGAAGATCAAGCTCTGTTATTATTGAGTTCTTTACCTAAATCACACAGTCATTTCAAAGAAACTCTCATCTATGGTAAAGAATTTCTGAGTTTAGATGAGGTGCAATCTGCTTTGAACTCTAAGGAGTTAAATGAAAGAAAGGAGAAGAAAGTCTCTGCAAATGGCAAGGGGTTGATTGTAAAGGGAAAAAATAACAAGAAGGGAGGCAAAGGTGACAAAAAGAAAGATAAGAATCCTCAAAATGATGGTAGTAAAGATAAGAAATGTTATCACTGTCATAAGAAGGGTCATATCAGGAGGTTTTGTCCAGAGAGATTGAATAAGAAGGGATCTGAAAAGCAAAAGACTCCAGGTGATGCAGCTGTAGCATCTGATAGTCATGATTCAGGTGACGTACTCATGGTTTCTACAAAGAATCCAGAGAAATAGTGTGTCATGGATTCAGGGTGTTCATTTCACATGGCACCCATGAAACACTGGTTTGAAGAGTTTGAACAGGTAAATGGATGTATTGTTTTGCTTCGTAACAATGAACTATGCAAAGTAACTGGTATTTGATCCATAAGGTTCAAGTTACATGATGGTTGTGAGAGAATTTTGAAGGAAGTCAGATATGTACCTGATCTTAAGAGTAACTTGATCTCACTTGGTAAGTTGGACAAGAAAGGCCTCAGGTTTGATTGTAAAAATGGTATTCTGAGAGTCTTCAGTGATCATAAAGAAGTCATGAAGGGTTTGAGAAAAAATGACTTGTATACACTGATTGGAAGTGTAGTTCAAGGAGCAGCATCTCCTCCAGTAGCATCAAAACTCACAAACACAGAGTTGTGGACAAAAGGTTAGCTCATGTGAGTGAGAAAGGTGTACTGGAATTAAGTAAACAAGGCTTGCTAGGTAAAGAGAAACTTGAGAAGTTGGCTTTCTGTGAGAATTGTGTGTTTGGCAAAGCACACAAGACAAGTTTCTCAGCAGCTCAACACAGAAGAAAATGGAGCCTAGATTACATTCATGCTGATTTGTAGGGTCCTTCAAGGACTCCATCACATTCTGGAGCAAGGTATTTCTTGTGTATAGTTGATGATTACAGTAGAAAGATATGGGTTTATACTCTCAGAACAAAGGATGAGGTGTTCAAGACTTTTAAAACATGGTTAACTTTGGTTGAAAACCAGATAGAAAGGAAAGTTAAAAGGTTAAGAACAGACAATGGATTGGAGTTTTGCTCTGAAGAATTCAATGAATTCTGCAAAGATCATGGCAGAGGAAGGCACAGAACTGTAGCAGGCACACCACAACAGAATGGTCTTGCTAAAATTTCAATAGAACTATCCTTGAACGAGTTAGATGTTTGCTGCTAAGTGCAGCATTGCCCAAGGTGTTTTGGGCAGAAGCAGTTGTTACTACTGCTTATCTGATCAACAGTTGTCCTTCATCAGCTATAGGAATGAAAACTCCAGAGGGAATGTAGTCAGGTCATGCACCAAACCTGAGTATTCTCAAAGTATTTGGATGTGTGGCTTATGCACACATCAAGCAAGACAAACTTGAACCAAGAGCTATAAAATGTATGTTTATAGGTTATCCTGAAGGAGTGAAGGGCTATAAACTATGGTGTTTAGAAGCTGGCCACAGAAGATGTTTTGTGAGCAGAGATGTTGTGTTTAGAAAAGATGAGATGGCTCACAAAACCAGCAACTCAGGTGGAGCAGAGGTGAAGATACCAACAGAATCAGAGAAAACAAGAGGAAATCAGATTGAGGTGGAGTTGTCTAGAACTGATACTCAAGCAAATGAATGGATATCTGATGAAGAGGATGGTATTGAACAACCCGACACTCCCACACAACAACCAACTATAGATCAAGCTGAAACTGATCAATATATGCTTACAAGGGACAGAACAAGGAGGCAAACAAAAGCTCCAGTCAGGTATGGTTATGCTGACTTACTTGCATATTTATTAGTTGCTGCAAGTGAGGTTTTGGATGAAGAACCACAACATTATAAAGATGTCATAGCTAGAAATGATAAACATAAATGGTTGGAGGCCATGAAGGATGAAATGAAATCCTTGAGGGTAAACAACACCTGGGAACTAACTCAGAAACCTCCTGGTGCTAAGGTTGTGAGTAGTAGGTGGATTTCCAAGAGAAAACTAGGTATACCAGGTGTAGAAGAAGGAGATATAAATCAAGATTGGTAGCCAGAGGGTTCACACAAAGAAAAGGGATAGATTACAATGATGTATTCTCTCTTGTGGTGAAGCATAGGTCTATCGGGCTGTTACTCTCTTTAGTTGTTAAGTATGACTTAGAACTTGAACAACTTGATGACAAAACTACATTTTTGTATAGAGAGCTTGATGAAACCATTTTGATGAAACAACCCGAGGGCTTTAAGATGAAAGAAAAGGGAGATATGGTTTGCAAGCTGAACAGATCATTTTATTATTTGAAACAATCTCCAAGACAATGGAACAAGAGATTTGATGAGTTTATGAATCGAGTCGGATTCTTGAGAAGCAAGTATGACAAATGTGTCTACTATAAATTCACAGCTACAGAATTTTCTTATTCTACTGTTATATGTAGATGATATACTTATTGCAAGTAACAGTACAAGGGAAGTAGATGGAATGAAGAAGAACTTGAGCAGTGAATTTGAGATGAAAGATCTTGGTGAAGCGACCAAGATACTTGGCACGGAAATCAGAAGAAACAGGTTAAGAGGAGTGTTATATCTGTCACAAAAGACTTACTTACAGAAGGTTCTTGAGAAGTTTGGCATGACAGATGGTAAAGCTGTAAACGCACCTCTGTCTCAATAGTTGAAACTAAGTAGTGAGCAATCACCTTTAACTGAAGAAGAAAGGGAATCCATGCAACATATTCCCTATCCAAATGCAGTAGGATCGCTGATGTATGCCATGGTTTGCACCAGGGCTGATCTTGCATATTCAGTGAGCATTGTGAGCAGATTTATGTCATATCCAGGAAAGCAACATTGGAAGGCTTTGAAATGGATCTTGTACATAAAATGAAGTATAAACAAGTTTTTGTTTATGGTGGAGCTAAAAATCAGAGTGAAAAAGTTGAAGGCTTTGTTGACTCAGATTATGCAGGGTGTTTGGATACAAGGAAGTCTTTAACTGGATATGTATTCGCATTTTTTGGCTCTGCTGTAAGTTGGAAGGCAAGTCTGCAAAAAGTGATAGCATTATCAACCACTGAAGTAGCGTATATTACTCTCAGTGAAGCAGTGAAAGAAGCCTTATGGCTTGAAGGTATTGGCAGGAAACTGAGGTTTCAAGAGGAAACAATCACAGTGTTCTGTGATAATCAAAGTGCCATTCACTTGACGAAGAACCAGATGTATCATGCGCGCACTAAACATGTAGGCATCAAGCTACATTTTGTAAGGGAGATCCTAGCTAAGGAGGCAGTATAAGTGAAGAAGATTTACACTGATCACACTCCCTCAGACATGATTACTAAGGTCTTGTCGAACAAGAAGTGCAGCTATTGTTTGGAGTTGATCCATTTTATGGATGCTTAGCCTTGTAAAAGGCTGGTGGAGTGATGTAGATTGGATGTTCAACTGGTGAATCATGGTGGAGAATTGTGGGGTTGATACACAATTGAACGAGCTACATAAATGGTTGAAACTTGAGTTAAGAGAGCAGCTAGTAGAGTCGGGAAAAGCTGTTAGTCGTTAGCTGTTAGAAGTTAGTTATAACCGTTAGTTTGTTAGAGAGTTGAGAGCTGGTTTTGCAGCCGAATTAGAGCGCTTAGTGTATTAATTTGTTTTAGTTCAGATCTTTTGCATTGTAACACTTATCACTTCAGCTAAAAACTCTCTGTAAACGTTCTTTGATTTCGTTGAATAAAATTGGTAGAAAACTCCCTTGGATGTAGGCTGTGATTCGGTTAATCACAGTTCGAGCCAAGTAAAATCTTTGTGTTCTTGTTTGCGATTCTTATAGTTGTCAATCTTGGATCTTGTGTGCATTTGTGCGTGAGTTTAACATCAAACTCAAGCGTGATTTGATCTGCATTCTTAACAGAAGATTCGCCTTTTGAAAATACCTTAATAATGTGTTAAATTATTTAATTTACAAGTTTTTAATTTATTCTTTTGGCAACATTAATGCATAAGATAGCTTAATCACCCTCTGAAAATGACTTCATCATTGTAGTTATATTTTCATTTGTGTTTCATGTAACTTAAAACTACGTTTTTTTTCACTTATATCAAATATTTTCTTCATTTAATATAAGTTGTAGTAAGAACAATCTCTGGAAGGCCTTAGTAAGAACCAAAATAGGTAAGTTTATTAACTATCTAATATCTTTGTATTTTACTTTTTAAAATATTGCTTATATAATATAATCAATATGAGTTTACCCTCGAACAGATCCCGCGGGCAGAAAATGAGGAAGCCGATACCTTATCCCGAACAGCTACAGGCATGCTTCCTTTCGGAACACGACAAGTAACCTTCCTTTCTATCAACTCGTCACAGAAAAGTCATGTAGCAATAGAGGTGTTAAATCTGGAAGAATGAGATCGAAAAGGGTGGATGACTGAGGTAAGAACATACCTACTGAATCCGGAGAAATATGAACACAACGGAGAATCGGGAAAAAGGGCTGCCCGATTCTTTGTGAAGGACGGAGTACTATACAGGAAGGGATTCTCGCAACCTTACCAGCAATGCCTGGCCGAAGAAGAAGCCACGGAGGTGATGAGAGAAATACATGGGGGGAGTTGTGGAAATCATAGGAAGAAGCCTCGCCCAGAAGATACTCCGACAAGGATACTTCTGGCCAACCATACAGAGAGACGCTAAGGCATTTACGCGGTAGTGCGTGCAGCGCCAAAAGCACGCCTCCATGTCCCACTTACCCGCGACTGCTTGGGAGCCCAACCTCGTTCCTTGCCCTTTTGACAAGTGGGGCATCGAAATCGTGGGACCTCTGATACATGAACGAGGACAGAAGAAGTATCTCCTGGTGGCTGTGGACTACTTCACGAAGTGGGTCGAAGCAGAGCCGATGGCGCAGATCACTTTCGCAGATGTTATTAACTTTCTTTGGCGTAACATCGTCTGTAGATTTGGAGCACCCCGGATCTTGGTCAGCGACAACGGGTTGCAATTCACTAGTGACCAACTTGCAAAATGGTGTGAACATTGGAAAATTCAGCGTCGCTTTACTTCCGTGGGGTATCCCCAATCAAATGGCCAGGTTGAGGTCACGAACCGCACTCTGATCCAGGGACTAAAAGCCCGTCTCTTGGCGTATCAGGGAAAGTGGGTCGAGGAAATCCCAGGCCTGTTGTGGGCATACCAAACCACTGCCAGATCTTCCACCGGCGAGACCCCGTTCAGTTTGGCTTATGGTCACGAGGCGGTTATACCAGTAGAAATAACCACACACAGCTGGAGAGTACAGGAGTACGAGGAAAACAACAATGGCGAGAACATGCTCCTGGAGATGGACCTCCTCGAAGAACACCGACAACAAGCAGCGCTTCAGAGCACTCAGTACACGGCCCGCATGGCAAAATACTTCAACAAGCGAGTGAGAGACCGAATATACCAAGTTGGAGAACTAGTCCTACGCAGAGTAGGGGCGTCAAAAGCTGTGGGAAAATTGGACCCTACGTGGGCGGGGCCCTTCCAAATATCCCGCATCCTGGGGGCGGGCACATATCAGTTGCGGAGTATGGAGGGTCGCACCTACCCACGCTCTTGGCATGCCTTGAACCTCCGGAAATTCTACCCTTAACCTACCGCTTACGAGACAGAGGCGACGCTTCCCTTTGGAAAAACGAGGGGCAAACCGAGCCCAGGTAAATAAATAAACCTCGTAAGTGTTAATTACTAGCCCGTTTATTCTATCTACTTAACCTCATGTAATTTAGAGAACTACGTGCGGCTTGATTCCCAATTTTACCACAAGGGATACGTAGGAAGCTCGGAAGTCACTCGAGTTCAACCCCAAAAAATAAAAATAATATATGTACACCACACACAAGCGCGAAGATAAACTGACGATGCAGGTACAGAAAGTTGAAAGATTTCATTAGAAATGAGTGGGTTTTTCATAGTAGGGGACGAAGCCCCTACGAACCACTTTGCCCACCACCCACTCGTGAAGCAGGCAAAGTCCAAAAAAGACAAAAACAACAAAGAAAGGGGAGAAAAAACAAAAACTATTGGCCAATCGCAGCCACTACTCTACTCTACCAACTAAGGCCACTAGGGGCCACCATCGTTCCTCATCCTCCTCAACGATCCTCGCGGCGACGCTTTTCGACCCAGATAGCTGCCCTCTGTTCCTCCTCCATCATCTCCCTGATAATCCGCTCGGGAGGAGGGCTCCTTGATCCACCCGGAGGGTCGGCTGGCATCAGGAAAGTCGCAGCAGCAGAAGCAGCAGGCACAACGGGGGCAGCAGGAACTGAGGTGCGACTCCTAGGACGTTGGGGCTCGACCCTCGAATGACGAGACATGTCAAACGAGGGGATCACCAAGTTCGGGGGCACACCAAGGAGTTGGTACACAACGCTCATGCACAGGTCGTAACCCATGCCCTGAAGATCTTGATGTCGTTACCGTCGATAACCTTGGTAAGCTTCATATTTTGAGTTGCGCTGGTACGCTAATTTTCGCTCATATTCAGCCCGAGCCGCATCCACCTCTGCTTGCTTTCGGGTCTCAAACTCTACCCTCAGAGTCTGCGCCCTCACCAGTGCCGCCTCCACTTCGGCCAGTTGCGCCTCAGACCGCGCCAGATCCTCCTGCAAACCATCCACCAAACTTCGCGAGTCCTCCTCCATCTCCCTCAGATTCTTCGCCTGCTCCGCCAGGAGGCGTTCCCTTAGCCTCGACTCCTCCAGTGCAGCCCGAAGCGACGCCACCTCGTCCCTCAACTTCGAGGATTCCTCTTGCTAAATCCCCCGGGCTTCCTCCAGCTCTTCGCGGTATCTCTCCACCACTCCCTGATGGAGGTGAGCCATCGCCTGGGCTCCCTGTACCCGTTGGGAGTCACGAGAGGAAAGGATCTCCTGAGTGTCCAGTTCCCGCGCCACGAACAACATCTGAACAAGGAGAAGATAAGTAAAAGAGAAATATGCGCAGAGACCTTCGGAAGAGGAAAAAAGAGGTTAACTTACATCCAGGACGCTGCGGGATAGGCGAGCCAGCAGATGGGCATTGTCCTCCTGACCAAGGCGTCCTCGCTCCTTGGGCTCCAGGAACCCATCCACCCAATCCCGGAGACTCTCGGGGATGAAGACAGATTGAGGCGGCAGAGGACCCCTACTCGTCCCCTCACCCGAAGGAATTACAGGGGTCGGGGACGGCGAAGCATTGGAAGCCTCGGGTTCAACGGAAACCTCGGGCTCAACAGAAGCGGTCGGATCGGCAGAGGCCGTTTTCCTAGAAGGATCATTCCCCGACCCGCCTCCTGAAGAGCCGAGGGGGAGATCGTTCATGAAGTGATCACGGCTCGGAGTGGCAATGACCTCGGGAGTATGGCTAGACGGAGAAGGAGAAGAAGCCGTATCATTCTCCGAGGAAAGGGGATCGAGAGGAGCAACCGGACTAACCCGACGTCGTTCAGAAGTGGCCTGCCCCTCGGAGGGAGGAGAATCGTCGTCCGAAGGAATCACCTGAGCAGCATCCGTAGAGGAATTTTCCACGACATGCGTGGTCAACTCAACCCCTATCAAAACATTGTAAGGAAAAATCAATATCGAATCAATAAAGCGGCCACGATGCTAAAAGGGAGAAAAAAGAAAACCTACCGAAAGGAGTGCCTCGTCCCAACTGGACACCAACTCTGTCAATGAAATCTGATCCGCTCTGGAGACCCACCATTATCATAGCTTGAGGGCGCTCAAGGATCATCATTGAATCGTAAGTGGTCGAAAAGAACCCTCGGCGATCTAGGAATCTGGTATCCGAAGTAGGGTTAAGAGCATCCACGTAACTCACGCCCCACCGGGTGGATACGGCCCATTGCCCACTTTGGAGGCGAAGAAAGAAGTAGCGGCTCCGCCAATTGCGATTGGTGGGGAAACCGGTCGAAACACGAGCCAAGAAGATGTTCACAGATTGACGAGCTATCAGTTGGAAAAATGGATAGCTCTGTCTCACAGGACGAAGGGCGAAAGCCCCGAACAAGATGGTAGGAGTCATGGGGATGTTGCGATAATAGCACATAAGAGTAAAACCTACCAGGCATCGGTAGGAGTGGGGGACTAGTTGAATTGGACAAATTGCAGAAAATTGAACACGAGGGCCAGGAAAGTATGAAAAAAGCGGCGGAGTCCATTGTGGACTTGATCAGAGTAAACAGTTAGAAAACCGGCAGGAGGATTAAAGGCTCGTTCATCAGGGGTCGGTACCCTCACCTCCATGTCGAGGATGCCGTACTGATTCAGCAACGTTTGCATTGTCTCGACCGTCTCAATGGAGGGAGTTGAACCCGCACGCCCTGCACCCAACATCTGGAAGGGATGGACTTCACCGGCTACCAGTTGGAACCCCTCCTAAGGAGCATCATATGGAGCCCGGTCAGAAAAAGCGGCAACAATACCGTCGGCAGCGGGATCATGAAGGATAAAGCCTTCATCTGCCACCAAGGGTTGGCGAGCGGCAGCGGCAAGGGGAAGCCACTGCCCTTGAACTGCGGCGGATGCGAGAAGGCCCGACACTCGCCGGTTGAACGGCAGGGGGACTAGGAAATTGAGCAGTGGGAGGTAGACTAGGAGGCTGAGGAAAGGTCAACAGAATCTCGTCGGATGACGATTCGGCAGACTCAAGAAAGTTTCTGGAGTAGGAAGATGAAGAAGAAGACATCCTGCAGAAAAGTTAGAAGGCAAGAAGATCAAATCTGCTGGAATAGGGAAGATGAAGTGACGAAAAAAGGTAAGTAAACCTGTCTATTTATAATCCCTGAGGCGACGTTTCAGTTTAGGCGGGAATATGCAAAACGCCGAATATGAAACATAAGTGAAAATTGTTACCACCCCGATCACCAATAAGGGGTGCTAACGGAGGACACATGGCGATCATATAGAACCATCTGCCATTAATGTGTCTTTTCGAGGCACTCATGATGACAGAAGGATTTTATGCGTGCAAAAGTAAATAACATCTAGGGTAGCACGACAACCGAGATCACAGGACGGGACGGGACGTATTGGTCGAGAAAAGCGACAGATCATAAACCGCCAAAATTGAAAAGGGTCCTCGAGCCGTTATGACTTCTCCGAGAAGTTAGATTAAAATGACTTCACAAACCGAGACAGCTTTTCCAAGAAGCCATATCAAAAAGGTTCTTCGAACCGTTACAACTCACGAAAAGGCTCCTCGAGCCGTTACAACCGTTGATGAAATTGCCTTGAAGACCTTAGGAAAAAGATTGATCGGTTCGGGTAGCGTTTCGAGGGGTTACATCAAACCCCGCTCTACGAGGTGTCCAGTTGAGCCTTTGAGCACCACACGTACTTCCGAGAGGAAAAACAACAACCTTCGTCAAAACACGCAATGAGGGGCTAAGGGTACACCCTGTTGACCAGCAAAAAACCCTTTAGAAGTATCATGAGTTGACTTGCTCCTTGTCATACGGCTTGAGGGTTTTAGCCAAATGCTCTCTAGAGGTGTCCCGTTGAACCTCCGAGCCAAACACGCGTCCTTCCGAAGGAAAAAACAACAACCCTTGTCGAAACACGCAACTAGGGGTGAAGGATACCCTGATGACCGGCGACCGTCCCTTTAGGAGTATCATAAGTTGACTTGCTCCTTGCGATACAACTCGAGGGCCCTAGCCAACTGCTCTAACGAGGTATGAACCTCAGAGCCCCACGCGAACAACGCAACTTGGCGACCAATTTCTTTAGGGGTATCACGGGTCGACTTGCTCCCTGTAATACACCTCGAGGGTCATAGCCACACAACTCCTGGGAGCTTTAACGGGAACCCGAGGAGCCCCGCTCGTACTTCCAAGGAGTAAAACAACAATCCTTGTCGAACCACGACACGTGGAGCAGATGTGCTCCCACGATTGTTTTATCCTCGAAACCCTACCCAAACTGATAATTTAACAGAAAAACGGGCAAAAGAAGACACATACGAAGACCTCCAAAAAGAATATTTTATTAAACTCGAAGCTGTTACAACTACAAGAAGAAGAAAATACAACACAGGAGGCCTACGACTCTACTCCTCATGGGAAGGCCGCTTGCCATCCCTGACCAACCTACGACGCGCCTCCAGCGTCGGAACATCGTCGTCGACTTCCGAGGCCCCGATCGTAGAGGGCACCTGCAGAGTGGTCTCCGTTGCCCGAGGAGCAGGAACGTCAGCAGGTCGGGAGCTCGAAGGACCAGGGCCAGTAACCAACGGCCCGCCAGCCATGATCTCTGCAGCCATTGCCCGCCCTTCTCGCCCTCGTCTCAGGAGAAGAACCCAGGGAGGCTGCTCCTCCAACCTCAGGGATGACGATTTGCATGGAAGAAAGCCTAGCCTGATCGGCTTCGAGGATTGCTTGCCACTCGGAAGGGCTCGGAGGGGAGCCCGGTGGTATATCCACCGACATATCGATCTCTTTCGGAGATAGGGTCGTCAGGTTAGCCCCAGGTACGATCCAGTTCTTTATTTTTAATTGTTGTATGGACCCCTTGTACCCAACCATGACCAGGGCGGCGAACACCTTCCGAAAATAACCATGATGGAGGGGGGAGCCGATGTATCGAATGATACGCTCGAATGCGTCCCGCCGAGCCTTCTCAACAATTTGCCCTCAGAGCCCCTAGGTGACCCACCGGACCTCTTCGCCGCCCGATCGTCTATGGTGGCCCGACATTCCTCCAACTCCCCTCAAAGGGTCTCCGTGGATGCCACCGCCTTCGTATGCCCCACCTCAGCCTCCTTCAGTAGCCGGGAGGTCGTTTCCAGGTTGTCCTTCAGAGCCACCAGCTCCAAAGCAACCTCGTCCCTCACTCCCTCAACGACTCGAAGCCGCTCTTCCGCAAGGTCCCGAGCCTCTTTCAACTAATTTGCGTAGGTTTCCCATTCGCGACACCTTTTTGTCGTAGACTCAAGAGCGACCCGAGCCTCCTGCAGTTTGGGCTGGACCTGAGAATGATCCGACCTCAACCTCTCCAAATCCTCCCGCGCTGGAAGATCAAGAGCAGCGGATTCCAACTCCGCCACCCGACCTTCAAAATTCTGGATGTAATCCAGCAACAAAAACTGGCAGGCACTAAACTGCAAAAGAAAAGAAGAAAGGATCAAAGGTGGGAAAGAGTAACATGGGGCAAGACGAAGGAAAAAACAAAAGACTTACATCAACCGCCTCATAACCTATCTGATCCTTCAACAATTGGATCCCTCGATTCCGGAGCGATACAACCTCAAGAAGGTCCATCGCTTGTCCCAGTTGGGCGAAGCCGCCACCTACGCCACGTAGTTTCTCCACTAGGGAACGCTCAACGGGACCAGAACAATCCAACTGATCTACCGCCATCTGTGAAGAAGTCCCTTTTACACGGGTCTCCACCCAGTTACCAGCCCCATCATCCCGAGCATGTGCCTCCTCCTCTAGCCTTCCACTTCCTGCTAGCGACCTCAACAGGTCGACCTCTTCTTGCCTGGGTGCCACGTCAGGTGCAGGGCTAGAGGAGGTCACAAGGGAGCGCGCGCCCACGCCTTCGGACGGACCCACTACAGAACCCACCAAACCATCATTGAGAGTTGGGAAAGAAGGTTCGGACCCATCAGTCTCCCCCGACCCTCGACCAGAGGAGCAGCCCCAGTATCCTTCTCGGCAGGTTCGGAAGAAGGGTGCGAAGAAGGATCCCGAGGAGGAGAGGCCTGAGAAATCAAAGCCACCTCATGCACTAAGGGAGTGGCGGCAAGACTGCTCAGGTCGAAGGAAGCAGGCAAAGGTTCACGAACCCAGGCAAAGCCAGCATTAGGCCTCAGAACGAAAGAAGCAGGGTCGTGAAAGACTTCGAGGTCGTCCTCTTGAAGGCTGTGAAAGTCACCAAAATATGGCAGGCCTGAACTCACCTCACCGCTCGCTTCGGGAACAGAACGAGGGGATGTAATCGGTTCCCCACTAGGAGCAGGCAGTGATGGAGGAGACGATGAGGGTTCCTCGACCCTGGTGGCCACAGTTGACCGGGAAGAAGTGGCCTTTCCTCGGGTAGACCTACTTTCCCTAGGTACCCGGGAAGGTACCTCCGTATCCGTAGCTGCCTCCGCCAAAGGAGACACCAGAGAACCTAAAAGCGTTGACCAGAAATACGAAGGAAGAATCAGTATACGAAGGAAGCAGAAGATAAGAAGTAGCAAGGGCAAAGCACTTACAGAATTCAGAATCCTTATGCAAATCCGGAAAATGGGCTGAACGAGCCCCTCCCTGAAGAGCACAAAGCTCGAACAGCCTTGAAATCTTAGTCAGTTTCATGACGTGGTACTTCACCCGGAAATACCCCTCCTCCTTCATCTGGAGCCGAACCTTCTCATGGTGAGAAGAATCCAACTCCGAAGGGCCGCTCGCCCAGGTATTCGTGACCCCCAACTCTCAAAACTGCGCCCCGAGGGCTTAACAAAGAAAAAAGAAGACTTTCAACTTTTGTGGGAGGAGGAAGCGTCGGTGAGAAGTCTCTTCCCCGGAACAGCTTGGGAAGAATGAGGGGTAAAATAGAAGAAGGGCGCCTGGCCCGCACCCACATCATACAAGGCCAACAGACGTTCCGCCGTACAGGGAAGCCCTCGACTTCGACAAGTGATCTCAAACCCAGCCATGATGGAGAAGGCGTTGGGCGTCAACTGGCTCAAGCAAAGCCCTAAGGCTTTGGCCACCTCTTGGAAAAAGGGCGGCACGAACATACACCACCCCGCGTTGATTTGAGGAAAGTAGATGGTCAAAAAGTCGTCTGGGGGACTATTTGCTCGGTCCGAAGGCTCCAGGATCAGCACCGCCACATTTTCCTTCGCCACATTGTGCTTGGCGAGAAAGTTGTCAACGGAGGCCTGAGTCACAGAGCTGGCAATGTCACTCACGCTCACAGCCTGCTTCTTTGACGCCGTTCCTTTCTCAAGAATGGTGGAAACAGCAGTACGCTTGCCCCGGCGGGTAGCCGGAGGAGAAGAAGGCATCGATCGAGATGGAGAAACGGGAGGAGTAGAACTAGAGGTAGTGGCGGCGGCAGTCTTAACAGACGACATGATCACGATGAATAAAGGAGAGCAGAGAAGATAATGGTTGCGAAAGAGAAACAGAGAAGGCAAAAAGGCTATAAGCCCTAGGAACCGTAGCGCAAGAGACCTAAATAGATGGGCAAAAAGGCGGTATAATTCCCGCTCATTACCCCAGAGCAGCAGGTGGTGACACGTGTCACTCAGCGTACGGGGGAAGTTTTAGGAATCTCGAGAAGTCAGGGAGTGAGACAGACGCGCGATCAGGATTTCCCGACCCTGATAAATGTTACAATATATCCTATATCGTGCCAACCCCTCATTGAGCCAACGAGGGGGGGGGGGGTTGTATTCTCCATGTGCAAGTACAACCTCCTTAATCGTTAAGCAAAAACAACCGCCTCCTCTCGCCAACCAAAGGAGGGGGTCAGATGTCAGCTTTGACATCATCTTCCACTATCCAAATGCGTTGTCGCCTCCACAGGGCTCGACCGCCTTGCTTCTCCAATAAAGAGCGAGGGTTTGGGGGTCATAAGATGTAACCGGAGCACGGCATGCACCGAGGGTAACATGCAAACACCACGTGCCCTATCCTACGAAGCCTACTCCGACATCACGTGCCTATTTCCTCCCAGACTCAGGAACTCCACGTACCCTACTCTACGGGGACACGTAAATACCCTATTACCCTCGAACCTGCATGCATGCGGACACGTGCCCTCGGTAAAGTTACATCTATGCCCTCCGCCTTGCCCTATAAATAGGGAAGCAGGTTAGTCATAAAGGTATCACAGCCAAGCACATCTCATCCCACCTGAGATCACACAGTTCCCAATATAAGCGTAGAATAGCCCCACCTAGAGAGAGAAAGAGCGGAGCACGAGCAAAGAAGGTCGGAAGAGTTCGAGCCTCGGCCAGGGAAGCAGTTTGAAGGGAGATCGTGCGAACGGAGCCCGACCCAAGGGTCGTGGATAGTTGCAGCCGAAGGCTCCCCCAACGGAGTTTTCACCCCGCCAGGAGCTTGCCGAATCAAATATCATCTTAGGTCGGGACCGGCGTGCGAACGGCCTCGTTGACAGGCACGGCGATCCAGGGGCGTCATCAGTAAAATTTTGAGAATCACGTGATGGTAAATACTTTAGTTAAATACTAAAGTCCCTTGAAGTTCTTGTCACGAATATTCCATCTATTACAATCATTTCTGAAGCACTAATATATTAAAAACCAACTACTCCAAGCTTATATTTTCTTAAAGAGTCTCACGAAGTCAAACGATGGAACAGGAGAATGGTTTTAAAATAATCAAGAGTATGTATATATAAATCAGAATATGTGATTATACATTATTTGGTGTGTGGATAGGCCTAGAAATCGGTGGACGAGGGAACAGCGGAATGGCTTTACACACGTATATATGATGTATATATGAATTATTATAAGATTTCAAAGTGCATATGTGCGTAAATATGTATGGATAAAGGGGTATGATGCGTGTACCAACATATTATATAATATTAAACACATGCCGAGCAGCAAGGGCGAGAACAGTTGAATCAAAAAGAACATAGCATACAGTCCATAAGCTCGAATTGATATATGCGTGTGTGTTACGGACTAATTTCATTTGCGACAACAAAATACAGCTGATCGTAGCAAGAAGAGTGACAGTACTAGTTTAACAAAAAATGTGTGAACCAACTACTTACGTGTTAATCCTTAATTCGCAGACTTCATAATTATATTTTCATTCTCAATAACCCCACAATCCGACCGACTCTACCCCACCAAATCAATTCATTAAAAAGCACATATACCGCGAATTAGCCACGCCTTTTCTGCTGAGTTATTTTTCCTTTATAAGGCATCTCTTTTTCAAAACAATTCCAAATTAAGAAGCCTTATAAATCTTCTGTTCCCCACACCCCCCACAAAATAAATGTGCGACATTTGATTCCAACAAAATTCTTAGTACATGGCGGGTCAAAATCATTATCCCACATCGAACTGTTTAACAATAGTACCACCCTATGGAGATCCGGAGGACCAACCCCCCATTGATCCTCAATCAAACACGTGGCATCACCAAAGTTCATCAAACCTCCCTCCACCACCACCACCACCTTCTGCCACCATTGCCTCCCCGACATCCGGACGGCACCCCGTGTACCGCGGAATCCGTTGCCGAGGTGGAAAATGGGTGTCGGAAATCCGGGAGCCCAAGAAAAGCTCCCGCATATGGCTCGGCACGTATCAGACACCCGAAATGGCGGCTGCGGCCTACGACGTGGCCGCGCTGGCACTCAAAGGTCCTGATGCCGCGATAAACTTCCCCGACTGGGCTCCGTATTATCAGGTACCGTATTCTCACTCCGCTAGCGATATACGTGCGGCTGCTGCTAGTGCTGCTGCTGCAAGAGCTCCGCCAAACAGTGGACATCAAATTGTGGCAATGCCTCAAGCTGATCAAGCTTCCAGTAGTGAGTTTGTGGACGAGGAAGCATTGTTCGACATGCCGAATTTGCTCGTGGACATGGCGGGGGGCATGCTCGTTAGTCCGCCGCGTATGACATCCGCGGCCGAGGATGAGGAGGATAACTATTCAAGAAACGACAACCTTTGGAGCTACGATTGAGCAAAGATTTTGGTGAGAAAAGCAGATCATGAAAGTCGGCATTATATACAATAATGTGTTACCTTTTAAGTAGTACTATATATATAAATGTTGTACTACGTGGTTGGATTGCTCATTGGTGATGACCACATTGGTTCTTTCGCTCCTTTTTTTCCAGCTTCGTATAGCTGAGTTATGGGCTTTGTTTGGGTGCATAATTAGCATGTCTTCTGACCTTAAATCTTGTGAAGGCATGTTAAAGTATTGTTGCAGTGGTTTTTTAAGAATATTGCGCCATTCAATGGAATATGTGACATTATTGGATGGTGGCTATCACTGTGTTTTATATCTTTAAATAAAATTATAATAATTAGTACTATGAGTTTTTGTATCTTTTTCTTTTATGATTGTAATTGGCTGGTGTACTAATCCCCAGACCGTACAACTAAAAGATTTCCCAACCACTAACTGCCATTAAAATATTATGTGTCTAGGATAAATTGAGATATATCAATGTGTGTCGGACAAAATTTACCCCGAAGCAAATTAAATGTTGTATTGAGATCAAATGCAATTTGTGATTGAATTTGATTCTAATAAATAAATGAGATAACTTTGAGACGATTGAGCGACTTCGAAGATATAGGTGTGTGAATTGTAATTGTTTTAGGAAAAATGAATGAGACTTGTCCTATGTGTAAAAAGTTTTATATTTGATACAGTATATCATAAAACATAAGTCAAGAAAGTTTAGTTAACTACTCCTCGTTCCTTTCTGCAGGAATTGGAAAGTAGAGTATTTGATTTAGTGAAGTATGGAAAGTAGCTCTACGTGATAGCTCCTCGTTCCTTAAAAATAAGAGATCCAGTGATTATATTGCGCGGCCCAGTGATAGCTCTACGTGGAAAGGAATGGTGAGGTGTTTGGCGTTAATGGCTCCGTTTATTAGGTGGAGAATCGGCAATGGAGAAAGCATCTCGTTTTGGTTTGACAACTGGTTAGGGGGGTCCGTCTTTGTGAGGTTGTACCGCAAATTAATTCTTCGGAGTTTGGATTGAAGCTGTTTGAAGTTCTAGATGAGTACGGCCAGTGGGATTTCACTAGAGTTACTTCTTATATTCCAGAAAATTTGCGGCAAAAAATACATGAATTTTCAAGTGGTGTTGAGAGCGGAAGATGATCAAAGGATTTGGAGTGAAACCTCAAATGGACAGTTTTCCTGTTCAAGTGCTTATAAAGCCTTCCATCGTACTTATACTCAAGCCCGGAATGTTATAGCACGTCTGGATTGGATTTGGCGATTGCCATGTAGTCATAAGTTCAAGTTTTTCATTTGGTTGGCGGCTCAAAATAAACTTGCGACAAACCAACTAAGGAAAATTTGTAGAATGACAAACGACTCGTCGTGCGGTTTATGTTGTGGTATAGATGAGTCCATGCTCCATATCCTACGGGATTGCAAATTAGCAAGGAAAATCTGGGTTAGATTAATCCCTCGTCAACATGGCAGAGCTTTTGTGGAGATAGTGTGGAACAATGGCTGCGGATTAATTTGCTGAATTCGAAACCAACTTGCGAGCTCTTTAACACCATTCCATGGAACGTTATCTTTGCAGCGAGTATCTGGATCATTTGGAAAGCGTGCAACTCTCCGGTGTTTAAAGAAAAAATGGACAAAGTAAGTGAGGTTTTGTTCCAGATTAAAGTCCTCGTTAACGATCTCATGTACGTGCATAAAGAGAGGAACACGGCAAGAATGCAAGGATGGACTAAACCGAGAGAATGGTGGTTTAAGCTAAACGTGGATGGCAGTGTTCGTAGTTGGCAAAATGAGGAATCCGCAGGGGGTGTTTTACGTGATGAGAAAGTGTTATGACAATGGGGATTTGTGATGAAAATTCCTCAACCGGCGATTCTTGAAGCAGAGATTGAGGCAATCGTATAGGACTAAAGTTGGCATGGGAGAAGCGTATCCCACAAATAGAGGTGGAAACGAATTCTAAAGAAGCGTATTCCCTGATTATGGAGGAATCCACGACGAACCATCCGCTTGTGCAGAAAATTGAGGAGTGTAGAATGTTGCCACATAAACCTTGGAACCACAAGTTTCGTTGGATTGATAGGATGAAGAATCGACTCGCTGATGCTGTTGCTAAATTGCAATGTTACGGATCAAGGGCCTAGCATGTTGCTAACTCCCCCAAGATCTATTTTATCTATTTTAGATTTAGATGTAGTCTGAGGACTTCTGCTTTCTTTTATTACCAAAAAAAAAAAGTAAGAAAAGTAGAATATTCTTTTTATTATTTAAGGATTGTAAATCGTTTAGGAAAGTAGATTTGTTTAGTTTGGAACGACATCTGTGATTAAGGATCAAATGTCATTGAGGGATTCTCGTACACTATTGGTGTGGTATGACTTCCCTATAAAAGCTTTGTACATATTATGTATATATATATTAACACAACAATATATATGAATATTTTCTCTGCCTTAAAATCTGACATGGTACCAGAGCCAGTCTTTTCTTGAGGGCTGGAACAAAAGATACAGAGGAAAAAGAATTCTCAGCTTGACCTAATGCAGTAAAGAATATGGTGAACCATATCGAACCACCATGAATTAAGGGGGTGGGGGGGGGGGGGGGATTTGGCTATATCTATTAAGTGGGTGATTAGCACTTTATACCCTCGTAATAGAGATCTTTGTTACTTTGCACACTTGAAATGAATAGTCAATACGTTATGCTTAAAACACCATTTACATGGTACTTTGCGCCATCAACAACATAAGATTAATTAATTGGTTAGAGGATAAAATCATCTATAAAAGAATCTCCAACTACATGGACCAGATGGATTTACTTAATTTGATATGGAGACAGTTGACATAATAACTCTTTTCAAAAACTCAATTCTCAAAATTTTAATCTTTATCAAGTTTTATTCGTTATCTCCGCCATCTTATAACTACCACCATAGATAATCAGCAGCTTTTCGATGAGTGTCACCTTAGTCATAAACCCCATCCATCATCCCAAACACGCCTCTTAAGATGGTTACTACCTCCCGTGAATTCGCAAAGTTAAACGTGAGAGCATCAGCCTATGGTAATCCCAGTTCAGCAGGTATAAGTGGCATCATTATGAATGGCACTAGTGACTTCATGTTAGTATTCTCAACCTCAGCAGGATAGTCAACCAACAACCAAGTAAAATTTTGGGTCTTACGAGATGAATTGGTATTGGCATAGCACATGCGGACTACGCAGTAGTTGCCACAAACTCTTTATTATACACATTGAATGTCTTGACTACACCTAAGAACATCAAGCTTATCTTAAGGGAATCATAATATGAGGGTGCACCTTACTAGCTTCTTATTAGTGATGGGTATTTTCAGTGACAAAGAAACAAACCACAATTACCAACATGGTGATATCTCACGTCCTTGTACGAGATCTGGGGAAACATGTTCAAATTAACTTCGACTATTTTTGTTATTTAATAAATCTTCTGTTGTCACTCGTATTTTTTTTTTTTTTTTTTTTTACTAAAACGATTATCTTGCATTAAATAAATAAGCTATGGTATTATTCAAAAAGAAAGTAATTCTCATACTATGTCTCTTGGCCACAAAACTTCTCACCTACACATTACTTCTCTTTAATAATGTTTGCATTACTAAAAGAATAATTATGTCTATTCTTTTATTTCTTCCCACATTAGCTGAATCTGTTGCTTATTTACTTTTCTTATATTTCAATAAAAGTTGTAGTCTATATATGTCTATATAAATGAAGTGTTCTATAGGGTGTAATATATATCACTTAATCAAGTGTCGCAGAGCCATCAAATCATGTCGCTATATCAATTAGTGGCATCCAAGTTCTACCTCACATGGGGTGGAACCAAGGTCACAACCACAATAATTCGGATCCAAATCAGGTTTTCAAATTCTGAATAGTGTTGAAGTATGGTCTGTAAATTGAAGCCTCCTCCATAGAAGAAAGGTATCTATGTTTGAGTGCTAGAATTCCTATATATAATTTTAAGCGTTTTTTGCAAAAATTGTCCTCTAACTTTTCTCTTTTTGCCAAATTAGTCATTTAATGATATAACTTGCAGTTTTAGTCTCCTATCTTAGCACCCTTTGCAATTTATGCCCTCAGATGACGAAATATTCTAATATTTGCCGGAAAGTGATACGCGACTTGTAAATAAGGGGATACTGGAAAACCAAATTTGCTTTGTGGACGACATTGTACTATCTATAGTAGCACCTAGCACTTAGTAATTGCAATCCTTACTAAACCTGAAAAGATTTTTATAATGATCACATCACTCAAAGAGGATTTCATAACTTTTATAACTTTTCAAAAACTATATGCATCAAACATCTGAACAAAAAGTAAAATACATTCCATAAAAATTATATAGATCTATTGTTATTACATGAAACAAGTATAGATAAATTCATTATCTTCTAACGACAAGGCCGCCAAGGAGCTTTAACAGAAAGACTCAGCCTAAGCAATGGCGCGAAGCCCACTGTTGTTAACCTTCTCCGTGTACAACTCTACGTTATTCATTAGGAACCGAGAACAATCTCAGTGCGAGTGGCACATATATGATGATCTCAGTTCTCATGGGCTGGGTCACCTTAACCTCTACCCTGTAGTATCCATCTTCGGCAAGCTCACGAGTTAAAAAGAATACAACTGAATAGAATTTTGAAAAAGAAAAAGAGAGCTCCCTGTTAATTTTATGGAAATATTAAAGAGGACTAAAATCGTAACTTGTGGAAATATAGAGGACGAAATTTGCAGTAAAAAACATAGATGACCAATTTTGTGAATGTGTCAACTTATTGGACAATTATTGCAAAAATTTCCTCATTTACAAACCATGTGTCACTTTTTTACGAATATTAGAATTTTCCCTTTGTATTCTAGTCAAAAGTTGTATAACTTTTTTAGGTGCTTTGTAAAAAGAGAAAAACTAGACAAGGATCCTGTCTAGTCAAAAGTTGTATAACTTTTTCAGGCTCCTTTTGTACTCTAAAAGTCTTTTCCTCATCATATTAATAACTGGCAACCATGTTTGTGTTCGTCTTGGGTTAGTTCGAACAGGTACACCAAGGTACTTAAAAGGAATATATTCGATTTGACAATGCAAAGATTCGACATACAGATTCAAACGCTAATTTGTCACATTTATACCAATTAATTGACTTTTATTATAATTTACCTTCAAACCCAAAATTAACTCAAAATTTCTAAGTAAACACTTTATCACCTAACATTTCGATCATTTACTTCACTAAACAAGATCGTATCATCTGCATATTGGATATGACAGACCTCACACTGATTTCTTCCAATTTTAACTCCTTGATAAAGGCTTTCCCTACTTGTTGTCTTTATCATTCCCCTAAGACCCTCTGCAACTAGAATGAACAAACAATGTGATAATGGGTAGGGGCGTACGCCGACGGGTTTGGGTGGGTTATCACCAAAAAAATGATCATACCCAAAGTTAGTGGGTTACCAATTCTTCAACAAGTGATGGCCAAGTTAATAATGAAATTATGCAGGTTGCGGGTTGCTCAGGTTGGAAGAGATTGCGAGCGGGTTGTGTTTTCTTTTTTTGAACAAAAAACGCAACAAATTATTGGTATAAAAACAACAACATCAACAACAGAAAAACTGTGCAAAAGTGTAAAAAATGCAACAGTAAATTTTCGAATAAAACAGTTACTACTATATACTCAAAAATTTCTAGTTCAACTAACAAATTATATTCTGGCAAGAAATACTACTGCAATTTCTTGCTAGATAAATCCTTAAACTTACAAGAAAATACTCATGTTATTCACTTATTACTCGAATAAAGGTGTAAGACCTAAATTTTTTCAAACAATTCTTCTCCAAAAAATTGCTAAGAACCACCTCAATTAAACCTTCGAATATTTCACAAAGTTATATTCGATAATCTAAATTCTCATAAAATAATTAATAAGAAAGTAAAAGGATAAACTGGTGAAAAAACAACAACAACATGTCGGATTCGGGTTTGGCAGGTCGACAAGTTGTGAACAACCCTAATAATGGGTCTCCTTGTTTGAGCCCTATGAAGCTTAAACTTATTCGTCGGACTGCCATTTACAAGAACTGAAGCTGTAGTTGATCTAAGACAAGAGTTCATCCATCCTCTCCACTTAGGACTGAAATCTATTTTTTCCACGACATCGTCGAGAAAGTCCCAATTGACGCAATAGTATGCTTTTTTTTCAAAATCTGCCATAAAGAGGATACCAACTTTCTTCTTCCTTTACGCCTCATTAATAATCTCATTTGTGATAATAAAGCTATCAGCAATCGACCTACCAACTTTCTGATTGCTCCTTTGAGATGACTCGTCTTATAACTTTGGTAAGTCTAAAAGCTAACAACTTAGCCAGAATCTTGTAGAGGCATCCAATTAAGGATATAGGCCTATAACATTCAGATTTTGAGGGCAATTTTTCTTCGGAATCAAGAACAAAAAGGATGGATTAAAACCTCTTACAAGTTTGCCGTTCTCATGAAATTCGTTCATAAATCTTCAAATATGGGTTATCTTTTATTATTCTTCGCATGTGTTTTCCTCAAATTCTCCTCCAAGATTCTTTATTAACTTCACTTATTTCACTGAGCTTTCTCCATTCTCATTTTTTTTCCTTCCCGTTTTCATTTTTCATTTTCTCTTGTTCTTAATTTCTTTTTTTTCCCCTCCTTTGTATCTTTTGGACCACATTTTTTTCGTTAAAGGCCAAAGTGATGTCCGATGCTGCCTCTTGTTACTGCTTAACTTACTATAATATTAAATATTGTGCTGTCATTTCATTTTATTGAGATTACTTGGTGGGCTTGCCGTCTCTTCATAGGTCAGCACATGGGCTTAAGATTAAATTGAGCCTAGACCGGCCCAAAAGCAAATATATCACTGTGAGTTTATCCGATGATTAGTGGTCAAGGAGATGAATTTGCATTAACTGATTAGCGAAAAAGGTGATGATGTCCCTTAAAGCGGTAAGAAAATAAAGGTGACGTTGTATGATAATCTTTTACAACATTCTTATCCACAAGACCACCTAAAGTCTCTCCATAAGAAAAAAAGTCCCTCATAATTTAGTTTATGGTTTTACCGATTTGACATTTTGAGTAATTCTCTTTTACGTTTTGTCTTCTGAATTTATTAAGGCCACTCGTGATGTAAGAAAATAATTTATAATAACTAGTTATGTTTGTTAGTACAACTCGTTGCTCGAAGATCACATACTTTCAAGTAGGTGACATCTCTTATGCATAAACAACTTAAGACTAAAAGTTAGGAAAAGACTCCAAATGATATAGCCTGCCCAAATGATGGAATATTGGAAGGCCCAAGAGTTGTGCTCTTCAGTTAGGACATGTTGAGCTAATTGCTTACATGAAATAATATGTGAATTTCAAAGAGATAATTAATCTTTTAACATGTCAGCCTGTTTAACCTGCAGTAAATACCTTGTTTAGAGAATTTGTTTTTTCAGACAATGAGGTCCCGTTATACATTTTGGAGCTTCGCAAAATATATTTTCCTGCCGTTTGTAATACTTCAGACGAGTACTTGTTACGCCTCTCGACTGAAATATCCATGTATTCTACAACTTAATTCTGCATAAAGTTTAAATTGTATGCCACAGCTCTTGAAAAAATTGAAGATTTTGTAAGAGAAAAGCCAAAATGAATTTTAGTTTAATTTTTTAAAAGTTGAAGTAGAAGTGATTGTAATGTCAGTGGTGTTACTTTTGGCGCAAATTTTGTTTTTTGATAGGGAAAAAGATTAAATAAAAATTACTGATAATTCATATTGCTATTTTATTGATAATGGACAACTCTATATTCTCGTCACTTTGTAAGGCGAAAAATTCCTTCAATTTCCTGAAGCGCGATATATACAATTCTTGAATGTTGAAAACAGTTTCTTCATCAATCTAAATGACAAGTTGGCAGGTGTAAATCATTTCGATCAAATTCTACTAATATATGATGTAAACTTCACACACAAAATGAATATAACAGATCCAATAACAGAACAATCAGAATCGCACACAAGAACACACAGAGATTTTTACTTGGTTCAACTGTGATCAACCGAATCACAGCCTACATCCAAGGGAGTTTCTGCCGATTTTATTCAACAATATCAGAAAGTGTTTACAGAGTGTTTCAAGATAAAGTTACAAGTGTTACAACACAAAAAACCCGAAGTGAAACGGACCTATATATAAGGAGAAAGTCGAGCTCAAATCAGCTGCAAAAACCAGCTTTTCACTCTAACAAACTCTAACGGTTTTTAACTAACTTTTAAACAGCTAACTAACAAACGGTTTTCAACCGTTTTCTTCCTGCTGTCTTCGAAGCTCTCTTCAACCAATGTTAAGCTCGTTCAATTGTGAATTAACTCTACAATTCTCCACCTTGATACACCAGTTGAACAAACAAACCAACACAACTCCTCCAGCCAGCTCCAGGCTTAAGCATTCATCAAATGAATCAGCTCCAAACAGTAGCAAAATTTTCTGTTTGGCAAAACCTTTGTGATCATATTTGAATCTGTGTGAATCTTCTTCACCTTGACAGCTTCTTTAGCCAAGATCTCCCTCACAAAATGTAGTTTTATGTCTACATGTTTGGTTCTCTCATGATACATCTGGTTTTTAGTTAAGTGAATGGCACTTTGATTATCACAGAACATTGTGATTGCATCATCTTGGAACCTCAGCTCCCTGCCAATCCCTTCAAGCCATAAGGCTTCTTTCGCTGCTTCTGTTAAGGTAATATACTCTGCTTCAGTAGTTGATAAAGCCACCACCTTCTGCAAACTTGCCTTCCAACTGACTGCAGTACCAAAAGATGTGAATACATAACCTGTAAAGGACTTCCTTGTATCCAAACACCCTGCATAATCAGAGTCAACAAAGCCTTCAACTTTTGAACTCTGATTTTCAGCTCCACCATAAACCAAAACCTTGTTAATGCTTCCCTTTATGTACCTCAGAATCAACTTTAAAGCCTTCCAATGTTGCTTTCCTGGATTAGACATAAACCTGCTCACAAAACTCACTAAATATGCTAAGTCAGGACTGGTACAAACCATGGCATACATCAGTGAACCTACTGCATTTGCATAAGGAATTTGTTTCATGAACTCCTTTTCCTCCTCAGTTACAGGTGCTTGCTCACTGCTCAATTTCAGCTGTTGAGACAAAGGTGTGTTTACAGATTTAGCATTTGTCATGCCAAACTTCATAAGAACTTTCTGTAGATGAGTCTTATGTGACAAATATAACACTCCTTTTGACCTGTTCCTCTTGATCTCCATGCCAAGTATCTTGGTTGCTTGACCAAGATCTTTCATCCCAAATTCACTGCTCAAGTTTCTCTTCATTCCATTTACCTCTTCTGTACTATTGCTTGCAATAAGTATGTCATCCACATATAGTAGTAAAATAAGAAAATCTTCTGTAGCTGTGAATTTATAGTAAACACAATTATCATATTTACTCCTAGAGTATCCAACTCGATTCATAAACTCATCAAATCTCTTGTTCCATTGCCTTGGAGACTGTTTCAAACCATATAGAGATTTCTTCAGCTTGCAAACCATATCTTTCTTTCCTTTCACCTCAAACCCCTCAGGTTGTTTCATCATGATAGTTTCTTCTATCTCTCCATATAGAAAAGCAGTTTTGACATCAAGTTGTTCTAGTTCTAAGTCATACTTAGCAACTAATGAGAGTAGAAGTCTGATTGATCTATGTTTCACAACAGGTGAGAATACATCATTGTAACCTATACCTTCTCTTTGAGTGAACCCTCTTGCCACCAATCTAGCTTTATATCTCCCCTCCTCTACACCTGGTATACCTGGCCTTCTTTTGAAAATCCACCTACTACTTACTACTTTTGCACCATGAGTTTCTGAGTAAGTGTCCATGTATTATTGACTTTCAAGGATTTCATTTCATCCTTCATAGCTTTCAACCATTTATGTTTATCCTTTCTAGCTATGGCATCCTTATAATGCTGTGGTTCTTCATCAAGGACCTCACTTGTAGCAACTAAAGAGTAAGCAAGTAAGTCAGCAGAGCCATACCTGATTGGAGCTTTAGTTTGTCTCCTTGTTCTGTCCCTTGTGAGCATGTACTGATCAGGATCATCCTGATCATTCTCTAGTTGTTGTGTTGGAGTATCAGGTTGCTCATTTACATCATCTTCTTCAGATAACCATTCATCAGTTTGGGCTTCGTTTATTGGCAACTCCACCTCAATCTGATTTCCTCCTATTTTCTCTGATTCTGTAGATAGCTTGACCTCTGCTCCACCTGAGTTTCTGGCTTTGTGAGCCATCTCATCTTCTTTAAACACAACATCTCTGCTCACAATACACTTCCTGTGACCAGCTTCTAAACACCAAAGTTTATAGCCCTTCACTCCTTCAGGATAACCTATAAACATGCACTTTATAGCTCTTGCTTCCAGCTTATCTTGTCTGATATGTGCATAAGCCACACACCCAAATACTTTGAGAGTACTCAGGTCTGGTGCATGACCTGACCACATTTCCTCTGGAGTTTTCATTCCTATAGCTGATGAGGGACACCTGTTGATCAAGTAAGCAGTAGTCACCACTGCTTCTGCCCAAAACACCTTAGGCAATGCGCACTTAGCAGCAAACATCTGACTCTTTCCAAAATGGTTCTGTTAAATCTCTCAGCAAGACCATTTTGCTGTGGTGTACCTACAACTGTTCTGTGTCTTGCAATACCATGATCTTTACATAATTCATTGAATTCTTCAGAGCAAAACTCCAAACCATTGTCTGTTCTTAACCTTTTTACTTTCCTTTCTATTTGGTTTTCAACCAAAGTTAACAAAGTTTTAAAAGTTTTGAACACCTCATCTTTGGATCTCACGGTATAAACCCATATCTTTCTACTGTAATCGTCAACTATACACAAGAAATATCTTGCTCCAGAATGTGCAGGAGTCCTTGAAGGACCCCACAAATCAGCATGAATGTAATCAAGATTCCCTTTTGCTCTGTGTTGTGCTGCAGAGAAACCTGACTTGTGTGCTTTACCAAAGACACAATTTTCACAGAACACCAACTTCTCAAGTTTCTCTTTACCAAGCAAGCCTTGTTTACTCAGTTCCAGTAGCCCCCTTCTCACTCACATGAGCCAACCTTTTATGCCACAGCTCTGTGTTTGTGAGCCTTAATGCTACTGCAGGAGATACTGCTCCATTCACCACACTTCCAACTAGTGTATACAAGCCATTTCCTCTCAAACCCTTCATTTCTTCTTTCTGATCACTAAAGACCCTCAGAATACCATTTTTGCAATCAAATCAAGTTCCTCTTGAGATCAGGTACAAATCTGACTTCCTTCAGAACTCTTTCACAACCATCATGTAACTTGAACCTTATGGATCCAATACCAGTTACTTTGCATGGTTTGTTATTTCCTAGTAACACAATACCTCCATCAATCTGTTCAAAATGTTCAAACCAGTGTTTCTTGGGTGTGATATGGTATGAACATCCTGAATCCATTACCCACTCTGTCTCAGGATCCTTTTGTGAAACCACAAGCACATCAGCTGACTCATAGATGTCCTGTGCTAAGGCTGCATCACCAGAAGGTTTTTGCTTTTCAGAGCCCTTCTTATTCATCCTCTCAGGACAAAACCTCCTAATATGGCCCTCCTTATGACAGTGATAACATTTCTTATCTTTACTACCATCATTTTGAGGATTCTTGTCCTTCTTTTTATCACATTTGCCTCCTTTCTTATTGTTTTTACCCTTAACAATTAGACCCTCGCCATTTAGAGATACTTTCTTCTCCTTTCTTTCATTTAACTCTCTAGAGTTCAAAGCAGATTTCACCTCATCAAGGCTCAGAGATTCTCTTCCGTAGAGAAGTGTTTCTTTAAAATGACTATGTGATTTAGGTAAAGAACTCAATAATAACAGAGCTTGATCTTCTTCATCTAAAGAAACTTCAATATTCTCTAAATCTAAGATCAACTTATTGAATTCATCCACCTGCTCTTCTATGGATCTATCTTCATGCATTTTGAATGAATATAGAGCTTGTTTTAAGTGAAGTCGATTTACCAGAGACTTAGTCATGTATACACTTTCAAGTTTGAGCCAAACCCCTACTGCAGATCGTTCTTTAGACACTTGTCGAAGTACTTTATCACCCAAGCTCAAGATAATAGCACTGTGTGCTTTTTCCAGCATCATCTTCTTGGCTTTTTCATCCATATCTTTATCAATGGATCCTTCATCAAGTGCATCCAACAATCCTTGTTGTACCAGCAGAGTCCTCATCTTCAATCTCCACAAGCCGTGTCCTGTGAACTTCTCAACATCAAACTTAGCAGATGCCATGATCACTCGATCCACGCTCACCGCACCAATTTGTAAAGAATTCGATCAAATTCTACTAATATATGATGTAAACTTCACACACAAAATGAATATAACAGATCCAAGAACAGAACAATCAGAATCGCATACAAGAACACACAAAGATTTTTACTTGGTTCAACTGTGATCAACCGAATCACAGCCTACATCCAAGGGAGTTTCTGTTTATTCAACAATATGAGATAGTGTTTACAGAGTGTTTCAAGCTAAAGTTACAAGTGTTACAACACAAAAAACCCGAAGTGAAACGGACCTATATATAAGGAGAAAGTCGCGCTCAAATCAGCTGCAAAAACCAGCTTTTCACTCTAACAAACTCTAACGGTTTTTAACTAACTTTTAAAACAGCTAACTAACAAACGGTTTTCAACCGTTTTCTTCCTGCTGTCTTTGAAGCTCTCTTCAACCAATGTTAAGCTCGTTCAATTGTGAATCAACTCCACAGCAGGAGTTTAGACAGGATTACACAGGACTAGAGACCATCTGTGAGAAACTTCTTAACACCCAAACCAACCGAAACGCCAACCAACGAAGTACATGAAGGATTTACATGCTTCATAATTTCAATATTGTTGATTCAGAAGGATAGTACTCGGTTGGAAATCATAATCTCTTGTCGTGTGACGATACGGAGAACAATACATTCCAATGTAATTTTAAAACTTGTACTGAATTTACAATGGTTTCAAATAATAATTCGGGGTTTAGTTTTTTTGCAGTAGCAGCGACTGATGTAAAACAAGCGACACAGGTTTTGAAGATTTCTGCACCAAAAAAGAAAAAAAAAAGAATGCACAAAACCTGCTATAAGTGCCGATTCAGTATTCCGATTGATGCCCATAGTATATCAAACCTAACATCTTTCTCTGCTCCACATTTGAATTGCATGCATACTAGCATATAGTCTAGCTTCGAGTCGAAAAGACGTGATCTCACACAATTTCGGGGGCAATGCAGTTTTATGGCGCCGTAGTTGTAGTTAGGATATTAGTAATATTAAAAGTTTTTTTCTGAGTGAGTCTATATTTTCTAGATTCTTTTTAATCTTTGGAATTTGTTCCCACTAGAATTTTGTTTCCTATTTTAGCTAGGTTACTTGTGGGGCTATATATAACTCATCTTTAATAAATTTTAGTTATCTTTTGATCATTAATTATTATAAAAATTTGAAAGTTCATTCAAATTCAGGTGAATATATTCCAATCTTCTTTTATCTTTACATGTTTGTATTTTCGGCTCAAATGTTTTGGTTTTGCGTCAATTTACCTCTTCGAATAAACCATCATATTCCATAAACACTGAGTTGGACGGAAAATACACAAATCAGAGACGAAGTAGAGAATAAATGTAAATTTAGGAGGCGATCGTTTTTTTACGCGTACAAACAAAATTAGAGTCATAAAATAGTGGCTCGAGCTCACACTTATTCTTTTGCGATAAATGCTCACGGTTACATTTTTAGCACCGTGTTTATCATATTATATTGGTCTTAATCTACCCGGTAACATTTTACGTTGACAGTGAAATCGAACCATTGTATTGTGGACAACATTATTATTAAACTTTATTCAAGGTTTTCTTAAGTTTTCAAGTAATCATAACTTTCTGTGCCTAAATATGTTTTAAGAATTCAAAACATTCCATCAACTGGTTAGTGCTGAAATTAAAAACAAAAATTACCCAAGTTTTGAAGAGTTTTCACCTGAGGAACATAATCATGGATTCATGATTAGTTTCTTTGTGCTTTCCTATTGTATGTCTCCTAGGAAAATAACAGACTAGCACAAGTGATGACAATAAAAAAATAAAATTGTATTTAGGACCATCTTTGCTGTCGATCATCGTACATTTCGCACAATTGCCAAAGAATTAAATAATAAGAACAATACACGGTTGGTGAAGTGAATTAAGGCCCAGGCTTAAAAAATTCTCAAGTACTTGTTTGATTGAATTGTTTTACAAAGAATAGGAAATAAATTGTAGAGCTAAACGTATTTATTTTGGATCTAAATAATTGGCTTCTAATTAGTTGCTCTACAATATTTATTCTGATTATATACTTTTTAGGTTTCATTCGAAATTTATTTTGGATCTCGTTTCATCTTAAACTTGGTTGGGTGGTTTTACGAAGGGATAAATGCGTCAAACACCCTAACCTATTTCATGTTTCTCAATGTGCACCCTAACGTATTAGAATGTGCGATTTATACCCTAACGTTTCAAAAGGAGTGCACTTTGCACCATGGTCAATATTTCGTCCAAAACTAACGGAATATTCCGTTTCGTTCCCTTTAGACGTAAGGTGTACATAGAACAAATGACAATACATTAGGATGTACATAGCACAAATGACAATACGTTAGGGTGCACATCGCATATGCGACAATACGTTAGGGTGTACATCGCACAAATGACAATACGTTAGGGTGTACAACGCACAAATGATAGAATCAAAAATAGAATATTCTGTTACTTTTGGACGGAATGTAGACCATGGTGCAAAGTGCACTCTTTTTGAAACGTTAGGGTGTAAATCGCACATTCTAATACGTTATGGTGCACATTGAGAAACAGAGTATAGGTTAGGGTGTTTGACGCATTTATCTCTTTTACGAATGGATAGTTTAAGTGGCCGGCTTTAAAATATAATTGAAAATATTCAAACTAATACAACATAATTGGACTTATTTCCATGGAAGGACTTTAGATCACATCTGACATGAGTTGTGAGGTATCATATGTTTTAAAGGTATTACAAAGAAAATTAAATACATTCTTATTTTTCTAATCACCTACCATGGCATGTATTGAGATCCCACCATAAATTACATGCATGTCATAAGGTAGATCTTTACATTATAATTATAACACACGGCAATGCTAGTGGCATAGAGATTCATTAGTGCACTATTTTAGCACATAAAATTTATAAGTCATTCATAATAGCATTTGTTTTGTTGTTAAAGGTTTTACTAGGCCAAATATTGTTAGAGATAACTACAAAGTTAGAGACAGGTAATATTCATAGTTGATACCATAATTTGGCATTTTCTCAATATTGGTACTTCAATGTGGCAACCAACAATTTTGGTGCTCAATTTGAGTACTCCGGCTTCGGAAATTTAAAAATTTGCAGGAATTACACACGTGGACATAATATGACATAAAATTCAGGAATTTTGACCATAATCAACCCACCACATAAGTGATATTCCACGTCAGCCTCCTTTTGTACAATTGTTTTTTTTTTTTTTTTAAAAAACCTCCACTTGTACAATTGTTTTTTTTAAACCAATAAACATGCCATTAAAACAAAAAATATATTTTTTTTTACAACTGATAAAAGAAAAACAAAACCCAAAAGAAAAACCCCTCCATCGCCACCCGCAAAGAATCTTGAAAACCAACACCCCTCCCCCCACCTCCATCCCCATCCATAAACAAAAACGAACCCCAACCTCTCCCCCCACCCCCCCACCCCAACCCCACCTCATTCATTATTTGGTAACTGCTGACTTGCATAGTTCACAACTTTAGTGCCCTAATTTTTTTCTTTACTCCATGTTACTCTGTTTTTCTTATTATTCTTCATGGCCTGTAATTCATGAAATGAGGTGTTGATTATGCATTTCTAATCCTTTGAGTGAGATATAAAATCTTTTTACATTGATCAGAAAAAAAAAAAAGAAGAAAAACACTCTTCTAAGCACGTACTGTATTTAAGGGTCCCAAATTCCCTAGACAACTCGAGAAGAAGAGCAGTTTTCTTTGTTACTTTTTCAGTTTTACAATTTCTTTATTTGTTTGAACTGAACTAGGGCTTGGGCTTGGGAGCGCCTGGTTGGGTTCCAAAGTGTCTGATTCTCGGTGGAGGTGGGGGCGGGAGTGAGGACCGCGCCCCACGAGTCACAATCCAATCTGAGTTGGTCCGATGTTGGCCACCTAACAAACCCAACTCAGATTGAACTGTATCTCATAGGAAGGGTCTCACTGATCAGGATCAACCATAGCATTATAATAAAATAATTTTACTTTAAATACAGCGGAAGTCTGGAATACAAATACATTTTACAATTTTAAAATGATGTAAATACAAAATCAAACACTTAACAATTTTTGCAAAGTTTCCAAAAGCGGACTTGTCGATCATTCGTTCACTCCGTGTTGCTATACCAATATAGAACAAAAGAGGAGTAAGTCTTTAATGACTTAGTGAGATTTTTAGAACATGACAATAATCAAACAGTAAATCAGAACAAAACGAACAAGAATGACCAGAATAGTTACATCTGCATCATTGAACTGAAATTATCGATTTTTTAACGATAATACTGAAATATTCAGAAGAACGAGAAAATGAACTTGTGCAAATACATATAACAGATCCAACCTTAACTCCCAAATTCAATCGTATACCTCCCTACGAGGAGCGACCTCGCAACAGAACTGAAGACATGCTCGAGTACATGTCAATCTAACACTCGGGTCACTGCCAACTCATGGCTGCAAGCGGCGCTTAGACAGAATGGGTATTAATCAGATTACTTAAACCGACAGCCCTTTGCTCCCCAGCAGTAAATCCTCTCAATCCCCGGGCCCAACTTCCCAAAGGCGTCGCAATGGGTGAAACATAAAACCAGATGAGCAAGTAAGGCGGATAATATCCGTTGCTCGTTTTTGAGCTACATAGGCCGAACATAGTTCGTTGCTCGTTGCACAATTCAAGAATCGATAGAATGATCATGATACCAGGACAATTATGAATATGAAGAAAATTTTCCGATTATGAATTAAATGGGATTTGATTTAACAATAGGCAAGAAAAATGATTATGTAAAGAATTAACGATTATCAATATAAAAGCATTAAAATAGTGATAGAATGTTGCTCGTGATTCGAAACAAAGAATCACAATTGTTATGTCCAAGTTTCTCAGGGCCGGATGCCAAACAAGGTTTTGGAACAAATCAAAAATCAAACCTCACCTTTTACCGTACGGAAAATTCTTGATTAACGTCGATAATTGCAGAACCTTAAATAAATCAAAAAGATATAATCAATTGTATGCTCATAAATTTACAACAATAACATATATTTTCAATATTTATCATATTTACAGAAGTTCAATTAAATATCTAATTATTGTTAATTTTTGATAAACATTTACCTATTTTAACTTTAACAATGTCGTAAAAAATATAAATAATGAGATTTACCATTTCAAAGTAACAAGTTTAAGACTAAATCAGTTACAAATAATAATTAAAGTTTCTAGTTCTAATTTATTAACAACATATTTGATATTAATATATACTTATGTATATTTGCAACATTAAACCTTTTTAAAACAACATTTTTAAATAAAATTCTAGTAAATTACTTACTACATAATAATCTCAAATCAAAAGTTTTACCATGATGTTAACATTGAACAAATACTTCAGTAAGCCCTTGAATAAAATTATATCACATATATAACTTTGGTAAAAACTATTTTTCTTATAGTTATTAGTATAAAATTACATAATATTGCATATATCACTAATAACAATTAAAATAAATTGTAAACATGTAGATCTAGTTAAAATTAATATTTCCAGAATACTTATTATTCTAATAAACTAGATTAGATGATTAGATCACAAGATAAACACAATACTTCACTTAAAGTTAAAGAAATTGAAAGATCAACCGTAAAATAAACTATATGTCATCTTAATGGTGCAAAATCCATGAAAATTATTAAACACGATTCTAAATTATGATCAACTGATCCAACATCATTAGTAGTATGTAATGAGTCCATATCAATGATCAGTTTCATAATTTAGATAGCTTTGGCAACATAATTTGGTTAAACAAAAGGTTAAAGCAAATCTGAGGTTAAAAACTATAGCAGTCTCGGATTTACCTTCAATCGGACTTTTAAACGATATGATAATCTGAAATTGGTTGAGGGGTTCAATCTTAAACATCATGGGGAGTATGTAGTTTCAAAATAAGATCAAGAGGACAAGCCTTGGTATTTTAAATTAATCATGAAAGCTAGGATCTGTTTTCGGATTTCCTGGAAAGTGGTACGTATTTCTCATTTTTAGACCCCTCAAACGACTTTGGTTGAAGAATGTTTCTAAACATGAAAGTTATCTTACACAATAACCAGTATTTGGTAAATATTTCAGAGAAAGATTCGAAGTTTTGATATGGTTTTCGGACTTCTCAAGTTTCTGTACCAAAACTGGCAGTTTTGACAAAACTCGACTTTGAAGATTTTTAAGGACTATAAAGAAGTCTTAAAGGACTGAAACAATTTTTCTAGAAATCTAAACATTAAGAAAAAGAACATTTCAGAAGAAAAGAAGAGAAGATCCGGAGAAGAGAGGTGTGTGAAAAATGTTGAAGAGAGTCTCCCTTTTATAGGTGAAAATTGGGAGACAAAGGATTAATTACCAAACCCTACTCATTTGTATTTTAATCCAAGATAGACCACCCTAATTATGAAGATATTTCCATTTCTTATCTGATACGATTTTATAAGAATAAAATATTAGAAGTATCTAACATAAAAGATAAAGCAAAGTTACCTTTTCTCAAATATAAATGTAAATATGTCAAGATTTACCATTGTCAATGAATGTTTGGATATTTTAAAACTACAAGGGACCAATTTGAAAGTTTTGATAACTCATTTGGTCTTAAATAAAATATATGTGGTTAATCATAAATATTTCAAAAAGGAAAGGACTAAATTGTAATTTCTCAAATTTTTTGGGGTCAAAATCATATTTTCAAAAAGTTCAATGACTAAAATGAAAATTCGAAAATACTTTTATTTTCTTCCAATTTATGGGGCGTTACAATCCTCCCTCCTTAAAAGAATCTGGTCCCCAGATTCATACCTGAATTATTTCGAAGGAAAAATAAGAAATGCTTCCACCTTCCATAACCCGACTCCAATGTAATATCCTCAAACTTGTGATCCACCTAAAGCATGTTCCTAATCGAAACCTTTTGATTTTCAACTATCAAAATCATTGATCAATAACATCTTAGTATCTAATAAAACCCAAAAATATCACCTTCATCTTTTCAAACTTACTACTAATTCGATCCCAAAATAATCAATTTTCATCTCATCCCATAATAATCAATTTTCATCTCAAATGATTCAAACCTAATAACCCCAAGTAAATCACAATTTCTTCTGCAGATTCATAAAACTATTTTTTCTCGAAACTCGTAAAATATTCTTCAATCATCGTTATCATCCTTTTTCTTTTTACCTTCATTCCACTAGTACGGATATCCATAATTTGCTTAAATACTAAATACCAAATATATAGACATGTCAAGGAATGGAGTGACCCAAATTTTAGAGCATTATTCTAAAGCCCAGAGTCTTTTATCAAAAAAAAATTCCCGAAATTCCAATCATCATTTTTGTTTCTAAAATCTAAATATATCTTAAATGTCTTTTCTCAAATTCAAGCCCAATATCAACTTCGTAAACCTAATAACCCTTATATGAGGTTGAATAGCTCATCATGATCCAATATGACTATCTCTTTATAATCAACAACTAAAATTGATCTTTTGAGCCCAATCAAAACTTACGTGTCCAAAAAGAAATATTTTCAAGTACTTCCTCAAATTAAATTTTATCCGTCAAGATCAATACTTAAGTAAGATCGTAAAGCCCTTTCGTTGGGAGAAGAAAATTAATACTTTTACGGTTTAGAAGAAAACATATGCAAACCAATACGTGATTGACATCATGAGTACAAAGCATAAAACTTCAATGATTTTGAGTGTGTTGGAGTCGAACTTTTCAATCTTTATAAATGGAAACAACACAAAATACCAGCACAATTTAAAATAAGACATTGTTATTCAAAATGCAATATTACACTTTATCTAAAGAAATGCCAAATTCAATGCTAGAACAAAAACTAGAATGGGTATTACTAATCCCATAAATACAAGAGCAACTTCGTATGGTGTTTCTTCTTCGTTTACCAAAAAAATAAAATTGCAAATAACTAAAATTACAACAATAAATAGGTAAACAAGAGAATATCTCATTATTTTCGGTAGAGAGGGATAAGAAAAGATGAGTGTGAGTTTTGAGGAGTATAATTTTCAATTTATAGAAGAGTGTTTGGCCAATATAGCCGTTTATAGCCGTTGGGAGTGGGGAAAAATTTAAATTTGAATTTTTTTTTTTTTTGAACGGTATGGTGAACCAAAAAAATTGCAATTTTAATGAGAAAATTATTTATTCATGGATGAAAGCATTTATCTTATGAAAATGCAATTTCTTGCTTCAAATAGTAATGTGACATAAATAGGTAAGGAAAGCTATTTGTGTGCAAAACTTTTAAATAATCGAGAGATGGTTTAAAACTTTATACCAAGGCATTTGTACCATTAAATGGTTACAAGTATTTTTAAATTCAATATTTGAATCAATGATATAAATAGTCAAAACTATAAATCGAGATGGAAAATATGCAATTAGGATTTTCCATTTCCCTTTGAAGATTCTTTTTAAAATAAAATACGAAGAATAGTCATATAAGCGAAGATTTCCACTTTTTTCATTTCTAAACTTGATGAAATAATTTTGGAAGACTATGCACAATATTTTCAAAACAAATTTATGAGTGTAGACATGAATTTTATTTATCAATGTTTAAGATGGTTATTACATGATCAAATAAAAATGACGTAAATCATTTCCCTTAGTTCAGAAAATAAGATTCAGACACGAAATATCTGCAATAGATAAAATCCCAAACATGAAAGATAGATTGCTAAAGAAGCCATGAATATAAAAGAAAATCATCGTTCTAAAGCTATATCTGTACGCTAGCTTTCTCAATACGCTTACTTAAATTTTCTTATAAATATCATTCACATACCAGTAAGATCACAACAAAACATAAGCATAAATACACATACAATATTATGAGAAAGAAAAGAAATCAAGATGGAGAAATCATCAACTCGAAAATTTCAGACCATTTGTGTCTTTGGTGGTTCTACTTTTGGAAAAGATCCTGAGTTTATAAGGGAAGCGTGCAATCTTGGAAATATTTTGGTACAAAGAAAATCAAGCTAGTGTATGGAGAAAAATCAGGATTAATGGAATGTGTGGTGAAGAGTGCACTTTCGATTGAAGTTAAGGTCTTAGGAATAATACCAAAGAATTTAGCTGACGTGAATCCAAGAGTTCCAATTTAGGTGATGAAATTAAGGTATCTAGCATGCATGGGCAAATGGCAGCTATGTTTTACAATGCGGATGCTTTCATAGCTCTACCTGGAGGTTTAGAAAAACACTTGAAGGAATATTTTCCGCAAGTTCATGGGCTCAGTTAAACATGCATCAGAAACCTGTTGCATTGTTAAACGTAAACGGTTTTTATAATAAGCTATACATATTCTTACATGATTGTTGTACTCGTAGATTTGTCAAGCCGATGGCTTGTGCACTGATATTTGCGGATAAAAGTGCTAAAGAGTTAATAGACAAAATGGAAGCTTGTGTACATTTCTCAGATCCGACATCAACAGAGCAAGAAGGTGGTGCTAGCGGCAGTAAGAAACGTGGAATTGATACGACACTCAAGTTGTAACTCTTTAATTTTAGAAATAAATGGTCAATCGAAAATCTCTTTATGTAATAAATTATTTGTTTATCAATAAAGTAGTTTAGTAAAATCTTTTCTTTTGTAAAGACTTATTTTAAATTTAAGCCCAAAGCTCTGATACCATACTGTGAGTACTGCGCCCCACGAGTCACAATCCGATCCGAGTTGGTCCGGTGTTGGCCACCTAACAAACTCAACTCAGACCGAACTGTATCACATAGGAAGGGATCTCACTTATAAGGATCAAAACCATATCATTATAATAAAATGATTTTACTTTAAATACAGCGGAAGTCTGGAATACAAATACATTTTACAATTTTAAAATGATGTAAATACAAAATCAAACACTTAAAGATTTTGCAAAGTTTCATAAAAGCGGACTTGTCGATCATTCGTTCCCTCCGTGCTACTATACCAATCTTACTCTGAGAAAGGGACAGATAGAACAAAAGAGGAGTAAGTCTTTAATGACTTAGTGAGATTCTTAGAACATGACAATAATCAAACAGTAAATCAGAACAAAACAAACAAGAATGACCGGAATGGTTACATCTGCATCATTGAACTGAAATTATCGATTTTTTAACGATAATACTGAAATATTCAGAAGAACGAGAAAATGAACTTGTGCAAATACATATAACAGATCCAACCTTAACTCCCAAATTCAACCGTATACCTCCCTACGAGGAGCGACCTCGCAACAGAATTGAAGACATGCTCGAATACATGTCAATCTAACACGCGGGTCACAGCCAACTCCTGGCTGCAAGCGGCGCTTAGACAGAATGGGTATTAATCAAAATTACTTAAACCGAGAGCCCTTTACTGCCCAGCAGTAAATCCTCTCAATCCCTGGGCCCAACTTCCCAAAGCCGTCCCAATGGGTGAAATATAAAACCAGATGAGCTAGTAAGCCAGATAATATCCGTTGCTCGATTTTGAGCTACATAGGCCGAACATAGTTCGTTGCTCGTTGCACAATTCAAGAATCGATAGGGTGATCATGATACCAGGACAATTACGATTATGAAAAAAAAAATCCGATTATGAATTAAATGGGATTTGATTTAACAATAGGCAAGAAAACTGATTATGTAAAGAATTAACGATTATCAATATAAAAGTATTAAAATAGTGATAGAATGTTGCTCGTGATTCAAAACAAAGAATCACAATTGTTATGTCCAAGTTTCTCAGGGCCGGATGCCAAACAAGGTTTTGGAACAAATCAGAAATCAAACCTCACCTTTTACCTAATGGGAAATTCCTGATTAACGTCGATAATTTCAGAACCTTAAATAAATCAAAAAGATATAATCAATTGTTTGCTCACAAATTTACAACAATAACATATATTTTCAATATTTATCATATTTAAAGAAGTTCAATTAAATATCTAATTATTGTTAATTTTAGATAAATCCAACATTTACCTATTTTAACTTTAACAATGACGTAAAAAAATATAAATAATGAGATTTACCATTTCAAAGTAACAAGTTGAAGAAATCAGATACAAATAATAATTAAAGTCTCCATTTCTAATTTATTAACAACATATTTGATATTAATATATACTTATGTATAACTGCATACTTAAACCTTTTTAAAACAACATTTCTTAATAAAATTGTAGTAAATCACTTACTACATAATAATCTCAAATCAAAAGTTTTACCATGATGTTAACATTGAACAAATACTTCAGTAAGCCCTTGAATAAAATTATATCACATATATAACTTTGGTAAAAACTATTTTTCTTATAGTTATTAGTATAAAATTACATAATATTGCATATATCACTAATAACAATTAAAATAAATTGTAAACATGTAGATCTAGTTAAAATTAATATTTCCAGAATACTTATTATTCTAATAAACTAGATTAGATGATTAGATCACAAGATAAACACAATACTTCACTTAAAGTTAAAGAAATTGAAAGATCAACCGTAAAATAAACTATATGTCATCTTATTGTTGCAAAATCCATGAAAAATATTAAACACGATTCTAAATTATGATCAACTGTTCCAACATCATTATTAGTATGTAATGAGTCCATATCAATGATCAATTTCATGATTTAGATAGCTTTGTCAACATAATTTGGTTAAACAAAAGGTTAATGCAAATCTGAGGTTAAAAACTGTAGCAGTCTCAGATTTACCTTCAATCGGACTTTTAAACGATATGATAATATACAATTGGTTGAGGGGTTCAATCTTAAACATCATGGGGAGTATGTAGATTCAAAATCAGATCAAGAGGACAAGGTTTGGTATTTTAAATAAATCATGAAAGCTAGGATCTATTTTCGGATTTTCTGGACAGTGGTACGTATTTCTCATTTTTAGACCCCTCAAACGACTTTGGTTGAAGAATGTTTCTGAACATGAAAGTTATCTTACACAATAACCAGTATGTGGTAAATATTTTAGAGAAAGATTCGAAGTTTTTATATGGTTTTCGGACTTTCCAAGTTTCTGTATCAGACCAAACTCAATTTTGAGGATTTTTAAGGACTATAAATAAGGCTTAAAGGACTGAAACAATTTTTCTAGAAATCTAAACATCAAGAGGAAGAATTGTGCAGAGGAAAAGAAGAGAAGATTTAGATAAGAAAGAGGTGTGAAAAATGTTGAAGAGAGCCTCCCTTTTTTCGATGAAAATTGGGAGAGAAAGGATTAATTACCAAACCCTACTCATTTTTATTTTAATCCAATCTAGGACACTCTAAATATGAAGATGTTTCCATGTCTTATCTGATAGGATTTTATAAGAATGAAATATTAGAAATATCTAGCATAAACATGTCAAGATTTACCATTGTCAATGAATGTTTGGATATTTGAAAACTACAAGGGACCAATTTGAAAGTTTTGATAACTCATTTGGTCTTAAATAAAATATATGTGGTCAATCATAAATATTTCAAAAGGGGAAGGACTAAATTGTAATTTCTCAAATCTTTTGGGGTCAAAATCATATTTCAAAAAGTTCAAGGACTAAAATGAAAATTTGAAAATACTTTTATTTTCTTCCAATTTCTGGGGCGTTACAACGGGGGCGAGTAGAGGTTGTTAAAGAACATATCTTTTATTTTGGTGACATTAAAAAAGAGATTGGTGGGGTTGATATACGGTTGTTGAGGTTGGTGGTCCGGTGGTTGTGTGGTGGAGAAGAGCGGGAGAAGTGTAAGAATTAGTCAGGGAAGAGAGAGAAACGGAAGAGGATAAACAATATGGGAAATTTTTAATTTTTAATAAAATATATTTACAAGTGGAAGTTGATGTGGAGTATTGCTGATGTGGACGGATGCCCATGGTCAAAATCTCACAATTTTATGCCGTATCATGTCCACGTGTGCAATTCCGGCAAAATTTTGAATTTTCCGGCGCCCGAGTACTCAAATAGAGCAAATTACCTAGTTAGTATACCAAAACCGATGGTTGCCACATTAAGGTACCAATGTTGAGAATGTGCCAAGTAATGGTACCAACTATGAATTGTTTCCGATAAAGACACTCCTTCAAACACAATCGAACGTGGCAACTAGGTTGATGTTCCAACCTATAAAATTTAGGCAAAATCTGTTGATTATAGCATAAAATCAATTTAAAAAGATAACAATACAAATTATCCTTAATGTTAGAAAAACGTTTCTCATTTATCCTCCGTGTTTATAATGTGACATGTTAATCCCTTAATTTAAAGTTTTGCTACAATTTAATTCAGCATTTGCTTTTATGGGTGGCAATATGCATCTAGACCTGTAAAAAGATTTGAATCTGACCCAAATCTATCAAATTTAGCCCGTCATTGAGCATTTAAGATCCCAAATTCTCTCGTCAACTGAAAACAAAGTTGTCGTTAGTCTCTGTGATGTATATTCAAAGACAACATCATTGACATAGATTTGCGCAATAAGAATTTCATAGTCAAAATTCATGATGAACAATGTCTTATAACCCTCCATACCCTATAGCTTTCATCTCGTAGGTTGTTAGGCAACCATTCCAAGAACGAGAGCTATGTTTCAGACCACAGAGTGTTTTTATTCAAGGTGATGTGGATCCTTAAACCCTTTTTTTGTTGGTAATGAATACTTCCTCCTCTATTGAACGAGATAAAATCATTTTCATATTATAACTTGGCATGATTCTTATTTTCATATCTTAATTTGGCACTCATCAATTTGCATACCATATGTTGACCACTTTCTTCACAATAGGTACTTCGATGCCGAAAACGTACGTACAATTGACGTGGAATATGTTGAGGTGTAAGGTTGAAATCGGTCTAAATTGGTCTAAATCTTCAAATTTGATTTCATTAGATGGCACCTTGTACTTTTTCGGGGCCGAAATACCCATTGTGAATAAATTTTCCAACTTATGGTATGCAAATTGATGAGTGTCAAATTAAGTTGTGAAAATAAAAATCGTGCCAAGTTATGGTATGAAAAATAACTTTTTCCCCTACTAAACCATTCAAGAACACACTATAACATCCATCTAGTAAAGCTTGAAGTTAAGTACGCATGTCGTTGAAAGAAGAATTTTGATGAGTTCTAAATAATCAATCGGGGCAAAGGTATTATTGTGGTCAATTCTCTCAATTTAACTGCATCATAATTAATTGTGCCTTGCTTCTAACAATAGTATAAACTCTTAAGAGTTATTCTTAAAAAATTCACTTGTTTTGGTCCAATCGTTTTTGTGTTAGATGGTTGTGGCACCTATTCCTAGACTATATGGTTTTGACAATTACCCATGACTATTTTGATACTCTTTAACATTTATTGGCTTAATCACTGACACAAAGCTGACAAATTTCACCATATTGTCTTGTCTTATTTGAGACTTGGTTCTTGTTTGCACTTTCAGTGAGATCTCCAATCACAACATCGTATAACTATGCATGATGCTTCACTTCGTGTCGCGTAAGTGATCCTAAATTCCTCAGATGATGAGATATGAATACTTTTCGAATTTTTATGTAATTTTCAAAATTATTGGAACCTTTTGTAGTGTTTGAGAAAACTTCACAAATGTTTGAAAAGATTTGTGTAATTTAATTAAATTTGTTTTTTATGTCGTTATCTTTAAACAAAACAAATTAGGCCTACTATCCTTTCCTTTTAGTATTTGGGGGTTATTTTCCATTTAAACAAAATGAATAAGGAGCATAATTTCTATACAACATAGTTATACAATTTCTGACGAAAGTTTATAATGATATGAGGTGTTTGTGTAAATTCTTCTAAAATTAAAGGGAGAATTACAGAAACACGACATGTGGTATGTGCTGATTATACAAACACCCTTCACGTTTGGAAAATTATACGAACAACTCTTGTAATATGTATTTCATTACACAAACACCTTTTACAATGTATCTTTTAACTACACAAATAATCTTACAACGTTATATCCTGATAGATAAAATAATTTGATATATAAATTATTTAAATTTTTGAAAATCCCCTTTGTTTTCGATGTTTAAACATTTTCTCAAACTCAGTAAGTGAGACTTATTTCCTATTTTTTTATAGCAATTTTGGTTTATCCTTCATTAATTACACAAAATAAATAAGGGACACAAATATACATTCAGCAAAATTTAAACGGATTTAAAAAAAAAAAGTTAACTACAAGGGGTGTTTGTGTAATTTTCAAAACATAAGGGAGTGTCCATATATTTAGCCCATACCTCAGGGGGTGTTTTGTAATCCTCCTTAAATTAAATACAAAACTTAAACTAAGCTACGTATTCGTTGAATTCTTGGTACTAATAATATTAAAAAAAACAAAAATAATAAAAATAAATAGAAGACACATTCTAAATCTAAATGTCACACTAAAGAAAGCAACAGAGAAATAAAAGGGCAGGAAAAAGGTGAACATTGACATCATTACTCAACACAACAGTATGTTTCGATATCTATGATGCACGGATACTTGAAAAAATCACAAAATGCAATGTCAAATACGTATCGGATACGATACACGGCCGATACGTTCCCGATACGCCACGTGGTATATCCAATTTTTTAATTAGTTTTAATAATTCAAATACGCGTATCGATCCGTGTTTTTAAGGGGCAATTTGTCAATTTATTAAAATCTATTGGGGTTATTTTGTAACATTAAGTTACTAGAACTTAATTTGTGAATATCACTAAAAGTTAAAGGAAAAAAAAGGCTATTTTTTTTTTGTTAAACAGGAAAAAAAGTCTATGAGTTATCTTCAATTGAAGAACAAACATACAGATTGAAAAATGTATCTTTCAGTTTTTTGAATGTAATTTTTGAATTTACATTTTGGTACTTTGAGTTTATATGGATTAAGGATCTTTTTACGTTTGCTTGCATAATTTTGTTGTAGATATATTTGTTCGGAGGTGAAGTTAAATTATTATTGCGAGTCATTTTATTATTATGTTGTTATATAATTAAATTCTTAGTATAAAATATTCTACGTATCATGCACGTATCGTATCCTGTAATTTTCAAGAAATCTGTATTCCCATGTTCGTATCGTGTTGTATCCAAGTCCCGTATCCGTATCCGTGCAACATAGGTTTCGATCAATATATAAGACGTTTGGCTGATCAATTCGTTCTCGCCAAATTACTCTGGTTTTAACAAAACTTCTTCGTTGGATTTGTTTCTTCGCTATCAGGACACGTAGAAAAATAATTATTGTCTTAAAGTATTTCGTGTGGTGCCATAAACACGTACAACCTAAATTGTGTTCGGCTAGAAATAGAGTTTAGGTGCCAAAACTTTATGAAAAAAAATTGTTACATGACCTCGAGTTTTGTATAAATCTTTAAAACACCTTCACAATAACCGAACACTTTAAGAGGTCAATTTCAAGCGAATTCCATCATCCGCTATCTTAAAAATTGAAAAATTGTCAACGAATTTCCAATTTTTGGGAAACATCAATGAATTGTTGCCAAAAGATAGTCGTTATATGCGTTAGAAATAAAGAAAACTTTTAACTAAACTTGGTCTAATAAGGGTTTAAATTGGTTGAAATAAAGTAAAATCACCAACATTCTCATGTTTCAGCTCCATGGAGGATACTTTTCTGCTATTTCTTCAATTCCGATCAATGACTGGTTGGACCATTTAGCTGGTGTCGAACACTTCTCTTATTTGATAACAGTTTAAGACGAGATAAAGCAATATGTACCAAAATGTAAATGAAATTATTGCTTTATCATTTGAAGGACTCTTTGTCTTGTTGCTATTTTATTTATGATTCGTTTTTTAAGAATACCTTAATAATGTATTAAATTAGTTAATTTACAAGTTTTTAAATTTATTCTTTTGGCTATATTAATGCATAAGATAGCTTAATCACCCTCTGAAAATGACTTCATTATTGTAGTTATATTTTCGTTTATGTTTAATGTAACTTAATACTACGTTTTTTTCCCTTATATCCAATAGTTTCTTCATTTATTATAAGTTGTAGTAAGAAACAATCTCTGGAAGGCCTTAGTAAGAACAAAAAAATATAATTTTATTAGCTATCTAATATCCTTGTATTCTACATTTTAAAATATTGCTTATATAATATAATCAATTTGATTTTTTTGGGAAATTTACATACTCTAGTTTTTGAATAGATTTTCCAATATTTAAATACGTGGTTATTATTATAAAAATGTTTGTTTCATCAGATCTCTAACTTAACTTTACAAAACTCATTGACATATTTAGTTTTCATGGATTAAGTACAAGAGTAATTTATAATGATAATTGCTATAATAAAATTTTAAATAAGTATTTGTAATGTTTAATAATTAACAATAGCCACCATCTTGCTAGAACATCTTTAAATCTCAGATATATTGCAGAACGATATAGAAATTATTGTAAATGAATTGATCAAATGATTGAGATAGCTAAAACTTATTTGAAGTACGACAAAATTAAGTACGTTGAGATTTTTGTGCTAAAAAATGTGAGGTTGGATTCTATGATTCTTTACGCCAATTTGGAACTTCACGTGAGGAATATGACTCCATGTACATGGTTATTTACTTTCGAATCGAGAAAGACGTTTAGTTCATTGATTTTCTGACTTTTATATTTAGCGACAACTATTTTATTGCATATTTCATTTTGTTTACTTAACTTTCTGATAAGGGTAATATTAATTAGTGTGGTAAAAGTGAGGTAGGAGTGACGTGTATAGGTAAAGATTTGGATCGTATCGTATGAATTAAGGGTAAGAACGCACTGTTTCTGAACTAAGTGTTCGTAAGAAGCATACCTCGATCGGAACTAGGCGTAGTATTGCAGAAATCCTCTCTCTAGAATGTAGAAATGTGATATGTTTTCCTTGGTGAAATAAACCGTTCAGCCGTAGTATATATAGGCTGCCGAGCTTGACGTGTGGCGTCTTCTGATTGGCCGTCAACGCGGCTCGAATTAAAGTGCCTCACGAGGGGCGCCATTTAAGACTCACCCACCTCGTGGGTCGTATTCAACAGTGCTCATTTAAGAGCCGTCAACCTTATGGGTCGTATTTAATAGCGCTCATTTAAGACCCGTCAACCTTATGGGTCATAATTAATGCGCCTCATTTAAGAGTTATCCGCATTATGGGTCGTCATTAATGCCTGTCTGGCAGTCGCCGACAGCTCTGACACCCATAAATGCTCTGTCGTTCTCGTAATTATACGATCGTAACTCGATGGTCGTTCAACCCTCGACCTTCGAAGACGACATCTTGTATTCGGTCCATGTTTGGTTCGAGGTTATCCACCATCGTAATTCCTGGTTTTACGACCGTAATTCTACGGACCATTATCAATAGTCCCCCCAGTTTCGACTCCGAGTGGTCGGGGTCGAAATTCTTTGCATCGAACACATCGTATGAACGTTACCATTGGTGTTTGTTATGTCTGTCCTTTGATGGTGCCACGTGTAGCCTTTTGTAACGTCTGCGCATCGTGCGGATGCCAACCGTTAGCGTTTTCAACACGCTAAGCCTTAATGACGTCGTGGGGCAGCTTTATCATAACGTGTGCGGATTTGCCGGGCGAGTGGTGAAGGTCGTGCACGCGTGGGTGCGAGATTCTTGGCGCGTGTTCAACAGTTGCCACGCGTCTTTTTCTGATTGGCGAATTCGAACGGCTCGCCATAATTACGACGGCTGACACTGATCGTGTGCGATTGGGCATGTTTTTCTCAGGGCGAGTGGGGCACATCGTGTGTGAGTGGGCGCGGGATTTCCGGGCGCGTGTTCGACAGCTGCCACGTGTCGTTCTACGATTGGAGCATTCAGACGGCCCATAACTAATGCAATTGTTCGACTGTCTCCTAGGTTTTCGTGCCTACGACTCCCCACCATATAAATGTCATTCGACCTTCAACCTTCTTCTCCACTTTGTCTCAAGCTTTTCCAGAGAACTTTTTTTCTTTCTGCGATTTGTGCTTTCCGGCAAGTTTTACCTCCGTTTTCACCTGAAGTCCTTTGTTTTTTCTTCCGCTGCTCAATTTTGTTTCTTTCTCAAGTTTTCCACCGTTCAAAATACCGAAGATGTCTTCTTCCGACAGTCAAAACCCAGACATTCAATCTTACGGCAAGGATGAGGTGAAGGATCGCTCTCCCTCACTGCAACTGGTGGTGAAAAGACGTCGTCTCACTAAGGACGGCGTTCCCATGGGGAGAAGTTCTGGTCCCACTCCAGATCTGGTTGCTTCCGCCACCGTACCTCCACCCGCTGTCGCCTCTGATGTCGCCGCTGTTGTTCCCCCACCTGCAGGGAGAAAGCGCCGCAGCGGCGTAGACTCTTCTCAGCCTGCTGTTGAAGATTCTGACCCAGGGAGTTTGCTCCGAACCGTTAGCACGCTTCGTGAGCTTGCTATCGGCCCACTCCTGATTAAATACGACATCGACCCTAAAATGATCGAATATCGGGCTGCTGGACCGGATGATCGTGCGATTCTACCCCCTCCTGGGTTTCTGACTTTGTATGTGGTCCAGCTGCTGTCTGGACTTCGTATGTTCTTCCACCCCTTCTTCGTGGAGGTTTTTAAGGCTAGCAACCTTTGTCCGAGCCAACTTTCCCCGAATGGCTATCGGGTCATGGTAGGCTTCTTAGTCTGCCATTTGCTACTCGGGGTCGTGTGCACGGCTGAGAGATTCTTTGCCTTGTATCGGGTGCAGTTGAACGCCAAAGCGCCTCCATTTTACTTCTTCACTTCCCGTGATACGAAGAAGGCGTTCCTTGTAGACAACGTTTCGTCGCACGGCGCATGGAAGGAAAAGTTTTTCTTCGTACGACCGAAGGATGCTGACATGTCGTCATGGGGGGTCACGAGACTCACGACCGCCTGGCATACGGGTACTGAAGGTCCCTCCGACCCTCGGATCGTGAATGCCGACACGATCCGGACCAACCTCGTATTGGAAGGATTTTACAAGGGGTCGTGTATGTCAAAGATCGTTAACGACACGCCTTTGTTCTTCCTCGCCGGTCTTCAGAAGTCTCCCATTTCGAGAAGTTATTCACCCGCAGAGCTAGCTCATAGCCCCTTTTTCCGTAAGTGTTGGTTTATGCTTCTAATCTCTGTACTTCCATATTTTGAGTTAACTTAAAAATCACTTGTGTTACCTTCTTCAGGCGAGGTCGTAGAGATAGTTTCCTTCACACCATATACTTTGCCACCGATTCCCAGAGGGATGGAAGTCGAACATTTGGATGAAGAGCTGAAGAAGTGGGGATCCGTTCCGATTGCATCAAAGCCGAAGGGATCGAGGACGAAGAAAATCGCCCATAAACCTGCCAAGGTCCCTAAGGTCAAGCAGGAAGCTTACGATCGCGCCCAATTGGAGGCCGCCCAGTCGGATGTAGTCATTCTAAGACTCCGATTCTCCTCCGATCGATCCTCCTGTCGTACCCAGCTCAACCCCCATTTCAGTTCCGATTCCTCTGAACTCTGGGGCGTCGACTCCTCCTCTGAGTTCGACTCTTCCTGCCCCTTCGTCCGGTTTGGCGCAATCTGTTGGAGCAGATACTCCTCCTCCTCGACCCGAGTCTTCGCTTTCGATCAATTTGCGGAGTATGATCGGTCAAGTTCTTCAGACTATGAAGGTTGCGACTGCCCCGATCGTAGCCCCCAATACATCGGCTCGGAATACTACTACTGACTCGACGATCGTTACCACGATGCCCGGTGGGGGAATGATCATGGATATTCCGATGACTTCTGAATCCATGCCTTCTACCGTCGTCGATCCTCCTGTCTCGATCGACCCGCCCGCGCCAGATGTCACTGATTCGACTCATTCCCATGAACCCATTCCGTCCTCTACTCCTGATGTTCCGATGTTAGAGCTTCCGACAGGCAATGGCGACGATGCATCTATTTCGGGCATCGATGCAGCTGGAAGCGGGCCGGCTGATCCTCCTCCTGAACCTGTTCAAGAACCTGAGTCTTCTTCGGTGGCCACCGCCTCGGTTTTTGTCGGTTGCCCGACGGGCCTTGCTGAGAAGATTCTTGGACAGATGGTGAACCAGGAAGATTATGAGTACCTGTGCTCCGCTCCTCGAGAAGAACTCTACGACTGGCGATTCCAAATAGCCGCTCAGGTAGTTATATCTTTTTCTTTCATCTTTCTTCTTTCAAGTGTTGACACTTTGATTTCTCTTTTTTTTTAAAAACTGAATTGTTACCTCTCTTTCAGATGGGTCGTTTGATTCATGAATCGGTGGCGTCGGACCGGGAATTGAGAGCAAACAAAGAGTACCTCATCGGTCAGAAGGCATACTATAAGGATCAGGTCCGAGAGCTCCAAGCATCTCTTTCAAAGGCTCAGACCGAGGCTAATGAGATGCGATCTGGGTTCCAACTGATCGACGACCTGCAGTCAGAGCTGGAAAAGCTTAAGCCTGAGCTTCTTCGGTATCACGAAGAGGTTCGAACTTTGGAGGCCGAAAAGGAAAGTTGGCAGAAGGAAAATGATCGACTTTCGGCTCAGCTGGCAACTTCCGTAGGTCGTTTAGCAGACGCTGAAGAGCGGATCGCTGATCTCAAACGAGGGAAAGCAGTGGTTGAGGAATCTACAACCGCTGCCTTGGCCCTGAGCACAAAATTCGAGAAGGAGCTGCTCGCTCTGAAGCTGGCAAATGAAGCAACTAGTCGAAAACATGTGGAGGAGCTAAAGGAGGCTGGGCGTCGAGCTGTCGAGGAGTTTAAAGGATCCTCCGAATATAGAGACTCGATTGCGCCGTATGCCGCCGACATTTTTCAACAAGGATTCGACCTCTGTACTTCTCAGTTCCAACGGTCGGGCCTTCTCCCCGCCAATCCTGATTTGAGTTTCTTGGACGTTTGTGCAATTCCCGACCCATACTTTTTCTCTGGTCCTCCGGCTAACGCTTAGTTTTTTGTAGCTTTTCTTTTCACATACTTTTTCTCTTTTTTTTTGCAAGTACTTTTTTGAGGCATCTTGGAATGAATTTAAAGACTTTTTCGATGCCAATTGCTTCTCGACATTTTGCTTCTTTTTTTTTTCTTCCCTTAAGATCGAATACTTATGTTTTGGAATGAATCGAATCAACTCCCCCATTGAAGGATTTAACCTTTCTTTTATGATCGAATATTTAGATCTTAGAAATGAATCGAATCAACTTCTCACCTTTAAGAATTTAATCTTTTTCGATCAAATGTATATTAGGCCTAGTTGCTTTTCGACATTTTGCTTCGTTTTTCTTTTTTCTTCTTACCTTAAGATCGAATACTTATGTTTTGGAATGAATCGAATCAACTCCCCCATCGAAGGATTTAACCTTTCTTTTATGATCTAATATATAGATCTTAGAAATGAATCGATTCAACTTCTGACCTTTAAGAATTTAATCTTTTTCGATCGAATATACATTAGGTCTAGAATCGAATTGAAACGACTTCTGACCTTGAAGAATTTAATCTTCCTTTATTTAGGCCTAGAAACGAATTGAATCGACTTCTTACCTTGAAGAATTTGATCTTCCTTTATTTTAGGCCTAGAATCGAATTGAATCGACTTCTTACCTTGAAGAATTTAATCTTCCTTTTATGATCGAATGTTTTAGGTTTAGATACGAATTTAATCTTCCTTCTCCCCCCAAAAACGAAGTTCACTTTGAGTGAACTACTTTTCGATGGGTAGTAATGTAGGTCGTATATTCGTTACTGTAGTTACTTCTTATACTTTAGCTTTTTCATCGGATCCCAACGACCACTGACATACATTTTTTACAATTTGGCTAAGTATTGACAAGAAGTGGACAATAGAAATTCGAGAAACGTACTTTATACATCGAAGGAAAGTTGAGTAGTACATTTGCTTTGCTGTTAAGGATAGAATTTTCTCAGGTTGCTGGAATTCCACGATCGTGGATAATCTCTTCCTTCCATGTCTTGAAGAATGTAAGTCGATGGCCCCAGGATTTGTGTAATTTTGTACAGACCCTCCCACTTTGGATCGAGCTTGCCGATCACCTTTGAAGCTTCAACCCTCTTCAAGACCAGGTCGCCCACCTGGAATCTTCTTTCCTTGACTTTCTTGTTGTAGTATCCGACCATTTGAGCCTTGTACTTCTCCGACCGTAAACTAGCCTTCGCACGCCTTTCTTCGAGCAGGTCCAACTGGATAGCCAAGTTGGCAGAGTTGTTTTTCTCCTCATATTCTCTGATTCTCCAACTCTCAGCTACGATCTCATCAGGAGTTACCGCTTCGTGGCCATACGCAAGGCTGAAAGGTGTCTCTCCGGTCGCGCTTCTTGGTGTCGTTCGATATGCCCATAACACGTCTGATACTTCTTCGACCCACTTGCTCTTATACTGGCCCAGTCGAGCTTCAATGGATTTTACTAAGGTTCGATTAGTTACCTCGACTTGACCGTTTGCTTGTGGATATCCGACCGAAGTGAAGCATTGCTTGATTCCCCATTTCAGACACCAATCTTCGAGCTGCTGACTTCGGAACTGCAAGCCGTTGTCACTTACTAAAGTTCGTGGAATCCCGAACCGGCACAAGATGTTTCGCCATAGAAAGTTGATAACGGCTCCGGCGGTGATATTAGCCATTGGCTCAGCTTCGATCCACTTCGTAAAGTAATCCACCGCCACCAATAGGAATCGTTTCTGGCCTTTGTCCTTTACCATTGGCCCGACGATGTCGATTCCCTATCGATCGAATGGACATGGGATACAATTCGATTCCCAAGCTGCCGCCGGCTATCGGATTGTTCATGCAAACTGTTGACATGGCAGGCATCGTTTGGCAAAGTTCTCCGCGTCTTTTGCTAGTGTCGGCCAAAAGTAACCCTGCCTTAGGATTTTTTGGGCCAGATTGCTTCCACCTGCATGGTTCCCGCAACTTCCTTCGTGTATTTCTTTCATCACCTGCTCCGCCTCGGTCGGTCCCAAACATCGTAGATAAGGCTGGGAAACAGCTCATTTGAACAGCACTCCATGTTTAAGGAAGTACCGGGCCGCTTTCTTCGCCAGTGCTTTTTCCTCAAGCTTCGAAGTATACTGATCCGGCTCGGAAAGATATTTTGTTATCTCAGTCCGCCAATATTTGTCTTCCTCTCCGACTGCAGCCACAGCAGCATCGTTGATTTTGTCTGTCTTGCCGACCGTGAAGAAGGTGATTTTCCTCGTACGAATCGGGGTCATGGATCCCGCCATCCGAGTAAGGGCGTCGGCCTCACTGTTCTCCAATCTTGGGATCTGGATTAGTTCAAATGTATCGAACTCTTCCTTCAAACTCTGGACTCGTTGGAGATGGTCCTTCATCCTTTCTTCCCTCGCTTCGTAGGAACCATTTACTTGCTGTACGATCAGCTGTGAATCACTGTGGGCTCGAAGCCTGGTGACATGGCCTTCGAGCGCACATCTCATTCCGACCAACAAAGCTTCGTACTCGGCTTCGTTTTTGGAAACTGGGAATTCCACCTTTACGGCAAAATGCAGATTTTCGCCTTCAGGGTTCTTCAGGACAATTCCCAATCCTCCGTTCCCGTTGATCACCGACCCATCCACAAACAGGTCCCACCATTGAAGCTCCTTCTTCTCTTCCTCCGACCCATCGTTCATTTCCACGATAAAATCGGCCAACACCTGCGCCTTTATCGCTGGTCGAGGTTTGTAAGTGATGTCAAATTCTCCCAACTCGACCGACCACTTAACCATCCTTCCCGACACCTCTGGTTGTTGAAAAAATGATCGAAATGGATGCTTCGTGAGAACCACAATCGGGTGAGCCAAGAAATATGGCTTCAGTTTCCGAGCAGCTATCACCAGTGCATAAGCCAAATTCTCGATCTGCGGGTACCGAAGCTCCGCGTCCCTCAATGTCTTTCCGGTGTAGTACACCGGTTGGTGGTTTCTTCCATCGGCCCTTACTAAGACCGCACTGACCGACTCCTTTCCCGCGGCGAGATAAATATAAAGTGTCTCGTCGGGGATCGGCTTTACAAGCAGCGGTGGGCTTAGTAGGTACTTCTTCATTTCCTCGAATGCCGTTTGGCAATCATCCGTCCAGTTAAACTATTTTACGTTCCTCAGTACTTTGCAGAACGACAATCCTTTCTCTGAGGATCGTGAGATGAATCGATTCAAGGCGGCCAACTGGCCATTCAACTGTTGTACCTCGCGCGGTGACGTAGGTGGTTTCATGTCTATTACCGCCTTCATCTTCTCGGGATTCACCTCGATCCCTTTCTGGGTCACCATGAACCCTAGGAATTTCCTCCTTTCACCCTGAAGGTGCACTTCTTCAGGTTGACTTTCATCTCGAATTTTTCCATGGTCTCCATGGCTCTTCTCAAGTCCCGTGCATGATCCTCCGCCTTCTGGCTCTTCACGATCATGTCATCCACGTAAACCTCCATCGTATCACCTATCATCCAGGCGAACATCGTATTGACCAGCCTTTGATAGGTGGCCCCAACATTTTTAAGACCAAATGACATTACCATGTAGCAAAATACACCTACATCGGTGATGAAGCTTGTCTTCTCCATATCATCGTGGGCCATCAGGATCTGATTATATCCTTGGTCCCCGTCCATCATTGACAGCAGCTCACATCCCGCTGTCGAATCCACCATGAGTTCGATGCTCGGTAGTGGATAGAAACTTTTAGGACATGCTTCGTTCAGGTCGGTGAAGTCGATGCACATCCTCCACTTTCCCTCCTTTTTGGCACCAAGACCACGTTCGATAGCCAGTCTGGGTATCGAACTTCCTTTATCTATTTGAGGCGTAGTAGCCTCTGCACTTCTCCTTGGACGATGCGGCGCCTTTCTTTGCCCATCTTCCTCTTCTTCTGCTTAATGGGTCGGGAGTCGGGTCGAACATTCAGACGATGGCAACAAATGTTCGGATTTATTCGATCCGGCGCTTCACCTTCCCAAGAAAACCTGTTGATGTGATCCCTAAGGACCATCATCGCTCCAGATTCAATCTTCGGGCTCATCTCTGTCCCGACTTGAACTTTCTTCGATGGCTCTCCCAACTCCATCGTCTTCGTACCGCCAGCTGCGGTGACCTTATTTTCTGCCTTTTTAACCTTCTTTGCGAAGCCTGCTTCATCTTCCAGAGATAACTCCGGCAATTCTGGATCTTCTGCTACACTCATGCAGCATTCTCTGGCCCGAGCTTGGCCACCTCAGACTTCTCCGATTCCTCCTGGAGTCGGAAATTTCACCTTCAAGTGAATCATGGACGCGATCGCTTCAAATTGTCTCAAAGCCGGCCTCCTGCAGATGATGTTATAGATATTGCCCGGGATATTGACCACGTAGAACTTAACGATTTTGGTCCTCCTCCTGGGTGCATCTCCCACGACATCGGAAGCTCGATGGTCCCAATCGTAACATGCCTTTCACCCCCGAACCCTACCAGCCTGATGTTGGTGTTCTGCAGGCGCATGGAATCGATCCTTAATTTCTTGAAAGTAGATAGAAACATAATATCGGTTGAAGCCCCTGAATCGACCAGGATCCTTTGCACATGTACCTGCATGATCGTAGCTGATACTACGATAGGATCATCGTGAGGAGACACGATTCCTGCTAAATCATCAGGTCCGAACGAGATGGACTGAGGGCGCTGCACTTGGACCGAGAATATTTCAGTCGGTCTTTGCTCCATCGCTCTTGCTTGTCTTATAAACCTCTTCCGTTTGTTGGAAGACGATGACGCCATCGCGCTTCCCTCAATCATTCCGATGATTCTTCCCACGAACGCATTTTCCATGTTTGGCCTACCGACTGGTTCAGGGTCGGGCACAACGGCGGTCGCTTCCGAAGCTGTGCTTCGCGATCGTGGCCCCGATGCTTCCTCCTCATTCTCTCTTCTTCTTTTTTCTCCGCCGTGGAGGTTGGATTTGCAACGAACTCTCGTAGGTACCCTAGGCTGATCAATGCTCGACCTTGGATCGCAGCGTCGTACAGCTGTTGGTCTTATGCCCCCACACTCTGTGGTACCGACAATACTTCTTTGATGATTTATACTTCTCTGGATTTTCTGGATTCGCTGGCCATGCGGTGATTCGGCCCAGTTCTCCCATAGACATCACTGGAAGTACATTTTGGGGGCCCGTCGTGAGTGGAGTGAACTTCAAGTTCCTGTGCACTCTTTTGTCGTCGTCCTTTCGACCCGACAGCCTTTCTTCATTCCTGTCCTTTGGCTTGGACGACTCTGCTTTCAGCCCTTGTCGGGCTATTCTCTTGGCCTTCTTGGCCTCCTCCGTTACTATGAATGGAGTTGCAAGCTCCATCAATTCGTTCATGCTCCTGACCCTTGTCCCATACAAAGAGTCCGCAAAAGGGCAGTCTTTTAGCCCGTGGGTCAGCACATCCACAAGGCTATCGGGATTTGGGTCGGATACTTCGAGGACTGCGTCGGAGAATCGCAGCATGAAATCTCGTAGCGATTCCTGATCTCCTTGCATCATGATGTAGAGGTATCCCATCGATCGCGGGATTTTTTGATTGCAGGCGAAGTGCGATACGAACTCCGCCGTAAGTTGTGCAAAAGATGAGATGGAGGCGGGTCGTAGATTGAAGAACCAAGTACTTGCCCGCCCCACCAGCGTGCTTCGAAAAACACGACATAACGCCGCGTCGGAGGCGACGATAAAATCCATTGCGTTCAAGAACGCATCTATATGATTCCTGGGGTCCCCGAAAGTTCTTTCCCCCGAGTATATGGGAAGCCCCCCCGGTCATTGATCATGCGTGATTCTGAGATTTGCAATCGCATCAACAAACGGGCTCCGTCGGACTATCGGGTCGTAATGTGACCCGACAGATCTCTGCAGCTCTTGAAGCTGCCTTTGCATCTGTCGATTGCCTGTTCGATGGGCTCGAGAAATTGCTCTCTTTCAGACCTCGGTTGAACCGTGTCTTCATTTCTGTTCTCCCCTTGTGCTGGTGTCGGTGTTTGCACATTATTCACCACCGTGGGTCGGGGATTCTTGATCGGCACATCTTGGTGTCGGGAACGAGTTCTCCCCCGAGACTCCTGCCAATTCCCATTCCGAACCCGAGGGTCCTGCTGGTTCGATGGGATTGGCTCGTTGGTCACCTGGTCGGAGATGTTCCGAACTGGGCGGAAGACGGGTGATCGTGGTTGGGATGACACCTGGTTAGGAGAGGGATGTTTGTGCCCTCTCGATGTCTCCCTCATCACTCTACGAGCCCCATCTTCGGCCGCCTCTCGTAGCATAGTTCTCAATTCGGCTCGTGAGAGGAACACGAGGTCAGCTGTGTTTTGGCGTCTTGGCATGAAGGATTCGCTACTATCCTCTGGCACATCTCTTGGGCCGACGCCATTCGCACTGGTTCCATAGTTGGAAGTCATTTTTCTTATCTCTCTTTGGTAGTTTTTACAATTTCTCACAATAATCGCCTCTATCTCAGCTATCTCAAGGAAGGTAAGTGTGTTCCCACAGACGGCGCAAAATTGATAAAGGTAATATCAATTAGTGTGGTAAAAGTGAGGTAGGAGTGACGTGTATAGGTAAAGATTTGGATCGTATCGTATGAATTAAGGGTAAGAACGCACTGTTCCTGAACTAAGTGTTCGTACGAAGCGTACCTCGATCGGAACTAGGCGTAGTATTGCAGAAATCCTCTCTTTAGAATGTAGAAATGTGATATGTTTTCCTTGGTGAAATAAACCGTACAGCCGTAGTATATTGTCGAGCTTGACGCGTGGCGTCTTCTGATTGGCCGTCAACGCGGCTGGAATTAAAGTGCCTCACGAGGGGCGCCATTTAAGACTCACCCACCTCGTGGATCGTATTCAATAGTGCTCATTTAAGAGCTGTCAACCTTATGGGTCGTATTTAATAGCGTTCATTTAAGAGCCGTCAACCTTATGGGTCGTAATTAAAGCGCATCATTTAAGAGTTATCCGCATTATGGGTCGTCATTAATGCCTGTCTGGCAGTCGCCGACAGCTCTGACACCCATAAATGCTCTGTCGTTCTCGTAATTATACGATAACTCGTTGGTCGTTCGAACGTCGACCTCCGAAGACGACATCTTGTATTCGGTCCATGTTTGGTTCGAGGTTATCCACCATCGTAATTCCTGATTTTACAACCGTAATTCTACGGACCATTATCACTTTCATTATTTGAATCACATATACCATTGTTAAATTGTTCTCACTTTTCTTGTTTATCTCATTATTGATTAGTATCGTACTAATTTTATTATAATATGATAGTGCATTAATAAGTACGGAAAATGTGTAACTAGCAACATAGTTATGTCCGGATTTAAAGCTAAAAACAACAATCTTTATTTGATTACTAGCTCATCTCATTATCTTGTTATATCATTAGGACGTATTGTTGGTAAGTTGGATCTTGGGATTATATTGAATTATTGTCACGTAGTAAAGGCTCTCTCTTGGTCAACACTCGATCATTTATCTAAGCTCCACTTGCGGTCAGAGTTGGTTTTAATCTCATTCTACACACAAGCATTTCTTTTATTTTTTTTGCGAGCCCACTCCTTATTTTCGGTAAATGGTAGAATTTTGAGAATCACAAGGTGATAAATACTTTAGTTAAATACTAAAGTCTATTGAAGTTCTTGTCATGATCATATTCCATCTATTACAATCATTTCTGAAGCACTAATTTATTAAAAACCAATTACTCCGAGCTCAAATTTTCTTAAAGAGTCTCACGAAGTCAAACGAGGGAACAGGAGAATGGTTTTAAAATAACCTAGAGTATATATACATAAATCAGAATATGTAATTATATATGAGTTGGTGCGTGGATAGGTCTAGAAATCGGTGGATGAGGGAACTGCGGAATGGCTTTACACACGTATATATGATGTACTATGTATTATGATAAGATTTCTATGTTCATCTGTGTGTAAATATGTATTGATAAAGGGGTATGATGCGTGTACGTACCAACATATTATATTATTAGTACATTAAACACATGCCGAGCAGCAAGGGCAACAACAGTTGAATCAAAAAGAACATAGCATACAGTCCATAAGCTCGAATTGATATTTGGCGTGTGTGTTACGGACTAAAATTTCATTTGCGACAACAAAATACAGCTGATCATAGCAAGGAGAGTGACAGTACTAGCTTAACAAAAAATATGTGAACCAACTACTTACATGTTAATCAGTTATACGCAGATTTCATAATTATATTTCATTCTCAATAGCCCCACAATCCGACCGACTGCACCCCACCAAATCAATTCATTAAAAAGCACATATACCGCGAATTAGCCACGCGTTTTCTGCTGAGTTATATTTCCTTTATAAGGCAAATGATCCCGCATCTCTTTTTTAACGCAATTCCAAATTAAGAAGCCTAAATATCTGTTCCCCACACCCCCCACAAAATAAATGTGCGATATTCGATTCCAACAAATTCTTAGTACATGGCGGGTCAAAATCATTATCCCACATCGAACTTTTTAACAATAGTACCACCCTATGGATATCCGGAGGACCAACCCCCCATTGATCCTCAATCAAACACGTGGCATCACCGAAGTTCATCAAACCTCCCTCCACAACCACCACCTATTGCCTCCCCGACCTCCGGACGGCACCCCGTGTACCGCGGAATCCGTTGCCGAGGTGGAAAATGGGTGTCGGAAATCCGAGAGCCAAAGAAAAGCTCCCGAATATGGCTCGGCACGTATCCGACACCAGAAATGGCGGCTGCGGCCTACGACGTGGCCGCGCTAGCACTTAAAGGTCCTGATGCCGCGATAAACTTCCCTGATTGGGCTCCGTATTATCACGTACCGTATTCTCACTCCGCTAGCGATATACGTGCGGCTGCTGCTAGCGCTGCTGCTGCCAGAGCTCCGCCAAATGGTGGAAATCAATTTGTGGCAATGCCTCAAGCTGATCAAGCTTCGAGTAGTGAGTTTGTGGACGAGGAAGCGTTGTTCGACATGCCGAATTTGCTCGTGGACATGGCGGGGGGCATGCTCGTTAGTCCACCGCGTATGACATCCGCGGCCGAGGATGAGGAGGATAACTATTCAAGAAACGATAACCTTTGGAGCTACGATTGAGCAAAGCGAATCATGAAAGTCGGCATTATATATATGTTATACCTTTTATGTAGTACTATATATATGTTGTACTACGTGGTTGGATTGTTCATTGGTGATGACCATATCCTCCACATTGGTTTTTACCCTTTTTCTCTTGTTCTTTAGCTCATTTTTTTCCAGCTTCGTATAGCTGAATTATGGGCTTTGTTTGGGTGCATAATTAGCATGTCTTCTGACCTTAAATCTCGTGAAGGCATGTTAAAGTAGTGTTGCAGTGGTTTTTGAAGAATAATTGCGCCATTCAATAGAATATGTGACATTATTGGATGGTGGCTATCACCGTGTTATATCTTTAAATATAATATAAATAATTAGTACTATGAGTTTTTGTATGTTTCATTTTTCTTTTATGATTCTTGGCTGGTATTAATCCCCAGACCGTACAACTTCTTTGGCTATGACACTAAACAACTAAAAGATTTCCCAACCACTAACGGCGATTTTCTTTTTTCAACGACAAAAATATCAGATAGTTATTGTTTTCTTTCTTTATGTGTAGTCGAATTCAAATCTTATAAAATGAATCAAACTAATGTAGAACCAACAATATATATTAGCTCTAAATGCAAAACATTTTTATTTAAATAAGTCCTTAGTGGTAATGAACACTTGATAGCCGCATCGAGTTCAGTGGAATATCCATTAGGACTAAAAGCCATTCCATTGATCAATCTAGGACAGAATCTTCCACTCAATCTTTTACAAGACAGTGACTTTAATAGAACGCCTCTGATTTTTAACAGGGCCCACATACTAAATTAGATGTTACTTTTTTGATTCACTATATATTAGCGTATAACTGTTTCTTCAGAATCTTTCCTGATAGAGAAACGACAAAACTTCCCATCAATGACCAATATATATGAGGCGTTTATGAGCCGAGCCATCAGTGGAGACTGTCTATTTCTACAAAATAACTTATGTTGCAGCATTTGCAACGTTGAAAGTGAAACTAGCCACAACACGTATATTGGGACGCATAAACTTCACTTTCGGAGGTACAGATGTTGTTCTTTTTGCGGACACGTGGAATCAAAGTAGAGTTTTAAACGCTATTGTTAAGCGCGTGATTACGGCTAATATTGCTACAACAGTGCCAGTGGGTCCAAATTTATCAGTGTTGGGTTATAATTCTTGAATTTTCCATCTATTTGCCAACATGGCATTAAAATATTATGTGTCAATGTGTGTCGGACAAAATTTACACCGAAACAAATTAAATATTGTATTGAGATCAAATGCGATTTGTGGTTGAGTTTGATTCTAAGAAATAAATGAAGACAAGTTGGAGACGATTGAGTGGGTTAGAAGATTTAGGTGTTTGAATTGTAATTGTTTTTAGGCAAAATGAATGAGACTTATCCTATGTGTAAAAAGTGTTACTTTGATACTAGTATATATCATAAAATATGAATCAAGAAGGTTTAATTACTTATTCCTCTTGTACCTTTCGGTTCGGCACAGCTCGCCCGCCCTATTGCATCACCCATGTCCTTGTCGCGGAGGTCTACCATATTTTTTTTGGTGAAAATAAATTTAAATATAATTTCTAAATATGAATATAAATTTTAAATTCAAATCTCACATATAATCCTTTGATTACATGAATTAAAAGTTGTGTTGATTTGTTAGAACGTTTTTATGAAGTTACAAGATGGTTCATGATCGAGTTAAGGTTGAATGGAAATCTCCCCATCAATGTTTTTCAAATGACAATGTATTCTTGCCAAAACTCGTGTCATTCAACGCATGTGGAAATCATCTAATAAAACTAAAGTATTTTCTACATAACATAGCATAAGCATAAGAGTAAATATCACTCTATTTGAATGGGGATAAAACTTGAGTTTCACAACGTATTTTAAGAAATTTACATTGCAAGTTGGACTTCAGCATCCACAAGGACTTGACGTTAATCGGGCATATTGAACTTAATTAAGGGCAAGAACTCAAATTTCTATCCAAATTCAACAGAATGATTTGCGATCTGTCTGCAAGTTCTTTGGTCTTTACTTTAAATTTCAGTATCCAACTTGAAGAATAAGGTCAAAGTTCATTTTCAATTTTTTTACTTTTAAGATTATACATTCATGAAACACTTGCTGATTAAGACCGATATATATTTTTATTCTATAACTTTTATTTGTTTGTAATGTATTTCTAAAATTTTGTTGTATTATAGAAATTCGATGGTTTTATAAAAGCTTCAAAAATTACTACTAGAAAATACTTTGGGAAAAATTTGTTAAGTTTATGAAATAATTCAATTGGGTTAGAATTTGATATTTGCCTATGGATAACAATATTGCCAAAAGCAAAAAATTATTGGAACCATAATAAGTTTCAAATTAGGTCTAATTTACGCTTTATAACTAAGGAATTTTCCTTAGATCGTATAATTCCAGTTTTGTTAATTTGCATTCCCCAAATTTTCTGAAGTTTCTATTCAGCTAATTCATTAATTACATTACCAAAATTGTTTCTTTCTTAATTACTATTTAAAGAAGATATATATCGGTCAGCTATGATATTGTAAAAACTAAAAATTGAAAGTAAATCTTTTTTACGTTGCATTAAAAGCAAACAAAACAACCATTTATTAAGTTTCACAACATATATGACCATAAAGACCATCTTAATATAAGTGAATTATTAGACTAAAGCAGCGAATGAGATTATTTGTAAAACTAAATTTTAAAATATAAATTTAAATGCAGAAATAATGATTCAATTATATAGCCCAACTTCAAAGAAGAAATCACTTAATTCTTATCTAAGTTAGACTTATATATCAGAAATATATTTAATCATTATTTTGTTAATCAGTTAATAATATTACAAAGTATAAATCTGCAATACTACAGCAGAGCAAAACTCGATTTTGACCTATTTAGAAATTTAATTTTTGGTTACCCGGATTTACTAAATTTATGTGTAAGACTTTTCTCAACTCTTATTTCTTTTAATGGATTTCAATAGGTGACGAGTGGCTCTAATCTTTTTGGTGAATTTCTATAGAGTGACGAGTGTTCTTTTGAGTGTTCTCTTGTGTTTTCTTCTCACTTGTCCAATTTTCGGTATCAAAGTGGTATCAGAGTCAAGGTTCGTAATGGCCCCTCGTTGAAGGTCCAAAGGGGTGAGCGTTGATCTTTGTGATATCGAGATGGAAGATGTTAGGAGACAAGTGCAACAACTCCAGCAGGGCCTAGCTGAGCTCGAACCTTTGGAATATAATGAATCACATCATGATTTAGAGGGTGATGATGAAATTGATGAGGAGGTGGACAACCCTTTTCATCGTCATGGTGGTTCGAGTAACAGTTCCTATGTGAGGCAACATGTTGCACGTGGTCGTAGATTTCAAAATCATTTTAACACCAAAGTTGATATTCCAGAGTTTGAAGGAAAAATGCAGCCGGAAGAATTCATTGATTGGTTACATACCGTTGAGAGGATATTTGAATACCATGAAGTTCTTGAAGATTACAAAGTAAAGATAGTTGCAATCAAGTTGACAAAACATGATTCAATTTGGTGGAAACATCTCAAAAGGCAAAGAGCTCATGAAGGAAAAGATCAGGTCCACTACAAAAAAAGTGTTCTTTTGTGACGATTTTATACGACGTAGTACAATTTCGCCGCATAAATGTTAGTAAATATGACGATTTAAGATATTGCCGCATAAGTGCAACTTTTTATGTGACAATCCCAAATTTCGCCATATAGGTTAAACGTTCGTCACATTTTGTATAATTTGAATGACAAAACACCCTTTCGCCATAAACTTTGTCACTTGAACTGCTTCACTAAGAAAGCGGCAAAACTCCCGCTACTTTGCAAAAATCTCCCTCCCTCATTTTTCGTTTTCCCTCAATTTCCCTTTGCCACAAAAAATAATTAATTTATCACAAAAACTTAAACTACGTCGTTTTGGTCAATTTTACATTTAATTTCAGATTATACACCCTTAGTAAGAAAAACACCCCAAAATCATAGCTAAAAGCTTCTGCCTCTCTCGACCAAAAATACCTCCCCCACGAAAACCCTTTTTCGAGCAGATCTAAAAAATTTGGTCCATCTCTCTCGTTTTTGCACTCTCTCTTCACATGAAATGGTAAGAAAACCCTTCTTCTCTCTCGTATTTGAAGATTAAGCTATAAATTCATCCTATACTACCCTAATTTTCTCGATTTTGTGATGTTTAACAGGTGGGTTTGTTCGACTACAATGGCATAATTGTGATCTTGTGTAAGTTGTATCTAATTTTAGTTTTGTTTAGCTTATATGGTAAATAGTTGGGTATTTGTTGTTTTTTCTCAAAAAATATTAACAAGTATGGATTATGATTTGGGGATTAGGGTTTTTGAAGTTCAACATGTACATTTCTGCCACTTTTTTGTGCAATGGTGATGTTTTTTTTCTCAGATCTGAAAATATTTTGTTGACATTCATCTTACTTCCAAAAATTTATTAAAAATTTTTTTCACAACTTTATAATCTGCTGGTTTTCGTGTTTGTTTTGTTGTTTTTAAGTAAAAGCTTTTCAAAAAAGTGTGGATTTGTAAGATCTCTTCAGAACTTTATAAGCTACTGCTCTTGTTGTGGTTTTTTGGGTTAAAAGTTGTTACAAGAATGTCTGTATTTGAATATTCTGTTTATTACTTTGTTAATTGATGGTTTTCATGTAATTTGTGGGTTTTATTATCTAAACTATGGTTGCTTGTGGCTTGAGTTGTTAAGAAAAATTACATTATTTTGTGAAGAATCATCAAAAAGAGTTTGGGAGTAACTTTCATGGCAAAGGATTGATATTCTGCAGAAAATGAGAAAAGGTAGGTTTAATTTCTGATTGTGTTATAGTTGAAGGATTGTTGGTCTATTTATAAGTAGTAATAGAGAAATTGGTTTTTGGTTATGAAGGTTTTGTTGTCCTAGCCTTTACTAAGTTTTCCATATGTATATATTTTGGTTTTAACTTGTTCTAGTTTAGGTTGTAAAAAGTGTTGGTCTTGTGTATTACTCTTAGTTTTGAAGGTTGTTGCGTCTTAGCTGCATCAACTTTTTTATGCCTATAAGATTGGTTGATATGTTGCAACAAGTTTAGGGTCTAGGAAGTGTAGGCTATTGTGTATTGCTTCGGAAAATGTCATGACAGATTAGTAACTATAAAGATTGTTGCTTGGGAGTAATTTGCTTGGAAAGGATTGAGATTCTGCACATCAGCTGAAAAGGTTGGTTTAGTTTATGGTTTATTGATTGTTATTGATTGTTGGTCTAGTTACATGTATAAGTAGTTATAAATAGATAGGCTGACAACTTGTTCATGTTTTAATGTTTTAATGTCTATAAATAGATAGATTGTCCTAATCTTAAGGTTTTAATGTCTATAAGTTTGGTTGACAACTTGCTCATGTTTAGGTTCTAAATAGCGTTTGTTCTTGTATATCACTTTCTAGCTTCAGAAATGTTGTAGTTATAGTTGATATTCTCTTCTTTGCTCATCATTCATTTTACAAGAATTTGAAATGTATTCCTTAATGCAATTGAGTCGTGGTTATGTCCATACTTACTACTAAAGTGAAGTGAAGCATAATCAATATCGTATGGCTCTTTGTCTGTACCTACATCTTCAAAGCTTTCCATTCACAGTTACAGGAGTTCCAAATCAGGATGGAAATGGAAATTCTACTAATCCCAACTCTCCAGTTACAACAGTTTCAGGAGCACCGTCACGCAATTCTGGTAATTTTTTTTATTTCATATGAAAAATCACTTTACCTATTATATTTTTCCATGTTTGCAACATTTTCATTCATTCTTTCATTTCAGGTTCTAATATCAAAAAGAATGGTCGCGGTGTCTGTGGAGGACTGAATTTGGACAAGATAGTTGAAAAAGTATGAAGGTATACTTTAATTTTGAGAAAATAGAGGTTTGTTGGCAAGGCATATAGGTGGTTGTCAATTTCATTTGCTTTGTTTACATGTTAGTAGATAGAGTGAGTTATTTTTATATCATAATTTATTTACTTCACTTGAATTATTATGTTTTTTTTTCCTTCATAAGAATTGTGTAGCAGGCTGTTTGTATATTTAGTTGTATCTTAGTATTTTGCATATTCTCATCGTTGTTAGTGGGATTGAGTAAATGGTAGTTTGTAAGCAGTTCAAGGAAGAAAAGACTATACCTTTTGTGAAAATTTTGCTGAAAATGAAACGTTGCTGCATGTGCAAACTCTGTTGAACGTTGCTGAAAATTTTAACCTATGTTTAATATTATAAAACTCTTCTGTAGAGAGTATAGTTAGTGTTGAGTGTTGGTAGTTTATGCCGTTTGAGATGTTTGCTCATTTGATATGTTTGGTGGTTGGAGATGTTTGCTTATGGTTTGTGTGAATGTGCGTGCATCTTGTTTTTTCTCGAACGGTAGAACCTGTCTAGATAAATTTATGTTGAATGTCTTTATCGATCAGTCCATATTGATCAGTTTTGTAGGTCTTCAGTGGGCAGCCTCACCAAAAGTGGAGATTATGCAAGTTTATTCTGAAGTCTCTTAATATTGGAAGTAAATGAAGAATGGTGAATGTGCCTATTTTGAAGACTTTTGGTATTAGAACTAAATGCTTTCCATTTGTGAAAGTTATTTTGGTGGAGCAAAGGGAGCAGTTGGAAGATGAGCTCGAAGCACAAAAGGCTAAAAACAGGAGGTATGAAAAGCAACTCGAGGCTATGCAAGCGCAGATTGATAAGATGCAGAACTTTTGGCGAAGAGTTAAATAGGTAATGATGCCTTAACCCCTTTCCTTAGTTTTCTGAAGATATACCTATTACTATGATGAATATTTTGTGAAACGAGCATCGTGTCCAACGAGTATATGTGAAATATGTTTTAGATTGGAGTTTGAACAACCTATACAAATGAAAAGTATATGAATATTATAGAATTGTTGGCTGACTTTGATAAATGTGTGGAAATAAGTGTGTGAAAATGTTGTGAATTGATGAAATTGTTGATTGACTTTGCTAGTTTCATTCAATATGTTTATATATGTTGGGGGTAAATGTTGGATTTTGTTAGTTTATGCCATCTAAAATGTTATATGATTTGATAAACTTGCAAGTTTATGGTGTTTCCATATGGTTTGTTTAAGTGGGGCTGCAATGAGTTTGAACATGTTGCTATTTGCTTATGGTTTGTGTCCTTGTAAGTAGCATCTTATTTTGTGTGGACATGTTACTCTTTACTTATGGTTTGTGTTCATGTGAGTAGCATCCTATTTTTTGTAGAATATGCCTGGTTAATTTCATGCTAAATTGTTTAGTGATCAGTGCAATGTGATCAGTTTTGTAGGTGTGCAATGGTCATCTTCACAAAAATAGAGATTATGGCAGTTTTTTTGAAGTCTCTGGATATTGAAGTAAATGAAGAATGGTGAAGGTGCCTATTTTGATGATGTATGGTTACTAGAACTAAATGCTTTCCTACTGTGAAAGCTATTTTGGCTTTATTCTGGAGAAACTATGTTATGTAAGAAGAATTATATGTTTAGATGGATTTAGGGTGGTAATTGATGAATGATCTCCAGTATACTATATTAGTACTCTCTAGTATAGCTCTTTGATGTATGACCAAGGGCTAATTTTGACAAACAATGGTAAAATTTGATGTAAGATTGCCAATCATGTTGTAAACTATTGGCTACTTGATTGAACTTGGTCGAGAATGCTTTTCCAAGTTATATGGAAGCATTTATATTTTTGTGAGTTCTTAGTTTTGGTATTTATTATTATGTCAATCACATTCTATTGTATTACGTAATTATGAAATGGTTCATTTACTGTAAATTCTAATTAAGTGCGGCAAAAAAAATCACTCATACAAACTCTTGAGTGACAACAAATTCGCCACAAGAAAAATCAAAATAACACGTTTTAGTGACAATTTTATCGCAGTAAAAAGTTTTGTGGCAAGATTGCCTGGTACGCAGATGTTAATGACGAAATATGTTGTCACAAGAAATCATTAATGTAGATTCTTTATGTGACAATGTGATGTTATGATGGCGAAATTTCACTACTTATGTGACAACCATGTCGTCACTTAAATTAAGTTTTTATGTGACGACAGTATTTTCGTCACAACTATATGTGAAAACTAAACTTTTGCCACTTATACTTAATACGACGGGGTTAATGCGGCGAACTTTGTGACAATATGTTTTGTCGTATAGGGTTCATACGACAAATTGTTGAGGTTAAATGACGATACTTGGCGCCACGAAAAATCACTTTTTTTGTAGTGGTCGTTACTTGAAAAAAAGATGAAAAAGATGCTCAAGAGAAAGTTCTTGCCGGATAACTATCGACAAGATATTTTTCTCAAGCTCCACAACTTCAAGCAATGTAAAAAGTCAGTTGAAGAGTACACGATTTAATTTGATCATATTTTGATGAGATGTGAGATTGAAGAGCCTGAAGAGCAAATAATAGCCCGCTGTCTTGGTGGTTTGCACACTAAAATAGCTAATATTGTTCAGTTGCAGCTATATTGGACCTACAATGATGTTATCAAGCTCTCGTTGAAGGTCGAGAAACAACTCATTGAGCGTTTACCACGCTACGAGTATTCCAATGGCAAGGCAATACTTCACGATTCAGATAATGGGACATGTGGTGATGAATATATTAATTCTTTTGATAAACATCGAACTTCAAGTGATGATTCTTATCCAAAGTTCTATGCCGATCGAAACTCTGGATTTCATCAGTCTTTTCTGCATCAAAACTGATGTTTCAGAAATCAACAAAAAAGATAACCCTCAATTTGAAGAAGTTTATGATGATCCCCCTATTTATGATGAATCGGAAGGTGAAGAAGATGAAACAAATTTCCAATAGGGCTAATTGCAGCAAACCCCCCAATCTATGGAGTCTATAGCACTTTGCCTCCTAACCTATAAAAATGTGCGAAATGCCCCCAACCTATTGATTTTTGTACGATTTGCCCCTAGTGTCAAATCTGACGGACAAGAACTTAGAAACGTGTTCCAAATGAACGGTTGGTCAATTGGACAAGAACTTAGAAACGTGTTCAAAATGAACGATTAATCAACAAAACAGGGGGCAAAATTGCACAAAAATCAATAGGTTGGGGGCATTTTGCACATTTTTAGGGGGCAAAGAGCTACGAACCCTAATATCATGACGGTGTTTTGGAGGCTCATCATACAAAGATTGCATCTTATATTAATGTCGTCCTTCTCAATTCGATGAGCTATTCGATACAAAATACATTCTTAATGACAAGGTTCAACCTTGTACAAGAGAATATCAATACACGATGGTGAGTGAAATTCATTTTGATTCATTCAGTATATAGAAACAATTTATATAATATCGATTTTGCCTTCAATATGTACGATTTAAAGTTTTCTCGTACTAAAGAGATGGGGTTCTTTGAGACTTTCAAGTAATGGATGCTACCAACTCCATATATTTTGGTAACATTTTTCAAATTTCAATTTACGCTTAACAATCAGACATGGTCAAGATTCGAGGACGTGTTTTTTCAAACAAAAGGGCGACGTTGTTGGATTTATGGGGCAATGAAGCTTGTACATATTGAAATATACCAGTGAAATTGTGTTGTTCATTTCACCTACTTATTATTGGAGTTTTCAAAAGGTGAAAACTTGAGGACGAGTTTTCCGCACCAGAAGCATATGATGCGGAAAAAAAAAAGAGAAATAATTTGTTGGTCTAAACAAGAAATTTCAGCATTACAGTCCAGCTCATAGGGTACTTTGTTCCAAAAACTGCTTTGATTGGGAAGGTTCCAGAAGGCGTGCTACATATGGTTGGGAAGTTCTATGATTCTAGTTTCTAATGCAACAAACAAGGAGTCATTTGGAGTTTTCAAGAGAGAGTTATGGTTGTAGTTCTAGAATGTGGTAAGCTGCCTCGAAAATCTGCCTAGTTGAAGCCTCTCATATTCTTCAATAATTTCACCTTTATTTTTGTTGGTCTTCAAGGGGATTCCAAATTTACATATCTTCGGGAGTTGTTTGAGTCATATAATTTAAAAGTTTCATGTTTTCCTAAGTCTAGAAGGTTCTAGGAGTCAATGGGGTCATTTACTTTTTTGTCTAGATGATGCATGATGTATCTTTCCATATAAATAGCCTATGACCTTGTAATGTTGAACCAAGTTTGAAATAATATTGAAATTCAGTTTTTAAAGTTTATGACTTCTCTCAACTCTTATTCCTTTTGGTGGATTCCAATAGGGGACAATGTATCTAATCTCTTTGATGGATTTCCATAGAGTGAAGAGTGTTCTTTTGAGTGTTCTCTTGTGTTTCCTCCTCACTTGTCTAATTTTCGGTATCAAATTTTTATTGAATTACTTGAAGACGCTAAGTCAAAATTGAATGATTGGTTTGAAAATTTTGATCTAAAATGTTGTTGATGACTTAGACCTTAATGAAGATAGGTCTAGACAGATGACATGTTTGTTCGTGATCCTCGAAGAATGAATTCAAAAGGTTTCATAAATGTGCATACTTCAAACACATCATTCTGATCAGTGTTATTAAAACCGGACCGGCCCGGCCAGTCCGGCCGGCCCGACCGCGACCCGATCGCGAAGTCGGTCCGGTTGCACCCCTCTAACCGTTTTTTACTGTTACTGGGTTGAACCAGCGTTTTTACCGGTCCAACCGGGTTTAACCGGTGAACCGGACCGGTCATCAACCCTTTTTTTAAAAAAAAAAAAAAAACAGGTAAATTACATTTCAACCCCCAAAAATATTTCATCCCTACCAAAACACCCCCAAATCTCCCCACCCCCAATCGCCCCCCAAAAAAAAGAATCTACCCGATCCCCCCACCCCCAATCAATCGCCCCACCCCAAAAAAAAAACTCTGCCCGAGTGAGAAGGAGGAGGAGGAGGAGAAGCGGCGGTGAGAAGAAGAAGAAGAAGAAGAAGGAGAAGGAGAAGGAGAAGGAGAAGAAGAAGCGGCGGTGGTGTTTTTTTTTTTTTTTTTATTAAAATATATTTAACCGGTTCGAACCAGTGGTTAAACCGGTTAAACCAGTTAAACCGTGAACCGGTGCCTTACCGGTTCAAAGCCCCGGTCCGGTTCTTAAAACACTGATTCTGATGCGCAAGAAAAAAGAGAAAAAGAGCTGAAAATTCAAGTAAGTGAACAAAATTTTTTATCTTTAAATTTTGACTATTACTATGCAAACGTTGTAACTTTTTTAAATTGCTAAATGTCAGATAGGGTGAAAATATGTAAAAAGCAAAATTTGAAAAAGCCAACAAACAATTGAAGACGAGTGTGCCTCAAGGTGTTCACTCCCTAGCTTCACAAGAACAACAACAATTCAAAATCTTTTTTACTATTTATCGGTTGTCTCTCAATCGAACGACATTCACCCTTACTTTTCAATGAGTTTTGCATGCAGGGCTATGTATGACCATCAGTTGCAGTACCATATTTGTATACTTCTCAACAACCACTTTTGTTCTCTCAATCTATAAATATCCAACCTGTAGTTGCGGTTGGCCATCAGTTTGTGTAAACACTTTGTTTCTCTCCAATTTTCACAAACCAGCCTCAGTGGTCATATGCAATGTCATTTTCGGGCATAAGTTTTTAAGAAAATCTAACTTTTGCATTTTTTTTTCTCTTATTTTAATTAATATTGGATTCATTAATTGTGTATTTGTTGTAGAAGTATGATGGAAAACTTAATTTTAGTAGAGCTATTGCAGGTTAAATGGTGAACCAAAGTCATCACAAGTGTGTATTACACAATTTGAAAATTTATTTGATTATGATTTTATTTTCATTTTGAATGTTTCTTAATCACCTGAATTTTTCCCTTTTGTTTCCTTTTCCCGGAGAAGTAAAAATTTCTAGATCATAAGTTATCATTCATTCTATGAAAATCTGATTTTGATTTGTAATTTATATATCTGATTAATAAATTACTGAAGCTAGATGGAAGATTGTGGTTGAGATGTAAATAGTTGCAAATGTTTTGTCATCACTAAATATTGCTACTTGATTTTTGTAAGAAAAGGAGTTGACTACTTTAGTGTGTCGTAGCAACTAGCAAGCATGTTAGAGAGATTCCTTGTTTATTGGTGTTGGTATGCCCGGAAAAATTTCACGAGAATTTTAAGTGTAAATTCATATGGAAATGGAGTCAAAGAACATTGTTATGCAAACTCATGAACAAGGATTTGATTTAACTTAATTAATCATCATTATTAACTAATTGAACAAAACATGAGCAGACCTTGGGACTATATATAAAAGTTGATGTATTTTGTTGTAAGATATCGGTTTTTATGGTATTGGACAAGGGAAATTTATGATAGTTTTTAAGTACATTGGCACTAAATGATTTTGTAGGCAATATATTTAGAATGATCCACTAGATGTACAATATATGTCATAATGATAATGTGTAGATTTTCTTTTTCTAAGAATATCTACAGATGCTTTGATACCAATTGCGAAAATAACTTTTTTTGATGAATACGTACAGATGCTTTGATATCAATGGAAAGAGAGAAAAATGATTTTGTTTAATATTTTACAAATAGAGAATTAGAAATTGGAGGAGACGCTGGATAATTTTTATTTATTTTCATCATAAAGATTTTGGAATTTGAATTTTGACAAGAAGTTTTCTCTGGAGAGAGAGTGGTAAATGGTGAGCCTAGTTTCCACATGTCACCATAAGCTCCCATTGAGCACTAAAAGTTGGATAACATAGACTCTCCCGTCTCAACTCCCAAATAATTGCCCCAAGACACTCATGAAGTACATTTAGAGAAGGATTTTAGGGGTTTCAATAGTTTCGCAAAATGTTAAACGTTGTTTAGTGTTGAGTAACAATTTTTTATGTCAACGAACGATTAGTTACTACAAAAATGACCAAGTATCTTGAGGCAATTATTTTGATATGGAATTTACCTTTGTATGTAACAATGTGAACAATCTTTATTAATTCAATAATACAAATGTTGGCTACTTATTTTGGCGTACGATATAATTTGACTATAACTATTAAGTGGGTGATTTGCACTTTATACCTCGTAATAGAGATCGTTGTTAGTTTGCACACTTGAAATGAATAGTCAATAAGTTACGCTTAAAACACCATTCCATGGTACTTTGCGCCATCAACATAAGATTAATTAATGCATTAGAGGATAAAATCATCTATAAAAAAATCTCCAACTACATGGACCAGATGAATTTATTTGATCTGAAGACTGTTTTCCATTTATACGCATTACATAATGCTGTTGATTTCGAGACAATTGCCATAATAACTCTTTTCAAAAACTCAATTCTCAAAATATTAATCTTTAACAAGTTTTATTCCTTATCTCGGCTATCTGCCATAATTACCACAACTAGATAACCAACAGCTTTTTCAATGAGTCTCATCTCAGTCATAAACCTCATCCATCATCCCAAACACACCTCTTAAAATGGTTACCACCTCCATGTAATTGCAAAGTTAAACGTGAGAGCATCATCCTATGGTAACTCAAATTCAGTAGGTATAAGTGGCATCACTATGGATGCCACTAGTTACTTCATGTTAGCATTTTCAGCCTCAGCAGGATACTCAACCAACAATCAAATAAAATTTTGGGTCTCACGAGATGGGTTGGCATTGGCGCAGCACATGCGGATTACACAGTAGTTGCCACAGACTTTTATATATATTGAATGTCTTGACAAGACGGAAGAGCATCAAGCTCATCTCAAGGGTATCATACATGATATGACAATATACTTTACTAGCTTCCCATCGTGATAGGCATTTACAATTACAAATAGACAAACCACAATGATCAACATGGTGGTATCTCGCGCACATGCTATGGGGAAACATGTCCAAATTGATTTCAACTGTTTTTATTATTTAATATATCTTCTATTGTAACTCGTATAATATTCTCTCCTTTTTAATGTACTAAGACGGTTATCTTGCATTAAATAAATAAGGTATGTAACTGTTAAAAAATAAATTCTCGTACTATGTCTCTTGGCAACAAAACTTTTCACCTACACATTACTTTTCTCTTTAATAATGTTGGCATTACTACAAAAATAATTTTGCCTAATCTTTTTATTTCTTCCCACATTATCCGACTCCTTTGCTTATTTACTTTTCTTATATTTCAATAAATATTGTAGTCTATATGTCTACATAAATGAAGTGTTCTTCAGGATGTAACATATATCACTTAATTACATATATAGTAAGCCATATATATATATATATATATATATATATATATATATATATATATATATATATATATATATATATATATATATATATTACCCAAGTGTTGCAGAGACATCACATGTCACTGCATCAACTAGTGGCATCCAAATTCCTTCACCACATGGGGTAGAACCAAGGTCACACCACAATAATCTGGATTCCAAATTCAGATTTTCAAACTCCGAATAGTGTTGAAGTTTGGTCTATAAATTGAAGCCTCCTCTATTTTTAAAATACATCTAAGTTTGATTGCTACAATTCATAAATATATATTTCTAATTCGTATTTGTGAGAAAAATCTGTTAAGAGCTTCGACTGCACAATTAATATTTTCATTTGAGAGTTAGTACAGGTTTGACAAGTAACTGAATTTAATAAAGATAAATTCCAAATCGCAAATTATATGTTAGTCTTCTTATGATTTATATATCCGTATTCAAATTCTTTGTCATCTTTGACGTCTAGTATTGCTAATATACTCTGGTACACATGGTATATACACACACACACACACACACACACACACACACACACACACACACATATATATATATATATATATATAACTTAGAAATTAGTATGTTATTCGTATATACATATAATAAATTAGGAAATATGTTTTGTACTTTTCTAGACATCGATCTTCACGAAATAGAAATTCTCTTCAATATTAGTATATTTCACTAATTAAATTTGTAAATAACTCTAAGGTTGATCACATTTTTTATGATGTCGCTTCTTTATTTCCAAAATATACGTGTTACCACGAAAATTCCATCATTTGTGCATGGAGATGATCAATTATGACATGGTCCAATAAAAACTAAATAATTTGAAGTTAATATAAATATTATCATTCTTGTGACTTGGTCACTATCGAAAATAACAAAGATGCACCTCAGTCAGTGATCTTCTCCTACACAATATCCTTCATGCTCTCCTACATTGTTTAGATAAATGCCACATGTAAGTTCTAATAAATACATGAAACATAGGATAATTTCTTCCCTCTCTCTTCAAACTAGTGTTATCATAATCGGACCGGACCGGCCGGTCGAACCGGTTCAACCGGTGACCGGACCCTTATCCGGTTCGGTAGGGGTGCTAAAACCAATATGCTAACAACCCGTTTTAGACCGGTCAGAACCGGCCTAGACCCGGGAACCATGAACCGGTTTAGCCGGTTCGTACCAATGCACCCACAAAAAAAAAATTATTCACCATCATTTACTTGAAAACCAAAATCGAATTCGGCCTAGATTAGAGAGATTTAGACGACTGAGATTGTATATATGCTCCAGATTATAGAATTTAAAAATGAAAGAAATTGAATTGTAAGGAAAAAATCTTGGATGTTTAAATTGATAAGTGAAAGCAAATAATGGGTAAAAAGAGTAGATCAAGGATCTATTTTCAATTGAGACAAATGATGGAAAGAATAAATCATGTGATTAATATTGTAATGGATGATTTATTGCAATTGAGTGGATTAGATGCCTTTTTCTTATAAGTATAGTTTTTTCTTTAATGTAATAGCAATTAATACGTGTATTAGTTAGCTGGCTAAACATAAGAGGCAATTTAGTCAACTTTTAAATATATCATAATCTTTTTCAAAAGAAACCAAAGAATCTTTCATGTTTCACAATGGGAGATGATACATACAGAACAAAATCCATAATTACAGAGCAATTTTTCTTTGTTCACTATTTTACCCCCTTTCAAATCAAATGTGCAATTCATTTACCTTTTTAGTACTCATTAATGATTACCAAAAATACAGAACACAATAAAATCATTCTTCTTTCCTATTTATCATATTCAGGATATACAATTTCTTAAAATAAAGTTATAAACACAGTAAATAAAATATTTGAATAAGTTATATATCAAAATAAAAAATAAAAAAATCATATTTAGAAAATAAAAACAAGAAAATTAATAAGAAGAAAATCTAAGAACTTGTCATTGTTGTCTGTTTATAAAGATGATGCATTTATTGCGCAACAGTATTTTTTTTTTTTTTATGAAATTAACCTTAAAAACAAATCCAATTCATGTTCAATGGGGGATTTTCTGTTAATTAGATAATTCAATGTCTTTTTCTTGATCCAATCTCAAAAAGTACAAAAAACATGGAAATAATTATAAAGTACAAAAACGGTAAACCAAGAAATAATTATAAAGTTAAAGTACTGAAAGCAAAAATAATTCATGTTTGTTTTCTTTTTAGCAATTACACGTAGTGTGTTAATTTTGTTCACAAGAACAAAAAACAATTTACAGTAAAGAAGAAAACCAAAATTCATAATGTATAAACAAAAAAAAAATCGAGAATCATTTGGAGGAAACATTCATCTAATTTTTAATTTTGGAAAAAAAAAATCACAAATAAAGTTTTTTCTTTCTCTTTTGTTGGTAGACATGTACGAAAAGAGAAACACAATTTTTAATACATGAGGAAATTTTTATTTTATGGTACTAATTCAATGTAGGAGAAATTAAGGAGATTAAAAAGGGAGATGGATCAATTTGTCTACTTAATTAGAAAGGGTAAAATAGTAATTCATAAAAATTTACTCTGAAATTAGGGATTTTGCTCTGTATATATCATCTCCCTTTCACAATATATACCTTACTCATTTTAACCAATATAGGAATTCCAAGTTATCAAAATCTTCTGTCAGTTCTATATGACTTGTATGCAGAATGATTGTGTGCTATAATATTTGCAAAACAAGTCCAAAAAAGATATAAATCTCAATATTTGTTCTTATCTAAGCAAAATAACTTTTATTGGTACAAATACTTATCAATATATGCAACACATAATATTTCTGTAATACCCCAAATTCTAAGATATTTTTATTTTTATTTGAAAACTTATTATTTATTAATCGTGTATTTCTCTAAATTTGAGGTTTTATAAATTGTGTATATTTCTTCCTTTTGAAAGATTTAGCCAGTTTTATTATTATATACATAAAACTTGTTTTAAATTTAAAAGTGTTCTGATCAACTCATTTAAAATATACTATGTATATAATTGATTGGGCCTGATTTTAATATAAATAAGCCCATCACAGCCCATGAACATATTAATATACTATTATTATATACATTATTGAGTTAAATACCAAGGGTTTCTCTTTAGTTTGCTGCAAATATCCGTTTCGTCTTTTTTTTCTTTTTCGCCGCCGTCGTTCAAAGGTAAACTATTTTCCTTGTTCCTTTATTTAATCTAATGTCAGTAGTTTACTAGTAGTTGCCTGCCTTATAACAATCATAACAATCTTTATTTATTGATGATGGTTTAATCTCACCATGAGTCATGATGATAGAATTTATAATATTAAATTGGCAAGGAAAAACTCATCCATACGTGTTCTTTTCTTGAATAAATGTGAGTTGTGTTATTATTGGATAAATGGTGTAAGCCACTATTATGTGGTGGATGTATATGTATGCTATGAGTTGAGTGGGTTGGAATTATTGTCTGTATGTTTTTTTTTATATGAATTCTTTCATCATCTGTAAACTTCTAGATTAGGAATATGAATTGAGTAAATAATAAATTGTTCTTATATTACATGTATAAGGTTAAATCTCGTGTGTGGAACATAATTCATGAACTTTTAATATTATCACTATAATGTTGTTGAATTGGTTCAAGGATATATATATACTATGTAAAATAATATTTGGACTTTGCAAGTTACAGGTTGCGAACTTATTTCAAATTATGTCCATAGTTTATTAGTCATAAAGCTACATCCAATATATGGATGTTTTCAGATGTTTTGGAAACCGTGGGTGTAGGCTTGGTGTGTATTATATTATATTTAACGCATTTATGTATATGTATTATAGTATATATCTCTATATATAAGTTAATTAGAATTGTTAACCATTGTCTAGGTTTTACTGGATTAGATTATGAATTCATTATTTGAGTAGCATTTATATTAGTGTTTTGCTTGATTAATAGGTGGTTCGGATTAGCTTTTACGTTGCATGTCTTATTTACGGTAGCGGTTCAGGTGAGTGTTCCCAAAACTCTATTTATTTGCAAAGCTGGAATGAATGTTTGTATATGTATGTATATCATTTATAAGAGTACCCTTACACTGCTTTTGTAAAGTAAGCAAAATGCTTAGTTTTAAACTGTAAAGAAATTAAATTAGTTATGATGATAACCTTCGGTTATGTTCGGTTCGGTTATTAGTTAGTTGGATTCAACTTGGCTTGGTTAGGCATGGAGTATTGCTGGGCAGCAGAGGGCTGTCGGTGGTGTTTCGTGTCCCCTTGCCCCTTCTCTTAGACACGGCGGGAGGTTTGTTGTGTCTCTGGAGATCACTCGTTACGCATGTACAATGGCATGTGATTAGTTCCCAGGGTAGCTCCTTGGACGGGGCGATAAGGAGTGTTCATGTGGGGCGTTAAGGTTGACGGCATCAGCTATTTTGTTGATCATCATAATTAATTAAAACAATCGATATGCTTGTCTTAAGTTATTATTATTTAGTACCAACATTCATTTCTTTGTTTTGTAAAATAATGAACTTGTCTCGTTCTGTATTGTTTTGAAATTATGAATTTTAAATAAATCATTGGTACCTAATAATAATATTCTTGAGTCACAGAAAGCATAAATTGCATGTATAGTTTAGTATGTTTTGAAAAAAAATGGTAATGCACTTTCACACACATCGAGCACTCACTGAGATTTTTATCTCATTAGTTTTATTTTTTCCTTCCTTCCAGAGTAGGGAACCTTCAGGACAAGACCTCAGAGATTTTGGTGTTTGGAGTTGACCAGTCCGAGTTATAGATTAGAGTAACGTATTTGAGTTTCTTCTGTATTTATTAGTTTGACTCTCAGCTATCATGTTAATTATCTCTTGTTTAATTAGTTTATTTATTCTTGTGCTATTTTGTTTAGGATTGAATTTTGGGGCTGTTACAATTTCAATCAATAAAATATATACGACACATAATGTACATTTTCTATTTATAATAATAATACTCTATTTTTGTAATATTATTATAAAATAAAATATGTATTAATATAATGTTCTAAAATTTATTTTTTGATTAGTTGTTCTAGGAAAATTATGTTTTTAAGATTAAGGTTTTATTTTCTCAAAAGATTAATAAATTACAATTTAAGATTATGGATTTTAATTTTATAATATAATTTTAAAACTATTTTTATTGTACTTAAAATAGAAACCTCTCATTTGATGTGTAATTTTAACTTTTCTTATATATTATATATGTATTTATATAAAATCTATTAAAACAATTAGTCTGAGTTGAATTCTCTTAATCGAAAAATCTATATTATGAAATACTAATTAAGTCTTAGAGATAGTAATTAAAGTTGGACCAACTAATTGATTGTTTTTGTTTTCCCTAAAATAAATATGAACAAAATTAAGTATATATATAGTATTCTAATAATTGATATCATACCAGTTGAACCAGTGAAACAGTAACCAGTAAGATCATCGGTTCTGAAAACACTGCTTCAAACTTACATTTAGTCTCTCTCTTCCCTCTCCCTTCCAAACTTACGATATTCTTTCCTCTTTAAAAAAAAAAATTAGATTCGTTTCCTTGAATCATGGAGTATCTATTTTGCTAATTAGCACCCCTTAATTGTAGCAGCTAATATTTCTGTTCAATTATTAGGGAAATTATTTCTCTCTCAAGTAATTATTAATTTGGCAAAAAATTTGAATTAAAGTCTGATTAAGACTTATTTAAAAATCTTGTATTACAAATTATTTATTAGCTAAATTTTACAGTACATATACAATAAATATAATTAAATCACCATCTTAATTTAATAAAATTATTAGATTAAAAATAAAGATTATTTATAAAACTGTTTTGATTTTAACTGTGTGTTATATACTTTAAATGCAAAAAAGAAAGTGATCAGAATGCTAGCTTAACTTTAGTCTTCCTTTATATTTATTTTCGTTCTTGTCTAACTTAAAACAACTATAATTTTTTAAGACTTAATCATAATTTAATCAATGATGTAAATATCGTGAATTACATACCTTAAATATTACACTAGAGCAAACTTGACTTTGAAAACATTTATTTTTATTTTCTTCTAACTTGGAATTACAAGATTTAATTGTGCTTGTAGGTCAGTTTCTAATTTATAAAAAAATTGTAACAGAAAATAAATAATGATACATTTAGAGGTCCGAAAGTATTTTACAAAATGATTTAGTTGACACTTGACATGAAATTATCAAAGACTAAAATTAATTAAACAACATCTTAAGTATGGGGGGAGGTTAATAATTACTAAAATTAAGTCTTAATTAAGTAAACAAAGATATTTAAAAAGTTGATGTGCATAACATATTCCTTAATTAAGAGAGAGAATAATTCTTTGATTTTGAAGGTGATCTACCGATTTGGAAGAGAGGGAAAAGATAGAGAAATTAATGTGTGTTCTCTCTATTTATTAAAATAAACATGTTTCATTCATCTATGGAGTGTAGGAGAAGATGTAGGACAATTGTGTAGGAGAAGATCTTAATCTTGAGTAACATCTCAATTTTTTAAGGCAATATGTAGTGTGAATATCAATTTCGCCGGCAATTTAAATTGTATAACCTCAAGAGTATAAGTGCTAAGGAAATGATGTTTTGAAGATGCAAAGTGCAATTTTTTTATAATTTCGTAATGTAAAGCGCTAAAGACCCGATTTTTAATGTGCAAAAGGCAAATCAGCCTTATTAAGTGAAAGTGATATCAAGAATTAATTTTTGTCCCAACTTTTCTGTTAAAATGGCAACATGCGTCCATGTTCCTTACTCCTCAAATAAAGAAACAAATACAATAAATGTTACCTCCACCACTATGAAAACATGAATAAGTAGAAATCTACGGATGAAGGGCGAAATACATCACAACTATCTTAAAAGCAATTTTGCCTTCCTACATATTTTTATTTGTTAGCTATCATAGAGTACCACTAACTTCGACGTAATCTTTCTAAGATAATTGACTCACAATAAAATTGTTGCGTTACTAGAGCACCATATTTTTCTCTGCCCATGATAGTGATGATACTATTCTCACGATATATACATATGCAATATACGTATTTACTTAGGGGTACTTACAACTACGCTACCAGATGTATAAAAACATTTAATAGAACATGTGTAACAATAGATTTACTAGCTAATGAGAAAGGATGTCCTATTTGATTAAGAAAATTATATTAAATGTATATGTTCTAGTTTCAAACCTAATGGGAGAAACAACCAGAGCAGAACAAATATGGATCACAAATTAAAGACATCTTCTTCATTTTTCTTATACTTATTGTAACTAGTTTAAAATATAATAAATATTTACGATATATTCAAAGCACTCGAACACATCCACAATGTGTGTCCTACACAATATTCTATATTTACATTTATTTATTTTTTGTACTTTATTATGTGGTACGTCTAACATGTATTTGAGGATTGTTCAAGGAATAATTATGTACAATACATAATAGAGGATTGTCTGAAGAATACTTATGTACAGTACATAATAGAAGGAATATCTTGACTACCCATAATGTAAAAATACTTTCCCTCACATGTGTATTGGCCACACGTCATATGGGACTCACACACATGTGTCTAAAGTGCTTCTACACTTATGGGTAGCCAAAATGTTCTAAAAGAAGATTGTTCAAGAAACAACTCTATTCCACATATGTTGGTCACCAGATCATATAATGTCTACAACTGTTATTAGGACATTGTTTTTGATCAACGGGATAAATATTCAATCACTGAAAAACCAAGTAGCGGTCTCTTTTGTATTCTTGATCCGGATCTCTTATTAAATGATTTGATTGTAGCATAATTATAGTGAAAAGTGGGCTAATGAGCCAAATCTGAATCTATTTCCTCTATGTTTCTTATTTGGGCCCAGAATATATCACATCAGATTAGACTAGCACGTGGCCCATGTACATGTTTCAACGGGAAAACCGCCGGATCTTGGAGGTATATTAACTGCCGACCCGCGCGTTGGTACCGGGTCGAATATCAGTACCCGTCTTTTCGACTGTTTTATTAGCGTTCTTGTCGGGTGGAGCTTAGCAACCGCGGAGCTTCCTCAGACTAATTCCTATAATAGACATTAACGCCGTTCAGAACTAGATTTAATTCTTCTTTAGCATAATAGCGCTTTACACCCTCAAAAAGACAGTTTTAGCACTTTATCCTCTAAAACAATAAACACTATGCCATCCAAAAATACATTCACAAACGTGTAGAGCATTTTTTTTTTTTTTTTTTTTTTTTTTCATATCACGTTATTCAGGAAGAAAAGCGCTCATTCTGTAGGGAAAAACTCATATGTTATCAAACAAAAGAAATGGTCGCAATGTGTTTATTTTTAATTGTAGATAGTGAAATATTATAAATTGCTTTTCAGAGATTATTAATAATTTTACAAAAACTATTCACGTATATTAGACACAAGAGGAGTTATCACATTGCATACTTCTTTATAGCAACAACAGAATTTACAATGTATGACGAATATATATTTTAAAAGTGTGTACAAATATTATCATAAACTAACAATAAAAAATAACATAAGAAATTTCACTAAATTATTTTAAAATGTCCTTTAAGTATTCTATTGTTGTATTTACCCAAACAACTCTGCACAAATATACTTCTTTTAACTTTCATGATACAAGTATGATAACTTTAAATGTTAATATTTTGCCATAAATTGAAAAATGTTGGCTAAAAGTTTAGAATAATATAGCACTTTATTCCCGAAATAAATTTCCTTACAAAATCTGTACCTTTTTCCTTTTGAAATCCAGAAAGTTTTTCCCCCATTAACAATGAGTTACGATTAAGATGACTTTTACATTCCGAATAAATCAATTAGGGGTCAAACTATTATTTTTTTGAATTTTTGGGCGCAAAATGCTTATTTCGTGGTTATATGCATAAAGTGTTAAAAACTACAATTTGTTTGATGGTATAAAGTGCTGTCATTGGGTAATTTTCATCCACCTCCTCCGAGGGTTCATACTTTGGCATATAGCCGAATGAGGTTTTATATTTTGGCATATACCTTCCTAAGCTTCATTCATTACATACACCCCCTTGAAGTTTTGATTCGTTTGCATATACCCCCGAGTTTTCTATTCTTTTGCATATACTTTCCTTCCATCCATTGACCCTTAGTCAATTATCAAAGTGAGGGTAAATATGTAATTTTCTTATACTTTAAAATATGAAAACTTATTTATGGTTATTAATAACTTAATTAACTTAAACATAATTTATAAGAATACATAATCTATTTAAGGAGCCGTTTGGTTGCAATGATTAAGTGGGATAACTCTCTTAATCCTACTTTATCTATTGTTTGGTTGCAAAGATTATTTTTTCGGGCAGTTTTTGATTCTGCTCAAATTTTTGTGATTTGCCCCATGGATCAAAGTTTCGGTTTCGATGTATTTTTCGGTCTCTCAAATATTAGAAACATTTCGTAGTTTTTTGGAAGCTTTTCGACGTGTTTCGATAATTTCGTAAAAGCTATAGTTGTAATGAAATTGGAAACTACTTCTAAGTTTCGTTTCGGCTAAGTGAAAACAGGAAACGTTTCGACGGTTTTCGAGGAAACGTATGGAAATTTTGATACATGATTTGCCCGCTATTTTTATGATAACTAATCTGCATACCCTCCCTAAGATGAAGTTATCGCTTATTATGAGAACAAAATACTGTTAATTCTTGACTAAAATGACCTTATTAAAAAATAAACTGCCATCATCAACGTAAGATGAAAATCTTCTCCAATATTTGCTCAATTGATCTACACAATCTTCTCGCCATTCTTTCATGATCTTCTCTCCATTCATCCTCGTCATACTGTGAAAATCTTGACAAAAACTCATTGAATTTTTATCCCCTATTCTCGTGAGCCTACAGTTCTACATTTTTTTTTTCTTATGTTAAATGACTTTCTAATTGATGTAATTCATTCATTACAGTGATTAATTGCTGAAGATCACCAAAATATTTGCAATAATTGATTTTTTTGTTTCATCCTTTATTCTCTTGGCGAAAATTGTTGTGTTCTTTTTTTCTTTCTTAAATTTGAATTGGTTTGTTTGTTGTTTCAATATTTTTCTGGTTTAACTTTATTACCTAGTTATTACTTCTGATATTTCTGTAATCTAAAAAATAAGAGATTTGCCTTTTACAGTATTTTTCGTTGGAATTCTTATTGCAAATTATTCCCAAAATGAGCCATGATCCCATGTTGCACAGTTCTGAAATTACCAACTGTTTGTTATTTGTTCTTGGTTGATCTCAGTAATCTGTTGATTAAAATTTAGAACAAATTAAAATGTTAAAAACCATAGGTGATTTAAAGGATATTTCTTTAGTTAGCTTTGTTCACACACTCAAAAGAGACTCTTGGCTCTCTGGTACCTTTAATTTTCTTTCCCTTCATGAGATGTTACTATTCACAAAAAAATTAATGGAGATACATGCTTTATTTTCGACACATGCATATGGTACAATTTAAGAACACTATAAATGCAGACTAGCACATAGTAGAGCAAAATTGAAGTGAAATATAGTGATTTCTGAGACTTGCACTCTCCATGTCTCGGGCAGAGATGAGGGCACTGACTGGACTTAGAGATGAGGGTAGAATAGGCAATCTGCTTGTTAACTGGGTTTTTATATATTTAACCAAAGTAGATTGCAATTTTAGTTTGAGCCTTAATTTTTAAAATAAACAATGAGTTCAACCAAATGAAAAAACAGATAAATAATAGTCCATTGTGAGATAACTTATCCAAATTGCTATTATTGAGATAAAACAATCCTATAACCAAACGTTCCTTTAGTCTTATAGTCTAAATATCTAAATTAACTGTGATTTAGTTTTTAATCATATTGGACCACTAATATGCATATTTTTCTCTACCAAACAATAATATAATTTTGAGACATATTCTTTTTGTTCTGTATTTTATTTTACATATGCAACATATTAATAATATCGATATTTTAAGAAAATATCATTTAATCAATATAATCATCAACATTAGCTAGGAATAAAATGTTAAGAATTTCTAGTAAAAATGCTGCCAAATTTTCTATAAATATATGAAATAAGCAAATGACCGTAAGTTATAATTTTCTAATCGTGTTAATTTTTAACTACTTAAAAAATTTCTAAAAATAAATAAATTTGTAAATAAAAAATTGCTAATGAACTAATATAATTAAAAAAATAATGGTTAATTTAGATATTTAGATTATAAGAATAAATAGATTATATTTAAGCTAACTAACATATTAATAATCATAAATGAGTTTTCGTGTTCTAAAGTATACAAAATTACATATTTACCCTCACTTTTGATAGTTGACTAAGGGTCAATGGATGGAAGGGATGTATATGCAAAATAATTAAAACCTTGGGGGGGAGGGATATATGCAAAAGAATTGAAACTTCAGGGGGTATATGCCAATGAATGAAACTTGGGGGGGGGGGGGGGGTATATGCCAAAATATGAAACCTCAGGGGGCTAGCTATATGCCAAAATATGAAACCTCAAGGGAGGTGGATGGAAATTACCTTGCTATCATCCTTCTTTTCTTCTTTTCTTTTTAAATGGTAAGAACTAGACGTGTTTCGAGGGGCAACTGTCACACCTGGCTTGCTCAGGCACGACAGCTACTCCTAAGATTCTAATTAAGCCCAACTTAGGGGCACCATTCAAGTTTAAATTGTATGTTTTCATCTAGGATGCACAGATACTTGAAAAAAATTACAAAATGCAGTATCGAATACGATACGAGCCGGATACTCATCGGATACGTATCGGATACACCACGTGGCATATCCATTTATTTTTTATTTTTTAAAATCAGGATACGCGTATCGGATACGCTCCTAGGACATATCTTATACGTGTATCGGTACTTTAGGGGGCAGTTTGTTAGTTTTTAAAAATTGGATGGGGTTATTTTGTAACATCAAGTAACTATGACTTAGTTTTGCAAATATCACTCAAGTTAAAGGATAAATAATGCTATGAGTTCTTCAAATGAAATAATTAACATATAGAGAATAAAAAATAAGAGCTTATATTTCGTTGAGACGAATAAAAGAGGGATGATGTAGTTGAACAACGAAGAAGTTGTCATGATATTATTAGAGCTTGAATTTGAATATTTACTTATTATTATTGTCTAACTCTTTAATGTTGGTGTAATTTTTGAATTAACATATTGGTACTTTCAGTTTAGATGGATTATGGATCTTTTCATTTTTGCTTGCATAATTTCTTGGTGTTTAAAATTAAATATGTAGATATATTTGTCTATGAGTGAACTCAAAATATTTTTGACAGTCATTTTATTATTATGTTGTTATATTAACTAATTAATTAGTATAAAATATTCTACATATCATGCACGTATCGTATCCTGTAATTTTCAAAAAACTCTTGTCTCCGTGTCCGATCGTGTCGTATCCGTATCCCATGTCTGTGTTCGTGCAACCTAGGTTTCCATGCGCTGCAAGATGCAACTAGGGGTGGTTAATGGGTTGGGGGAAGGATGGTTACAGGGTTGGCGAAAGAGGTTGTTGCGGGGTTGGCGAAAGAGGGTGGCTATGGTTGGGCTTGGAGGTGGAAGACAACCTTTCTCTTGATTTCATTGTTAATGTATATTTTTTCTTTCTTTTGTTTCAATTCCACAAAGAGAAATTGAAATGAAAAAATTGAAATACACTATATATATTCATATGTTTTTTGGGATAAAAATTATTTTAAAATTCTAATTTAGAGTCATTAATGAATTAATAAGGAATATTAATTTCTTTTTACCTTTTAAATTTTAATGAGTAGAAAATCGTTCGGTATAACAACAATCAAGACTATAATCTCAAATAAATGGGGTAGGCTACTATATGAACCAAACAAAAATCACTTCAAGTCAAGCAAATGATCAATTCTGCTCCTTCACTCGTTTTGGTGAGTGAAGCGTCTTTTTTAGACTTTGAAACTTCATGTCGCTTTGTATGACTTTCATCCATTTTTCTTTGGCCATTTGTGTGCTCTATTTGTTGCCTTACGCTGAAAGTCTTTACAAGTTGTAACATTCCTTTTGTCGATCTTTGATGCGCTGATCAAACCATCATAAGTGATTTTTTCGAATAATCTTGACAATGGCTATCACATGTCATTTATTCTGAATGGCTTCATTTCTTATTTTATCTTTTCTCTTACCGCACATCCAACATAACATCCACATTTCAACTACAATCATCATATGTACATGATGTTGCTTAATGACCAAAATTATGAGCTAAGTAAGGCAGATCTAATTGCAGCGGACAAAGCTTTTTAAATTTAAAGAAAATTTACTGTAAAACAAAATCTTTATAGCTCTCTTCCGTTTAATACAACTAGTGTGAATGCGGTTGTCAATATCACTATCTAGTTCTCCATTATGTTAGAGTATAGAGCCCAAGTACCAAGATTGAGTTTTTTCCGTATCTTCTACCCATCTACTGCTACAGTACTAGCGACAGAGATCTTTTGTTTACTAAATTTGCACTCAAGATACTTCGTCCGTATTCAACTTAATCGAAATCTCGAGAAAGGTAGTTTTGGTAATACTTTTTAAATCACATGTATTTTTGAAATGTTGGACCTTTGTTTTATAGTATTTTAGAAGATTAATAATTTTGTAAAAAGAATTCTACTATTTAAACTAAATTTGTTTTGTATTAGACAGAATAAAGGAGGCTTCCTTTCCATCTTTTTAACAATTTTAATTTACTTTGTATTATTCTCAAAAAATGTTTATTCCAAAAAATTTAACAGAATTTTAGTGGAGGTCAATCATAGGGAGTGTTTGTATAATTTTCAAAACACAAGGGAATGGGGTGTTTTGAAAAATATGCATCATACAACATCAGGGGTGTTTTGATTAATTCTCTCTAAAAGGTATCAAAATTGAAATAAATGCAGTGTAAATGGTTTTTGGTGATGTGTGTTTAAATCATGAATCATAAAAAAAGAATTTTCAGATTTGTATATCAAGAGAGAACATGAATTTAAAGCATATAGCATATTTATAACAAAAACATAAGCATGTACAATATAAATGTGAATTAAACGAAAGATAAAAAATACAAAGAATCTGCATGTGATTAAAATTTGGTTACAAATAGGATGAGGTAGAGGTGAACTCCTTCTCCTTTAACTTGATTTGTCCGACCTACGATGTAAATCCTCTGGAACATCATACTCTCAAGGTACGACGTTCTTTTTGCGATACAGCTTTTGAAGCTCAAGCTTGCTCCCCGTCGAACACTATGATATTTGCAGAACTCACAAGTGTATGCTTATAAGTTATATACTAGTTATTAACTATAATTCACAGCAACATTCTACATTCTTGGTAGTAAGAAGAAGGGTTATGTGAGGCGCTAGAAATATGTGAATTGGTGAGTGTATGGTTAACCCAATAACAAAAGTTTCGTAAGGGGAGAAAATTAGTTTATGAATTTTTTTATGATTGAAAATGACTAAGAAGGCATCCGCCTCATAGTCAACAAAGGCATTCATGAGGATTTAATTTACAGAATTAACTCTATCATGAATGGCTAAATTAAATAACCGTTACAGACGTTTTAAAACGACTGTAGTTAGTGTGTGATTAATAGTTGTTAAATATTCAAATTTTAAATTAAAAATATATAATTACGAGTTTTTATTTAGCTAAATAAATTAAAATTCTACCTTGCTTCTTATTATGAAATATAAATTCACACTATCTCAATTTATTTATTTTTCATAAAAATTAAATTTATTTGAAGTCAATTTCAAATATTTTCAACAAATGGTTCTAAGAAGATTAGAAGTCACATTGACGATTTTTTTTTTATTTTAACTTCTTATAGTTGGGGGTTACTCATTTTAGTTAAATGCAAGATTGACAAATTGTAAGATCAATAAGAACTACGCGAGTAGTTCCTATGCACATAGCCACATATACATTAATCGAAACTAACATACTTTACACAACAATAGTTATTTCCTATAGTACTTTTATTTAAATCAAAATAAAATATGTACATTTTAGGGTTCAACTCGTGGATATATGAATGCCATCATTCACTTTCGCTTATATAAGTAGCGGTTGTTAACGGACATCTAGACCACGTGTAATAATTAGATGAAATATACAGTATCATAAAACTATGTCAATACTATAACAAAAGAATATGAAATTTTATAGAGATAAAACCTCGTTGATTTACCTAATTTGAAGTGCATATTACAAATGAGGGGTAAACCCACATTTATAGAAAGATGTTAGGAGTTTTGCAAATAATACAGACTTTAGGCCGCATTCACGAATAAAGTACACAACCTTTACAAAGGCGGTTTATAACAACAGTAATATTTCAATGTTTAAAATCTAAATACATGTGTATGTGTATATATATATATATATATATACACACACATATATATATATCTCTATATCTATATATATATATATATATATATATATATATATGTATGTACATGTATGTATGTATGTATATATATATACATACATACATGTACATACATATATATATATATATATATATGTGTGTGTATATCTATATATATATATATATATATATATATATATATATATATATATATATATGTGTGTGTGTGTGTGTGTATATATATATATATATATATATATATATATATATATATATATATATATATATATATATATAGGGGTGTGTGCCTGTATATATTTGATCATCATTCTTTATATATCAATGTATATATGCATATATTTGTGCATGTATATACTTGAACATTATTGAATGGGAGATGATATCGGCAAAGAAAAATCCTTTAATACAGAGCAACTTTTTATTCAATACTAATTTACCTTCTCAAATCAACGGACAAATCTATCTTCTTTTTAAATTCCTTACTTCTCTCAATGTAGATTAATCATTTCCATATGTTAATATGATTAAAATTCTCTTTAATTTCATACACGATACCAAGAACCAAAACCTAAGCTCTATGTTCGTGACATTTTCCAAAATCAAATTATCAAATGAAACTTTTTATCAATTATTCTTATGCATAATTTTTTTCCTCAATTTCTGGTTATTATGAACTTAATTATCTTTTCTTCTTTATTGAATTCCGTTTTGTTGATTACATTAAGTATAGTTCATTTTAATTTTTATTCTTTTTTAAAATCGTGGTTTAGGTTTCAGGCCTTGATATTCTTGAGAAAAATAAAGTGACCATGTGTTTTCTTTTGCTGTATTTATCAAGATTCATATACTTTTTATTAGCTAAGACTTATTAATTTTAATTTGTCCTCCTTAATATTGTGTAATGCAATTAATCCATGATGCGTTACACATTACACATTGCCATAGTTATGCACTCTTTTGTTTTCTTATTTAGGTTTTTAAAGCATTTGAATGAAACTAGAGGAAAATGGATGATGTATTTAGCTTCATGAACTGAATTTATGGTATATTTAACTGAATTAAACTGAATATTTTTCAGAATTATCTCCAGCTAGAAAATTATTGCCGAATAATAAATCAATCATGCACAAGGAAAAGGACTACGAACATTCTCCTAGAGTTTCTTCTAATTTAATTTCCATATCATTAATAAGCTCATGAGCTTGGTCTTACTTCTCTACCGCTCATCGAATCAAACCACATGCTCTACCGCTTGTGCGGGACCCCGTCAATTCCATAGGTGGGCTGAGATATTAGATTGATTTATATAGAAAAGTCTTATGTGTTATGCTACGAGGCTAAGTTTCAAAAAAGCGACTGAGATTGGATCCGCTCAAATTTAAACAATCTTGTTTTTTTAACATGAAGAAATAAAGAAGCCCATAGAAACTGTCTACCTGAGACTGTCCCTTGGCCCGTAGGTCTTGGCACAAGGTTAGAATTCTAGCTCTTCTAGAGTGCTATCTCACTAATGGCTCGGGCCCCTAGGAAGGAAGCCTTCTTCGCCTTCCACCTAAGCTGTGCAGGAAAGGCCCAAACCCAGTCCCAGGGAATAGTCAAGCTTCATAGGGTCTTTCTGTCCAGGTGCAGGTACTTCGCAACAGATATGTCTATTTCACCTGGTTTGGGTGTGAAGCAGTGTCAAACCAAAATACCCAACAAGCATTAGCACTCCCTAAAAAAGAGGTGCGCTTCGGGAATGATGCATCAACCTGCTAGTTCTTTTTACGAGGCGCAAACGGGATAATTTATCCTGAAAGCGGAAGAGCTACTGAAACTACGTGAAACCCTCCCAAGGGTTTGTGTAGAAAGGACGGGAACACCATTATGGTTTGTATCTGAAGATATGGAAAGAGACGTTTTTTATGTCAGCAACAGAAGCCCACAAGAAAGATATTTTTACTTTACTTATTTTTTAGTAGAATATGATTTTCTCAGGTTGGGCAGTAAAGGTCAAAGAAGGGAAATCAAATAACTCATTCTTAAAACCAGAGTTCTTAAAAACAAAGGGTCGGGCGAAAAGGGGAGAGAAAGCATTGTTTTAATTAAGTTTCTAAAGATTATGTCAATCATTGATATGTAACAGAAAAGAAAAATAAATATACAAATAATTTGAAAGGGGTAAATTAGTAAAGAATAAAAAATTGCTTTATATTAAGGGATTTTGCTATGTACGTATCATCTCCCTTATTAATATCGTACTGTATCAGTAATATATATTTAGATAATTTTAGTAGTCATTGCAACATACTCCATTATATATGTTCATCTTTGAAGTCATAAAATAACAATGAAACTTGAATTTCCTTTTTATGAAATAAATCAACGATCCATATATTGTATGGATATAAGTACAAGTAAGGAACAAACATTAATCCGACAACTTGTACTACGTGTCAGATCATATTGTTGCATAATCATATAGTATATACTATAGATTTAAAACAAAATGCAATTTAAAAAGTTCTTAAGGATTTATATTCACGTCAGTGACTTTTACTTTGTATAGCTGGCCGGAAACACAAACGAGAATGGTGAAATAGTGGAATAAAATGTATACTATTATTTTTGAACCCATCTAAATAACAAATATGTGTATATAAATATATATGTTTGCTAAAGTATTAAATGTATGTTAAGAAGTATGTAATTAATTTATTTAATCGTATATGTATGTTTCTATGCGTATATTTGAACACTTTATTCGATATATTAATAATTGCATGTATAATGATAATCTTATGATTACTAGAAACAATTTTAGTTTTTTTTTTTTAAAGAAAAATGGCATTTAAACCAAGCCTGAAAACAGGCAGAAACGAGAACAAAGTGTCTGTATGCGCAACCCAGCTTGCACCGTTACAAAGAAACCAAGACGCACAGCCAAAACGAAGAAAAACGAGAGTAAAAAACAGGAAGAACAGAATAAACAAGCAAACGAAAACAAGAGAAAATAAAAAATCAGCCAATCACTGTAGCGAACCATTCCAAATCCGAACCCGCCGCACGAGCAAGATGATGAGCATCAGAATTTGAATCACACCACACCCATTTGAAACAAAATGAAGGAAAGTTCTCTTTAATACTAATAAGAGACAAACTAAAAATATTATCATTTGTTTTGTTTAAAGATGTCCAAAAGTTGGTTCGAACTTAGTCCCAATTGAAAAATAAATGAAAAGCTCCAATAAGGAAACTGAATCGATAAAACATGTTGGATTATAATTTATAACCGGTTACTTTCTGTATAGTGGTGATATACAAATGAACAGTGTTTTAAAAGGTGAAGGCGAGATATTTTCTGTATTTAGAGGTGAAACGTAAATCCTTGCAAATTTTGCTATTTAATTTTCAAAATATAAAAATGTTAAAGTATAATAAATATATTTTTTTTTTTTAAGGATAGTGTATGCTTATTGAGCCTCTTCTAGTGAGAAAGGTGATATGATAATTACTCATATGCCATATTAGTGCATCAAAAAGCTTAGTTTGATGTAAACAAAAGCTTTTCTATAACAACTGAGCTATAAACTTCATTGATAGCAATGAAAAAAATTTAGAGGGTCCATGTTAATCTCTGGTTAATATCTATCAAATGCGCAAACCATTAGATTTGATTTCATTTTTTTACTTAATCCCATCATGTCACTCACAAGGATATATTTGGCCAAATCATTCATTGGCAAAGAAAGATATGTAAAGTCTTATTTTCTTCTAAAATTGAGATCTTACTCACTTTTTGTCTTAATCAATTTCATTTTTTTATACACATGTGTGGCGTACGTCTTTGGTCCGAGGCGCAAAAGACGAGCTTTTTGTGCCTCGAAATGCCTTGACAATTAGGCGTATACTTCATAATTGTATTGCTATTTAACAAGTCTCGAGGTGTTTTAAAAGAGTTTAACCTCAAGAGTTTTGAGGCACGCATCAAAAGTGCCTTTTAAAATATTACAAATAGATAATATAAATTATATTGGCCCTGCTTAATCTTTCCGTAGGACTTCTTCCTTGACATAGTTGGTTTGAATTTTTCTACGAATACTTGGTCTCACAAGACACAAATGTATGTATCATTAATATTTGAAAGACAAATTCCATTATTTGACGTTACGTTGACTATCGAACTTTCAAGTCCTGAAAATCCATTCTGTCTCCCGCCCTTCAGACTGTGATCCTTTGCGCCTGAAAGAAAACAATATTAAAAAGTAGTCAGTGTTGTTTTTTTTTTTTTTTGGTCGAACTCGAAGGTTCTCACTGACCTGAAGACCTTAATTAATGTAATAACTTTGGGCCCACAAAAAACTTTCTGGGTAAATTGGTCACGTGACCACGCGTTTCCGTGGGGAAGTTAAGGGAGGCTGGAAGTTATTAACTATCAACCGCGTGCTAATAAAAGGTCAATATCAGTATTAACTAAACGTTGTTTTGTCTTATTTGCTAGGTGGAGGATGCCCATACCATCGGAAGCTACATCTTCTTGAGTATCTTTTGACTATCAAACTGTCGGCATCTTGGGGCCAAGGATTCATTTGATAATGTTTTGTTATTTTGGATTACAGATAAGATGTTGTAAAGATTTCATCGGTTTCTTTTTTAAATCTCATTAAACTCTCCAATTTATACCCTATATTACAAGTTGTCACCAAACTTATTATTTTTTGCAGTTAAGTCCCCAACCTATTGAAAATTTTGCAAATTGCCCCCTAATCCCAAATCCAACCATTGGATATGGCCAAACTTTTGCATTTATTTCTGTTGGATTCGGCTTTAGAGGGAATTTCGCACATTTTTCAATAGGTTGGGAGGTTAGATGTAAAAAATAATATGTTAGGTGACAACTTGTAAAAAATGGTATAGGTTGGGGGGTTTAATGCATTTTACCCTTTTTTTAAAGAGATTTCATCGGTTTTGTAATTTGTACCCAAAAGAAAAGGTGTTTGTATTGATTGGGATGAATAGTTTGTAAGCTTAAAAATATATTCATGTTCATAGATAACGGTTAGTAAGATGTTTCATCTACTGAGAAGTCACAAGTTCGGACTTTCTGAGTTTGTATACATGTTTGAAATATTTTTTATATGTGCTACATTAGGTTTTGTCCTTCTTTTGTTTTGATGTTCTTCACGAACAACTAAATGAAAAGAAATAATAGTTGTATGATCAACTTTGATATTCAATGATTTTCTCCTTATATATACTTTCTTTCATAAGTTTTTTTAGCTCGAGAGAAGAATGTAGGGTTATCATTGATCAAGTTCTACCAATGCCGGAAATCCCGAGAAGAAAATAAAAATGCATAATTATTAATTACAGCTTCTCCTTGTAGTTTGAAGAATTACAATGATAATTCCTAAAACTAAGATTTGTTCAAAGTACTTCATGAAGTTGAGGAAAAAACAATTACCCATATCTAATGAAACATTAAAAGTACAACCAGAACAAATGATAAAATACATCAATACCCTTATTAGTTGGGTTAACCTAGATTTTATGGGTAAAGACGAAACAGGTTAATCCTATTTATCTAGACATTGCAAATATAGTTTAAGAAAATTTTAGAAAGAGATATAAGTTTTTTAAAAATAGATAACTTAAGTTTTAAAACAATATTTCTTATAATATATAAACCCGAATAGCTAACCGGTTATCTATTAGAACACAATTAATCATAATTTGTAATGTTACTTTTAAGTTTTTAGAAAGCAATTCTTTTTTAAATTTAAGGAATCTTTTGAAAGATTATCATGTCATTTTCGCACGACCTTCCATTTACACCTCCTCAAACTTAAGGCATATGCTAGATGCGCTCCTCTTTATAAATATATAATTTGTTGACATCATTAAATTCCATCCACATTTTTAACAAGCTTTAGTTTTGGGAGAGACATCTATAATCACATAAAATCTTAGAGTCAATTGTCAAAATATCACTTTGAAAAAAACTAATTGCCAAACTAGCACTCTCTCAATAATAATTCCCATAATATCGTTGTTTGTCCCACATGGCAATCTTTAATTGCTAAGTCCCTAGATTTACGATGATTAATCTTGAATTTGCCTTGGACAAATCAAATGACTCAAACCTTTCTTTTTCTATTAGCTGACTTCTAGTTTGGCTTTTTTGTTTTTTTTTTTTTTCTTTTATTTCATCATAATTTTTGTTTTGTGAATTTTCTCCACATAATTTAAAGCCATTTAATTTAAGTTATACAATTATACAATTTCAGGGTTTTACCTTAACCCTACATTTTCCCCAAAAAAAAAAATTCATTTTTCTTGAACACGAAGAGTTGAAATTATTGTTTTCATAGATTACATAATGTTATTGATTTTACAATCTTATTTGAACCATATACATAAAAAAACTTATTCATCCCTTAGATTTGGGTAGTTTAATACATTAATTTCTAAAAAGATTATGATACTAACTGATGTGGGGTATTTTCGTCTGGATACGTGTCCGCTCTCCAACACTCCACGTCAGACTGCTTTAGTTCCTACTGGATGCTTAAGCAGCTTTTGAGTTCGGAACCTGCACTCAACACCACACGTAAACTAAGCCGGTGCCTCCTCCGGCGAAGGCACTCCGACGCTCAAGTCAGATAGGTCGGAATTTGAGGTATTGTCGTCAGAGACAATAGCTCGAATTTATAGCTCGAAATAGGTCGAATAAATAGGTCGAAATTTGCCCAAATAGGTCGAATTTAGGCTCTATAGGTCGAATTAGCACACCTCGAAATGGTATTGAGAACCGTGATGAGAAAACCCGAATAGATCGAATTACTCTCAAATAGCTCGAAATACACTCTATATAGATCGAACAAGAGCTATTGCAATATAGCTCGAATTATTGCTCTATAGCTCGAATTCGATGTATATAGCTCGAAATTAAATGCTAGAAAATAAAAAACGTACCTTAGAATGAGGCATGGGACCCCCTTATATAGTCATAAGAGTCCTTATTCGTCTAAAAGTGCAATCCAAGTAGAACTATAACTCAAAATAGGTCGAATTAGAGCTATTTTGAAATAGCTCGAATTGGGCCTTCAAATAGCTCGAATTGGGCCTCAAATAGGTCGAATTTGGGCCCATATAGCTCTTACTTGACTCATGGTCCTCAAATAGATCGAATTTGAGCCCATATAGCTCGGGTTGGGCTTGATATAGCTCGAATCGGGCCTTTTCGGGCCCAAATAGATCTCGCTTGGGCTCAATTTGGGCCTACTTGGGCCGATTTCCGTATTTTGCCTTGAATTGTAATTTTGCATTAAAAAATAATGGTGCTGACGTGGCATAATATGTCCCCAAATACGTTCGTGTATTGTATCGGATATTATGACGTGTCGATACCGAAATATGGTACATCACTAACGGTATGTAATCTTATTATAATAGTGTGTTGTCAAGCAAGATTTACCTTATTTTTCTTATTCAGGGAGTCCGAAATACCTAATAATTACTATTAAATATACAGTGTATATTGTATTAACTTCTAAGAATTATTTTACTATAACTAATTTTTCAGAGTACAAACTTGGTATGCAAATGTTGAAGTAAAGTTTTAATAGATTAATTAGTTTTCTGGAGATTTTATATACTCATTTTTTAGTCATTTAAAATTTTAATAAAAATCTGGAATATCAAGTTATTATGCTATTTCAACTCATTGGAATGCGATATATACTAAGAAGTAAATCCATAAAGCATGATTACTGATACTACTAATTATTAGGGACTTTGAACTCTTTGAATCAAAAAAAAAAATTATTAGAAACGATTGATTACAAACTGCTACTAAAACTTGAGAAACTGATAAATTAGATTATAAGAAAGAAATGATTTAATATATATAATATATGGTTAAGAAATAAGAATACAAAATTATTACTTATATAATAAAGGAAATGATAGTTTTGGCTTTCCAAAAATCTTTTTGGGACAATATCTTGGCTAAAATCATGGAGAAGAAGCCAAAGAAAGAGAAAGATTGAATACCCAAAGTAAATTAAGGAATTGCAGCTGACTTAACAATTTAAAATTGCCATGTGGCTCAAACAATGATATTATGAGAATTATTATTGAGAGAGTGCTAGTTAGGCAATTATTTTTTTTCAAAGTGATATTTTGGCAATTGACTCTAAAATCTTAGGAGTACCATTGCAATTATCCCACAAATAAAACAAATAGTTGAAGGATGTCTTTTTCTTCTCTTTACAAAGATTAGGTAGGCCACGCGTTTCCGTGGGAAAACCACCGGACCGTTGGCAGTTATATACGTAACTGAATCCGGGTCAAAATCACATTACGTCACTTTCAAAAAGATTATTTTGTTGTTATGTTGACTCCTAATTATCTATCTGTCTCACTTGTGAGGAACTTCCTCCTTCGTTCATTTGTTATATCAAGCAGTGGTCATTATCATAAATTTTTAACATGGACTTGGATGAAGGTAGTTAACAGGTTTACTCACTTAGTGTTATGCTATAGTACCTAATTGGTGACAAATTTTAGTCTTCGTGATATGTACCACTTTTTTTCTGACGGAACCAATTTATCTTTTAATTAAGCATTGATAGACTTGAACTAAAAGGTGTTTGCAAAAGTTAATAGAAATGACTTGTTCATTACCTTAGTCTTAAGTTACTTCAAAATTACTCATGACTAGAAATCATGAGTTCTTGCAAATATTTTTAGTAAATTGATTAAATAATTAATTAGATGTTTGCAATAATTAATGAGAAGTACCATATTCTTTTCGAAAATTCTCTAAAACACTATATTTTTAGAAAATAGTTTAAAAACACCAAAAATCGAGTTTCTATAGTTTGTACTTTTTATGACTTTTTCTTAAGACGGGCTGAAGCAACAGTTGCTGATGAAAATACTAAAAAATCGTTTATATATAGGCTCAAATACCAATATCCTTTTTTATAAGCATCTCCATATTAATTGTTGAGTAAGACTCTCTTGCTTTAGAATTTGGCCTTAATTAAAGTTGCTATAAGAAAAATACATATTTGTTATATTTTGGGAAGAATATAAATGTCAAATGCAAGGAGGATTATGACAAACCTCCATTCTAACCGTATGACATATAGAATATATACCTTAAAAATCATAAAATAATGTATTGATTATGCTCTTTATTCTGATATTTTTTATTTAACCTTCTCGTAGTTAACCTGATTTGATAGGAAGCCAATATAATTGTTCACCACTACAACTTCTAGTTTATATCGTAACACCAACCATAGATGTCATTATTATTGATTTAGTAGTTCATCACATTTTCAATTGCCCTATTTAACAAATCCAGTCATAATTTTTTGTTATTAATTGGTTTAGTTTCGATATCACTAACAAGTTTAGCATTGTTAATTACAGAATGAAAGCTCTTTCCCTATTTAGAAGAGGCTAAGCTGCTCGCAAGATCCTTCTTTGAAATCACAAATGAAAGCAATCAGATGATGAGTAGCAAATAAAAAGGCGATTAGGGAAATGGCTAGATATATTCTATTCGACTTTTTATTTTATTTTTTTGCTTTGAACACCACATGCAATTACTATTCTTTTTTCACGGCTAACTATTCTGTGAACTGTGTTCAGAGTTGATTCTGCAACAAAAAAAGTGTTAACCGCTGTTGCTGTCTGCTAATTCAAAATTAACTTCAAATCCATGAAACTTGATGATAGAATTCAATATTTTAAAAGAACACATTAATTTTTGGGGAAAAATTGTCTCAAAACATCAAGATCACTTTTTGGAGCATAAGATGTGCAATCCGTAATTTGGGGCATAAGCCTCAGGTGCAAAAAGCGTAATCCAGTGCGTAAAAGCGAAAAAAGAAGAATTTTATCTTGTTTATGATTATTCATCTTTATATTGCTTATAAGTTTTCTTACTTAGAATTATTAATTACTAGAGTATTTAATATTTTTGTACAATTATGTAATATACTGTTTTTTTGTATTTTCTTTTATTTTTAAAATTCATCTTTCTTTTAATGAATTTAATAACATAGATCTAACTCATTATTCTTTTCTGCAGAATTTCTTTGTTGTTGTCTTAGTTTTATTTTAAGTTTTCTTCTAAAATTAAATAGTTTTATATGGAATATTTTTATGGGAGAGGAAATATTTATATGAAAGTTATGTAATGTATTTAAAAACAACAAGTGTACAACTTTTCTTTATGTTATTTGTATTATCTCAAATTATTTTCTTAACATTGATAGAATAAAATAGCTTATAGTATTTATTTTATTATTCTGTAATTTAGTATTCCTCACTAGACTAGGTCTACCAGGATATTCTGTAATTTAGTATTCCTCACTAGACTAGGTCTACCAGGATATCTCTTGTAACATATAAATACTTGTAATTACCTTTGTGAATATTCAAGGAAATATATTTTCTCTACATGGTATCAGCAGTCTTCTGACCTGCGACCTCTCTCTTTCTTTTTCTAACCCTAATTTCGCCGTCGCCGCCACCAGCCGCCGCCCCTTGACATGTCGTCCGATTCTCTAACACCGGCGACGGTCTCCTCCTCAACACCGGCGACGGTCTCCTCCTCTCCCTCTTCTGGCTCGGTGTCCAATCCCTACGAACCCTCGATTCCTCTTCTTGCAGTAAATCTCAATCACTGCATCAAACTCACAGCCACCAACTTTCTTTCCTGGCAACTCCAAATTGTTGCTACTCTTGAAGGTTACAGTCTTGAAGGCTTCCTTGATGGCTCTACACCATGTCCGCCGCCTCATATCTCCTCTGACAAGGGTGATGTTCCAAACCCGAAGTTTCAGACCTGGAAACGCCAGGATCGTCTTCTCTTCTCCGCTCTCATTGGAACCCTGGCGGCATATGTTGTTCCCATGATCAGTCGCACCACTACTGTCAAAGATGCTTTTGATACACTCGTCTCCATCTATGCTACCCCTACCCGGGGTCACATCAAACAGATCAAGACACAACTGAAGCATCTGACGAAAGGTACTAAATCCATCTCTGAGTATCTTCATCAAGCTAAACGGCGGTTTGATGAACTTGCTCTTCTCGGAAAACCAATGGATCATGAGGATTTTATTGATTCTATCTGTGATGGCTTGGATGATCAGTACAAAGGCATTGTTGATAATGTCAAATACCGTGACACTCCGGTTTCGTTTGCTGCCCTTCATGAAACTCTCCTTAATCGTGAACTTGAGCTTTTAGCCACACAACCTGGCCTCCTACCGACTCCGGTTACTGCTAACTCGGCGGAGCAACGTCCTTCGGGTGGTCGTGGGCGCGGCGGCCGTGGCCCCTTTCGTGGCGGTCGTGGCGGGCGCTCAGGCCAGTCCCGTCCTTATCTCGGTTATTGTCAGGCTTGTGGTGTTCAGGGTCACACCGTCAAATACTGTCCCAGCTTTCGTATCATGGCTCAATCCAATTCAGGCTCCTCCCCTCAACAGCCGTCTACCACCCCGTGGCAACCGCGTGGTTCGACGCCCTGGAACGGATCCTCCGCCGCGTCCCCTCAGGTTCATTATTCCGCCAATTCACCTGACTCTGGCAATTGGATTCTGGACAGTGGAGCAAGTCATCATGTCACGTCGGATCTTCAGAACCTCTCTTTGCATGCGCCGTACACTGGGTCGGATGAGGTTATCGTCGGCAACGGGTCTAGCATGCCTATAACTCACGTTGGTTCTGGTACTCTTTCTTCTCCTACTCGTTCTTTTAATCTTAATAAACTTCTCTGTGTTCCCTCTGCTCGTCACAACCTTATCTCTGTCTCCCAATTCTGTAAAAATAATAACTCCACTATTGAGTTCTCACCCTCCTCTTTTCGTGTCAAGGATCAACGTACGGGGGCAACCCTAGTTCAGGGCAACACTAAACATGGTCTCTATCAATGGTCCTCTTCCAAGCCTTCCACGTCTGTCGCCCCTCCTCTTCTTGCCTTCTCTGGTGTCAAAGCTTCTGCTTCAGCTTGGCATAGTCGTCTTGGGCATCCCTCTAGCCCAATTTTAAACTCTATTTTATTCGTTTTTCAGTTAGATACTCTGGGTGCTGCGTCACCTTCTTTTAATTGTAACGCGTGTCAGTGCAATAAAATGCATAAACTTCCTTTTCATGTTTCTACAATTGTGTCGAATCATCCTTTGCAAGTTATTTACTCTGATGTTTGGACTTCACCGCTTATCTCTATTGATGGTTTTAAATATTATGTCGTGTTTGTTGATCACTTTACTCGATATTCTTGGCTTTATCCTCTTAAACGCAAAAGTGATGTTCAACAAGTCTTTATTAAGTTTCGTGCCTTAGTTGAAAATCAATTTACTCATAAAATCAAAACATTATACTCCGACAATGGCGGTGAATACATTGCATTATCCCACTTTCTTGCTTCCTCTGGCATATCTCATCTCACGTCCCCTCCACACACTCCTGAACATAATGGTACCTCTGAACGCAAACACCGTCACATTGTTGAAACAGGCCTCACGCTCCTACATCACGCGTCTCTTCCTCTCTCATATTGGTCATATGCTCTTCCCACCGCCACTTACCTCATAAATCGCATGCCTACTCCTCGTCTCTCTATGAAATCCCCTTATCAGTGTCTTCTTGGCCTTCACCCGAACTATTCCAAACTTCGGGTTTTTGGCTGTCTCTGCTATCCCTGGCTTCGTCCCTATAAGCCTCACAAACTTGCTAGTCGCTCTGCACCGTGTGTTTTTCTGGGCTACTCGCCTTCCCAGAGTGCATATCTGTGTCTCGATCCTATTACCAATCGTCTCTATATATTTCGTCATGTCCAATTTGTTGAGTCCATCTTTCCGTTTGCCTCTCTTTCTTCCACTCCTCCTCCGGCCCCGGCTCACTCCAACGCCTCTCCTTCTTCCGACCCGCCTCACATTATAATTCCCAACTCTCCGCATATTTCAGTGACCCCGAGCACGCGCCAAATTTCCACCGCCCTGCATGTCGGCCCATCTGTCGCGCCAGCGCGCGCGCCTACTTCGCCCGGCACGCACGCGGGCGCGCCAGTCTCGTCTGAAACGCGCGCGGGGGCGCCTACTTCGCCCGGCACGCACGCGGGCGCGCCAGTCTCGACCGACACGCACGCGGGCGCGCCTCCTTCGCCCGACACGTATGCGCGCGCGCCACCTTCGCCCGACCAGCCCACACTCGCGCCAACTCCACCCGGCATGTCTGCGGGCGCTCCTGTTCCAACTTCTTCCCGCACTATAGTCACTCGCTCGATGCATAATATCTCCAAACCCATACACAAGCTCAATCTCTCTGCTTCTCTTCCTTCCTCTTCGGATACCGAACCAACATGTGTTTCTCAGGCTCTTGCTAACCCATCCTGGCGAGACGCCATGTCCACTGAGTTTATGGCACTTGTTCAGAATGGTACTTGGGATCTGGTTCCCCCGTCTCCCTCTCTCAATATTGTGGGCTGCAAGTGGGTTTTTCGGATCAAACGTAACCCGGATGGTACCGTGGATAGGTACAAAGCTCGTCTGGTGGCCAAGGGGTTCCACCAACGTCCTGGTGTTGACTTTCATGAGACATTCAGCCCTGTAATTAAGCCGAGCACTATTCGTCTTATTCTCTCTCTGGCGGTTTCTCAGGGTTGGTCTCTTCGTCAGTTAGATGTCAACAATGCGTTTCTTCAGGGTCGTCTGTATGATGATGTGTTTATGAGTCAGCCCCCTGGTTTCATTGATCGTGATCGTCCTTCTCATGTCTGTCGTCTCCGAAAGGCGATCTATGGTCTTAAGCAGGCTCCACGGGCGTGGTATAACGAACTAAAGGCGTTTCTCTTGTCTTCCGGGTTTTCCAATTCTCGGGCGGATCCTTCATTATTTATCTTTCGCCGTGGTGGTGTCCTACTTTATATCCTGGTTTATGTAGATGATATTATTGTCACAGGGAGTGATAGCTCGCATGTTTCCTCGGTTATTACCAGTCTTGGCCGCCGGTTCTCTATCAAGGACCTTGGACCTCTTCACTTCTTTTTGGGTGTTGAGGTTCAACCACATCCTGATGGCTTTCTCCTCTCTCAGCGTCGGTACATTCTCGATTTACTGACTAAATTTAAGATGGCTGCTTCTCGACCTGTAAAAACCCCGATGGCTGCCACGTGTCAGCTTCGCCGTGATGGTGGAGCCCCTGTTTCTGATCCGAGTGTCTATAGGGGTGTTCTTGGTGGTCTTCAGTATCTTTCTCTCACTCGTCCGGATATCTCCTTTGCTGTCACCAAACTATCTCAGTTTATGCAGTCACCCGGGGTTGAGCACTGGAACGCTGCTAAGCGTGTCCTTCGCTACTTGCATGGCACACTTGATCATGGCATTCTTCTTCGATCTCGGAGTCCTCTCACTCTGCATGCTTACTCTGATGCTGATTGGGCTGGTGATAAGGATGATTATACCTCTACGGGTGCTTATATCGTGTTTCTGGGATCCAATCCTATTTCCTGGAGTTCCAAGAAACAACGCACAGTTGCGCGGTCCTCCACTGAAGCTGAGTATCGATCGGTTGCTTCCACTGCGGCGGAGCTCAGGTGGATTCTGTCTCTTCTGACCGAGCTTGGTGTTTCTATTCCGCGTCAACCAGTCATCTATTGTGACAATGTTGGTGCCACGCAACTCTGTGCAAATCCCATCTTTCATTCTCGGATGAAGCATGTTGCTCTTGACTATCACTTTATTCGTCAGCATGTTCAACAGGGTATTCTCCGGGTTTCCCATGTTCGTTCTGAGGATCAACTTGCTGACTTACTTACAAAGGCTCTCTCATCTGCGCAATTTCTTAATTTGTGTAACAAGATTGGTCTGTCTCTTAGTCATTCCATCTTGCGGGGGCATGATAGAATAAAATAGCTTATAGTATTTATTTTATTATTCTGTAATTTAGTATTCCTCACTAGACTAGGTCTACCAGGATATTCTGTAATTTAGTATTCCTCACTAGACTAGGTCTACCAGGATATCTCTTGTAACATATAAATACTTGTAATTACCTTTGTGAATATTCAAGGAAATATATTTTCTCTACAAACATCTTCCGAAGTTATCTTAACTCATCTTTTGTTATTCTTTCACGTTTTATGGTGTGTGTGTGCACTCCGCGCCTCTGAAATTACGTCTCTCCTCTAAGAACGTAACACGCCTTTTTACACCATGGTCCTTTAATCATTGACAAGATCAAAACCACATTTTTTAAGTACTATCAAATGCTTAAAGATCATCACAATAAAATAAAATAAAATTTTAACATTATTTGTTCAAACATGGTAGATTAAGGTCACTTAATAATGCATCGAGCGTAGATTAATTGAATTCCAGATAAATAACTCATTGAATTGTTTAGGATATCGAAAAATTGACAAAAACTAAGAGAAACTCACATATTGAGTAAGAGCAAATTTATCATGTTGTCACTTACGAGTTACCGTCACTAGTTAATTTTGGACTGATATTAACCTAGAGATGATTCTTTGAAGTTATAAAATTCCACCCTTATTTGCAAAGCATCACTTAGATTCACATAATTCATTTGACGCCTTATCAATGGGTCATGTTGTCCTCGTAGCATTCAGTTAATCAGTCGGCTTAATTGATATTGTTATCCTACTACATTCACATATCATGAAAAACTTGATATCATATTGCAATATGCTTACAAAAATATTTATCAAGATAAATCTTTTAAAGTGTCGCCCAAAATTAAATGACAACTAACTACCGCAAGTGTATGAGTGACAAGTAATAAGGAAAGTATTTACGAGCCCCATATAATAAACTCACATGGAGATTAACGCTTAGCTTTAACTTTTCTAATCTACTGCACACTTTAAAACTGACTTATAGAATGTAGGAGTTGTCACCTTCCAACATGTAATTAAATATTTAAAATAAGAAATAAAATGTGCAATGAGAATTTATGCTTTTGAATAATTAAAATAACACTTAGTCACTTAAGAAATATAAAAAATATAACAAGGTATCACAAGGATTAGGTTTCAGTGAAAATTTACAATCTAAGGTTAATAAACAAACCATTGTTATGAATATTTGTGAGTTATTCATATGTTGCATGTATTGGTTTATGAGTTTCTCCTAAACTTGTGATTTGACATTCTGTCTTTTGGAATAGTACTCGATGTACGTTGTTCTTTCAGACGCATTTATCTCTATGAATCACTTATGTCTTAATTATCGAGAATAACATCACAGGCTGTAGATTTACGTATCTTATGAGACCTAGATTTTTGATTTTCTCTTTCGAGTCCTTCACAAACTATCTAATTATATGGTGATCAGGCATACAATGCATTAAGTTTAAGCATACATAATCAAACCAATTATTGTGCACATACAACAACATCGCTATTATCATAACATAATCACATTACCAGTTAACTCCATACCTTATGTTATAAATGAATTAGCTAGACATAAAGTAAAGATAACATAATATATCATCTAAACAAACATAGTATTTGAATAAATAAACTAAAAAGTAGAAGAACAATAATCTCTTGCGGAAAAGTAAATAACTAAACTAACTCTAAGAACTAATGTTTGCTAAAATAGCTAGAAAACTAACATAAGCTCCAAAGAACTAACCCGCCAAGACCCGCTATGGCTTCTTTTATAACTTCATCCGCTAAAGTTGATAAATTGGTAACCCACAAAATTTAGGTATGGTCATTATTATGAACTAACCCGCAAGCATACACCATAGTTTGTTAATTGTAGAGGAATGAGGGGAGCAATGAAAGTTTTGAGAAGTCATGTAATTGTATGTTCATAATATTGTATGTTCATAATATTGATATAATATTTTTTTTTGTTAGTTTTATGTTGTTTGATAGTTCTATTCTGGACTGTGAATCACTTAAATTGTTATTTTATAATTTATGCGGATAACATGTTCGTTTATATCCTTATATTGTTATTAAGTTATGTTGTTGTCTAAGTGTTTTTATTAAATTATGGTATTGTTTTTTAGAATGCAAAGTATGTTAAGCTTTTGTTTTTTACTGAAATATTAGTATATTTTTCCTCCGAATTTAAACCGCCACCCGCCGAACCTGCCGCCTGCATAGTTTAGTTTTTAACTTTATCCACTCGAGATGAAAAAATAGTAACCTGCCAATTTTAGGTATGGTCGTATTTTCAACGACAACCTGCCCTAACCTGCTTGCAAACCCCCCAACCAATACGTATGCAAAATTCAAAAGAACATATAAAACTCTCCACAAAACGAGCTATATGTCTTGTATTTATAGTCTTGAGTGATGTGGAAGTCTTAGATTTTGATTTCATTGAAAAAACCTTGATTTTTGTACTTATGCGATAGCATGCGGTGACAATATTTTGTTAGGGCTGCAGCTTCAGTTTTTGTGATTTTGCACGATTCCATACTTTTCTCATGCTCTATACGATTTTAATCTTTCCCTATTCGCATACTTGTTCATTATCCAGAACTTTGTTTTTCAACATCTTTTCATCCATTTATACCAAAATAACTCATAAATACAAAAATAAATAAAAATAACTATATAGACCAAAAATACTTGAGAAATAAGCTCAAAATTAATCTATTCATATATAAAATATGATTAATTTATAGACTCATCAAAAAGCAGCAGAAATAAACCCTAAACTAATTCTAAAACAGTACAAACAATCATCCCCACTCTTAATGTCACAAACAAAAAAGTTGAATAAAATGACTTGGAAGATTATTGTACCTTACCCCCTATGAGGAAGTTTCTCATTAAAAAGAAGTGTTGTACCCTACCTCATAAAAGGAAGTTTCTTATTTAACTATAGATACTGGTTCACTGAACCCTGAAGTACTCAACATTCTCTTCCCTATATTATATGTTTCAGTCCACACCAGTCCCCATCAGTCAGTACATGACCTAAACAATTTCCCCAAAATCACCAATATATAATATATATCACGTGGCACATCAAACTATAACACTCACTCTGAAGCTCGAGACAGCTTGGCCTATAGGATTAGTTTTCCCACTTTCGAGTCAGCTTCTTCAAAAAGTACAACCAATTAAACCGTGGGCATCCACCTCACCAGCTGTCTCTTACCCACATTTGCGTGTGTCTCAACCGTAATCAAATATATTCCAATATAGTCACTTCTGCTGCTCACTAAAACTCACACCCACACATATCTATATATAAATACAACTTCCTCATACTCCATATTCTCAAAAATATTAGAACAAGTCACTTATTTAGTTCGATGGAAACGTTCAACAACTACTACTCCGACCCTTTTCCTTATGTCCAAGATTTCTACTCACCAATCGAATCTTCTTCTAGCTACTGCAGCAAAGCCAACTTCTCGGACGACGAAGTGATCTTAGCTTCGAACAACCCGAAAAAACGGGCGGGAAGGAAGAAGTTTCGCGAGACTAGACACCCGGTGTATCGCGGCGTGAGGCGCAGGAACTCCGGCAAGTGGGTTTGCGAAGTGAGGGAGCCCAATAAGAAAACAAGAATCTGGTTGGGCACATTTCCGACGGCTGAGATGGCGGCGCGTGCACACGACGTGGCGGCAATCGCGTTACGAGGGCGCTCTGCTTGCCTGAACTTCGCGGACTCCGCGTGGCGGTTACCGGTTCCCGCGTCGTCGGATGCGAAGGACATTCAGAAGGCGGCGGCAGAGGCGGCAGAGCTCTTCAGACCGCATTCGGGTGATGACGATAATAAGGGGGAAACCGCGATGTCGCCGGAAAATGGGTACTATGTGGACGAGGAGGATTTGTTTGGTATGCATGATTTGTTGGCAAATATGGCTGAGGGAATGATGCTGCCTCCACCTCAGTATAGTGATCACGTGGACATGGATGCTGACGTGTCATTGTGGAGTTTTTAGATTTTAATAAGCTAGCTCTTGTCTTTACTATGTTGTGTAATGATAGTAGGTCAGTTTTTCGGATATAGTTTGTCTGTCTAGAGAATCTTTGAATCCGTACTGAGTTTATCTGAAAGTACGGACAGGAGATTGTGGTATGCAGGAGAGTTCTCGCCTTTGGGAAAAAGGAGGAAGAAAAAGAACAAAAATAGAAATTGAGTGATCGTGGTTTTTTGGTACTTTTGTAAGATATTAAGGTGTGAGTATCTTCAAGTGTACATGTGAAATAATAAACTGAGGCTGTTCAGAAGATATACTTTGTCTCTTCTTCATAATTAAGTATGTAAGGTTTTGCATTTAAAGCAATTTTGACTTTGAATTTTTCAAACTAAAAATATGGTTATATCTTAATTGGAATTTGACTCTATACTGATGTCTAAGTCGGACATTGTAATTAATTAACAGTATGGAATTACCACATGCGGATAGGATTACGTTTTTCGGACAATATGATAAGGGGTGATCAGCACATTGGACCCTCTAAATGTAATTTTCACATTTTGAATCCAAGGAGTGCATTCTAAAAGTTTGGGAAGGACAAAATGGTAAATATGATAGTTCATCTCAATTTCTGATAAAAAAAAAAAAATAGGTCATCTCAATTTTATTCTACGACCCATGAGTCATGACACGTGATTGCCCATGAGGAGGAACGCCAGATATAAATTTGTGGTTCCTCACATTTCCACATTTTGGAAAAGAAAATAATATTTCTTCTGGATTTTTGCCTTTCCCCTAGAATAACATGTTGGAAATTGGGTTATCGGTGTAAATAACAATAAATTAGGATTCTTGCAGCATTTTTCTCAAATGCAAAGATTTAAATAAAATCAATTTAGTCATTTGAGATGAATTTTCTTACAATTTATTGAAAAGTGTCTTAATAGTTGAAAAATGTTTCCGTCATTATATATATATATATATATATATATATATATATAAAATATAATATAATATAATATAATATAATATAATATGGTATTATGATTTAATAGGATACTAAAAATTCGTAATCACTCAATAATGAGCCTCAACATTCAATGTTTAAATTGCTATATGCAAAAGAACCAAATTTTGAGTTAGTGGGTCATAACAAATAATCAACTACCTTCATTTACAGTTTTAAGTCAATCATACATCTAGGAAGTGGTTTGAATTAACTAGATTAATTAATTAATATATTATATTATGAGATGATGATTTAACTATCTTATGTTTACTGAAGCGAGAATATAGAGGAGGTATTTGAATTTTGATATGGTTAACTTACCTTTCCCAATGTATTTGTTTAGATAAATTTTCTAATAGTAGGGTATTGGCTTGATCGGGAAAGGATTTGCAAGAGTAAACACAATCGAAGAGGATCTTCTATTCCACTTTTGTGTTCCACTCCATGTCCCACTGATTGTGGTGATGGTATATGTGAGGATCCTCTGTCCCACTTTTTTTGTCCCACTTGTGTCCCACTTTCTACTTTTACTTATTTTAGTTAACTCTTAATAACTCTAGTTAATTCAAATTTAATTTAAACTTATTAAAAAAAAACTATCAAAATCTCAAGAAATAATGATCTTCAATCAACAAATTTCATCTTCATCATCCATCCACTCTCTCTCAGCTCTCGTGTGTCTCTCTCATATCTCCATATCCTTATTTTCTTCTCTAATTTTTAATGTAATTTGTAAATCTTTATTGTCTGTACTATCTCTATTTTAATAAAAAAGTGAGGTTGTTCTTCTAATGTCATCATAGTAAAAAAAAAAGTTTCAACTCTTTGAACGGTGTATTTTAGATTGATAAAAGATATCAATCTCTTCTCGGTTAATGAATTGAGTTGCCATATTTTTCTTATTTTAATGAAGAAAATTTTTCCCAAATTTTGTGTTAGGAATTACAGAGATTATTTGTCTGAAAATGCCAAATCTAGACCAATTCATATTGCTTTATTTTGAGAATACCATGGTGAATTCTTCCTCTATGATATGGATGAGAGAGAGACGAGAGATGCAGAGAGAGTAGAGGGATGATGAAGATGAAAAGCTTTTGTTGATTGAAGATCCTTATTGCTTGGGATTCTTGTAGTTTTTTTATTAATAAATTTAAATTAAATATGAGTTAACTAGAGTTATTAAGAGTTAACTAAAATAAATAAAATTAAAAAGTGGGACACAAGTGGGACAAAATAGTGGGACAGAGGATCCTCACCCGTTCTTGATATCATGAATCATTGATCTTAAAATATGAAAGGTAGAGATTTATGGGACATGGAGTGGAACACGAAAGTGGGACAGATGATCCAACCAAACAAAACCTAATCCTATCGATACACATAAGGGGTGGGTGGGGGGGGGCTGCCCCTTCTCTCACTCTATTGATTGACATTTTCTCTTGTCTTTTTTCTTTGCTATTGTCTTCTTCTTTTCTTTTCTTTTTCGATTCATAGGAGTAGATATAGATTGAAAAAACGAAACAAAGAAATTTATACATTACTTTATGTTCCTAGAAGTAAATGAAATTAACTTTTACTTGAAGAGTAATATTCTTGGGGTGGATTTGCATAAAGCTTAAGAGACCACTCTTTAAGCTTCATAGGTATCGCTATAATGAGGATGAATGATGACTTTAATCCCTATCCACCACTTCACCAAACAAAGAGTTAGATACAATAGCGATATAGTTCTATTCATTAGAATTTGCTAGTTTGATTAGTTGTCGAAAGTTAAATTAAAATTGTACAAGGGTTGTGTGATAATCGCAATCGTATATTTTCGAATTTGACATATGTTAATCTGTTCTATGGATTTGTGAAATTGATTCTTACATGATATGATGCAAATAAGAATTGCATGTACACTTTTATCTCGTTATTTTCTTGAGGGTTCAAGTTTTGATGATGTTTTTAGAAAATTTCTTGGATTTGGGGAATGAGTATTCTCAACCTAATTCCAACACATGGTATTAGAGCTGCAAGCTTGAACAGCTTTATTAAATTTTTTGATTTCAAAATAACAAGTTAGAATGAGATTAATTTTTGGATCTTGTTCTTTTTGCTCATGTGATGTCCGAATGAATGGCTGACTTGTTTAAATAATTATATCATGTTTTACTGGATTATAGTAAGGAAGATGTGATTAGTAAGATAATAATAAACGTAATTGACCGAATTCTAGATCATCTCCTCAATCATAAAACTGTTAAAGTTGCTTGGCAACAGTTCCCACTAGCTCCTCCGGTTACTTGGATTGTAGTAATGAAGATAGAAATACTCAAAATGACTATATTAATGGACATTCACGACTCTACTAGTGTACACTTGTAACAGGCTTCGAATAACTATCATACCTATGAGGATGACACTACAAGAAACAATGGCTTTCCCCACGCTTTTTTGTGTCTATGTCCACGCTTTTTGGCGTAGGCAAAAATTCCGTCCACACTTGGTCCAAGCGTTGTCTATTTTTGCGTGGGTAAAACTTACCCACGCTTTCAGGTAGGTGTTGGTAACAATATTCTCATTGCCAACGCCTTAGAAGTGTGGAGATATTGATAAAAAGCGTCGCTGAAAACATTCTTAACACCCACGCCCTCCCGCAAAGCATGGGCAATTCCTAATAAGCGTGGGAAACTCTAGCATTGCTCTCATGCCTTTTCAGGACGTTTTTCGAAAAAGCGTCGGTAAAAATGTCACATCTAAAAAAAATTCACCTATTTTTATATGATCACCAAACAAATAATCAGGATCCAGACCAGACCAGATCCCAAACCAAACCAGTCCAAACTCAATCCAACTTATCTGAGAATTAAAAAGTGAACAAACTCAAAATATAATAAAATAAGACAAAAATCAATGTAAACTAACTTGAAACTTCAAAAAATTATATTGCACCCAAAAAGCAAAAAAAAATAACCTTACAACAATCAAAAGAAAATGACAGTAAAAAATATAATTGACCTACAAATCAAAAAATAAAGGAAAAATATAATAAGTAAAGAAATAACAAAAAATGAAGGAAGAGATTCTTTATAAGAAAATCAGAAAAGCTCAAAAGTCCATAAATGGAAAGGAAGAAACCAACGAAATAAGTCTAATAAAAAGAAGAATAAAAGACAAACAAGAAAGATAATAAATTTGAAAAAGTGTAGAATACGTAACGAATATTTACGAACAAAGAAAAATACTGAAAACTGAATTATACCAGGAAAATAAAAGATTATTATAAAACTAAAGAACGAAAAACTGAATAATCTTAAAAAGATATAAGCCAATTAAATTAAATCTGCAAATCCACATTTAAATAAGCCCGAAAACCAATAATTGAAAAATTGAATGTACCTAAAAACAATGAATAACCAGAAGACATATCAAGAAAGTATGAAAAACTGGAAATTCTTCTTGAAATGGAAAACTGGAAAAACTCAATAAAACAAATCACCACAAATACATGCATTTAGTCGCTCACTAGAGCAAACGACAGATTTCCCGTAGCTCGGTATCTTGAAAATAATAATTGCTGCAATTAATTTCTCCTATACCATGAAAAACGACAGAAAGATGCACACACTACCAATTTACAAAATCTAAAGAAGTCAAACAAAAAAGTGCTTCCATACCAGCAAGTAAACATACTTGGTTTTGTCAGCTCAACCTAAACATTAGCAAAATTACCCTAAAGCAACAAGAAGCAAAAAGGTACCTCAATCTTGACTGCTTTTGTTTTATCTCAATCTGGACTGCTTTTGCGGCTTAACTCAATCTGGAATACTTTTGCTTACTTAATCTCGACTGCATGTTCAACAAATGCAGCTCGTCAATCAATATAGTAACGACACAAGCTGGCATTTAAACATCAATAGTTTTACCTATCGTGGACGATTTGTCAATGGAACGTGAGTAGATTAAATTTGAAGCAAGAAATTAAGAGATGTACGGAGTCCTAAAAAAGCAGAAGATTCCTAATTACTGAAGTTAACACGTAAATCAAAGTAGATTCCTAGTCATTTAAAAGTCATCAGCAAGTGTTGAACCTGCTTCCAACAAACTCAAAACATGTATTTGCAATGCAGATCTCACAAGCTATATCGCTACAATCCCAAAATAATATCTTTAAATTATAAAAATCAAAACAATGAATCACCAATGACAAAACGGAAAATAAGATGAAAATATAAGCAAAAATGTCAATTAAAATTAAATCACCACAAAAATCAAGCAAATGAAACATCAGATTTTTACATTAAATAAAAACTAAATAACAACGACAACCTGTACACGAAAACTTCGGAGTTCTGAGAAGTTTGCTTGTCGCAAGAGTGACAAAGTTCCAAAAATCCAACAATTTGCAGAGGATCAGATAAGTACCTTTAACGTCTAGATACGCACAAAGATGTTGAATCGTTTTGCAATGGACAGATAATTTTTGTTTCAAAACGGATAAAGTTAAATGTGCGCAAAGATGCTACAAAAAAACTCAAAAGTAAGAGGTGAAAGTTAACTGCACTTGATGGAAGCAGATAATCCAATCTCTCATAGGTAGGTAGTCCCTAACATGAAACTATCGGGATAATAGCATGAACTAATCAGATGGATTCCAAATTATAGCATGAACTATCAGGATAATAGTGGCAAAGCAAATGAAGAATTAATTAAGAGAACTTAAGCCATGAAGAGTATACCACGATTATTTCTTGTAGCAGAAAAATCATCAATGACCTTCACAAAAGAAGCTTTTCTCTGTTTAGCAACATAACAGATTAAGTACATCAAGTTTACGAGTACAAATACCTTTTATCCAGTTTAGGTCCAAATGTACTACGACAGTGGAGAAACAAAGGAATAGAAGCAGACCTCAAAGTTTTTTGTTTGATGTGGACAAAGTTTAAACATCATGTAGGAATTAATGATGAAACAACACATGTTCGTCAGGTTTAGAAAAAAATCATGTTAGAAGATACCTCCCAAAAGTGCACCCTTCCTAAGAGATTCGACTTTAAATTTAAAGGACAAGCATACCTTGAAAACTACAACACCACCAGACAACTATGATAACCTTTCTTGCGTAATTCAATATAATATGACTACAAGTGTCAAATTTCTAAAGAAGAAATTCTGAACAAATATTATCTTGATGAGCCACTAAAAATTTGATGAAATACCTATCCTTGACACTAGATCATGGCTCCACTGTTTCAAGCTTGGCTGCAATACACGCAACACAACCATCAACAACATTTTTCGAATACACCAATGGTGTGTTAGCAATCAACTACAACACAAATGAGATATAACAAAAAGCTCAAACGATGTAAAGAGTGGAATAAAGAAAGAAAGAAATAAGCCCTGCACTATGTTTGGTACATTTCAGAAAGTAGACCTAAATGCAGAAAACTTAAGGAGAAATCTAAAACTTACACTGAAGCATCTCAGACAAGTTAAAAGACCCCAGTTATATCAGTTTATTATAAGAATTATGAAGAAAGAAGGAAAGAAGAAATAGATTTTTACCACAAGAACACTGAGGCATTACAAGAAAATGGCCTTTTGGCGCTGTATGATAGGTCCTCCTTTACTTGAACTTCAGATAGTGATTGAAGTTCGTAGATTTCAAAATATGTGCTCCCAATATGCTCATTGCTATCCAATAACTGCATTTAAAAAAAAAATAGTAGTATAGAAGGGCATTGTTTTCTTAAAGATAAACCAGGACTTATTGGACACTTACAAGATTGCCATAGTGAAATCATTGGCAAGATTACAAGGAATATGTCTGTTGATGCTATTATATCCATGATCCAACACCCCAGACAGAGATTCCTCAGGTTCCTGGAGATAATAGTTAAGAAATTAGAGATAAGCGGTCTATAAATGAATCTGGGCCACATGTTGAACCATAAAAGTTTCAAATATTTGAATAGAATGAGTAATCTGATATTATAGATCTTGGAATGAGTTATCCGCCTTCACGATAAAAGAAGAGGTATCAACTTAATCAGAGTATGGCTTCACGTAACTATGCCTTCATGATAAAAGAAGAGACTTGACAAACTCTATTGAGCCTGACTCCTGATGATTGTACAAAAGAATGTGCCCACATATATGCATTAAAGCTGAATCTATTCTAAACAAGAACGTACTAATTAGAAAAAGGGATCAGCTCACCAAATATAAGCAGGTAAAGGATCTCAAATAGAGACCACTTAAGTACACAAGCACACACTAGAACTGCATCGGCAACTAACATATTTATATTGATAAGAAATCACTGGAGCAGTTGGATTGCTTCATCTCTTACAACATCAACCACCATCCATCACTTCTCTCTGTTAATTCATCAAACTACAGAAACATCGCTTTGTGAAAGCCAAATATAGTTGAAAGTACATTCTCAAGACTCGTTGTGTTGAAGTTCATTATCATCAGACCAGAAAATATCATAAATCCAAGAAAATGCCTGATAATAAAATCTAATTCGAATAAATGAAACGTTCAAATGAACAAAAATATTGGAGATGAAAATTGAGAATATTGCAGTAGTGATGTCCAAATGTTGAAAGTTTCATTATGCAAGGAAAAACGCTGAGAACAACATCTTTCAAAGGCCCTTCATGTATGAGAATTACATATGCTCAGAGCCAATGGATTTTCTGAAAGCAAGAAAACTAATTTTGTAGTCCCCGGAAGGTTATCATACAGAACACAACATTTGAGATTTGACTGAAATCCAGTGCTGATCAGAACGTGTGATATATTGGTAGCCGTCAATTTTTCAAATAACGCAAGGGAAATGCATTAGTTTAGTGCTATGAAAAGTAAATCAATAAGATGGATAATCTCTAGCAAGATACTCTAAGACCCAAATGCAACCACAAGGACAAGATCTTTATCCGTCAAAAGCAATTACTTATAAGTTTTCCCCCATGTATCTATAGAAGGCCTATATAGCTAAGAATGCAGTTTGTATGAAGTAAAAATGAACACACTCTTCCGATGTCTGAATACTTTTACCAGGAAATTAAACTTACATTTCTCACATCTGTATCTCGAACATCAAAATCTGTTGTCACCACCATGAACTTAACCTTTGTATTGGTCAAGTAACCATACCTAAAAAGCATCACAACATGAGCTAAAGAGAGCACATGAGCAAGATAAAAGAAACACATCCGATCTCTCCAACCATAGTTACTAGAAGAAATAGGATTCTTGAAACTTACACTTCGTAGTTTTCAGTTGGATACAGCAAACCAAGGAATGTGTCGTTCAGTGTTGGGCCAAACTTTTTAGGATTATTCACTGATGAAACACACACATAAGTTTCGACAAAAGAAAATAAATCACGTCACTGATAATATGACATGGGAAAGTGCAAGATAATTACACTTCCATTTAGTAAACGCAGCAAGAATATGATTGTTTATAATAAGCAAGCCGAGCATTTAACAAGATACTGATGAAACTCATATCTCATACACATCATCATTATACTCAAACACCAATTGCTCATCCATCACTAAGACGAAACCGAAGAGGATCAAACGACTTGCGTTTGCACAAACTCTTAGAACTTGCAGCTAATACGAATTCCACCCAATTTACGTAATACAAAAAATCAGGCTTGGATTAGAATTTATCCTATTCACGGCTTCACCAAATCATGACATATTTAGGGTTCAAATGCATTTCGATCGAATTGCTCATCCTTAGATCACAACTAACATACAACTCCAGTTCACAACTAAATCTGAGAATCCATAATTTTAATTAGGTTTTCAATTGCACAATTGAAATAAATGCTAATTGTAATAACTCCAGCAACACGTGCTCGCAATTCAATAGTTTCCTCTGAGCCGATCTCTAATCCTTCTTAGCAGCACGGCCGTGCATTGCTAGATGTGACTGAGATATAAAATTCAGAAATGCTACAGACAAATGAAGCCATAGATTAGATGCAATTTAGGCAAAGTTCATGAGAGAAAATCACTTAATATTCTGTGGCCTATGTAGGTATAATCATACCATTACTTCCAATACTTATCGGTTTATAATTTTCAGATCCAATTAGTTTCAGTGGCCTCATAAAATTCTGAGAACCAAAACTAGCTTATGTAAAGAGCGAACCATACCTAATGCATAAAATTTATCAGTTACAAGACACAAGGCACACAATTATTGCTCAAAATACTACAACCTACAAACATTATCACATATGTTATACATCCATCGAAATTCAGAGCAGAAAAAGGACGATCTAGGCATACAACCGATGAAGAAATGAGTTACTTGCCACAGAACTAAGTAATTTTTCCTTCATTCTAGCAAAGCTCACATAAGTATCGATGATTTCAATCTCTTATTTACGTTCAAATCAAGCGCAATTGACAATTTCAATTCGATAAGCGAAGAAAGTAACAATCTAAGCAAACTAACAAAGGAAAACACAAAAATGTGATAAATTAACAAAAAATTTCTCCAGAGATTTCTCAGATTGGGACTGATATCACGATATAGTACAAAAATCTTGTATATGAAAGTGTTGTGGTTTGTATTTACCAGCTGAAGGAGTATTTTGATCGCGATTGCCGTCCATTTATAGGAGAATCCACGCAGAGGTTTGACAAAAACTGCTGCTACCGGAGCGCCACTAATTACCAGAGCTACGATCGGATTTGCGGTTTCATTGCCGATGAAATTCTCGCCGGCGGCGGCAGGGACTGGATCAATTTGCAGGCTCGAAGCGAGGATTCACCGAAGAATCATCAAAGATTTGAGCGAATTAAAGAGTTTTTTCGTGAAGATTTCGTAGCTAGGGTTTGTGAGGTTTTTTTGGTGAAGATTTTGTGATTTCGTAGCTGATTTTGTGATTTGTGATTTTGCGACTTTGTGAATAAGCGGGCCATCGAAGTCTTGTTAAGAGCTTCACAGTACGCACGATCTTAGAAGCATGGAGATAGTCACTGAAAAAACACGCTTTCCCCAAAGCGTGGCCTAATTACTGGTTAGATATTTTCTGCACCCACGCTTTTAAATGCGTGGGCGCTAAAGTGCGGGTGTTGCCAAATTTTTTTGTAGTGTGAGAATGTATATTATGTATATAGTGAAATTACATTGATACTAATGTACAAATTTATAGAAAAGAGTTTTGAAATTAAAATAATAATGAAGCTCGAATCACACGCCGAACTCGTCCCTCGTGTCCATAGTACTTGTACAAATTGTATTTCAATGCAAACCAATATTATGTGTATGCGGAAAATACTTTTAATTTCTAATATATTAATTTTTTTGTAACCAATTAATATGACTAGTCTATTATTTATTAACGAATTAATTAAATCAATTAATATCGCACTTGATTTAAAAAAATTATAGGATTATTAATTTCATAAATGAAGAAATTAGAATTTAGAGTTCTATGACTTAATTTTTACAAAAATAAGTTTATTTTTTAACTAGGTTTATTTGGACATTGTTATTCGAGAAATAAAAAAGTAATTCAAAAATAATTGAGCTCAAATATTTAGCCAATTGCGGACAATCGAGACTTCAGGTCTTCTCGGACTCCTTCTAAACAATGTTGAAGCAACGTTTAGGTTTTTTAAGATTACTTAATTAATATTCATAAGCTTAACTATTAAATTAATTACCTTATAGGATATTTGCAGCAAACCACTCAATCTCTGGGGTCAGTTGCAAATGTGCCTCCTAACCTTTTAAAATGTGCAAAGCCCCCTAACCTATTGAAAAATTGGTGACTTGTCCCCTGAGTCCATGATCAACCGTTCATTTTGGACACACGTCTATTTTTTCATTCTTTAGATTTGACATCTGGTGCAAATTGCAAAAAACTAAAAGGTTGGAGGGGTATATTGGACATTTTGAAAGTTTAAAGGGCACATCACGAATAACCTCCGGGGTTGGGTGGTTTTCTGCAATAACCTTTATTTTGTGAGAAATTAAATTCAAGAATGAATTTCCTCAACTATTCAAGCCCACCAACGATTTACTCTCAATAATCCTCATTATTCAGCTCTCTTGGCTACTCTGGCGGATTGTGCCTCATTTGGGCTACCACAGGCCAACTATAAGTCATTCTTCAAGACAATTTCTATTAATGCCTCTATTTCTTCTTCTAATCTAACCAGGCCCTCTCTCAAGGGCCCTTTACAGGCTTTTATTGCCACTGTGTCCATTTGCTTAAACCAACTCTATGGAGTCTCATTTAAGTGATTGAAGATCTTAACAATATCACAAGTCAGCCGGGAACATGCTTATGCATGCTCTTCCAACTCTAACCTTGACTCCAGAAAACTATATACCTAGAGCAATAAAAGACTAGATTCAACAAACATCCAACAATGCTAAGCATATGCTGCTCTATATATGCCTGTTATTTCTTCGAGCCTTTATCCTCTCCATCTTAGCTATTGAGTTTGATCATAATCTCTCAACTTTTATTTAATTGAACGGAAAATCTCTCTCAAGTTTAATGGTTATCTGAATCTTGAGAAGATCCCTTATACTTGTAAGGTTTCACGAATATAAGTGAAAAATTTACTCCCACTGTTCGTATAGAATCCTTCACAATGCACCTGACTCTAGGATGACGTGAGATTCGTCCACAGAAGAGTCTAGTTAAGCTTGAAACACCCTAATCTTATGATTTAGTCAGAGAATTTTTTTAACAATTATGTATTGAGACTAATTTGTAGGTGTACTAATAAACAAATAAAGCTGCATTAACCATGAAACACTTAGAGTTATGGAAATCAACCTTTATTCAAATCAAACAATGTTAATTTTATAAATTTTAAGTTTAACCAACTCAAAAGATTTTACTCAAATACCAAGAATAAGACTAGAATAATTTAACGTCAATGAATAAAATCTCGGTACCTTTGGGCATAGGAAAATTACCATCAACACCAAATTAATCTATCTTATTCTAATTAAATCACAAAATATTCTCCCTTTGGGATCGGGTTATTATCAATAAACGATTTAATTACAACATAGATGCTTCTATACCATATTGATGTAGAACAAGAGGCTTTGAATTTCGAAGAAAAACTGGACAAAATCAGGCCCGCACGAACCCCCGTACCAGCTAATCTCGGGCCCAAATTCGTTCGTTTAAGGCAGCTGCGCAGCCTTCCAAGTTTATGTCGCTTTATTTTTGGAAATTTTTATGTTTTCCTTATTTGAGTTGAACTCTATTTCCTATTTTCCTTATTTCGTTTTAGGGTTTTGAGAGACATATAAATACTCTATTTTTCATTATTGTTTGGCAGACTTTTATATTTTATTCAATAAAATTCGGATTTTATCCCAATTTTGCTGGTGGATTCCAGTTTATTGTCGATTACACGTTGGTGTGTCGATTGCACGCTTCCGTTCTGCGTCACATATGAAGTCTAAAAAATCTAATTTCGATTATCATCATAAAGTAAGATGCTTTGGCTACTCTCAAAATATTTTGACAATCACTTTATGTAATTATTTTACAACAATTAGAAGGCTTTGGCTACTCCAATCATTTAAATGTTCACAACTTCAAGCATCTAAAATTTTGTATTAAGCAATATAATCTTACACAAGGTAAATAATGTTAACCTTCTAATGATAGTCATTTTTTTTAACTACAATCCTAACTGCATATTAATTTCGACATCGAAATAAATGGTCACAATCATAATCAATAGCATGTAGTCTGACCGGCAAAAATATAGATAAGATCCATCATCCATGTCTATATTGTTCTAATAGCAAATTCACACTATTGATTATAGCACAATTACGATAATAGTTAAACATGCATGGGCCTTCATTGTGAATCCATGACATCAGCTAGTTAAACATTAACATTTTCGTTACTGAACAGTATAGAATAAGAATACAGAATTTTTCTTAATAGATTCACTAAAAAGGCCTTGTCAACTTAAGTATAAAGTATGAGCTCGTTCCAGCCCAAATCCCAAAAATTTACTGGTAACTAGAGCCTGCAGCCTGCTTCCAGACATTTGTTATCCAAATCTCGTCCCGTAGCCCACAGCCCAGCATTTTCTTTTATTCTTTAGGGCCTTACCATATCAGGCATGAGCTTAGCCCAAATTTAAATTAAGCACTAATTGCCTGAATGCGGCGACAATGCCAACGCAGTGTATGGTGACAGCCAGGAGAAGGTTTGTTTCTCCTTTTGGTGTTGTATGTTCTTTCTATTTTTGGTCCTTTCCAAATAAGAAATAACACCAGTGTACTCAATCATATAATGGTTCTTTTTTGTTTTTTGTTTTTAATTCCGGATATGTTAAAACTCTGGAGATTCTGAACAAAGACATAGGTGCTGGTCAAAATCAACCTTTTCTTAACAATGTAATAATTTCAGGTGTTGTTAGAAACTAAATTTGGGTCTGCATATAATAATTTCCTTAGTCTATGCATAAGATATTATGAGCATAACAAAGCTCAAGCCTCAAGGGAATGTTAAGAAATTTTGCATACTTTTGACCGAAACAGGAATTTATATTCTTTAAATGTCGTGCAGACTACAGAAAAATTACATATGACAATTAGCAATTATAACTTGCTAATAGATTTAAGCCGGAGTTCAATCCATATTTAGAAATGGAAATTCATCTCATGCACAGAAACTAAAATTCTGCCTAAAATAATCTTAATATCTGAATTAGTATGCAAAAGTGTGGCTCTGATACCACATGTAAGAATTACTTACTCAAGTGTAGCTCTGACACCAAATGTAAGAATTACTTAGTCAATTAGATTAAATAACGCATTGCAATTGGATAAAAACTTTTGCACCATCAAATCAAGATTATCACGCACGAACAACACCTGCAAAGCAGAGTAAAGAATTGGGGAATGGGAGGATCTTCTGGCCTATGCATTTTTCTTATTGTCGTACTGACGGTGTACACTGACTACATTATTTATAGACAAGGCTATGGACCCTCTAAATATGGTAATAGAATTTGATTCCGTCCATCGAGGAATCAAATCCTTAGTCATAGTCGGTTGCCAAATATATGTTAAAAATGATTTGCTACTTACCCGACATAGGCGAGGGCCATATTAGGAAGATTCCGGTTACGTAATTATAAATTTTCTTTACTATAACTAAGAGAAGCTTAAAGTTATTTGATTATATAACGGTAATAACTCCAACTATTTATTCTTTTTATATGATAATAATTTCTTTTTTATTTCAGATTTTATGTCGAACAGGTTGACGATTGTTATAGGTTTCATGCAACAAAGAAGCGCGACCGGAGAAAATGCATAAAACCCTCTTGTGGTTTCGAAAACCTGCACGAAACTCCCTTATGGTTTGATAATTGTCTAAAACCCCCTTGTGGTTTCAAAAACTATGCACAAAACTCCTTTGTGGTTTCAAAAATCCTGCACGAAATCCCATTTCCGTCCAATTCCGTTAGAGCGTGGTCTACACTCGCTCTATGTGAGAGTTGACTTGATTTTTGTGTACTTTTTTCTCTTTAAAAAGTCAACTTTACCCTTTAAAACTTTAGCACAAAACCCCCTTGTGGTTTGGAAACCTGCACAGAATTCCCTTGTGGTTTGAAAAACCCTGCACGGAATCCCTATTTTAATTTATAGTTTATAAAAAAATATACGTAATTATTTTTATTTGTCTCATAAATTCAAACAAAATTATGTTTGAATTTGTTTTTTAAAATAGAATATATTTTTTTAATTTTAAACAATATATATTTATAGATAGTGAAGTAATGGTATTATAATCACTTAATAAAAAAAACTAATGGAGTTACAAGAAACTTAACAGAAGGGATTTTGTGCAGAGTTAATGAAACCACAAAGGGATTCTTCAAAGTTTACAAACCACAAGGGGGTTTTGTGCAGATTTTTGAAACCATAGGGGGGTTTTAGGTTGATAGCCCAAGCGCGACCACTTGTTAATAGTTTCTGAATTGAGAATCAGATATATCAATGACTCTGTTTCTCATGTTTTTTTTTTAATGAAACTAGTACTGATTCGATTAGATAATGGAACCGAGGTTTCTTTAAAAGGTTTTTATACCACACATGGAATTATACAACAAACTAGTGATGTAGAAGCCCCTCAACAGAACCACCTTGTAGAATGAAAAATGAGCAACTTTTGCCCTCTCCTGTCACTCATAACAAAACCCCTTTTGAATTACTATTCAAAATGTCTCCTTATTATTTCCATTTTAAAGACCTTTGAATATCTTTGTTATTCTTTTACTTTGACAGCGCGTAAAGCTATATTTGAACCTTTAGCTACTAATAACATTTTTATTGGTTATCCCAAAAGTACTGATGATTATATCTTTCCAAACTTTGTTATTGCTAAAATTCACATCTCCATGAATGTTATCTTTTACGGAGATATATTACCTCTTACTCAACATTCTGACATTTTAGATCATAAAAATAATAGTTAAAATTCTCATAAGGGCTCTGTTTATACACATTCTTTCATTACTTTGCAAACCTCTTTTCCTTCTCCTTCTTTTGTGCGTATACCAATTTTCCTTAGAGAGTTGAGGCTAGTCACGATGAATGAAGTTGAAACCTTCTCTTAAGTGCCAAATACTCCACGCCGCCATCAATTTCTTGAAAATGAGAGCACTTCAACTGAGTGAGTCTCAATAGCTAATCCTGACACTTACTTGATGTTCTTCACACTTGTTCAGAATCATACACCTAGTGTCAATCAAAAAGCACCTGATTCTTGTACTGAATCACATCCAATAAGAAGATCAACAAAAACCATTGCTCCTCGTGCTTACTTAAAAGTGTATGATTACCCTCTCCCTACATCATACTACATACTTAAAAGTGTATAGTTACTCTCTCCCTACATCATAATACAAAGAAAATTTTACTTCTACTACAAATAGGCATTCTAAAGGGAAACAATATCTTATTGGGAATCACTTGTCATGTCAACTCCTTGGTTCTCCTCACAAAGCTTTTACTACATCTATATATGTTATTATTTAGCCTAAAACAAGCTAGAAAATGTCAAGAATGGCAAGATACAATGAAAATTGAGCTTCATGCATTAGAAATGACACAAACTTCGGTTTTAACCGATCCTCCTTATAATTACAATTGCATTGGATACAAGCAGGTATAGAAAATACAATAGAAATCTGATTAGGGTTCAATTAAGAGATATAAAGTAAGGCTTGTAGCAAATGGATATATTTAAGAGGAGCACTACAACAAAAATGCTTTTTAATGACATTTCAAATGTCAAAAAAAATTATTGTGGTGGCATTTCTGAATATGGTGGCATTTTTTAAAAGTACCACTTGTAGCAATGTAGCCAAATGTATAAATGCCACTATAATGTCCAAAGATAACATTTTTGAAGTGCCATGGTAATCAAGTTTAATGACAATCTAAAATGTCAAGAAAAATGCATTGATTGACATGTCAAAATGCCACCAATATAATGATTTGCTGACTCTTTGAAATCACAAAAAATCTACATATGGTGACATTAAAAAGTGTCATACAAGTAAACATTTATGACACTCTGTAATGCCACAACAAACGAAAGAAAAACTAAAAAAAAATTGTGAGCAACCAAAATCTTCTGGTTGCTCAAATTTAATTATTAATTTCTTGTTTAAATTATTGTAATTCACAAAAGTTGCAGGTTTCTGGGAACATCAGAGACATAACTCATGTATGAATTCAATATATTTAACAATTCAATGAAAGTTACAAAATTGTATTACAATTAAACAAAACTTCTATGGCAAAATAAGCTATGGATCTCTACTTAATTTTCTCGAAATACAATAAACTACACTCCAAAATCAAGAAATGTATATTTTGAGTCTTTAGAATTGCAAATATTTCTTTCGCTCTTGTCATTTGATGAAGACTTTCTCTTTTGATTGCTCCTACAAAAATAAGAAACATAAAGCAATATTATTAGTCAGTGCGAGGGAAAATGATAAAACTAAATTCTCCTATATAAATAAGAAGATTCATTGCAAGTTCTTTTATCCTCTCTTTGAGTGGTTTTTACCGGTACTCAATTTTTTCAATAAAACCAATTGGTGCTGATCAAAAGAAATATATGATTAAGAAGAAACACCGATCGAGTATCAAGCATATAAAAGAAAGACTCAAAACTAAAATTCAGATCCTCTTCACAAAATCTTCAATTTTTTCTTTTTAAGTTTTATAAATGAAGTATGAGAGATGTCTAAAGTATATACATACCTTGAAGTTTGTGTGAGAAATTCTTGAGAGCACAATGTTTGATCTCAAAAGAATATCGTGAATCGTGATATACATGTTATTGTTATAAGTGTTGATTTATTGTGTTGTGAAGAATAATGAATAAATGGTAGAAAATCAGGGCTTTAGGAAATTAACATTTATCACATGCATAAAAAGTGGCATAAATCTCGGGTATTCTATAACTGATGAGATAAGGGATCTACTTCCTTTTTATATAGTGTCAGTTTTTGAAAAGAAGTCAGTATGAATCATCTACATTGAAATTTTAAGAATAAATGTCATTGATTTTTACAAGTTAATGCCACTAATAAATCGGTTAAGATCCTCTCCTACATAATATCCTACATTTTCTCCTATACTATCTAGATGATTGCCAAGTGTCCATTTTAGTATGAACAAAAAGCACAAAATAATTTCCATCTCTCTTCTCTCTCCAAAGTGTTGCTAACCTTTTTTTTAGAGTCAATTGCCAAAATATCACTTTGCAAAAAAATAATTGCCAAATTAACACTCTCTCAATAATAATTCCCATAATATTATTGTTTGTGCTACATGGCAATCTTTTATTGTTAAATCCCTTGATTTGCGTTGATTAATTTTGAATTTGCCTTGAACAATTCAAATGACTCTAATCTTTCTCTTTCTATTAGGTCGTGCTCTAGACTTCTAGTTTGACTTCATTTTAAATTTTTCTTTGATTTCATCACAATTTTTGTTGTGATGCATTTCTGCACATGATTTAATGTCATTTAAGTTATAAAATTATACAATTTCAGGGTTATACCTTAAACCTGCATTTTCCCAAAAAAAGTATTTCATTTTTCTTGAACGCGAAGAGTTGAAATTATTTTTTTCGTAGATTATATGATGTTATTAGTTTTCCAATTAATCTTATTTGAACCATATATATAGAAAAAAAAACTTATTCATCGCTTTAATATACACAAAATACATATTCTCTATAATTCCTTTACAAAATTGGTGATCTTGTGATCATTCTCAACAATATGTATATTTTGAAGAAATTGACTTCTAGGACTTAGCATCTAGATCTTCGGAAAGTAATTACGAGATGATAAATATAAGTTTTAATTAATTAATTACTAAAATTTTAAAATAACAATCACAAATAATGACAATTTAGGAACACTGAATGGAACAACTTGACAATTTCTTTTTAATAGTTTGATTCATTAATTTCTAAAAAGACTACGATACTAACAGTATGTATTATTCTAATAGTGCGTCGTCAAGATTACCTAGTTTTTTGATTCAGGGAGTCCAAAGTACCTAATAATTACTATTAAATATATATTGTATGTAAAGTCTTAATAGATTAATTAGTTTTCTCGAGATTTTTTACACTCATTTTCTAGTTACTTTAAATTTGAATAAAAATCAAGAATATCAAGTTTAGTATTCTAAATCAACTCATTGTAATGTAATATATTTTAAGAAGTAAATCCATAAAACATAATTACTGATAATACTAATTATCAGGTACTCTGATTTCAATTTTTTTATAAAAAACAATTGACAATAAATTATTAGAAAGGATTACAAATTGTTAGTGTCATAAAATTATAGAAACTGATTAGGTTATAAGAAGAGATGAATTAATTTATAGAATATATGGTTAAGAAATTAGAGTACAAAATTATTACAATCATATAATAAAGGAAAATAATATTTTTAGCTTTCCAAAAATCTTTTTAGGACAATATCTTTGCTAGAATCGTGGAGATGAATCCAAAGAAAAATAAAGATTGAAACCCAACTTAAATGTAGGAATTGCGGCTGGCTTAACAATTTAAAATTGCCATGTGGCACAAACAATGATATTATGGGAATTATTATTGAAAGAGTGTTAGTTTGGCAATTATTTTTTTGCAAGATGATATTTTGACTATTGACTCCTTTTTTTTTTAAGGAAAATTACGGCTGATTCCAAATACATCAAATTGAGATATATTTCTGTTAACAAAATCTGATTCCTCAAATCAGTTTTTTCTCATGCTCATATAATTTACGTTCATATCCAAGTTTTTTGTTTTATTTCTTTTTATTTATTTAAATATATATTTCATAATAATTTGTTACACTAATTTTTATTTTGTATCTTAATCTTATCTTACTCTTTCCTTGTAGTAAATTTAAATAATGGGAAATCATCTAATAACTCATTTTAGAGATGAACTATTCTTTTCATAAAATTCTTTAAATAAAGTATGTATTTGAGGAGGGGAAAGTAAAGTTATAATTTAGATGTAAATTTAGTGTCCTCTTAGTACAAAGTACAGTTAGAAATGTCTAAATGACTTGTTATTAAGTGGATATAAATAATGGAAATTTCTCAGCAGTGTATACAATATCTTTTTTTTTATTGATATATTGTTATGTATATTTATGTCTTTTAAATTAAAAATATTTTACAAAATATTTTTAAATTCCTTTTAATGTAGGCCCTTTTAATACACTTCCATTTTATTTTCACAACTGCAAAAAATTAACTCTAAAATAACACAACTATAGCTAAAATTATTTTAAATTTAAAAGATATAAATATAATTATTAATATATCATAAAAATAAAGACGTTGTATACACTGCTAAAAGCTTTCTATTATTTATATCCACTTAAGTAACTAGTCATATAGACATTATTAATCGTATATTTGTACATTTGTATACACTGCTAAAAGCTTTCTATTATTTATATGCACTTAAGTAACTAGTCATATAGACATTATTAATCGTACATTTGTACTAAGAAGATATTAAATTCTCATCTACATTATAAATCTTTTCTTTCTTAATTCTCAATGTGTATTACTAATGCTTTTAATGAATTACATTTATCTTAATTCAATAACTTTACTTTCAGCATTGAGAATTAAGAAAGAGTAAGAAGATTAAGATACAAATTAAAAATTAGAGTAACAAATTATGAACAAATTATTATGAAATTAAATATTTGAATAAATAAAAAGAAATGAAACAAAAAATTGGTTATAAACTTGAATTATATAAGCTTCAGAAAAAACTGATTTGGGGAATCAGATTCAGTAAAAGAAATGTATCTAAATTTGATGTGTTTTGAATCAGCTGTAATTTTCCTTAAAAAAAAGAATTTGGAGAGAGAAGAAAGATGGAAGTTTAATTGTGTATTTTTTGTGTAATTTAAAAAGGACATGTGGCAATCATCCAGATAATGTTGGAGAAGATGTAGGATATTATGTTGGAGAGGATCCTAACCGAAAAATTAATCATTTGTGGCATTTTCTAAAAGTATCATTCAATTAAATTATAGTGGCATTTAGGAAAAATGACATTAGCATAATGCCACTATATGTTATAGAGTAGTGTGACATTTCTTGAGAATGTCACTATATTACTTTACAGTGATATTTTAAGACTAATGTAGCTAATTATTGTAAGTTAATGTCACTAATATATAAACTTTTGTGGCAATTTTAAAAATGTCATCTAATTAATTTATATTGACATTTGAAAATAAATGTCAGTAGTATAATGTCACTATAAGTCGTTTTTGTTGTATTGGAGGGACTACACTAATTTGATACATTATCTTTAACAACATTTAAAGTCTTACTAGCTACTAAAGCTCTCTCAATTAGATTTGTCATCAATCAGATGTTAATAATGCTTTCTTACATGGTGATGGTGATATAGGTGATGATATATATATATATATATATATATATATATATATATATATATATATATATATATGTATATATATATATATATATGTATATATATATATATATATGTATATATATATATATATATGTATATATATATATATATATGTATATATATATATATATATATATATATATATAGACACACACACACACACACACACACACATATATATATATATATATATATATATATATATATGCATATATATGTATTTTTATATGTATGTATGTATGTTGTTCCCTTAGTTGCAAGAGAATTTGTTTGTTTTAAAGAAAAGCTTTTATAGCTTTAAATATATATCAAAGCAATGGTTCAATAAACTGATTTCTTGTTTATTAACCTTTGGCTTTACTCATTCCATATCTGATTGTTCCTTGCTTATTAGAAAAATGGCTCATCATTCGTTGTTTTTGTGTATATGTAGACGACATAACTCTGGCAGGAAATAACATGACTGAAATCTCTTATATCAGGAAACATCTTGATGAAAAAGTTATTGTCAAGAATTTAGTCAATATTGAAATTACAAGAAACAAATCATGTATTACTCTCAGAGGAAGTATAGCCTCGACATAATTACAAAATTAGATTACTTAGGTCGCTACCTATAACCACTCCTATGGAAACATCAAAGTAAGTTAAAGAATTTGATAAATAGATCTACTAGATCCTACAGTTTACAGAAGGCATGTCAGTAGATTTACTCTACCTTACCATTACTCGTCTTGATCTTAAGTATAGTATACAACATCTTGCTCGATTAATGACTAAACTCTCTATGACTAACATGGCTACAGCTCTGAAAGTATTGCGTAACATAAAATCTGCACCAAGTAAAATGTATCTTATTCCATTTAATTATGAGATGCAACTAAAAGTTTATTGTGATAGTGACTGGAAAGGTTGTCCAGATAACAGAAGGAGTATAACAGATTATGTCATATATTTATGCAACTCTTTAGATATCTTAGAAGGCAAGAAGTAGCCAACACTCAGTAGATTATCGATTGATGCTGAGTATTGTGCAACTACTTCTACAACATGTGAACTTATTTCACTTCACCAATTAGTGAACATTACGTAAGCAAGAAGTCTTTCATTTTGCATTCCTAACAATCTGGTACACCACGAGAGAACGAAGCATATCCAAATTAACTGCAATTTCATTCGAGGACGACTTCATCAGAAGTTTCTTAAAGTTTTACACAACAAAGTGAACATCAGATTGCAGATGTACTCACAAAACCTTTTACTACCGATCAATTTGATGTTATATTATCCAAGATTAGCCTTCTAGACACTCATGCGCATCTCGAGGAAAAATTATTTGATTCAACTGTTGCATTGCTGAAGTGGTGCACCCAACGGTCAAGATAATAATAATTTTCTAAAATATAGGCACCAACCACTCCACAATCTCATCCCAAACGTGCATTTGCACCAATAACCTACTTGTTGTGCCACTTCATCGTGCAATAGTTGCACGAAATAGTCTCTCCATCTTGAGGGGCTTTGAACAATGCTCAACAGTTGAAGGATGAAAAATATAAATAACGGATAATTTTGGATATTAAGTTCACTTTTTACTTTTATATGTTGATAACTGCTTTCATATTACAAGCTTTCTCTCAAAATTTAAACACTCACATTCATAACACGAGAATTCTTCGATGTTTATTTTATTCCGACATCTTTTCTGATTAGATCTTTGTTATTAATGATATATAACCTTCATTGCAAAGGATAATTTCCACAAGGTATTCACTGCATTAGTAAAGAAAGTTGATTGTCATTTGTATAGTACGATTACTATTTATTATGAGAAAAAAAAAATTAATGCAGACATTTTTCAAATCATCTATTGTGACAATTTTTTTTCCCATTGGATAAAATATGGGTAATGTGACGAAAAACTCTTCACATTTGATAAGCTATTGTGAGGAAATATAATTTGTCATATAATTTTCCTTTGAGGAATTCAACTTTTGTCACATTAACCTAATGTGTGGGAGTGTTGGTGGCAACCTTAGGACGATACTATAAGTTTAGGTGGTGTTTGCAAATGCTAATAAAAATGGCTTATTAACTTTTGCAGCTGCAAAAGCACATTTTTAGTGTTTGGAACACTGATTTTCGCTTTTGCTTGTCTAAAAATAAGTCAGAAAAAGCACAAGCCGCAAAACCATGTCCAGGGGTGATGTGGGGTATTTTCGTCTGGATACGGGTCCGCTCTCCAACACTCCACGTCAGACTGCTTTAGTTCCTGCTAGATGCTTAAGCAGCTTTTGAGTTCAGAACCTGCACTCAACACCACACGTAAACTAAGCCGGTGCCTCCTCCGGCGAAGGCACTCCGACGCTCAAGTCAGATAGGTCGGAATTTGAGGTATTGTCGTCAGAGACAATAGCTCGAAATTATAGCTCGAATTATGCCCAAATAGGTCGAATTTAGGCTCAATAGGTCGAATTAGCACACCACGAAATGGTATTGAGAACCGTGATGAGAAAACCCGAATAGATCGAATTACTCTCAAATAGCTCGAAATACACTCTATATAGATCGAACAAGAGCTATTGCAATATAGCTCGAATTATTGCTCTATAGCTCGAATTCGATGTATATAGCTCGAAATTAGATGCTAGAAAATAAAACGTACCTTAGAATGAGGCATGGGACCCCCTTATATAGTAATAAGAGTCCTTATTCGTCTAAAAGTGCAATCCAAGTAGAACTATGACTCAAAATAGGTCGAATTAGAGCTATTTTGAAATAGCTCGAATTGGTCCTTCAAATAGGTCGAATTGGGCCTCAAATAGGTCGAATTTGGGCCCATATAGCTCGAACTGGACTCCTGGGCCTCAAATAGATCGAACTTTAGCCCATATAGCTCGAATTGGGCTTTTGGGCCTTCAAATAGATCTTATTTGAGCCCATATAGCTCGGATTGGGCTTGTATAACTCGAATCGGGCCTTTTCGGGCCCAAATAGATCTCGCTTGGGCTCAATTTGGGCCTACTTGGGCCGATCTCCGAGTTTTGCCTTGAATTGTAATTTTGCATTAAAAAATAATGGTGCTGACGTGGCATAATATATCCCGAAATACGTTCGTGTATTGGATCGGATATTATGACGTGGCTGTACCGAAATATGGTACATCATGGAGTCCCCCAGTTTGTAAGAGTCATGTGTACAAACATTGGTCATACGAACTAAAAAGAAGTCACATAACCGAGAATCGTGCAACGAGATCGGCGTCAGCGTAAAAAACCAAGAATTTGACCAAAAATATCAAAATTCAAAAATAGGTCGAATTTACTATTTTTGGTAACCCGAATTGGTATAGGTTGAATTTATCTATGAAAAAGACAACTCGAAGGCCAGAAATTTTTTCCGTAAAATAGCTCTAATTTTATGTAAAATAGCTCGATTTCATATTGGTCGAAATTGCCCTCCAAAAAGATACCTCGAATTTGCCGGAAAAATTTCCTGAAAATAGGTCGAATTTACAAATAGGTCGAATTTAGGGGCATTTTGGTAATTCTCGCATCATTTCGCCTATAAATACCCCACACCCAGCTTCATTTCCTCATTTCGCGCCTAAGCATTCCTCCAGAGCTCTCGAGCAATAGCTCGAATTATTAGGTCGAAATTACTAAATATAGTAAGTGTGCTGTGATAGGTCGAAATTGATCCCAAATTAGTAAGTCTTGCAAAATAGCTCGAAAAAACTCCATATAGCTCTAAAAAACCCCCAAATAGATCGAAAATTGACTGAATAACTCGAAAAATCTCCTGCTTATTATATCATTCGGTGAGTTTCTGATAGTTCGAAAATATAGCTTGAATTTCCTGAGGAAATTCGAGCTATAACACTTAGAAAATTTTTCAATTTCTGAAAAATTTTGAAAAATGCTAAAATTGAAATTTTTTGCGCAGATTTGTTCACGACGGCGCGACTTCGACGTAACCGGTCTCCACGTCGTCCATCACCACCACGATCTCACCAACGGACCTACTATAACGCACGTAATCCATCACGACACTCTTCATACCGGAATCCTCGTGAATCAAACACAAGGCGTCCATCATCCCCAAATCTTCCTCGGCAACCAGAACCTGCTCGAGTCCGATTACCTGGCGCTCCAAAGCTTTTTGCACCTGCACAAAGGTCCTACGAGCAAATCCACCCGAACAAAGAAGTTTCTGTAGATCTAGACCCTCGTGCCGGTAATCTTTCAACCTAAACTTCTTTATGACGCGAGTTATTGATCTTGAGTCTTCCGGTAGTAGTAGGGAAAGTAGTTGTGAGTCGTCTAAGTCGTCTAAGGCTAAGGAAAATGCGTCGACTAGCGGTAGTAGTGACGACTCCAGTGATGAGACCTCATCTAGCAATGAGAGAGATAGCAATGATAGGGCATCCGATATGGAGGTAGACGTAGACATCCTAGGAGATGACGAGGATGAACCGAACCCTCTCCCCATTGTGCCTTATGTACCTCTTGCTGATAATGTGCCCATACCTGCCGCAAACTCTCCTGAGCAACTTGCTCCGCCCAACTTGATTAATTTTGAACAGTTTCCTTCTTCTCTTCCGTATGATATAGCTTACTATCGTGATACTTACGACATCCCTGATACCTATGAAATTATCATTCCTGAGCCAGATGATAGGATAAACAATCCACCCGAAGGGTGTCTCACTATATTTAGTAGCTATCTTCATTGTGGGTTACGTTTTCCCATTTTCCCTATTGTCTCAGAAATCATGTCCTCGCTCAATTCCTCTCCTTCACATTTTGCCCCCAACGCATACACACAGATGTATGCTTATGCGATGCTGACCCACGTGTTTGACCTCCCGTGCTCTGTAGCCGGTTTTTGGCAATTATTTATAGTGAAATTCCGTAACAGAGGTGTAGACGCCGGGTTTTACTATCTGAGCTCGCGAAAGAAGCAATGCTTCCTATCTGATCTACAGACGAGCTTCGGGGCTCACCGGAAGAAACAGTGGTTTTACATCAAGGAATCCAAGCCGCAGGAATTCCGATTCAAGCGGCTTTGGACGGACGCCCGTCCATCGCCGAGACGCCCCGATCCTCCTGTCTATACCCTGACGGTGATTAAAAACTTGAAAGAACATCAATTTGATGCTTTTGAGTTGACCACCACCCCAGTGTTACGGGTCGGCGGGTATACTTATCGTGCGGGCGTTGAGCCTTCTGTCTTTGGTATAACATTATGCATGTTTTTGTATTACTTATTTGTTGATTGTACGTCTTCCTTTGTTGTCTTCTAACATGTGCATTTTGCGATTTTCAGAGCGCATCGTTATGGACAAGACGAAGAAGAGGCTGGCCGCTATGAAGCGTGGCAGAAATGCTCCTCAATCCTCAGTGCCCATTTCTGAGAAGACCAGTCGTCGTGGTGTGAAGACGGCTGGCACCAGTTCGAGGGGCGGCAGTGCTCGTACTCCTTCCACCGCTGTTGTCTCGACTCGAGGGTCGGGACGTGGTAGGGGTTCTGCTCCGGCCCCTGTGCCTGCTCCAGCTCCCGTGCCTGAGACTGTTCCTTCTCAGTCGACTGCTGAGGCTGCTCCTGGATCACCACCTGGCGGTTCTGAGCCGATCCTTCCGGATCTTTCTCCTTCGTCAGCACCTTCGACTGGAAGAATGCATCTGCCCTCTGTTGCTGAAGCGGCTCGTCGCTTTAATGAGGCTAACCCTGAGTCAGCAACCAGGAAGAGGTCTGCTACTGCTGAGGAGATCCGACGGGGTAAGCGCGTTGCGCATGACAGGGCTTACGATTGTGACGATCTCGACATTGACGTTGAGGAGATCGTTCGAGCTTCGGTCGAGTCAGGGTAGTTCACACTGAAGGACACTACTGCCCTTCGACTAATCAAAGGATTCATGCCTGACTTCGACCGTCAGCTCTATTACCAGGCGCTGGGCCATGAGAAGCTAGTCAGCCGCACTGCCTTGTCTATGTGCGAGGTATGTGTATTTATAAGCTTTCCTTGACTTCTGTTTTATACCTGTATGTGAATATCACTGACTTTTTCCCTCTTTTGTAGTTCTTTGTCAACTTTCAGACCATGGCGGAGAATTTCAACATGGTGATGACGACTCAAGATCAGCAGAGGGCTCTGATGGATAGACACCTCTCTTCAGCCTTGCAAGCTCAACGACTGGAGAAACAAGCCAAGGAGGCGAAGGCTGAAGTTGAGAAGCATCTTGTTGCCGCCGTTGACGAACTGATGGCAGTGCAGGCTGAGCTGGAAGCCCTGAAAACTGCTAAAGCTGCCGTTGACAAGGAGCTCGCCGAGGAGAAGCGACTGTCCAGCCAGCTCACCACCGACTGCCAGCATGCCACGACCCTTGTTGACGATCACGTTGACACTATCCGGACGATGAAGGATGCCGCCGCTGCTGCTGAGGCAGAACGTTTGAGGAGCTGAGCTAGCTGATGCACAAGCTCGCCTCGCGCCTGCTGAAGAGGATGGCTACAACAGGGCCATAACTGAGGTATTCCTATTGTACTTGACTTTATTTCTTTTTCCTTGAGGTTTTGTGTTACGTACTTACTTGTCCTCTACTTGGTTCGTAGGAGCTCCCCGATGAAGACAAGGTGATGGTGGCCATCGAGTTCTTCCACTCGGCCACATGGGAGCATATTGCTATGGACAGGGGTGGTTTTGATACGACCAAAGGCTACAACATGGCCCTTGATGACATCGTCGCCCGAGGTGCCCTTGCTCCTGGGTTCAAGAGGGAGGATTTCAATGTCCTCAACTGCCTGAATGAGAATGACACGGAGGTCGGTGAATCCTCTAGTACTGCTGCTGCCGGTCCTACTCTTGCCGATCCGCCTCCTGTTGAACCTGCTGCGACTGTGGACGGTGACGAGCCGAAGCATGATCCCTTCACCTCCTCCTATCCTCTCCAGCAGGTATGGCTCTCTGACTTTGCCGACGAGCAGCCATCCACGTCCACTGCCGCTGCTGCTGCCGGTGCTACTCCAGATGAGCCCCTGGAGGAGGGTGAGATGGATTTCGACCCTCAGGTCTTGGATCAGCCTGCTGATGGCGATCAGCCTATGCCTGATGCTACTGTTGCCGCTCCTGCTCCTCGTCAGATTTCCCCTGTTGATGACACTGGGCCCTTGAACGAGTCGTTTGCGGATATCCAAGAGCAGAGCGAGGGTGCCGTGAAGTCTCTTGGGCTGAATCTGCTGCCTTGATCTCTCAGAGTGGCCTGCGTGCCCTTATTTTTGGCGTCTGTGCCTTGTCTTTAGTATTTTTGAACATCTTTCCTTTCCGTACAGTACATTAGCATTAGTACATTCTTTTCGTACAATATATCTTACTAACATTTGCGCGATTTTAGCGCTTATCCCTTGCTAGTACAGCTTTGACTTGAAAAGTCTTTTGAATGTCTTTACTTTGTCTCGTTACATCTTCACTCATATGTGTCTACTTTTTAAGTTTAAATTTGTTACTTGCTAAAACACTTAAGTTTTATGAACAAGTTTGTGTGAGAGTGCGAGAACTTGTGCTCGACTTTACGAGGCTTGTGCTCGTTGTGCGAAGCTAATGTTCGCGGGAATACGAGAACTTGTGCTCGATTCCACGAGGCTTGTGCTCGTTGTGCAAAGCTATGTTTGCGCTTGCGAAGCTATGTTCGCGGGAGTGCAAGGACTTGTGCTTGACTCCACGAGGCTAGTGCTCGTTGTGCAAAGCTATGTTTGCGCTTGCGAAGCTATGTTCGCGGGAGTGCAAGGACTAGTGCTTGACTCCACGAGGCTAGTGCTCGTTGTGCAAAGCTATGTTTGCGCTTGCGAAGCTATGTTCGCGGGAGTGCAAGGACTAGTGCTTGACTCCACGAGGCTAGTGCTCGTTGTACGAAGCTAAGTTCGTTTTGATTAAGTTTTTAAACTTAAAGTTTGTAGACAGTATGAGTTTATCTTCGTGTTTCTTGATAGATTGTAATCTTGCGGGTAAATAGTAGGCAACGGCTAAACTTGAATAAAATAAAAGATTTTATTAGTTTTGGAACTCAGCTCGAGTAACTTCCGAGTTGCCTACGTATCCCGCCGTATATAGGTTGGCTAGGAATCAAGTCCCCGTAATTCGCTGCTAACTATTACAATGAGAATCCACGTAGAGGGACTCGTAATTTGTAAAAGAATAAGCGAATGAAGTATTGAAACTACGGTCCTATCGTGCCACAAGGCCATTAGAAAACTAGTGTTCTAACTATAAAACCTTCGTAAGTTCTTGACGTTCCAGAGGCGTGACAAAGTCCTTCCACCCAATTCTTGTAAGTAATAATATCCTTTTGAGCTTGCTTTCTCCACTCTGTAAGGTCCTTCCCAGTTCGGCTTCAACTTTCCAACATGCTTGGTAGCTTCAACTTTTCTAAGTACCAAGTCCCCCACTTGAAAGTTCCTGAAGCGAACTTTGTTGTCATATGCTTTTGCCATCATAGATTTATACGCTTGAGTACGTTGGTATGCTACTTCCCTTGTTGCTCCGATCATCTCCAAATCCATTTGTCTTGCCCTTAATGCCTGCTCCTCATCATATGTAACAATACGATACGTTGGCATTCCAATCTCAGCGGGTATCACTGCTTCAGATCCATATGTCAATAAGTATGGAGTTTCTCCTGTAGAGGTACGAGGAGTTGTGCGATATGCCCATAATATTCCTGGTAGCTCATCCGCCCGGTTTCCTCCTTCTCCCTCCAGCCTTTTCTCCAAACTCTTCACTAATGTGTTGTTAGTTGCCTCCACTTGCCCATTTGCTTCGGGATGCGTAACGGATGTAAAACGTTGCTCAATTTTCATGTCTTTGCACCAGTCCTGAATCTTAAAACCTTGGAACTGCCTTCCATTATCAGAAATTAAGACCCTTGGTATTCCAAATCGACAAACGATGTTCTTCCAGATGAATTGTTTCACATTAGCCTCAGTAATATTTACAAGTGCTTCAGCTTCAACCCACTTTGTATAGTACTCGACTGCCATCAATAACCATTTTCTACCTCCCGTAGCCTTAGGCATTGGTCCAACGATATCTATTCCCCATTGATCAAACGGACATCCATAACTCACCGTTGTCATAGGTTGTGCAGGTGTATGAATGATCTTCGCATGCAATTGACAGCTTCTACACTTCCTAGAGTAATCCATAGCATCTCTCATAATAGTTGTCCAGAAATATGCTTGTCGAAGTATTTTCTGGGCCAAAGATTGTCCTCCTGAGTGATTTCCGCAACTTCCTTCATGAATTTCTCGTAAAACTTGCTTTGCCTGTGAGGGAGATAGGCATCTCAAGAGTGGTCCCTCGAAAGACCGTTTGTACAGTTCGCCATTGAACATAGTAAATCTTGCAGATTTGTACTTGAGCCTTCTGATCGCTTGAGGATCATTAGGTAAGTTGCCGTTCTGAAGATAATCAATAATCTCATCCTTTTAACATGCCTCTATCTCTACTGGCAGAGCGTAGTCCAATGCATGCGTTGGTTTTGACTCAACTCCCTTGCCGATAGAGGGCTGCTCCGAAGCCAATAGAGTTACTCGCCTTTCAACAAACACTTCGGCGGTACTTGCAAATCGTGACAAAGAGAATCAGCGCGTTCATTCTCCGCACGAGGGATCTGCGAGATAGAGAAAGTATCGAAGTTTGATGTCGCCTCCTTCAATTTTTCGAGATACTTTACTATTGCAGCCTCTTTCGCCTCATATCTTCCTTCAAATTGATTAGCAATCAATTGTGAATCCGTGAATGCTACAAGGTTTGTTATACCCAACGATTTTGCCATTTGGATGCCAGCAAGCATAGCCTCATATTTCGCTTGATTGTTCGTCACTTGAAAATTTAGCCTTATTGCATAGTCGAATTCTCTACCATCCGCCGATTGTAGGTAAATTCCTGCACCTCCAGCGTCATTTGTGGATGATCCATCTACATGCAAAGTCCAAGTTCCCCTTGCAACTATAGGTTTGTCACTTTTGACCTCTTCCGTTACCATTGCTACATCAAGCGCTTGCTCCGTCTCTGAGATAGTTTCAGCCACAAAGTCCGCTAATCTTTGTGCTTTGATCGTTGTTTTCGGCATGTACTCCAAGCCATATTCTCCTAACTCGATTGCCCACTTCACCAGTCTCCCAGATGTCTCCGGTTTTGCCATAACTTGTTTCAGTGGTTGATTAGTTAAGACAGTAACCGGATGTGATTGAAAATATGGTCTTAACTTTCGTGCAGTTATCACAAGTGCGTATGCTAGCTTTTCGATCTCCAGATAATTCACCTCTGCCCCATTCAACACTTTGCTAACATAGTAGATAGACAAATGTTTCTTGTCTTCCTCGCGCACCAATACTGTGCTTAGTGAATTCTTCGTTATGGCCAAGTAAAGATATAGCATCTCATTGTCCTTGGGCTTAGATAGTAATGGTGGTGTCGTAAAGTACACCTTCAATTGGCGAAAAGCCTCTTCACAATCATCAGTCCAGACAAACTTAGGTGTCTTACATAACTTCTTGAAAAAATGTAAACTCTTTTCTGCAAAATGCGATATGAATCGACTAAGTGCCGTGATCCTCCCCACCAATCGTTGCACCTCTCGAACGGACTTGGGGGATGCTAAATCCATTATAGCTTTAATCTTGTCAGGGTTAGCTTCGATTCCTCTCTCATTGACCATGTACCCCAGAAATTTTCCAGCCTTAACACCAAAAGTGCACTTCTTGGGATTTAGCTTCATCCCGTATTGTTTCATGATACCAAAAGCCTCTTCCAAATGTTTTACGTGATCTTCCGCCTTTAGGCTTTTGATAAGCATGTCATCAATGTAAACCTCCATAGTCTTGCCGATTTGATGATAAAACATCTTGGCAACCAACCTCTGAAAGGTTGCTCCTGCGTTCTTCAGACCAAACGGCATCACCTTGTAACAGTATATTCCTCTGTCAGTGATAAAGGCCGTTTTATGTTGATCCTTTACTGCCATTAGTATTTGGCGGAAACCGCTCTGCGCATCACAAAGACTTAGCAGCGCACACCCTGCCGTAGAGTCAACTACGAGATCAATCCTTGGCAAAGGAAAAGGATCTCGCGGGCAATATTTGTTCAAGTCGGTGTAGTCCACGCACATCCTCCATACGGTCGGCTTCTTTGGAACAAGTACAACGTTGCTTAGCCATTCAGAGTATCGCACTTCGAATATATGGCCTGCAGCAAGCTTTGTTTGTACTTCCAACTCCGCAGCCTTGTTCTTTTCATCACTAAAGTGTCTCTTCTTCTGTCGGATGGGTTTAGCATTTGGGTTAACATTTAGGTGATGTACCGCAACTCGAGGATCTATCCCCTTCAAGTCCAAGTCCGTCCATGCAAATACATCAAAGTTTCTTCGCAGGCATTCCAACAGTGCCTTCTCAATCTCCGGAGTCAACTCGCTTCCAATTTTAATGATCTTGTCAGGCTCATCATTCGACAAAATCACCTCCTTAAACTCTCCCGAAGGTTTCAGACGCTCCATCTCCATCTTCTTTTAATATCGCAACATCGTTTTGTCTTTTTTTTCTTCCTCCACCTTCTTCAAGGAGTCCTTAATATTGGGAGGAGTAGGATCCTCCTGCATCATCTCTTGGTCCACTTGCGTAACAAGCACCATCTCCGTATCAACTTGTTTTCCTATTTCAGGCGTCTCCACTGGATGTATGTCAACCATCGCGACATTTGGATCCGTTCTTGCCTTGATAGGTTTAGTCGATGTAACATAACAACTCAAAGAATCACGATAGTTTGTAGTGAGTTCAGCAACTCCACCAGGCATTGGAAATTTGACCTTCTGATGTACCGTAGAGATGATCATAGCAAATGCCGTTATCCTAGGCCTTCCAATCAGCACGTTGTATGCAAACGGTATGTCAACGATAAGATATTCCACATTCAGTGTTCTCCTCTTCGGATTCACGCCAAAAGATGTTGGCAACATGATCCTTCCAATGGGTTTAACTTCACTTCCACCAAATCCCACTAGTGGTGAGTTAACATCAGTGATCTCGTATTGTCCAAGCTTCATTTGTTGTAAAGCATCCATGAAGATGATGTTGGACGAACATCCATTATCAATCATTATCCTCTTTACCCCGTGATTTACAATCACCGCGGAAACCACCATAGGGCAATTCAAGTATTGCGCTTCCTTAGCTTGTGAAGACAAGCTGTCAAAATCACTATCGTCGAATGTGATTCTTGTATCCAATTTGTCCACTGCAAAGACAAGATCTATCTCAGGACGCTTCAGTCGTTCATTGTATATGTCTCGTGAGATACGTTTTCTACTTTTGACCGAGTCTGCGCTAGTAGGTCCGCCAGCAATCACATTGACTTCATTTTCGATGTCATCATTCCCATTACCCCTTTTGCGCTTTGGTTCATCCTTCTTCTCGTGCGGGGATCTATCTCGCTTGCGTCCAGATGACGCCTTCTCTTGACGTGACTCTCTATTCTCAAGGATGTACTCGATGAGTTTCCCCTCTTGAATGAGTCGTTCAATCTCGTTCTTTAGGGCCTTGCATTCGTTAGTAAAATGCCCATTCTGCCTATGGAACTTGCAATATTTCTTCGACACCTTGGTCTCCTCCGTCTCTCGGAACGGTTTAGGGGTTCTCAGCAACCCGCTATCTTTCTCTATGGCGTAGATTTTGCCAATTTGCTTCCTCAGCGGAGTATAATTGTCAAATTTCTTAAAGGGTTGTCGATTGCGATCACGATCTTTGCCCCTTAACTCCTTCCTCCAATCTCTATCCTTACTCTCCTTGCCCCCATGAATTCTTGGCGAGTCCATCAACCCTTGATTCATGGTTGCCTCCTCAACTTCAATGACCTTACTAGCGAGGTCCATCACTTGCTCAATGGAATCAGGTGTGTTCCATGTTATTACTTCAATCAGCTTCTTGCTCCGGCAACGATGCTCCAATACAGAGATGACCAAGTCAACATTGGGAGCATTCACTCTACCAATCTCCAGATTCAAACGCTCGATATACCTTCCCAAAGGTTCATCAGGTCCTCTATAGATATTAAACAGCGTGCTTGGAGATTTCTTCTTTATCCGATAAGTAGCAAACTTCTTTACAAACATGGTCCTAAATTGTTCAGATGATTCAATTGAACGCGAGCGCAAGTTTTTGAACCATTCCTTTGCTGGACCTCTCAGACTGAGCGAAATAAGTTTTGCCCTCATATTCTCTGCATACCCCAGGACCTGCAAATCTCCATCTAACTCATCATAATGTGCTACCGGATCGGTATTTCCATCATACTTCTTCAAAACAGGAAGATTAGTTCCTTCCTTCAACGTCAAATTACTGATCGCCTCACAAAAGGGGTTTGGTCTCTCCCTTAGTGGAATATGTTCTGCAACAACAGGTTCCAACCTTGGTGCAACTCTCTCAGGCAAGTCCCTATCTCTTCCGGCAGTTCGACTTGCCGAGGGTCGATGATCAGGAACTCTCTGCCTAGAATTCACCTCTCCGTCCCTTACTTCTCTATCTCAACCAGTTGCTCGCCTAGGAGCTCTGTTAGCATTAGTCCTCACTGAACGAGGTCCTCCTTTCAAGCGAGGGAGATGGATCCCTTGGCCTTGTCATCCTGGTTTGCGTATAATGCCTTGAATCATCTCGACGCTGGGTCGGATGAGTCCTTCCTTGCTGCGGTGCCGCAGGCTGTGTTGCTGGTTGTTGTGCTATTGGAGCCTGAACATTCTGTAGGACAGAAGTGTTAGCCAATTGCTGCACAATCATCGGAACCATGGTCCTTTGGAATGCTGCCATGGTTTGATCCAACTGAGCGGAATTTAATAGCTGTTGTTCCGTGGGAGGAACTTCAGGTTGATTCGCTGCGTGAGTTGGGGGATCAAGGGGAGTGCTGGGCGCTGCCACTGATGTTCGCTCAGAAGCATCAGGTGCCCGATTACCACTCCACAATCTCATCCCACACGTACATTTGCACTAATAACCTACTTGTTGTGCCACTTCATCGTGCAATAGTTGCACGAAATAGTCTCTCCATCTTGAGGGGCTTTGAACAATGCTCAACAGTTGAAGGATGAAAAATATAAATATCGGATAATTTTGGATATTAAGTTCACTTTTTACTTTTATATGTTGATAACTGCTTTCATATTACAAGCTTTCTCTCAAAATTTAAACACTCACATTCATAACACGAGAATTCTTCGATGTTTATTTTATTCCGACATCTTTTCTGATTAGATCTTTGTTATTAATGATATATAACCTTCATTGCAAAGGATAATTTCCACAAGGTATTCACTGCATTAGTAATGAGAAAAAAAAATTAATGCAGACATTTTTCAAATCATCTATTGTGACAATTTTTTCCCATTGGATAAAATATGGGTAATGTGACGAAAAACTCTTCACATTTGATAAGCTATTGTGAGGAAATATAATTTATCATATAATTTTCCTTTGAGGAATTCAACTTTTGTCACATTAACCTAATGTGTGGGAGTGTTGGTGGCAACCTTAGGACGATACTATAAGTTTAGGTGGTGTTTCAAATGCTAATAAAAATGGCTTATTAACTTTTGCAGCTGCAAAAGCACATTTTTAGTGTTTGGAACACTGACTTTCGCTTTTGCTTGTCTAAAAATAAGTGAGAAAAAGCACAAGCCGCAAAACCATGTCCAGGGGTGATGTGGGGTATTTTCGTCTGGATACGGGTCCGCTCTCCAACACTCCACGTCAGACTGCTTTAGTTCCTGCTAGATGCTTAAGCAGCTTTTGAGTTCAGAACCTGCACTCAACACCACACGTAAACTAAGCCGGTGCCTCCTCCGGCGAAGGCACTCCGACGCTCAAGTCAGATAGGTCGGAATTTGAGGTATTGTCGTCAGAGACAATAGCTCGAAATTATAGCTCGAATTATGCCCAAATAGGTCGAATTTAGGCTCAATAGGTCGAATTAGCACACCTCGAAATGGTATTGAGAACCGTGATGAGAAAACCCGAATAGATCGAATTACTCTCAAATAGCTCGAAATACACTCTATATAGATCGAACAAGAGCTATTGCAATACAGCTCGAATTATTGCTCTATAGCTCGAATTCGATGTTTATAGCTCAAAATTAGATGCTAGAAAATAAAACGTACATTAGAATGAGGCATGGGACCCCCTTATATAGTAATAAGAGTCCTTATTCGTCTAAAAGTGCAATCCAAGTAGAACTATGACTCAAAATAGGTCGAATTAGAGCTATTTTGAAATAGCTCGAATTGGTCCTTCAAATAGGTCGAATTGGGCCTCAAATAGGTCGAATTTGGGCCCATATAGCTCGAACTGGACTCCTGGGCCTCAAATAGATCGAACTTTAGCCCATATAGCTCGAATTGGGCTTTTGGGCCTTCAAATAGATCTTATTTGAGCCCATATAGCTCGGATTGGGCTTGTATAACTCGAATCGGGCCTTTTCGGGCCCAAATAGATCTCGCTTGGGCTCCATTTGGGCCTACTTGGGCCGATCTCCGAGTTTTGCCTTGAATTGTAATTTTGCATTAAAAAATAATGGTGCTGACGTGGCATAATATATCCCGAAATACGTTCGTGTATTGGATCGGATATTATGACGTGGCGCTACCAAAATATGGTACATTAAGGGGTGTTTCTCCAACTGCTTTTGAAAGTATACTACTTTTATTTTGAAATGAAAAGTCATTTCTCATTAATTTTGCAAACACCTAATGAATGCTTTAAGTAACTTTAAAAAAATAAATTGCAAACGCTCTTGACTTTTTGTCAAACATCACTTAAAGTTGCTTTAAACAAAAGTAGTGAACAAACCCTTTTATGAGCTCTTGCAAACACCCTTAGTAACGAAATTTTGACCTTTTGCCACGAATTTGTGACTAAAAGATCAAAGTTTCTTGTTGTGGAAGAATTAATTATGCTACTTATTTTGTCAGTTTTTAAATTAGTTCTTTTTTTGCAATTAATTCTGTTTTGACAGGATGTCAACGTCTTTTGGCTAAATTATATAGAAAAAATTGTTCATCATTAGAACTTCAAATTAATATTGTAGCATAATCGTGTGCTATTTTAGTTACCTATGAAATTAAGGCTTCACCAACAATTTATGTTATTATATTGTTGATTTGGTCATTTGTTAGAATACATTTTCAATTGACCTATTTAATACACCCGGTCGTTTTTTTTTGGTTGTTAGTTCAGTTTTGTATTATTAAATTAGAGAAGCCACACTGTCTGCTAATTCAATTAATTTCAATTCCATGAGACTATATGATAGAAATCAATGTTTTAGAAACGCATTATGATTTGGGCCATGTCTAAAAAAACTCCCAGAGCATTTCTTAGAGCGTAACCTTCTTGAAACATATTGAGTAAGGGCAAATTTATCTGATCAAAAAAAAAAAAAAAAAAAGTAAGAGCAAATTTATCAAGTTGTCGCTAACTAGTTACCAATGTCACTAGTTATACTTGGACTGATTTTAACCTTGAGATGATTCTTTGAAGCCATAAAATTCCACTTTAATGACATATAATTCATTTTGGCGCTTCATCAATAGGCCATGCTGTCCTAGTAAGTTTCAAGCATATTCAAGCTTAATCAATAAGCTTAATAATTATTATTCTATATTTTCAGGTTACCAAGAATCTTGATCTCGCATTGCAATTTGCTTACAAAAGTATTTATCAAGTTAACCCTTAATAAGCAATGGAAATAAACCTTAAAGTTATCGTCCCAACTTTTTATTTCGCAAACAAAAAAGTTGAAGAAAATGACATAAAGATTGTAGTAACTTACCTCATAAACGGAAGTCCCTTACTTTGATTATCAATACTGGTTCACTGAATTGACCAACTGCAAGTACACAACATTCTCACACATATATTATATGTTCAATCCCAATCAGTTAGTAATGATATATATTTGAACTACCTACTAGAATTCCCCAAAGGAGTCACATATATATTGCGTGGCACAACAGTTATACGCTCTGGAGACTTGAAGTCTCCCCTCCCCTACCCCACCCCACCCCACCCCAACCCCCGAGACAGCATGGCCTACTGAATTGGTTCCCACTTGTACCCGTCACTATAGTACTCATCAAAGTGAGTAAAAAGTACAATTAATGAAACCGTGGGGCATCCTCTTTTGTCTCTTGCCCAAATTGGCGTGTGTAAAATTAGTGGCTAAACTATCAAATATCCCAATATGTAGTGACTCACTTCTGCTGCTCACTAACGCGCTAGCTCACACCCACATATATCTATAAATACAACTTCCTCATACTTCCATATATATTCTCACTGATACCTTATAAGTTATACACCAAACTCGAACTCACATTTCACCTATCACATATCAACTTTCTTAAGAATGGAAATGTTCAACAGCTACAACTCCGAAACCTTTCCATATGTCCAGGATTTCTGTTCAACACAAGTATCCAAACCAGAATCTTCCTCCGACAACGACGTGATTTTAGCTTCGAACAACCCGAAAAAGCGTGCCGGGAGGAAGAAGTTCCGCGAAACTAGACACCCGGTGTACCGCGGCGTGAGGCTTAGGGACTCCGGCAAGTGGGTTTGTGAAGTGAGGGAGCCCAACAAGAAGTCAAGAATTTGGTTGGGCACTTATCTCACGGCCGAGATGGCGGCGCGTGCACAGGACGTGGCGGCAATTGCGCTACGAGGGCGGTTGGCTTGTCTGAACTTCGCGGACTCGGCTTGGCGGCTACCGGTTCCTGCTTCGGCGCATACTTCGGACATTCAGAAGGCTGCTGCGGAAGCCGCGGAGCTTTTCAAACCGCATTCGTCGGTGTCAGGTGATTATAAGTATAAGGTGGAAACCGTTACAACCGCCGCGACAGATATGTCGTACTATGTGAACGAGGAGGACTTATTTGGGATGCATGATCATATAACAGCCGTAGGTCATGTGGACATGTCGCATGAAAACGGGTATTATTATGTGGACGAGGAAGGTTTGATTGGGATGCATGAGTTGTTGGCTGATATGGCTGAGGGAATGATGCTGCCTCCACCTCACTACAACAATGACGTGGACATGGATGCTGATGTGTCGCTGTGGAGTTTTTAAACTATTTGTCGTTATTATGTTATGTTTTGGTTTAGCATATAGTAGGGCTGAAGCTTGTCTAAGGAATCTTTTAATCCTTACTGAGTTTGTATGAAATCTTTTTGTAAGATATTTATTTGAGGTGTGTGGCTCTCTTGTAGTGTACATGTGAAATAGTAAATTGTAGCTATTGAGAAGGAAAAACTTCAATTCATTTGTTCGTCATATTTGTGAATGTAAGGTTTGTCAATATTTAAAGCGATTTTGTCTTTGGATTTTTGAAATAAAAAAAAACATTGTTTTATCTAAATTTGAATTGTACTTACTGATTTTTTTAGTCGGACATTTTAATTAATAACATATGGAATTGTTTGCTTACAGATATGATTACATATTTCGGACAGCTTTATTATGATAAGGGTGATTGGCACATTGGATCCTCTTAATGTTTTTCTAAACAAAGTTCATTAGTGCAACACTGGAATTATGGTGTATATGGATTTATGCACGATCTAAATTAATTAAATAACATGTATGGATTCATACATGATTAATTCTTAACATCAATCATGCTTTTTGGAGGGATTATCAATTAATAAGAACGAGTCTAACAAATCTAATTGAACAAAATGAACCAACAAATGCTCAACAAGTAAGAACACAAGACAAATCTCCACGTCTATTTTCAAAATTCCACGGACCTTCAAGAGTTTTTGACATGCGTTTGAACAAGAAATTCCCACCAACTTCCTAAATTCTCAATTACCATTTAACTTATAAAAATATATTTTTCTCTTGTGCTATATATATATATATATATATATATATATATATATATATATATATATATATATATATATATATATAAAAGTTATTCAGAAGATATAGCTTATAGCTTAAAACAACAATTCATGAACAGTTGCACACTTCCACATTAAGGAATGTGTCCATAAATTTAACTTTTTGAATCACACATACAAATAAAGGACTAACTCAAGCACAACCACTCGTTAATAGCTTCTTCCAAGTGAAAAAGTAAAATTATTTAAGCCGTGGGGCATCCATGTCACCAGCCATCTCTTTGCGTGTGTACAATTCGTGGCTTACCTCTTATCAACTTATTACTTATCAAATTCCAATAAATAGTCACTTGCTGCTCACTAACACTCGCACTCACATATCAATAAATATACCTTTTTCACACTCCATTCTCACTGAAACCTTGTACTCCAAAATAGAACTCATTTATTTAGTTCGAATTATACCTACTCCGACCCATTTTTAAATGTGCGAAATTTCTGTTCAACTAAAGTATCGAAACCAGGATCTTCGTCCGAAAACGGAAGCTACTGCAGCAAAGCCAACTTCTCGGACAACAGTGTGCTTCTAGCTTCGAACTATCCAAAAAAACGAGCCGGGAGAAAGAAGTTTCGCGAAAATAGAAATTTGGTTGGGCATATTTCCAATGGTTGAGATGGCGGCGCGTGCACATGACCTGAAGGCAATCGCGTTACGAGGGCGGTCAGCTTGTTCGAACTTGGCAAACTCGGTGTGGCGGCTACCATTTCCGTCTTCAGTGGATACGAAGGATATGCAAAGGGTGGCGGCAAAAGCCGCGGAGCTTTTCAAACCGCAGTCGTCGGAATCTCTTCTCTGTTCTCCTCTTTATTATATGGTATCAGAGCGCCGTCTGTCTCATGATGATTTCGATCTGTATCTCATGGCCAGCTCCCCTAGTTCTGTTGTTCCGTCCTCGGGTGTTCGGAATCCTTCCCTCAATTCCCCCAAGGACGATCCCCTTATTGCCATAAACCCTCATTCTCAGATTCCACTTCTCGTCACCGCAAGAAATTTTCCGTCTTGGTATTTACTTGTTACTTCTCTACTTAGTCGATATGATCTTCTCGTTTACCTTGACGGTACCGCCGCCTCTCCTGCCACCACTGATGGCAAGTCATTCATTGTGTACAACCGTTGGTTTTGGCAAGACAAATTAATCCTCTCGACAATTCTCAGATCTCTCTCCGCGGATGTCATTCCTCTGGTTGCATGCGCTCGCACTTTGTTTGATGCGTATACCTATCTCTACCGCTGTTTCTCGAGTTCTTTTCGTAATCGTGTCATGACTATCAAAGAGCTTCTTCCCACCATTACTCTTAGAATTCCACCCGTTTCGACTATCCTTCAGGAGATCAAGTCGCAAGCCGATTAGCATGCCAAGATTAACGAGCCCCTTTTGGACGATGACATTGTTCTTTATGTATTCAATGGTCTCGAATTGAATTATCATGACATTACTGCTGTCGTCCGGGCTCGCAAAACAGCCATTCCATTCTACACATTACATGACATGCTTGTCGCTCATGAGGCGTATCTGAAACACCGGAAACTTTGGTCATCAAATCTGGTTGCGACGGCCAATCAAGCCTTCCACCACCGCGGATCTCCCACTCCAACTGGTAATCCTCGTGGTGGCTCCAATCCTCCCCGCACTCAGCGTGGTGGTACTCGCACAACCGCTCTCATGGCTGTCATTATGGTCGTGGCAACTTTACCATGCAGCAGTGGTCACAAGCAACAAATCAGCCAGGAATGCTTGGTCGGCAGCCGATTGTTTGATAATTCTGCAACAAGTAAGGTCACAACCCATGGACTTGCAAACCCAATCACGTTCAATCCTATGTCGCATCACCGCCTCTCTCTTACCGGGCCGATTTTTCACCCTTGCTAATGGACTCTGATGCATCCCACTCTCTCACTTCAGATCTATCTAATCTTTCTATCCACTCGAAGTACGAGGGTCCGAATATGGTGCACATAGCCGATGGTTCAGGTTTACATATTTCCCATGTTACCAGTTCAATTATTTCTTATTCCCCTCGTCCTTTACAATTCTCTAGCGTTTTATGTGTCCATAGAGTCATCATAATCTATTGTCTATGCATCAGTTTGCGAAAGCAAACAATGTCATATCAAATTTCATCATTTCCATTTTGATGTTTAAGGATCAGGGCACGGGAAGTGAGCCTGCTTCAGGGAAAATGTTAGCATGACGTCCATTTTTTGCAGTTTCCTCGTGGCACGTCTGTCCCCCCATAAGCAAATCTCGTCGTTCGAACCATTTCTGATTTTTGGCATCATCGACTTGGTATCCTCACTTATTATGATCATCTTTAAAAAATAAATTTATGTTGCCAGTGTTTTCGACACATTGCATTTGTTTGAATTCTTGTACTCCTTGCGAGTTAAATAAAAGCCAACAGTTACCTTTTCATGAGACTTCATTGCTAAGTACTTGTTGTTTGTGGATCACCTTATGAATTATATATGGCTTTACCCGTTGCATGCCAGTCTCAAGTTCTCAAAATATTTCCAGTTTTTAAGGCATTGGTCAAAAACAAGTTTTGGGCTCGGATGCATCACTTTTATTCAAATAATTGGGGCGAGTTATTTGCTCTCTGTCGTTACTTCGCTGAACATGGCTTATCTTGGCTAACGTATGTGCCACGCACTACGCAGCAAAATGGCACTAGAGCATCGGCATCGGTAGCTTGTTATTATTGGGCTCACACTTTTGCATCTTGCTTCACTCCCTTATGAATTTGCGCGTATACTTTGGAGACCGCCTCTTATTTGTACAATCGTCTCCAATCTACCGCTCTTCAGGGTCGTAGTCCTTACGAGGCTACTTTTTGCGTCTCTCCTGATTATGCCAAACTTCGTGTTTTCGGTTGCCTTTGTTTCCCGCAGTTAAAGCGATATTCCGCTCACAAAGTAGAGCCCTCGTTGTTGCCGTGTCTCTTTCTTGGCTTTTAGCTCAACCAGAATCCTATAAGTGTTTTGATCCGACGACTAAGCGCTTATATCGCTCTCACCATGTTAAGTTCATTGAGTCAGTTTTCGCGAGGTATACTTCGTCGACTCATATTTCTGCCCACCCACGGCTTTGACGCCAGTTGAGCCTTACCAACAGTCAATCATTTGAGTCCCTGACCTCTATTCCCTTGCCATTGCCTGACTTGGAGCAGCCCACTCTCGCGCCTTGTACCGTCCCTCCAGGTAGCACCATTACTACACAGTCAATGAACAATATCGTTAAGCCTAATCATGCATTTTCAACCTCGACGCATCCGTTACCTCCTCCAATTGAGCCCACAAGTGTGAGCTATGGTTTGCAAGATTAACGCTCTCTCCCACCATGGAACTTGGGATCTCGTTCCTTCTACGTCGGATTTAAATGTGGTTGGCTGCAAATGGGTCTTTAGAGTTAAGTGGAAACCCGATGGAAGCATTGGTCGCGAAGGGCTTTCATCAACGTCGGGGCCTTGAGTTCACCAAGACTAATAGCCACGTCGTCAAACCGGTCACAATCTGTGTCGTTCTCACCATTGCTCTCATGCATAACTTGCCTCTTCGCCAACTTGATATTTCCAATGCTTTCTTGAACGGTTCACTGTCCGAGGTTGTCTTTATACAGCAACTGCCTGGCTTTGTGACCCGACTTGCCCCTCTCATGTTTGTCGTCTCAAGAAGACCATCTACGGCTAAAGCAAGCACTTCGCGAATGTTTACAAGGCACTATGAGGTGTGCTTCTCAATTTTAGCTTCATAAACTCTCTATTAGATGCCTTTTTTTTGTTCACCGCGGCTTTACACATATTTTTGTTCTTATTTATGTCAATGACATTGTTAACACGGAAAGGGATGCATCCTTAGTTTAGACCATTATTCAGAATCTGAGTGCGTCTTTTGCGGTTAAAGATTTAGGGGTTATTTTATTTTTTGCTCGGTCTTGAAGTTCTGCCCTGTAAGTATGGTTTATTGTTGTCGAACCATAAGAATATTCGTGATATTTTGGAACGTCACTCTAGGGATGGGGTGAAGCCTCTTACCACGCATATGGCTTCCTTTTCTTTATTATCATCTGTTTCCTCTTTGCCGTGTGACTCCTACATTTATCGCCACACTATTAGCGATCTATAGTATTTGGCGCTAACCCAACTGGATATTGCATTTTTTGTCAATCGACCGGCACAAAGCGTCTCCAATCCCACTGAAAATCAGTGCAATTATGTGAAGAGGGTTCTCAAGTATTTAAAGGACAGTAGTACTCACGATTTGTTGTTGCGGTGTGCCCCTTCTTTGGTCCTTCGTGTGTTCTGTGATGCTGACTAAGGGGTCATCCGGCTGACCGTTCTTCCACCTTGGCCTTTTTCATATTCTTTTAGGTTAAACCTTATTTCTTTGTCGTGTGACTCCTCCATTTATCGCTAAACTATTGGCAAGCTCTAGTATTTGGCGCTAACCCGAGTGGATATTGCATTTGATGTCAATTGGTTGGCCCAAAACGTCTCCAATCCCATTGAAGATCAGTGGAATTCTGTCAAGAGGGTTTTCAAGTATTTAAAGGGCACTATTACTCATGGTTTGCTGCTGCGCCGTGCCCTGCTCTTCCGCTGAAGCCAAGTATCGGGCTTTGGCCTCGGTCACTTTGGAGGTTCGATGGATCCATAATTTGTTGTAGGAGCTTTGTTTGCCTTTGTCTTCTAAACCTCTCCTTTTTTGCGACAATATCAGTGCCACTCACTTTTTGCTTCACCTCGTGCTTTACTCGCACATGAAACACATCTCATTAGACATCCACTTTGTGCTAGACATTGTCTCAAAGGGTCTTCTCAATGTCTCGCATATTAGTACCAAATATTAGCTTGCAAATTTGCTCACCAAACCTCTCCATCGGACTCGCTTTCAGCTCTTGCGTTCTAAAATTGTCATGACTAATGGCACAACACTTTGAAGGGGACGTATTATGGACAGTCTCGGTCCTTAAGTTATTCTTTATTTTCTATGAATCATTCTCTCAATATTCTGATAAGTTTTGTATCTATCTCTTTCCATATAGGTAGGAGTTATAGTTGGTAAAGATTCTTTTGTATTGTATATATGTATCAGCACTATCAGCCGAGAGTTTAATAAAAATTATCTCTTCTCCATTCTCATCATCTTTGTATAGTTACTAGATAAATAAATTAAGCCATGAAGTTAATACATCACAATAACTAAATTACTATATTTTTACGGATGAATTGATGTAGTGCCGTTTGGATGTTTACATTCTCAGAAGAATGATCTGTATAAAGGATTGGAGCACGATTGTTAAAAATAAATTTGTGCATATCCTTAATATATAATTTTCTCTTTCGAACGTCATCACTTTGATGGTCATTAGACTGTTGATTCCAATCCATCGTCATTTATAGACAATTGCTAGTCATGAACTCTCTTTTAACTTAAACATCATGATGTTGTCCTATCCCAAAACATCTAGAGTATATGTTGGAGAGATTAGAGGGGAATAGATGGGTGTGTTATTGAAATTAATGAAATCCTACGGTAACCATTGCCCCCTAAATTATACAGTTTTCTTTATTATAATTAAAAAATACTTACTATTCACTAAGAGATCTGATTTTTTGAAGTCACTCCTCACATAATGATCATTGTATTCCCCCTTACTATCTTTATTATCAATTATATCATTCTACATCATGGTTAGATGCTACAACATATTCTTGATGCAAGCTAGCATGTAACTATCCTCCTGCGTGATGGTTAGATTACACCTCATTATGTCCTCAAACCTAAACTTCTTCAAACTCAGTTACATAGCACTTGGTCTAAGTTCACATTCCCTTTCCCACTATAGGTACCTACATCTTCCCCGTCATATGCCTATAAACTAACATCATCAATCCATCAAGAAATATGACAACAATATTTCTTTCCTCATTGATAAAAGTGATCAGGTTGGTGGCATCCAAATTAGTCTCCATAAATTCTAGATTAAGTGGATAATCAATGTCACGTGTTGAGGAATAGAATTCTACTTTACGACCATTAGGGTATCCCACTAACATAGCCATCTCTTCAATTTCTCTCATTTTCATTTTATCTTATCACGGAAAACAAAATGTGCAACCTGGTCATTAAAGTACACAAGCCTATCCAGATTCAGGACATTTCAATGGTGGTCAATCTGATGGTGAAATAGTCATTGTAAGCAGATGCAATAACAGAATAAAGAGACTTATTCTTATACTGTTGCAAATAATGCCAACTTTTTTCATTACATAACTAACAGTGTAGTGTGGGGGATGAATGATTAAAACAGTATGAACCCATCAAAAAGCAACGAAATAAACATCGGAGACCACTTTGAGGTCAAAGACCATAAATTTATCTTTACGAAATTGATAAAATCTGGGAGAAAGAAACAAAATCAAGAAAAACGTGCAACAATTTTTTGGTAATAATATGGAGTATACATACATATGTATATATATATATATGTGTGTGTGTGTGTGTGTGTGTATAACCAAGGATAAAAGGTGACAATTTCGTACTATACTGCCATAGTGACGTACATTCCACCCTCTGGATATCTTATCGGCTTCTATTGCCAAATTCCAAGTCATTTTTTACAAATTTGAAACACAATGTACTCTAAATGTTAGAATTTTTAGAGAAATCAAACTAATTCTATAAACCCTATGTCGGCCGCCCTTTTCTTTTCTCTACCGAGCCGATGAGTAGTGTGCCCCCTAGAATATTAGCTTTGAAGTTGGAAAGGCGTGAAAAGTGTGACAAAAATACACGTAAGTTCTGGATGGCTCAAGATTCCGTTAAAAAATGGATGAAAGTTTGACCAGTGCGGTTCTCACCTTTTACGAAAGATTAGACGGAGAGGGTAAAACTTAAAGGACGCGATTGGTTGTTGAACAATATATAATTCCACTAAGACTTGGAGAACTATACGTGTACAGAATTACATGTTTTAGACATGTTACATCCAATTACTTATTTGCTTCAACATATTTTACTTTTGGTTCTTACGAGTAGTAATTGAATAAACATGCAATTACCCATATTATCCTTATAAGTTTGAAGAAATAACAATCTACCCAGCTATTTAAACCTTCCGATTTCAACCCAAAACCTGAATCTCCAATTTTAGGTGAGAACAACACAGTACGTGCAATTGACCATCCCCTCATTCAACTCAATAATATTTGCGTAGAGCACCCAAAACAAAGTAATAGCATGAAAGATAGTCAACATTACAAGTGCTAACTTTGAATGCAGAGTTGGAGAAATCAATCCCCCGCTCTAATAAAACCAGTAGCAAAATAATTAGGGCACGTAGATCCCAAATAAAAATAACAAACCTAATACAAAAAAACCGCCACTTCTCTCATTACCTGGTCCTTCCCATCGTAGGGTTTGCTCGTTTCAGTTCAGCAAAATTATTTAGGGCGCATAACACCCCCCCCCCCCCCCCCCCTCTCCCCAAATTCCGCCTTCTACTTATGTATTTGAATGGTGCAAAAATCGCTACAACAAACAAAAAACGTGATTGGCATGGGTAATACGTTCCGTTCCAGGGGTAAAGTTGTAAACTCACGTCGCATTCAAACCCCAACTTCTAATTGCTAGACGAGAGGCACAATTGGTAATGGACACATTACACTGTCACGTAGTAGGCACGGTGTAATCTACTACAACATATCTTTCCAAGCAAAGCTATTATCCCTCAACTACTTGTTTTATCAGCTGTAATTCCTCAAACCAATCGCATTCAAAATGTTCGTTAGTCATGTGTAAAGGGGTATCAGTTGGGGGTTTTGATGCTTTTAACCTCTTAATCTAATAAATTTGAATTTGTGGTGACTCTCCGATGAATATTTTCGTCCCTATTAGCTATTAGTTTTAGTGACGAAATTCTGACTCTTTGCCGTGAAATCATGACTAGAAGATACAATTTTTGTAGCGATTGTACTAATATGCTACTTTTCTGTCTGTTTTTATTTTAATCTTTTTCCACTTAACTTCGATTTGATAGGATGTAATTGTCCTTCAGCGAAATATATAGAAAAGAATTGTTCATTATTAGTATTACAACTTCCTATGTATATTGTGACATAATCCTGGGCTATTTTAGTTACCTAGAAAATTAAGATTCCACCAACAATAGATGTAGTTATTTGTGAGAAGACATTTTCGATTTACCTATTTAATACACCATGTCATTATTTGTGGTTGTTAGTTTAGTTTTAATATCTCTAACAAGTTTTGCATTATTGAATTAGAGAAGGGATATTGTTTGCCAATTTAAAATTAACTTCGATCTATTCCATGAAATTATCCAATAGAGGTCATAAATGTTTAAAACAAATCCAATACTCGGGCCATATTCGAGGTTCGCCCAAGGCAAAATTAGTTTAAAAACATCTGGAGCATTTCTTGGAGCATAACTTTTTGAGGCATACAATCTGTAATTTGGCTGCCAGCCTCGAAAACGAAGGGCGTTTTATGTAAAATTATTCATCTATGTCTTGCTTATAAATTTTTTCATTTGGTATCATTAGTTACTTTTTTAAAAAGTGCTTTACATTTTTGTAAAATTATTACATTCATTTTTTTATACTCTGAAATTCGTCTTTTCTTTTTTTGTTTTTGTTTATGAATTTCAATAATGATATCTTATTCATTATCCATTGTTGGATACCATGTTTGTTGATTAATTTTTACCTTAAGGTCTTCCAATGTTAGATATGTTATAATATACGAAATATATAGTTAGGGTGAGAGGAAATATTTTTTTGAAACTCATATAAAGTATGTAAACCAAAATAAGTATATAACTTTTCATTATGTTAATTGTATTATATCCAAATAGTTTTAACATCTTCCGAAAACATCTTAACTCATTTTTTAGAATTCTTTTATGTGCACATCAAGAATTTGTCCATATAGAAAGGGAAACATTGAAAGGGGATTGAAGGACCTTTCTAAATTAGTGAAAAATTAAATTAAAATTAAAAGAATAATGGTAGAAAGGGAATTTGAGGTTTCTACCATAAGAAACGGCCTAATCCGTTTCTATTGATATTAAAATAAAACAATATAATTAAACAAATGGATAGAAACGGAAATTGGCATTTAAATATCAAAATTTGTGGTGTGCACCCCACGCTTTTAGACTTACTTTTCTCCTCTAAGTACATAAAACAGCTTGTTTACACAACGGGCCTTATATATATATATATATATCAAAATTTGTTCAAGTTAGCTTCACTTAGCCATATAAACAAGGAAGCCATAAAATTCCACTCTAATTGCAAATCATTACTTAGCTTCTCATAGTGCCCTTCACCAATAGGTCATGCTGTCCTAATAAGATTCAAGCTTAATCAATAAGCTTAATAAGTGTTGTTCTACTTTTACCGGTTACCAAGAATCTTGATTTCATATATTCCGACTTGCTTAGAAAAATATTTACCAGGATATGAACCCTTTATAAGCTATTGAAATAATCCTTAAATCATCCCTCTCTTAATGTCACAAAGAAAAAAGTTGTAGAAAAGGACATGAAGATAGTAGTATATAGTACCTTAATTACCCCCTTCGAGAAAGTCTCTCATAATTTTAAAAAGGGATAATAGCGTTAAACCCCCTAAACTATACCCCCTGTTGCACTTTGTCCCCTGTCCTTTTATTTTTTGCGACTTGCCCCCTAAACTATGGATAAATAAGCACTTTGCCCCCCGAGTCCAAATCCAACGGCAAAAAATGTTGACACGTATTCAAATCCAACGGTGAAAAAGTGACTCAGGGGGCAAAGTGCTTATTTATCCATAGTTTAGGGGGCAAGTCGCAAAAAATAAAAGGACAAGGGGCAAAGTGCAACAGGGGTATAGTTTAGGGGGTTTAATGCTTTTATCCCTTTTAAAAAATGTTGTACTTTAACTTAACTTTCTTGCTATAGTTATCCATATATATTTAGCTGAACTATCCCCACGTTATGCATGTTCCATCCAGACTACCAGTAATGATATATATGAACAAACCTAAAACATTACCAAAAATAGTAAAAATAATCGCCCCATCACACACTTGTGACTGGCCCGCACGAGAGAGCTATTGAAATATTGGTTCCCACTTGTACCCATCACTAGACGCATTAAAGTGAGTAAAAAGGACAATTAATAAAACCGTGGGGCATCCTCTTTTGTCTCTTGCCCAAATTGGCGTGTGAAAAATTAGTGGCTTAAACCGTAATCAAAATATCCCAATATATAAGTAGTGACTCACTTCTGCTGCTCACTAACGCGCTCACACCCACATATATCTATAAATACAACTTCCTCAACTGATACCTTATAAGTTATATACCAGAAAATAGAACTCACATTTCACCTATCACTTATCAACTTTCTGAAGAATGGAAATGTTCAACAGCTACTACTCCGAAGCATTAATTCCATATGTCCAGCAGGACTTATGTTCAACCCAAGTATCAAAACAAGAGTCTTCGTCCGACAACGGGAGCTACACCACCAAAGCCAATTTTTTAGGGACTTTCTGAAGTGAACTTAGCTTCAAACAATCCGAAAAAACGTGCCGGGAGGAAGAAGTTCCGCGAGACAAGACACCCGGTGTACCACGGCGTGAGTATTAAAATGTGATGCATATTCTAGAATAGTCTATAGAAATCTAGCTTATTTGTTAAGATTGTGGAAAGGACTAGAATAATCTTTATATTACTAAGTAAAGAATATTCTAGGAATAAACCTAGAATATTCCTAGAATAATTCTAGAGAATGTAAAATATCTAATTAAAATAATCTAGTTAAGAGGTGTGGAGGAGGATCTATAATTATCCGTCCTCACCTATAAATACCACCTAAGGGTGGAGTTTGTAATCAAGCAAAACATTTGAGAAATACATTGTAATAAAGTTGGAGATAAGTACTCTATTCCAAAACACCATTTTCTATAAACTCTAAAACACTTCCACTTCTACTATCCTATAAACACTAATATCAAACTTCTATATTTTAACAAGTGGTATCAGAGCTTGTTCGATCTAGAACGGGCTTAATGGCTTTCTCTCGCATGTCGGAATCAATTCCATTATTCAATGGCAAAAACTACGACTATTGGAGCATTCGGATGAAGACATGTCTCGAGTCTCATGGTCTTTGGTATTTTGTTGAAGAAGGCATCTCTAATTCTAAACAAGAAGGCTATGAGTCATTCTTAAGTGAGGTAAATTCAACAAAACTTACGACAAAACATGCAAAAGCTCTTTTTCTTCTTCAACAAGCCGTCGCCAAATCTATCTTTCCAAGAATTAGAAATGCACAAACAGCAAAGCAAGCTTGGGACATCTTAAAGGAGGAGTTCCAAGGCAATGCTAAGGTTAAAATTATTAAATTACAAGGCTTGGGAGATATTTAGAGAATCTAAAAATGAAAGACTCGAAGATTATTGCTCGAAGATCATGGGAGATATTGTTAACCAAATGAGAGCCTATGGAGATGACATTTCCGATCAAAGAGTTGTCCATAAGATCTTGATCAGTCTTCCCGAGAAGTATGATCCAATCGTAGCAGCTATTGAAGAATCAAAGGATCTCTCAACCATGTCAATTGCAGAATTAATGGGCTCCCTACAAGCTCATGAGCAAAGATTGAATAGGCGACACGAAGATTCACTTGAGAGTGCCTTTCAATCAAAGCTCAACGTGAAGAATAAGAAATCAAGAGAAGGAGGAGACTCACGAGGATGGAACAAAGATGAAAACTCAAAGCGTGAGGAGAATAAAGGTGAGTACCCCCCTTGCCGTATATGCAAAAAGACTAATCACTTAGAAAAAGATTATTACCATCGAGGAAAGCCACAGTGTAGAAATTGTAAGAAGTTCGGGCATGTAGAAAAATATTGCCGATTAAGGAAAAATCATCAGGCTAACTATTCAGAGAATCAAAAGGAGAATGAACACCTCTTCTATGCATGTCAATCCGCAATTGAGAAGAAAAATGAAGATTGGTATATCGACAGCGGATGCAGCAACCATATGGTGTCAAATGAAAGGATATTTTGCGTTCTCGATACATCGATCAAGAGTAAAGTTAAGATGGGCAATGGAGAACTGGTGGAGACAAAAGGAAAGGGCACAATTGCCATCGATACAAAGAAAGGTACGCGTTATATTCGAGATGTTCTCCTAGTACCAAGTCTTGATCAAAATTTACTAACTGTTGGCCAAATGATGAAGAATGGGTACTCTCTACACTTTAAGGGAGATTCTTGTCTAACTTATGATGAGAAAAATAATATGGAAATTGCCGAAGTGAAAATGGGAAGAAACAAAAACTTTCCTATTCACTGGCAATATCCGAAGCAAAAAGCTATGGTGGCCCAACTTAATGACACAAGCTTATGGCATCGAAGATTTGGACACTATAATCTCAATGCCATACGACTACTCCATGAGAAAAATATGATGCGAGATCTCCCCCTTATAAAGGAGAAGGAGAATGTTTGTGAAGGATGTATGCACGGAAAGCAACACCGACAAACATTTCCAACGGAGAAAGCATGGCGTGCTACACAAATTTTGGAACTTGTCCACACTGATGTATGCGGCCCAATGCGAACACCTTCCCTGAGTCAAAACAGATACTTTATCCTCTTTATAGATGATTATACAAGAATGACTTGGGTCTACTTCTTCAAAGAAAAATCAGAAGTTTTCGGAATTTTCAAAAGATTCAAAAACTTTGTTGAAAAACAAAGTGGTCACAAGATTAAAAAGTTGAGGAGTGACCGAGGTACGGAATACAACTCTAAAGAATTTGACAAGTTCTGCGAAGATGAAGGAATGAAGCATCAACTTACAGTCGCCTACACTCCACAACAAAATGGAGTTTCCGAAAGAAAGAATCGGACAGTTATGGAGATGGCACGATCAATGCTCGCTGAGAAAGGATTGCAAAGAAGTTCTGGGCAGAGGCTGTCTATACATCAGTCTATCTACTCAATAGGTGTCCGACGAAAGCTGTTCTCAACAAGACACTAATCGAAGCTTGGTCTGGAAAGAAGCCTTCAGCCAAACATCTAAGAGTTTTTGGATGTATCTGTTACGTCCATATTCCATCAGTAAAGAGACACAAGCTAGAAGACAAGACGGAAAAAGGTATCTTCCTTGGCTATAGCTCTCAGTCGAAAGGATACAGAATTTATAATCTTGAGACTCAAAAGCTTGTTACAAGTCGTGACGTTGAGTTCGACGAGCAAGCCGCGTGGAATTGGGAGACGGAGAATATAGACAAGAAATGGGTACCTACACCATTACCAGCAGAAAATCCAAGAGAAAAAGATGATGAAAAAGAAAGTCCAGGTACAACTCCTAAATCCTCCTCAAAATCTAGTACTCCAAGACAGCTAGACTCTTCACCGGAATCTCCATCGCTAAGGATGAGATCTTTAAAGATATTTATGAAACTTGCAATTTTAGTGTCTTGGAACCACCTAATTATGAAGTAGCATCTAAAGAAAAAGTTTGGATTAAAGCTATGGAGGAGGATTTTAAAATGATAGAAAAGAATCAAACTTGGGAGTTGGTTGATCCTCCAAGTAACAAAGAAGTGATTGGAGTAAAGTGGGTTTATAAGACAAAGTTGAATCCCGCTGGTTCCATTCAAAAACATAAGGCAAGACTTGTAGCAAAAGGTTATGTTTAACTGCCGGGGATCGACTACACGGAGACATTTACCCCAGTAGCTCGATTAGATACCATAAGAACACTTATAGCTATTGCTGCACAAAAACAGTGGAAAATCTTTCAACTTGACGTAAAGTCAACCTTCCTAAATGGAGAACTAAAAGAGGAAGTATATGTTGAGCAACCAGAAGGATTCGTGACAGAAGAATGGAAAGTGCTCCGACTAAAGAAAGCACTCTATGGGCTTAAACAAGCACCGCGAGCATGGTATAGTAAGATCGATGGATATTTTATCGATCAAGGATTCAGGAGGAGCAAAAATGAGCCAACTCTCTACATCAAATCCAAAGGTAATACTGATATTCTTATCATCTCTCTTTATGTTGATGACTTAATTGTCACAGGAAACAATACAAAGCTAATTCAAGAATTCAAGGAAGATATGATGAATACATTCGAGATGAGTGACTTGGGATTGATGCACTACTTTCTTGGTATGGAGATAAGTCAAGAAGAAGAAGGCATCTTCATATTACAGAAAAAGTACATTGAAGATCTACTAAACAAGTTCAAGATGGAAGACTGCAAGCCTGTTGCTACTCCATTAGTTCCAAATGAGAAGTTCAAAAAGGAAGATGGAGCAAAACATGATGATGCTTCCATCTATCGAAGCTTAATTGGAAGCTTACTCTATCTAACAGCCACGAGGCCCGACATCATGTATGCGACAAGTTTGCTATCAAGGTTCATGCAGAGTCCAAGCCTAATACATCTTGGAGCAGCAAAGAGACTCCTCAGATACCTGCAAGGAACGAAGAATTTCGGCATATGGTATGAACCAAGTTTACAAGAAAGTCTTCTTGGTTTTACTGATAGTGATTGGGCAGGATCTGCGGATGGCATGAAGAGTACTTCAGGTTATGCATTTAAGCTTGGCTGGGGAATAATATCATGGGGATAAAAAACAACAGTCTGTCGCTCAATCTTCAGCAGAGGCAGAGTATGTTGCAGCAGCTGGCTCAGCTTGTCAAGCAATTTGGTTAAGGAGAATTTTAGAAGACATGGGTCAACAGCAAGAAGGTCCTACAGTGATCTATGCCGATAGCAAGTCAGCTATAGCAATGGCAAAGAATCCAGTTCAACATAATAGAACGAAACACATTGCTATCAAGTACCATTTCTTAAGAGAAGTTCAAGCAAGTGGAGATATTGAAATGAAGTATTGCCCGACGGAGGAACAACAAGCCGATATCTTCACCAAAGTACTTTCAAGAGATCGATTTCAATTCTTGCGGAGTATGCTTGGAGTATCCGAGAAATGCATCAAGGAGGAGTATTAAAATGTGATGCATATTCTAGAATAGTCTATAAAAATCTAGCTTATTTGTTAAGATTGTGGAAAGGACTAGAATAATCTTTACATTACTAAGTAAAGAATATTCCAGGAATAAACCTAGAATATTCCTAGAATAATTCTAGAGAATGTAAAATATTTAATTAAAATAATCTAGTTAAGAGGTGTGGAGGAGGATCTAGAATTATCCATCCTCACCTATAAATACCACCTAAGGGTGGAGTTTGTAATCAATCAAAACATTTCAGAAATACATTCTAATAAAGTTGGAGATAAATACTCCATTCCAAAACACCATTTTCTATAAACTCTAAAACACTTCCACTTCTACTATCCTATAAACACTAATATCAAACTTCTATATTCTAACAGTGAGGCTTAGGGACTCCGGCAAGTGGGTTTGCGAAGTGAGAGAGCCCAACAAGAAGTTGAGAATTTGGTTAGGCACATATCTGACGGCCCAGATGGCGGCGCGTGCACAGGACGTGGCTGCAATTGCGCTACGAGGACGGTCTGCTTGTCTGAACTTCGCAGACTCGGCCAGACGGCTACCCATTCCTGCTTCGGCGGATACTGCGGACATCCAGAAGGTGGCTGCAGAAGCAGCGGAGCTTTTCAAACCGCAGTCGTCGGGATCGCGTGATTATAATTATAAGGGGGAAACCGTTACAACCGCCTCGACGGATATGTCGCATGAAAGTGGGTTCTATGTGACCGAGGAGGATTTATAGTTTAATTACTAATTATACAATAATTATCATCAAAGTATTCATTACTAATGTAATCATGCCATTTAATTAAACTAAAAATCTAATTTTCCTATATTATCCTAAATTTTAGTTTTATCCTAAATTCCATAATATTTCTTAACTTTTCCTAATTTGTAAAACAAAATCCAACACTTTTACTAAAACTATCCTAATTAAAATGAAATTATCCTAATTACTACTAATTATAGAATGAGTACACATATATAACCATGATTTACTTAGCTAAACTTAATTACTAATTAATTTTACTCAAATTACTATGAAATTTATATTTTAATTACTAATTATACAAAAATTGTCATAAAAGTGTTAATTACTAATATAATCATGAGGCATTTTTTTAACCTACAAATTTAATTTTCCTATGTTATCCTAAATGTTAGTTTTATCCTAAATTCCATAATATTTCTTAACTTTTCCTAATTTTTAAAACAAAATCCAACACTTTTACTAAAACTATCCTAATTAAAATGAAATTCTCCTAATTACTACTAATTATAGAATGAGTACACATATATAATCATGATTTACCTAGCTAAACTTAATTACTAATTAATTTTAATCAAAGTACTATGAATTTTATAGTTTTATTACTAATTTTACAAAAATTGTCATAAAAGTGTTAATTATTATTAAGTTAATTAGTAATTAAGTTAAGAATTACTAATATATGCTTTCTATTAAGTTAAGAATTACAATGGTGACAGATTTATTTGTTGCTAGGTGTGGGGTCAAGAAATCACTCACCATCGCTTTAAAGTTTGTGGGGTCAAAAAAATCTGTAGCCATAAAAAACCAGTGTTCTCAGAACCGGACCGGACCCCGAACCGGTGATCTTACTGGCTACAGGTTTTACAGGTCGAACCAGTTTAACCACTGGTCGAACCGGTACAAAAAGTCAAAACCAACAAATAGAGTCAACAAATATATCTTATACAGTTCTTTTAATATTCTCAAATTATTCATAATTTTATACTAAGAATAAATATATATATATATACACACATATATATATATATGTGATATATAAGTCATTCATAATTAAATGCTTCCTCATTTTAGTATTTATGTTTTTTGTGTTAGAGTAGCCTTTTGTCAATGGAAAATACTGAAATAAATTCTATGTGAAAATGTGCAAGTTTGAAACCTTCTAAGTAATTAAGTCACTGCCAAGGGCTATTATTTATACACAAAAAATAACTAGAGTATTTGATTAAATAAATTACTAAAAAAGATTAAAGTTAAACACTTTATTAGAATATTTACCTTAATTACATTTGAATGGTAAAGGGTAATTAAAACTCAAGCAAAATACTTACTAAAAGTACTTTAATGAATTGCTTATAGTTGTATAGGTGGTTGAGAATTTGAAAAAATCAAGAATGGTTAATTAGCATTTAATTTTGGCAATCAAGAGTCATTAATTAGTAATTAATTATGACTCTAATCACTTTCCTAATTTTTTAAATCACTCACGCACGCTCAAAATTCTATAAATCTTCAATCTCCTTATTTATGTTTTGTAACTTCCTATAGTCACACTTTCCCTACTTAATCTCATGAATCTCTCTATTTCTTTATTTTATTCAATTGATTCATCATCTTCTCCATGCATCCAAGACCTTTATCTTCATCTAACCTATTTTTCTTCTTCTTTTTTTTTTTTGCAAAAAGTAACAAAAATACGTATTGTTGGGCGCTCAACGGAAGGCTAGAAGGGCGGAGCGGCGGCGCCACGATTGGGGAGAGGAGGAGTCTATTCTTTTGTTTTGGGGGCGGAATAGATATTATATATATTTTTTTTACGTAAGCTGATTATTTTAGGGGTTGTTTTGTAATTTCGCTCTTTTTTTTTTTTTAAATGATTCAGCGGTTCAAACCGCCAAAACCGGCCACCGGTTCCCGGTTTTGGCCGGTTTTTTCCGGGCCGGTTTTCAACCGGCCCAAAACAGCAAACCAGACCGGACCAGAGGCCGGTCACCGGTCGAACCGGTTCGACCGGCCGGTCCGGTCCGGTTATGATAACACTGTAAAAAACATGGCTACAGATTTTTTTGACCCCACAAACATGGCTACAGTTTTTTTGACCCCACAAAATCATAATCCATGTGATATCAATGGTGTTAGATTTTTTTGACCCCATTGAGGTCATAATCCTTGTCATAGCAATGGGGTCAAAAAAATCTGTAGCCACAGTTTCATATATCTAAATATACCCCATTTTTCACAAACTTCATCTCTTCATCTCCTCTCCCTCAAAAATCCTAAAATCCTCCCCTCTCCCTCAAAAAATTTGAAAATCATCTCCTCTCCCTAAAAAAAACCGAAAATCATCTCATGTCCCTCAAAAAATCCGAAAATCATATCCACTCCCTCAAAAAATATGAAAATCTCACTCTAAAATCCGAAAAAAACCTCTCCTCTATCACTCTTTTTTTTTGGTGTTATATTAGTTATGTATTGTTTGGGTGTTTATATAATATATGTATATATTGATTTGTGTATATATATATATATATATATATATATATATATATATATATATGTATATATATATATATATATTTGTGTGTGTTGGTATATTATTAATTATATATGTATATATAATAAAATGGAGGGAATAAGCCCACAAATTGGAAAAATCGAAATTTTGGCAAAAAATTGGCGGTAAATCCGCCACCAATTTTTTTTTAAACTTTCGAAAATGTGGTGAGTGAATAATCACTCACCACGTTTTTAAAAAAAAAATTAAAACACCATGGTGAGTGATCATTCACTCACCACGGTTTTTTTAAAAATAAAATAAAAAACCGTGGTGAGTGATTATTCACTCACCACGGTACAATCGTGGTGTCAGATTATTCTGACACCACGATTAAAAAAAAACGAAAAAAGCGTGGCGTCCGATTTTTCGGCCGCCACCCTTCTTTTTAAATTTTTGATTTTTTTATTATTTTAATTGTATGGCTACAAATGCTTTTGACCCCCCTTCATGGCTACAGATTATTTTGACAATACATGGTGACAGATTTTTTGGGGCCCCAAAATCTAAAGTCTTATTGAAGTCCAAAATCGATATGTGATTTCAAACCTCAATAATACCGTAGAGGGTCCCACTGAACGGAATTGAATAAAGCCAAACAAACTTATTTATTGCAGCGGAAAAATTTCAAAGTTACAATAGTAGTTAATTATTACAAACCACAAATCTTAAGACATAATTATTCAAACACACAAGCAAACGATATTTCGGACATATTTTGGTTTGAGAGACCAAATATGCTTATTAAAATCCATAAAGCTTTAAATAAAAACGCAGTAATCCAAAGATAGTCGATCCAGCCAGGTAATATCACTCTTGTTCTGAGAATGGACAGAAAAATAAGAGAGATGTAAGTTTTAGAGGACTTAGTGAGATTTTTAACAATAATGACAGATTTATTGCAACAAAAATCTATTCAGGTTATCAGCAAGGTATTAGAACGAAAAGAACCAATAACAACAGGATTAATATAGAATAATGAACTTGTGCAATTACTTATAACATATCCAACCGTAACACCGAAAATTTAACCGTATACCTCCCTACGAGGAGTGACCTCGTAACAGAACAGAAGGCATGCTCGAGTACATGCCAGTCTAACACGCGGGTTACAGCAACCTCCTGACTGCAAGCGGCGCTTAGACATAACGGGTATTAATTTAAATTACCAACCGACAACCCGTGTTGCCAGCAGTAAATTATCTCACTCACTGGGCCCAACTTCCCAAAGGCGTCCCAATTGGTGAAACAGAAATATCAGATGAGCTAGTAAGCCGGATAAAATCCGTTGCTCGTTTTTGAGCTACATAGGCCGAACATAGTTCGTTCCTCGTTGCACAGTTCAAGAATTAATTGTTTAATCTCAGATTTGTTAATACATTTTCATAAGAATGTGATAATTGAGTAAGAATAGGTTTAGTTTAACAGTATTTTAGCAAGTGAATTATGAAATGAGATAACAGGTGTGAAACGAGAAACGTGATAAAGGTTGATCATGATTGGAAATAAATAATCACGATTGTTCTGTCCAAAAATCTCAGGGCCAAATGCCAAAAGGGCTAGAATAAACCACATGAATCTCACCTCCTTCTAATCCTTGGTTTTCTGGCAAAAGTCGACCGTCTCTTAAATAAATTTAAAGGCGTTAACAATCTTTCAAATAATAAATATTTATTTTTTTCTCTAAATTATTTTTAAGATAATTTACTAATTCTTACATTATCACCATAATTCACTAACCAAGCAAATGTTTTCATGAAGATATGGAATTAACATACAAGTATCACTTTTGTCATATAACATATTCTAATTGTTATCATAAATTATAAATTAGTGTTCGTAAGATTAATGTAATCATAAAAGTCACAAGGTTATAAAAATCATCAAAATAAATCATTGTCCAACTTAAGTATAATATAAGAATCAAGTTATATGACTAGAGCATGAAGTGACTAAAGTAACTTATAGGAAACTAAAGTAAGCAAGAAAGTAAATATGAAAATGTGTTCCATAAACTATTAATATGTTATTAAATTCATAACCGAAACTAAAACAATATTAAAATTAACAAAAAATGACTTTTAAAATTCCTTAGGATGTTAGCGACACGTATGTATTATCAAATTGATATTTATCATCCGGATTTTAGTATTAATTTAAGAAACAAAATGAATACGCACAGTTAGGGCTGAAAGTTATAGCAGTCCGAGAGTTACCTTAAATCGAACGTCTAGAACTGGTTAATATATGAAATTGATTGAGGGTTTTGTTAAAGACACGATAAATAGTCTCTGTTCCAAAAATCAGCTCAAAAGATGAAGGTTTGATATTTATTTTGGGATTTGCAAGTTTTGGGTTGAAATTGTAATTTCTGCGCAGTTTCGGGACTAGGGATTTTTCTCGGAAATTTTGAACTGGACAATTTCTAGAAATATTTTCTTAGCTAGGAGACTCAGAAAGGAAGATACTTCGTGAAGAGAGTGAAGAGAGATTCAGACGTTTGAGGTGTGAGAAAAATTGTTGAAGGAAGCCCTTCTTTAATAGGTGAAAATGGGAGACAAGGAATTAAATTGAGTCCCTACCCAAATGTTATTTTATTTTAACTTGACCACCCCTATTTATGATGAATTTTCCAGAAATCTTACCCCTTATCTCTGATTTGAATTTTATAATATTAAACATAAGAAATATCTACTATTATTGAATGAATGAAGACAAAGCAAGAAATTACTTGTACCTTATTCTACTTTTAACTATTATAAGATATAAATATCTAGGAGTAAATGTGAAGATTTACCATTATAAAGGAATTTTTGGATATTTAAAAATTATAAAGGACCATTTTTAATGTTTTAAGGACTCAATTGATCTAAAAGAAAATACTTGGGGTCAATTATAAGATTTCTAAAAGTTGAAGGACTAAATTGAAATATACTCAAATACTATTTCGGGTTAGCAAATAAAAATATTTTTAGGGGTGTTACAATCCCCCCTCCTTAAAGGGATCTGGTCCCCCGATTTCTAACCTGTATTGTTAAAGAGGTACGGGTAATGCTTCTGCATATCTTGTTCAGGTTCCCAAGTAGCTTCTTCAATTTGATGGTTTCTCCATAGGACTTTCACAATCGGAATCTTTCGATTTCTAAGTTCTTGAAACTTCCTATCAAGAATCTTGACTGGTTTTTCCACGTAGGATAAGTCACTCTCAAGTTCAATAGTATCGGAAGTGATGATATGCGACTCGTCAGGATAGTACTTCTTCAATTGAGATACATGGAACACATCGTGGATTCATGTTATGTTTGGAGGAAGTATTAGCCGATAAGCCAAATTTCCAATCCTTTGTGAGATCTCAAAAGGTCCACCATAGCGCGGACTTAGTTTTCCACCTTTGTCAATTCTTTTGAACCCTTTTCGAGGTGATACTTTGAGGAAAACTCTATCTCCAACCTCGAACTCGAGATCTCTCCTTCGCTTGTCGGCATAGCTCTTTTGTCGATCTTGAGATGCCTTGATGCGTTGTTTTATTTTCTGGACCTTTTCTATAGCATCCTGAATAATTTCATGTCTCAACGCTCGATCAATTCCATCAGACAAGTTTCGACGTTCCTCCAAGTCCCAATGAATAGGTCACCTACATTTTCTGCCATACAGGGCTTCATATGGAGCCATTTCAATAGAGGCCTGATAACTGTTGTTGTAGGCAAATTCTACCAAAGGTAAATGTTTATCCCAAGATCCTCCGAAATCAAGTACACATGTCCTCAACATATCTTCAAGGAAACAAATTGTGCGTTCCGACTGCCCATCTGTTTGAGGATGAGATGCGGTACTAAACTTTAGTTTAGTTCCAAGGCTTTATTGTAACTGTTTTCACAGTCTTGACGTAAACTTGGGATCCCTATCAGATACAATGCTTATTGGAATCCCACGCAATCTGATAATCTTCTTTTTATAGAGCTCGGCCAAAGTTTCAACTTTATAGTGGTTACCAACGGGTAAGAAATGGGCAATTTTTGTGAGTCTGTCCACAATAACCCAAATACTATCGTATCCACCTCTAACCGTTGGAAGACCAGTTACAAAGTCCATGGTGATTTGCTCCCACTTCCAATCGGGTATGGGAAGGGGTTGCAATTTTCCAGCAGGGTGTTGATGCTCCGCTTTTACGAGTTGGCATGTCATGCATCTTTGTACAAAATCAGCAATATCTCGTTTCAATCCATTCCACCAAAAGTATCTCTTTATGTCTTGATACATTTTAGTGCCTCCCGGATGAATCGTGTACCTTGACTTGTGAGCTTCTTCTAGAAGTTCAGCTCGTAGTCTCTGCGGTATACATATGCGATTTTTATACATCAATAACCCTATCGAACCAATGTGAAAATTGGGGTTTTTCTTTGATTCTATCAAAGACTTTTGTTTATGAGTTTCTTCATCTTCTTGTTGAGCTTTCAAAATTTCTATTTGAAACTCGGACTGAATTGTTAATCCCGCCAAGCGTGCTTGTGATTGAATCTCAATATATTCTTTTCCCACCCTTAAGTGGTCTAATTTAGCTTTTCTGCTCAAAGCATCTGCCACTACATTTGCTTTTCCAGGGTGATAAAGAATAGAGCAATCATAATCTTCAAGAAACTCCATCCCTCGGCACATATTCAATTCTTTTTGGGTGAATATGTATTTCAAACTTTTATGGTCTGTATAGACTTCAAAATTTGTTCCATACAAACAGTGTCTCCATTTTGCTAATGCAAACACAATTGCTCCCAATTCCAAATCATGCGTGGGGTAGTTTTTCTCACTTGGCTTCAACTTTCTTGACGCGTATGCAATGACCTTCCCATTTTGCATTAAAACACATCCTAAACCTTCCTTTGATGCGTCTGTATAAATTACAAACCCTTTTGATCCTTCCGACAGTGCTAGGACTGGTGTAGAGGTCAATCTCCTTTTCAATTCCTGAAAACTTGCCTCGCACTTCTCGTCCCATCGAAAAGGTTGATTCTTTTAGGTTAGTCGTGTGAGAGGTGCAGCCAACTTGGAGAAATCCTTGACAAATCTGCGATAATAACCTGCTAACCCTAGAAAGCTACGGACTTCCGTAACATTTTCAGGCTGTTTCCAATCGGTTATTGATTCGATTTTTGAAGGATCGACTTCTACCCCCTTTTTGGAAAAATCACATGAACCAAGTACGTTACTCGTTCCAACCAAAATTCGCATTTACTGCATTTTGCATAAAGCTTGTTATCTTTTAAAACTTGCAAAACCACTCTTAAATGTTGTGCATGATCCTCCTTGGTTTTTTAGAATACCAAAATATCGTCAATAAAGATCACCACAAATTTATCTAAATATGGTCGAAAGATTCTATGCATCATGTCCATAAAAGCTGTAGGGGTATTCGTAAGTCCAAAGGGCATTACGACAAACTCAAAGTGACCATATCTAGAATTGAATGCAGTCTTGGGTATGTCCTCTCGAATTTTTAGTTGGTAATATCCTTGCCTCAAGTCTAACTTTGAATAGACTTGTGATCCTTGCAACAAATCGAACAACTCATCGATATGCGGCAAAGGATATTTGTTTTTAATGGTAACACTATTAAAACCACGGTAGTCAATACACAGTCTTAGTGTTCCATCTTTCTGTTTCACAAACAAAACTGGTGCACTCCATTGTGATGTGCTGGGTCGTATGAATCCTCGTTCCAATAAATCCTGCAACTGGATTTTTAGTTCTTTTAATTCCGCAGGAGCCATACAATATGGTGTTTTTGAAATTGGTGTGGTATTCTGTAGCAGTTCTATCACAAACTCTATCTCTCGATCTGGGGGGAGGGATTCTAATTCCTCAGGAAACACTTCTTCTGGATATTCTTTGACCACTGGTAGTTATTCAAACTTATCTTTATCCTTGGGTTTATTGATTAGATAAACTATGAATCCACATGCTCCATCTCGAATGAATTTTTTAGCTTCAACAAGCGAGATGGTGGTGCATAAAACCGGCTTGGGCTTACTTCCCAATGTAACTGTTTTACCATGCTTTATTTCTTTGGTAAAACAATTGAACTCAGCTTGGTATTTGTATAACCAATCCATTCCTAGGATTACATCATACCCATGCATTGAAAATTGTATTAGATCTATGGGGTATTCAACCCCATCTATCATGATCGGGCAGGCTCTGTACACAACATCAGTTACTAAACTATTTCCTACTGGAGTGCTTACTTCAATTTCATAAGGTAAGCATTCATTTGGAATAGATAAATTCTTAGCAAAAGATGAGGCAGTAAAGGAATGAGTAGCTCCAAGGTCATATAAAACTTTCCCAATTTGATCAAGTATCAGAATGTTACCTTCAACCACTGCGTTTGGGTTTGCATCATTTTCCTTTGCTTCAAGAGCGTATGCCCGAGCTGGGATCTTAGGTTTCCCCGTTTGCGCTAAAGTAGTTTGTGCTGGAGGTGATCTCTTTGGACAGTTTCTGAGAAGATGTTGGTCACTACCGCATGCCATACATTTTCCAAGTTTTCTGTAGCATGTAGTTTCGTAGTGGTTCATTTTTCCACAAAATCCACAAGGTCATGTGCCTACTGCTTTTGCTTGTATCGAAGGAACTTGAGATGTTGAATTTACAACTTTTGTCTGGTTGGTCCGAGGGTATTTGTTTCCATGAAAAGGTTTTCCTCCACCTGGAGATTTTCAATCCAATGGTCTGTTTCTTTTCACCCTTTCTTCGATTTTCAGAAGTTCTTTCATCTCCGCTTCCACACGGAGTGCTTTCTCCACCGCCGCCTCATAGGTGGTTAAATCAATAGAGATTACATCCCAACGAATGTCTAATTTCAGCCCTTTGATAAACTTTCGCACTTTTCGTTCTTCGTCTTCCAAATAGTGGGGCGCGTATTGGATCAAACGAGTGAATTTTGACTCGTATTCAGAGACTGACATAGATCCCTGGATTTATTCTAGAAATTCTTTCTCTCGACGAATTCGCACCACCTGGGGAATATACTTACTGTAAAATTCCTTGACAAAGTTATCCCAGGTTCGTGGAGTCCCATCATTTTTCCATCGTTGGTCCAATATACGCCACTAGTGACGTGCAGAATCCTCAAGGTGGAACGCATCAAAGTTGACCTTCTTTTCTTCAGTGTAATTGGTGACACTGAAGATTTTTTTTCATTTCTTCTACCCAAGATTCCGCCTTGCGGTCATCAGGTTCTCCCAAGAATTTAGGGGGTTGGAGGCGAAGGAACCTCTCAAAGAGTTGATCCTCTGAATGTGTGATTGACCTCTCAGCATTTGCTTGAGCAAATTGCATAAGTTGACTATGCATTAAAGCATACATGGGAGGAACAGTTTGGTTGTTATCGATATGTGTCGGTGTTCCCGTTGTTAGACCATTATTGACGTTGTCAGGGTCAGAGAATTCGTCGTTGCTATTTTGGGGTGTTGGATTCCCCGCTACGTCCATTTGGTTCCTTCTGATGGGTGTAGTCATTCTACACAAATTTCAATACTTTCAATAACAAGAAAATGTGCACACATGATAAAAAGAGACATATAAAAGAATGAACCAAGTAAACGGTAACATGACTTATTAATATATATACATATACATAATTTATTTTTATAATAATACAATCACTCAAGCATTTATTTTCACAATACAATCACACTAGAGTTTCTAGGCACACATAACCATTTATGCATCACACAAGCATAATCAAGTAGTCATAGCTTCTCACAACACAAATATTCAGGTATTTTTAATCAATGCATGATACTTAATCATATATTCTCGTCAGGTTGCTCCAGTATCCAGATGTCAGGGTCTTCTTCGGGGTCTTCCTCTGGGTCTTCTTCTGGGTCTTCTTCTGGATCTTCTTCCTCCTCAATCGGGATATTCCCTGTGCCTACATCCTGCGGCTCTAAATTATTTGGACCTTCAGCTCCCGAGGGTACGGCATTAACGGGGTTCGTAGGGTGTTCTGGAGGGAGGTAGGACTCTAATCCTTCTAGATTCATTTCTTCGGCATGTTTCATGATGTCTTGGATAAAATCCAATTGTTAGCTCAATTTATTGTGCATGCCTATGCCTGTAGCCAATGGTACTACGCCCAACATGTTTCGAACGTCAAATAAATTGTCTCCAACCACTGCTAATTGGTTTTGAAAGAATTGGTTTATGGTTTTTAAATGTTGGATGAACTTATTTTTCTCCAGTTCAAGTTGAGATGTAAGAGCATGAATTTCGCCTAACCGTTTAATCTCTCGTCTCAAACTGCGGTTCTCACTACTTAACACATGATTCTGGAATGAAACCTCTATATTTTTCTGATCAAGACTAGATAATGCGTGTTTAACTTCATCTCTTTCATGCATAACTCTATCACGGTCCTCTTCTAATTTTTTTACGGCTGAGTCTGGGTAATGGCCCGTAAGACCTGGCCCGGGAAGGTAATATGTGAGTGAGGGCTGATCCATGCGTACAACTAATGGTCCGAGGCTTCCGTTAGCAGCCATCTACGACTAGAAACTTTAAAATAAGTAAACTCAAAATTGTGAACAATATATACATTTTTATTTTTGAAAACCGATTTTTTTATCTTTATAACGCTAATTCCAGAAATATTAACCCGCTCCGATACTATACTGTGGGGCCCCAAAATCTAAAGTCTTATTGAACTCCAAAATCGATATGTGATTTCAAACCTCAATAATACCGTAGAGGGTCCCACTAAACGGAATTGAATAAAACCAAACAAACTTATTTATTGCAGCGGAAAAATTTCAAAGTTACAATAGTAGTTAATTATTACAAACCAAAAATCTTAAGACATAATTATTCAAACACACAAGCAAACGATATTTCGGACATATTTTGGTTTGAGAGACCAAATATGCTTATTAAAATCCACAAAGCTTTAAATAAAAACGCAGTAATCCAAAAATAGTCGATCCAGCCAGGTAATATCACTCTTGTTCTGAGAATGGACAGAAAAATAAGAGAGATGTAAGTCTTAGAGGACTTAGTGAGATTTTTAACAATAATGACAGATTTGTTGCAACGAAAATCTATTCAGGTTATCAGCAAGGTATTAGAACGAAAAGAACCAATAACAACAGGATTAATATGGAATAATGAACTTGTGCAATTACTTATAACATATCCAACCATAACACCAAAAATTTAACCGCATACCTCCCTACGAGGAGTGACCTCGTAACAGAACAGAAGACATGCTCAAGTACATGCCAGTCTAACACGCAGGTTACAGCCAACTCCTGACTGCAAGCGGCGCTTAGACAGAATGGGTATTAAATTAAATTACTAACCGACAACCCGTGTTGCCCAGCAGTAAATTATCTCACTCCCTGGGCCCAACTTCCCAAAGGCATCCCAATGGGTGAAACAGAAATATCAGATGAGCTAGTAAGCCGGATAAAATCCGTTGCTCGTTTTTGAGCTACATAGGTCGAACATAGTTCGTTGCTCGTTGCACAGTTCAAGAATTAATATTTAATCTCAGATTTGTTAATACATTTTCATAAGAATGTGATAATGGATTAAGAATAGGTTTAGTTTAACAGTATTTTAGCAAGTGAATTATGAAATGAGATAACAGGTGTGAAACGAGAAACGTGATAAAGGTTGATCATGATTGGAAATAAATAATCATGATTGTTCTGTCCAAAAATCTCAGGGCCAAATGCCAAAAGGGTTAGAATAAACCACATGAATCTCACCTCCTTCTAATCCTTGGTTTTCTGGCAAAAGTCGACCGTCTCCTAAATAAATTTAAAGACGTTAACAATCTTTCAAATAATAAATATTTATTTTTTTCTCTAAATTATTTTTAAGATAATTTACTAATTCTTACATTATCACCATAATTCACTAACCAAGCAAATGTTTTCATGAAGATATGGAATTAACATACAAGTATCACTTTTTTTCATATAACATGTTCTAATTGTTATCATAAATTATAAATTAGTGTTCGTAAGATTAATATAATCATAAAAGTCACAAGGTTATTAAAATCATCAAAATAAATCATTTTACAACTTAAGTATAATATAAGAATCAAGTTATATGACTAGAGCATGAAGTGACTAAAGTAACTTATAGGAAACTAAAGTAAGCAAGAAAGTAAATATGAAAATGTGTTACATAAACTATTAATATATTATTAAATTCATAACAGAAACTAACACAAGATTAAAATTAACAAAAAATGACTTTTAACATTCCTTAGGGTGCTAACAACACGTATGTATTATCAAATTGATATTTATCATCCGAATTTTAGTATGAATTTAAGAAACAAAATAAATGCGCACAGTTAGGGCTGAAAACTGTAGCAGTCCGAGAGTTACCTTAAATCGAACGTCTAGAACTCGTTCAAATATGAAATTTATTGAGGGGTTATTTTAAAGACACGATAAAGAGTCTGTGTTCCAAAAATAAGCTCAAAAGATGAAGGTTTGATATTTATTTTGGGGTTTGCAAGTTGCGTGTTGAAACTGTAATTTCTGCGCAGTTTCGGGATTTTTCTCGGAAATTTTGAACTGGACAATTTCTAGAAATATTTTCTTAGCTAGGAGACTCAGAAAGGAAGATACTTCGTGAAGAGAGTGAAGAGAGATTCAGACGTTTGAGGTGTGAGAAAAATTGTTGAAGGAAGCCCTTCTTTAATAGGTGAAAATGGGAGACAAGGAATTAAATTGAGTCCCTACCCAAATGTTATTTTATTTTAACTTGACCACCCCTATTTATGATGAATTTTCCAGAAATCTTACCCCTTATCTCTGATTTGAATTTTATAATATTAAACATAAGAAATATCTACTATTATTGAATGAATGAAGACAAAGCAAGAAATTACTTGTACCTTATTCTACTTTTAACTATTATAAGATATAAATATCTAGGAGTAAATGTCAAGATTTACCATTTTAAACAAATTTTTGGATATTTAAAAATTATAAAGGACCATTTTGAAAGTTTTAAGGACTCAATTGATCTAAAAGAAAATACTTGGGATCAATTATAAGATTTCTAAAAGTTGAAGGACTAAATTGAAATATACTCAAATACCATTTTGAGTTACCAAATAAAAATATTTTTAGGGGTATTACAGATTTTCTTGACACCATTGTTGGTGACTAATTAATTTGTAGCCATTGCTGACATAACTTTATGCCTACGAGGCCAATAGTAACAAAAGCTGGTTACAAAATTTTATGTAGCCATTGATCAATGCTCACTGAAAATATAGCAATGGTGAGTAATATTTTTGACCCCATTGCTACATTTTCTTGTATTGTTTTGTGATCATATTAGATGGATTTTCCTCGGTGGCAATCTTCTTCACAACCACCTCTCCACATGTTTAATCCTTTTATGTTACATTTGGTTTCTAGACAAATGTATGGCACTCTGATTGTGACAGAACACTGTGATTTCCTTCTCCTGCAACCTTAATTCTCTTGCAATCCCCTTCAGCCACAGTACTTCTTTTACAGCCATTGTAAGTGCTACGTATTTAGCCTTTGTAGTGGACAAAGCAACTACTTTTTGAAGGCTTGCTTTTCAACTCACTGCAGTACCAAAAGCAGTGAAGACATAACGTGTCAAAGACTTCTTTGAGTCTAGAAAACCAGCATAATCTGAGTCCACAAGCCGTTCAATACACCCATTCTCCTTTTGAGCTTCGCCAAAGAACAGAACCTTTTACAAAGTTGCATTTAGATACCTCATAATCCACTTGAGACTTTCCAGTGTAGCTTTCCAGGTTTAGCCATGAACCTGGTGACTATGCTCATGAGTAAGTCAAGTCTAGTCTGGTACAGACCGTTGCACACATAAGAAATCCAACTGCACTAGCATAAGGTATCTCCCTCATGTATTCCTCCTCTTATAGTGTACTAGGAGAACCAGAATTACTTAGTTTCATCACATGAGTCATGGGATTAGTTATTGATTTAGCACATATCATGTCAAATTTCTCAAGAACTTCCTTGAGGTAATCTTCTTGAGAGATATACAACAACCCTATGCTTCTTTCTCTTCTGATTTCTATTACTAATATCTTCTTTGCATGACACCTGATCTTTCATTTCATATTCACCTGTCAACTATGATTTGATTTTTGCAATTTCTTCTCTACCATTGCTTACTAGTAGATGACAAGTAGAATGTCATCTACATTGAGCATAGAGAAAAATGGTTGCAAATATTCCATTTGATCTGAATTTATAGTAGGCTTAGTTGTCAAACATGCTTCTTTGGAACTCAATACTTGTCATGAATTCATCAAACCTTCAATTCCACATCCTAGGAGACTATTTCAAGCCATAGAGAGATTTGTTCAACTTGGAAAGATGGTTCTCTGTTCCCTTCTCACTAAACCCCTCAGGTTGCTTCATAAAGATCTCTTCATCTAGTTCGCCATACAAAAAAGTTGTTTTGACATACATTTGCTCCAGTTTCAAATCAAACTTTGCTACCATTGACAACAATATTCTGATGGATATGTGCTTCACCATTGGTGAGAAAGACATCATTGTAATCAATTCCCTCTCTTTCTCTAAACCCTCTAGCAACCAATCTTGCTTTGTATCTACCCGTTTCTACTCTAGGAATACTTTGTTTCCTTTTGAAAATCCATTAACAACTCACAACCTTAGAATCTCGAGGCTTCACTTTCAATTTCCAAGTATTATTCTTCATCAAAGAACTCATCTCTTCTTTCATAGTATCTATCCATTTATGTTTATCCTTCTTACTGTCTCTTGATAGTTTCTAGGCTATTCACTCAACACTTCACTAGCAGCTACAAGTGAACAAGGTAGAAGGTAAGCATATCCATACCTGCTTGGTTGTTAGGTTTGCCTTTGGTTCTATCTCTTGGCAGCATATATGATTCATTCTCTTAATGTTCATCAGGATCATCTAGTTGAAGTGTTTCATCATGTTCTTCTTCATTCAACAGCCAAGTACCAGGTTGAAATACAGTTCCTTCTGATTCAGTGCAGCGGCTTCTGTAGCATATTGATTTCCATTAAGCCATTTCATCCTCTCTCAGTACCACATCTCTTCTCACTATACACTTTCTGAACACATGCTCCAAACACCAGAGTTTATAGCCTTTCACTCCAGCAGGATATCCAATGAACATACACTTTACTTCTAGTTTGTCTTGGTTAATGTGAGCATAAGCAATTCAACCGAATACTCTCAACCTCTCCAAGTTAGGTGCATGAATGACCAAACTTCTTCAGGTGTCTACATATCCAGAGCTGTTGAAGGGCAACTATTTATCAGATAAACAATTGTGTTAATAGCTTCAGCCCATAAAGTTTTTGGTAATGAGGCACTGTGTAGCATACAACTCACTCTCTTCAGAATGGTTCTGTTGAACTTCTCAGCCAAACCATTTTGATGTGGTGGTCCTGCTACTGTTCTGTGTCTCACTATACCCTTCTTCTCAAAGAATCTATTAAATTTGGCTGAACAAAACTCCAAACCATTGTCAGTTTTTAGTCTCTTAACTTTCCTTTTAGTTTGATTCTGAACTAAAGTTAACCGATTCTTGAATGTCTCAAACACTTCATCCTTTGTTTTCAGAGTATATAACCAGATTTTCCTTGAATAATCATCAATAGTGGATAAAACGTACCTTGCTCGTGAATATGAAGGTATTCTTGAGGACCCTTATAGATTAGCGTTTATGTATTCCAGAGTTCCCTTTGTTCTTTGTATCAAACTGGAGAACCTTTTCTTGCTTGTTTTTCTATACATACCATCTTCACAAAACCCTAGCTTCTCAAGTTTCTCAGCCAAGCAGACTTTGCTTAACTCCAACAGACCCTTCTTACTCACATCACCTAGCCTCTTATGCCACAATTAAATTTTGTTTTGCACAGATTCCAAAGTTACCATCCCTTCAAGTACGTATAGACTATTAGTTCTAATTCCTTCATCACTTCTATTGATCCTTTCAACACCTTTAGGATACCATCTCTACAACTAAACTGAAAAACCTTTTTCTGTCCAGTTCACCTAGAGAGATTAGGTTTCTCCTCAATTCAGGGACATATCTCATTTCATGCAGCAATCGCTTATGTCCATCATGAATCCTAAACCTTATAGATCCACTTCTTACACTCTTACATGGTTAGTTAATCCCTAGCAAGACACATCCACCTTCTTTCTATGCATACTCTTCAAACCATGATTTATTAGGTGTCATGTGAAAAGAACAGCCAAAATCGATCACCCACTTAAGTCTCATCATTCTTTTTAGAAACCATTAGAACATCAGCTGACTCATAGTTGTCCTGAGCTATAGCCCCATCACCAAGTTCCTTAGATTCTTCAGATTTCTTATTCTTCTTCAATCTCTCATGACATAATCTTCTGATATGTCTTCCTTGTAACAGTGAAAGCATTTCCTCTTACAACAATCCCTCTTACTTTTAGGTTTTTTCCTCTCATTCTTCTTATCTCCTCCCTTCTCTTTCTTATTATTCTTTCCCTTCAACATCAATCCTCCACCCCATTACTAGAAGTCTTAGAATCATTGCCTTCATTCAACTCTTTTGAGTTTAGTGCAGACTGCACTTCATTCAGAGTCAAAGACTCTCATCCATAAACCGAAGTTTCTTCAAAATTATTGTGACGCTTATTTAAGATACCTAAAATGTTGGAATCATTTAAAGTTATAGTAAAATTTGGATACAATTGAAATAAATTAGTCCATTACAAAGACTTGTTTCAACAAGTCCGAGTAGGGAAACATGAAAGTTGAAATGTCTACAATCTCTAAGAGCAACAAATACATACATATATATATATATATATATATATATATATATATATATATATATATATATATATATATATATATATATATATACACACACATAAGTATCAAAATTTGTGGTGTACGCCCCACGCTTTTAGACTTACTTTTCTCCTCTAAGTACATAAAACACCTTATTTACACCATGGGCCTTTTGAACACTGACAAAGATATATAAAAACCACATTTTCATTAAGTACGTAATGTCCAATGTTCAATGATCAATAGGATAAATTAACTAATCAGTATTATTTGTCAAGACTCATGAAAACATGGTAGATGTCAGTAATGTACAATGCGTAGATGAATTGAATTGCAGATGAAGAACATGTTGAATTTTTAGAACATCTTAATATATAGTGATGAAAATTGAGAATTATTCACATATTGAATAAGAGAAATTTTTTCACTGTTGTCGCTTACCAGTTACTCTTTTTTTTGGTAAACAAATGAAACAAAAACACTTAAGCAATATCCGCCTCTAAAAGAGAAACAATAGGAGGAGAAGACAAAAACACGTTCACATCTCCATCCGAGAAACCTTGAATTAATTGAATTGCACATGAAGAACATGTTGAGTTTTTAGAATATCTTAATATATATTGATGAAAATTGAGAATTATTCACATATTGAATAAGACAAATTTTTTCGCTGTTGTCGCTTACCAGTTACTCTTTTTTTTGGTAAACAAATGAAACAAAAACACTTAAGCAATATCCGCCTCTAAAAGAGAAACAATAGGAGGAGAAGACAAAAACACGTTCACATCTCCACCCGAGAAACCTTGAACCTTTGCCATCGCATATGCAAGCTTATTCTTCGATCTCGCAATCCATCTAAATTTACTATCCCATGATTTTTGGAGTAACAAATGACATTCCTCAATCTTCTCCTTAAGCGAGTTATTCTCAATCGATCCTCCCAAAATGCATGAGTGAGCTTCACTTGAGTCCGTGTCAATCTCAATTTTCTGAATCCGTATTCCCATGCAAGCTGCAAACCTTGTCGAATTTCCTCCACTTCCGTCTCAAGAACCGCCAGCTTTGGAATCCCCATCACAAACCCCAAACCCAGGTGCACTTACAATCGCGTATTACTTCTCCCACAACTTCATCATTCAACCTCTCCCGGACTCGCCCATCCACACTCAGCTTAAACCATCCAATCTTCGGTTTTCCCACACCTCTCGCCTCTTCTCTTTCCTTTTATTCATCCCCGACATAATATCACTCACAAGCGTGTTTATATTGAAAATGGTCACGCTAGTCTCTTCCTCTTTCTCATTAAAAACTCGACAATTTCTTGTTTTCCAAAGACACCAAACGCACGAAGCAAACATAATACACCACGGCAAAAGCAAAAAATATGTGCATGTTTGATCCCAATTCTCCAGATTAATTTGTAGCCAAGCTTCATCCTCCATGCGCGAGAAATTAGACAATTGATTCCGTGTGATAATTTTTTGCCAAATTCTCATCGCGGCTTTGCACTCTTTAAGAATATGTGTTACTGACTCATTCCTATTCGGGCATATGTTACAAGTCGCATCATCAGTCATCTTACGGATTTTTCTCATAACATTTGTTGCGAGTATATTTTCTGCTGCAAGCCACACAAAGAATTTCATTTTCGGACTACACAAAATCTTCCAAATCCAATCTAAGTGTTTACCAATTCGTGGTGCCTCGGAATATGTTGTATGTAAAGCTTTATAGGTGGTCTGGCATGAGAAAATTCCATTCGCAAATTCAGTCCACAACATACGGTGTGCTTCCTCCCTCAAAACAATTATAAACGTCAATATCTTGATCAACCAAGTATCCGAAATCTGTGTAGCAAGATTATTCAAATTCCACGCTCCGTTTTTCTTCAGCAGGTCTGCAAGTTTTAAGGTTTGTTCAGACGGACAAATATCCGAAATAACATCGCACAAACGCCCCTCCCCAAGCCAATTATTGAACCATACGATATAGATTTCCCGTTTCCAACTTTCCACCTAATAAATGGTGAAATTAAGCGCCATGCACCGAACAATCCCCTTCCAAGTCAGACTATCGCTTGGTTTCACCATATACTCGCTCAGCCGTCTCTCTTTGAGGTGTTTTTTGCGTATCAATTCCATCCAAACACACTCTTGATTTTGCAAAATTTTCCAGCATAGATTAGATAAAAGCGCCTCATTATTAAATCTTGTCGTACGGAGACCCAAACCATTTTCATTTATGTTTCGTGTCACTCTATTCCAGACAGAATGTATACTTTGCGGATTTCTGGATTATTCGACCACAAGAAGTCCCAATTTAATTGATCAATCCGATTGCACACCCTCTCCGGAAGCCAACTAGATTGCATGGTGTGTATAGAAATTGCTGGGGAGACCGAGTAAATCAAAATAGTTCGTCCGGCGAAAGATAATTTTCCCCCTTTCCAACTAGCAAAATGTGCTAGTAATTTATCAAACACCTCAATATAATGCTCTTCCTTGATGCCCCCATGTATTAATCTTACCCCCAAATATCTTCCCAAATTATGTGAGTCTGCGAAACACCAAGGGTTGCACAAATCCTTCTTTTGATTAAATTGTCGTCTCTATTCAAAAAATACACCTTTGATTTTTCCACGTTTGAACGTAAGCCCTGACGACATATTAAATTTATCAAGCGCTCCCTTCATACATCGAGCAGTCTTAATTGTAGCTCGTCCCATGAGAATGAAGTCATCTGCAAAAAATATGTGAGACATCCGCGGGCTAACACGACACGGAACTAGCGGTTCCCACTTGTCTTCTTCAACTTCTTCCTTAATCAAATAAGATAAGTGTTCGATGCATAAAACAAACAAATATGGTGAAAGCGGATCCCCTTGGTAAAGTCCACAGCCATGTGCAAATTCTTCTAGTGGTTCACCATTCCATAATAATTTTGTAGCCGCATTCCGCACACAAAACATAATAAGATTCATCACATTAGTCGGAAAATTAAACGCCCAAAGTGTCTCCTCAAGATATTTCCAGCTAATGTTATCATACGCCTTCTCCAGATCAAGTTTGAATATCATACACTCTACCTTATTTTTATTTTTATTCCGCAAAGAGTAAAGAACTTCTTGCATAACAAAAATATTATCTTGGGTGCTTCTACCTTTAATGAAACTCGACTAAGTTGGCACTATAATTTTAGGCATAATATCTAGAAGTCTCAATGTAGTGCATTTAGTAATAATCTTTTAAACCACATTAAAAAGGGAGATAGGGAAAAATTGAGAAATCCGATCCGAACTAGGTACCTTTGGAACCAAGCAGAGGTAAGCCGCGCAAACCTTAGCATCGAAATAAGCGTCCTTCAGGGTAGCCTGCACGAATTGAAAAAGTGAATCTTGCGTCCAATTCCAAAATTTTTGATAGAACATTGCCTGGATCCCATCGAGGCCAGGAGCTTTATTCGGGTGTGTGGCCCAAATTGTCTTCTTTAACACGGCTAAACACACATCCTTTCCCACAGATATCCCGTCATCTTCATGAAGAACGTTTTGAAAACGTGAAACAAAGACGGCGTATTTTGGTCCACCCCATTAAATAAACCGTGAAAAGATCCTTGCGCATGATTACGAAGCACGTCTTGATCATCAATCCATGTTTTGCCAATTTTCAACATCAGAATTTTGTTCCTTTGACGATGAATCATAGTGGATCTGTGGAAAAACGTCGTACTGCGATCACGTAAAATATATGTATAATTATCAGAAAACTTCTCTCCAAATTTTTCCAAAAAATTGTTTGGCTTCTCCATTAGTGCAATTTGAACGCCTTTAAGCCGATTGAGGAGAATTGTTTTCTGGCAAAAATGTTCCCAAAGCATTCTTTATTCCATGGAATCATGACGTCCGGAATTAAATCGATCGCCTTGAGAAGTTTAATTCTTTTCCTCCCATAAATTCTTCAAGATTATTTCACATTCCATATGATGCATCCACATTGCTTCAACCTAAACGGTCGCCGCCCGCTAGCTTAAATTAAACCGTGGGTATTGGTGAGAATTGGGTGGTGGTCGCCATGAGTGCGAGGCAAGTGAAAAACCGCATTCTCCAGAAAACAATTCAACCATTTATCGTTCGCTAGAGCTCTATCTAGCCTTTCTTTGATGAGTGCGCGCCCCTCCATTTGTTAGTCAAAGTAAATTTTGGTCCATGGAATCTGAGGTCTTGCACTTTCCATGAACGTATTTGCCGCTGAAATAAGCTACATCTTCTATACACTTTCTCGCTACCACCATGTTTTTCATGGGCAAAACTAATTTCATTAAAGTCCCCTTGGACGAGCCAAGGTATTTCCAATCCTCTCGCCATATTTTCCAAACCATTAAACAAGCAATTTTTATCTTCACTGTATGGATTCGCATAAATTCTCGGGAGTAACCATTTTTCTTGTCTCTTCGGCCCACTATTGCATGCATTCCTTGATCCTCAATTCTGCGGATCTCAACATCAATATTCTCTGAATTCCAAAGCATTCACATGCCTCCATCCATACCGTCTATGGGTGCTATACAATAATTAGTAAATCCCAACCGGGGAGCAATTTCATACTCTTGCTCAGGAGAAACCCGAGTTTCAAGAAGAAAAACAACATCAGGGTTGTGCACACCCTTACCAAATCTCTAAAATTAATTCTGAAAATCCACATCTCCTGCTCCTTGACAATTCCAGTATATAACCTTCATGGATAAATTAACCAGATACACGGGGTCGATGGGATTATCAAAACTCATGCCCATCCATGACAACATCAGTTGTCGAATTGCCTCTTGAATTAGGTAACTCTGTCTTCGACTCTCCCAATTGCTTATAGATAGTTTCTGCCAGCAAATTGGTAGATGTATTATTCTTTCTATCATTCGAGTTTCTATCTCCAACTCCCACACTAACGGTGAGATCACTATCACAGTGACGTCCTTCGGGTCGATTTGTAATATCGTCGAAGGTCCGTCAAACCTGAGGTAAATTGTTCGGAATTCCCAAAACTGTTGATGCGCTTGCACCATGAGCACTCCGCTCTTCATCTCGACTTCTACATTTTCTTCCTGATTCATTGCTTTGACGGAAGTTGTTTACAACAAGTTCAACCAGAGTCGAAGTTTCTGTGATCCTTTCACCAACTTCTAAATTTGCAAGAATAGAGAAGGAACTAAAATTTGGAGCCGAGGAAGGATTTTTAGATGCCTTACCAGCGTCTTTGGTACTTCTTTTTTTAAACATTGCGTCAGCTTTTTTTGGTTTCAAGATCGACGGGGGTAATACACGTTTACCCATTGTGTTCTCTGATATGGTAAACGCATTAGGAGTATGTCGAGAAGAAACTTGCGGATTTTTCAGTTTCCTACTGGGATTAGAATTCTTTTTAGGCACAAATTCCTTATCAGCTCCTACCGCTATCTTCTGCCTCTCGTGTTGACACTTGGAATTATTCCTTCTGCGAGGAACTTCCATCCACTCTCCAAACTCTTGATTTTTTGCTTTTTCAGAAAGCCATTGCTTAGAGGTCGAACAGTTTTTCCCGGAGGATTCGTTCTCTACCATCTCATCCTCCTTCAACATATTCTCTTCATTCGTCAAAATAACCGAGCATGACGATTGGATATGTCCAGCGCAACCACACTTATAGCATAACAACGGTAAATTTTCATACATAACCTGGTATAAACGTCCTCGAATTCTAATACCACGTTGCAATGGTTTATTAATTGGTACTTGAACACAGAAGCGTGCAAATTTACCTCGAGATGCCGTGAACGTATTCCCATCCATTATAATCGGATCTTCCGATGCAGCTGGCAATAGTCTGAACCACAAACTCGCGGAACATTTCGACAAGTTCATGACTCGGACCCGCGTTATGATGTGTTCAATTCTATCGTTGTCAGCTCGAAAATCTGGAGTCCATTTACAGACCGAAAGGAAGTTTCCCGCTATTTTCCAATGCCCTTGCATAAGAATGAATACTCGTTGCATGGGACTAAGACCCTTGATGCAATAACTACCGAAACCTAAATCAACGAATTCGCAATTTCCCGTCAACTTCCAAAGCGCACTTAATTTGTTAACCAGGTTATGATAAAACCATGGTTTGCCAATGATTTTTAGTAGGATTGTATCATGCCACTGTTTACACTATTTACACATGATATCCTCCGTCTCTTCTAAGAAATCAATTGAAATAAAGGGGTGTGTTTCTGAGGGCTGATGAACCCTAATTTTCCCCCTTTCCTCTGCGTTTAGGCTTTCATTAACCCGTACATCCTTAGGTTCAACTTTATTAGCGTACGAATTGTTGCTATTGCTTATTAGATTTTCGGCGGAATTGGTGATGGAATCCTTCTCTTTTGATGCTGTGAATTCGTAAGAAAAACGAGATCGGTTATGTGTTCCAATTTCTTTATTCGTCTCTAACCCTAGTCCCGAATCCTTGTCTCCATTCGTTGAATGATGGAGTTGGTGATTCAGATTGCGAGTAATTAGGGCGCCGTGAGATTGGAATCTCCGGTTCCCGTTGATTTTGATCGTTAAAGTTCGCCACTTTGCCGCCAGTCGAAGTTTTTATATGGAGAAGAATTTTCGCCCACGAATCAAGTTTTTACCAGTTACTAGTTGTTATACTTGCACTGAGTTTAACCTTGAGATGATTAGTCTTGGAAGCAATAAAATTCCACTCTAATTGCAAAGCATCACTTAGCTTCTCATAGTTCAAGTTGGCCCTTCACCAATAGGCCGTGCTGTCCTAATAAGATTCAAGCTTATTCAAGCTGAATCAATAAGCTTAATAATTATTATTCTAAAGTTACATGTTACCAAGAATCTTGATCTCAAATTGCAACTTGCTTACCAAAATATTTCTCAAGATGAACCCTTTATAAGCTATGGAAATAAACCTTAAACTTAGTCCGGACAGTAACAACAATCATCCCACTCTTAATGTCACAAACAAAAAAGTTGTAGAAAAGGACATGAAGATAGTAGTACATTAATTACCCCCTTAAGGGAAGCCTCTCATTTAAAAAAGTGTTGTACTTTAACCTAATTTTCTTGATTTAGTTATCCATATATTTTAGCTGAACTATCCCCACATTATGCATGTTCCATCCAGACTACCAGTAATGATATATAAGAAAAAACCCAAAACATTATCAAAAATAGTCAATATAATCGCCACATCACACACATATGCGTGGCACATCAACTATTTGCTCTGAAGATTGTGACTGGCCCGCACGAGAGAGCTATTGAAATATTGGTTCCCACTTCTACCCATCACTAGACGCATGAAAGTGAGTAAAAAGGACAATTAATAAAACCGTGGGGCATCCTCTTTTGTCTCTTGCCCAAATTGGCGTGTGAAAAATTAGTGGCTTAAACCGTACGTAATCAAAATATATCAGGAGTGACTCACTTCTGCTGCTTACTTAACGCGCTCACACTCACGCCTATAAATACAACTTCCTCTCATTTTGATACCTTATACACCAAACTCGAACTCACATTTCACCTATCACATATCAACTTTCTTAAGAATGGAAATGTTCAACAGCTACAACTCCGAAACCTTTCCATATGTCCAGGATTTCTGTTCAACACAAGTATCCAAACCAGAATCTTCCTCCGACAACGACGTGATTTTAGCTTCGAACAACCCGAAAAAGCGTGCCGGGAGGAAGAAGTTCCGCGAAACTAGACACCCGGTGTACCGCGGCGTGAGGCTTAGGGACTCCGGAAAGTGGGTTTGCGAAGTGAGAGAGCCCAACAAGAAGTCGAGAATTTGGTTGGGCACATATCTGACGGCCGAGATGGCGGCGCGTGCACAGGACGTGGCTGCAATTGCGCTACGAGGACGGTCTGCTTGTCTGAACTTCGCAGACTCGGCCTGGCGGCTACCCATTCCGGCTTCGGCTCATACTTCGGACATTCAGAAGGCTGCTGCGGAAGCTGCGGAGCTTTTCAAACCGCAGTCGTCGGGATCATGTGATTATAAGTATAAGGCGGAAACCGTTACAACCGCCACGACCGATATCTCGCGTGAAAATGTGTACTATGTTAGCGAGGAGGACTTATTTGGGATGCATGATCATATAACAGCCGTAGGTCATGTGGACATGTCGCATGAAAACGGGTATTATTATGTGGACGAGGAAGGTTTGATTGGGATGCATGAGTTGTTGGCTGATATGGCTGAGGGAATGATGCTGCCTCCACCTCACTACAACAATGACGTGGACATGGATGCTGATGTGTCGCTGTGGAGTTTTTAAACTATTTGTCGTTATTATGTTATGTTTTGGTTTAGCATATAGTAGGGCTGAAGCTTGTCTAAGGAATCTTTTAATCCTTACTGAGTTTGTATGAAGTAATTTTGTCAAATATTAAGGTCATGTGTGACTCTTCAAGAGTGAATGTGAAATAGTAAATTGTAGCAATTGATCAGAAGGAAAAACTTCATTTCTTCGTTATGTTTATGCATGTAAGGTTTGTCATTTAAAGCGATTTTGACTTTGGATTTTTGAAATTAAAGATATTGTTTTGTCTTAATTTGAATTGTACTTACTGATTTTTAAGTGGGACATTTTAATCAATAATATATGGGATTATCTGATTGCAGATATATAAGATTTGCATATTTCGGACAATTTTATTATGAGAGGGGTGATTGGCACATTGGAGCCTCTCAATGTTTTTCAAAACAAAGTGCAACACTGGAATTATGGGAAAATTCTTAAGTGGACCTGGTCCATGAGCAAACTCATGGACCTTGTGGTCCTCATTAATTTGCTATTTAATAAAATTTTCTCACTCCCCATCCCTACACTCTCTCTCTCTGGATACAGTGCCACTTCTCAATTTTTTTTTTCTTTCAAATTACCTTCCCCATCTCAACTTTATCGTGCAATTAATTAATTATTTTTTAAAACAAATGAACATGTAAGGCATCAATTGTTCCTTTAATTTAGCAATAACTAACAATTTTGGTTAAACAAAAGTAGAAGATTTTATTATTTCCTCTCAAATATCTAATATATATATTCTTTCTCATCTTTATGTAATATAGAAAATGCATAAATACCTACAAGAGCATAAAACAATGGCTAAGAACCATCAAACTCAGCAATATAAGTGGTGAAATGAAAATTTCATATTTCTTGCCAGAAACTTAAATATTAAACAATGACAATGACCAAAAAAAAAAATCATCTTGAGAATTTTATAGAGTACTTTAATTATATTTTAGAAAAAACATGATCGCAAAAAATATTTATTACTATTTTATAAATCATATAAATTTGTGGAACATATATTAAATCACAATCTAAATGAACCATATATTAAATAGGAGTCATAAAATCATACAAGTGTAATAAGTTCAACTGGACAAAAATATGTGGAACATATCAAATTGTGAAATTGTTTTAAGTTAAGATAATAACTAAAAAAAGAAAATCATATACTGTACGCGTCTTTTGTATATAAATTATATTCCAGGCAAAAAATTTGTTGAAAATATTCCTGTCAATTAATCAAGTGAATTCAACCAATAACTTCTATCATACAAAGTTCAGATGGGGAAGGTAATTGAAAAGAAAAAAAAAAAAAACCGAGAAGTGGCACTGTCTACGGAGAGAGAATGTAGGGATGAGGAGAGAGAAAAAATATTATTTCTACATGAAATATTATTAAATAGCAAGAATAAATGTGGACCACAAGGTCCATGAGTTTGCTCATGGACCAGGTCCACTTAAGAATTTTCCGGAATTATGGTGTATATGGATTTATGCATGATCTAAATTAATTAATTCTTAACATCAATCATGCTTTTTGTAGGAATTATCAATCAATAAGAACGAGTCTAACAGATCTAATTGAACAAAATGAACCAACAAATGCTCAACAAGTAAGAACACGAGACAAATCTCCAGTCTACTTTCAAAATACCACGGACCTTCAAGAATTTTTAACATGCGTTTGAACAAGAAATTCCCACCAACTGTCTAATTAATTCTCAATTACCATTTAACTTATAAAATATTTTTTCTCTCGTGTTTTATATATATATATATATATATATATATACAAAAGTTATTCAGAAGACATAGCTTCTAGCTTATAACAACAATTCATGAACAGTTGCACAATTCCACATTAAGGAATGTGTCCATAAATCTAACTTTTTGAATCAAACATACAAATAAAGGACTAACACAAGCACAACCACTTGTTAATAGCTTCTGATGAGTCAGCTTCTTCCAAGCGAAAAAGTACAATTATTTAAGCCGTGGGGCATCCACGTCACCTTTGCGTGTGTACAATTCGTGGCTTAATTACCTTACCTTTAATCAACTTATTATCAAATTCCAATATATAGTCAGTAGTCACTTATGCTGCTCACTAACACACACACCCACATATCGATAAATATACTTTTTTCATACTTCATTCTCACTGAAACCTTGTACTCCAAAATAGAACTCACTTATTTAGTTCGAATTTTACCTATCACCCGGTGTATCGTGGCATGAGGCGTAGGAACTCCGGCAAGTGGGAGCTCAATAAAAAAAAACAACAAGAATTTGGTTGGGCGCATTTCCAACGGTTCAGATGGCGGCGCGGGCACATGACGTGGAGGCAATCGCGTTACGAAGGCGGCCAGCTTGTCTGAACTTCGCAAACTCGGTGTGGAGGCTACCATTTCCGGCTTCGGAGAATATTCAGAAGGCGGCCGTGGAGCTTTTCGAACCGCAGTCGCCGGAATCAGGTGATCATAATTAAGGGTACAACCGCAATGGTGGACATGTCGCGTGAAAATGGGACATTTCGGATGCTGAAGGGATGATGCTGCCTCCACCTCAGTACAACAATGACGTGGAGAGGTATGCCGACCGCCAACTTGTCATTGTGAAAATTTTAGATTTGAACTAACTCTTGTCGTTATTATGTTATGTTGTGATTCTAGGTTTGGTTTCGCATATAGTAGGGCAGTAAGCTTTGTATAGGGAATCTTTTAGTCCTTGGTGAGTTTATTGGAAGTACCTTTGTAAGATACTAAAGTGTGTGGCTCTCTTGAAGTGTAAATGTGAAATAGTATAATGGCTTTATATATCCATTCGTCCTAATTATGCATGTAAGGTTTGGTATTTAAAGCAATTTTGAATTTGAATTTTTGAAAATAAAAATATTGTCCTATCTTAATCGAACTTTGACTCTTAACGAATATTTCGTCCAAATTTTGCTTCTCCCACGAAACAACATATTGGAATTTGTGTATTTATTGTAAATGACGATTTGTGCAACATTTTGCTGAAATAAAAGAACTAAAATAGAAAGAGTTTCATTTAACCACTTGAGATTGAATTTTCTTATAATTTATTGAAAACAGTTTCAATAGTAGAAAATTGTTTAAGTTAATAAATATATATACAATATTATGATTTAGTAGGATTTGAAGATCTCTTATCACTAAATCATTAGCCTCAACATTCAGCGTAGAAGTTGTTGTTATTATGGACATTCTTGGTCCTTAAGTTATCTTTATTTGTATACAGTATTCTGTCAATATTATGATAAGTTTTGTATTTGTTTCTTTTCTTATATAATTAAGAGTTATAGTTGGTAAAGATTCTTTTGTATCGTATATATTTATCACCCGAGAGTTTAATGAAAATTATCTCTTTTCCATTCTCCTCATCTTTATTATATGGTATCCGAGCGTCGTCTGTCTCACGAAGATTTTGATGCGTATCTCATGGCCGGGTCCCATAATTATGTTGCTCCGTCCTACGGTGTTCGGAATCCTTCCCTCAATTCCCCCAACGACGATCCCCTTATTGCCATAAACGCTCATTCTCATATTCCACTTCTCTTCGCCGCAAGAAATTTTCCGTCTTGGTAATTACTTGTTACATCTCTACTTAGTAGATATGATCTACTCGGTTACCTTGACGGTACTGCCGCCCCTCCTGCCACCATTGATGGTAAGTCATTCGTTGTCGACAACCATTGGTTTTAGCAAGACAAATTGATCCTCTCAACAATTCTCAGATCGCTCTCTGCGGATGTCATTCCTCTGGTTGCATGCGCTCACACTTTGTTTGATGTGTATACCTATCTCTAGCGCCGTTTCTCGAGTTCTTCTCGTAATCGTATCATGACTATCAAAGAGCTTCTTCCCACCATTACTCTCAGAATTCCACATATTTCCAATATCCTTCAGGAGATCAAGTCGCAAGCCGATTAGCATGCCAAGATTGACAAGCCCCTTTCGGACGATGACATTGATGTGGTCGTCCGGGCTCGCAAAACAGCCCGTTCTGTTCTACACACTGCATGACATGCTTGTCGCTTATGAGGTGTATCTGAAGCGCCAAAAACTTGCATCATCATATCTGGTTGCGACGGCCAATCAAGCCTCCCACCATCGCGGATCCCCCGCTCCAATTGATAATCCTCATGGTACCGCTCTCGTGGCTGTCATTATGGACGTAGCAACTTTACCATGCAGCAGTGGTCACAAGCAACAAATCAGCCAGGTATGCTTGGTTGGTAGCCGATTGTTTGACAATTCCGCAACACGGAAGGTCACACCGCTTGGACTTGCAAACCTAATCAGGTTCAATCCTATGTCCCATCGCAGCCTCTCTCTTATCAGGCCAATTTTTCACCCTGGCTAATGGACTCCAATGCATCCCACTCTCTCACTTCAGATCTAATCTTTCTATCCACTCGGAGTACGAGGGTGCGAATATGGTGCACATGGCCGATGGTTCCGGTTTACATATTTGACATGTTAGCAGTTAAGTTATTTCTTATTCCCCCCGTCTTTTACATCACTCTAGCGTTTTATCTGTGCCTTAAAGTCATCGTAGTCTATCGCATGTGCATCAGTTTGTGAAAGCAAACAATGCCCTTATAAAATTTCATCATTTCCATTTTGATGTTTAAGGATGAGGACGCGGGAGTGACCCTGCTTCAGGAAAAATGTGAGCACGACGTCTATTTTTTGCAGTTACCACGTGCCACGTCCATCCCCCATCAGCAAATCTTATCATTCGAACCACTTCTGATTGTTGGCATCATCGACTTGGTATTCTCGCTTATTATGATCATGTTTAATAAATAAATTTATGTTGCCAGTATTTTCGGCACATTGCATTTTTTTTTTGAATTCGTGTTTTCCTTTCGACTTAAATAAAATCCAACAGTTACCTTTTCATGAGACTTCATTGTTAAGTACTTGTTGTTTCTGGGGCACTTTACAAAATAAATATGGCTTTACCCGTTGCAGGCCAAGTCTCAAGTTCTCACATTTTTTCCACTGTTTAAAGCACTGGTCAGAAACAAGTTTCTGGCTTGGATGCATCACTTTTTTTTCAGATAATTGGGGCGAGTTATTACTCTCTGTCCTTACTTGGCTGAACATGGCTTATCTTCGCTCACGTCTGTGGCACATACTCCACAGCAAAATGGCACTAGAGCATCGGCATCGGTAGCTTGTTATTATTGGGTGCACACTTTTGCATCCTACTTCACTCCCTTATGAATTTGCACGTATGCTTTGGGGACCGCCTCTTATTTGTACAATCGTCTCCAATCTACCGCTCTTCGGAGTCGTAGTCTTTACGAGGCTATTTTTGGCATGTCTCCTAATTATTCCAAACTCTATATTTTCGGCTACCTTTGTTTCTCATAGTTAAAGTGATATTCCACTCACAAATTAGACCCTTCATTGTTCCCGTGTCTCTTTCTTGGCTATTAGCTTACCCATAGCGCCTAGAAGTGTTTTGATCCAACGACTAAATGCTTCTAGTCTCCCATGTTAAGTTTATTGAGTTAGTTTTCCCGATGTATTCTTCGTCGACTCATATTTCTGCCTACCTGCGGCTTTGACGCCTCTTGAGCCTTACCACCAATCAATCCGTCGAGTCCCATGGCCTCTATTCCCTTGCCATTGCCTGACTTGGAGCAGCCCACTCTCGCCTCTTCTACCCTCCCTCCGAGTAGCACCATTACTACGCGGTCGATGAACAATATCGTTAAACCTAAGCGTACATTTTCAACCTCTAAGCATCTGTTACCTCCTCCAATTGAGCCCACATGTGTGAGCTCTGGTTTGCAAGATTCCAACAGGCGGGCAGCCTTGTCAAATGAGTTTAAAGCTATCTCTCGCCATGGAACTTGGCATCTCGTTCCTTCTGTGCCGGATTTAAATGTGGTTGGCTGCAAATGGGTCTTTAGAGTTAAGTGGAAACCCGATGGAAGCATTGACAAGTACAAAGCTTGGTTGGTTGGGAAGGGCTTTCATCAACGTTGGGGCCTTGAGTTCTCTAAAAGTAATAGCCCCATCATCAAACCACACACAATCCGTGTCGTTCTCACCATTGCTCTCATGCATAATTAGCCTCTTTGCCAACTTGATATTTCCAATGCTTTCTTGAACGATTCACTTTTCGAGGTTGTCTTTATAAAGCAACCGTCTAGCTTTGTGACCCGAATCGCCCCTCTCAAGTTTTTTGTCTCAAAAAGACCATTTACGGGCTAAAACAAGCACCCCGCGAATGTTTACAAGGCACTACGAGGTGCGCGTCTCAATCTTATCTTCATAAACTCTCTATTATATGCCTTTTTTTTGTTCACCGCGGCTTTACACATATTTTTTCTTATTTATGTCAATGACATTGTTATCACGGGAAGTGATGCATCCTTAGTTTAGACCATTATTAAGAATTTAAGTGCGTCTTTTGCGGTTAAAGATTTAGGGGTTATTTCATTTTTTGCTCGATCTTGAAGTTCTGCCGTGTAAGGAGGGTTTATTGTTGTTGCAACATAAGTATATTTGTGATATTTTGGAACGTCACTCTAGGGATGGGGCGAAGCCTCTTACCACGCCTATGGCTTCCTTTTCTTTATCATCATCTGTTTTCTCTTGGCCGTGTGACTCCTACATTTATCGCCAAACTATTAGCGATCTGCAATATTTGGCGCTAACCTGACTGGATATTGCATTTGTTATCAATCGACCGGCCCAAAGCATCTCCAATCCCACTGGAGATCACTGCAATTATGCCAAGAGGGTTCTCAAGTATTTAAAGGGCAGTATTACTCACGATTTGTTGCTGCAGTGTGCCCCTTCTTCGGTTCTTTGCGCGTTCTCTGATGCCGACTGAGGGGTCATCCGGCTGACGGTTCTTCCACCTTGGTTTTTGTCATATTCTTTTAGGGCAAACCTTTCTTTTCATGTGACTTCTCCATTTATCGCCGAACTATTGGCGAGCTCCAGTATTTGGCGTTAACCCGAATGGATATTGCATTTTCTGTTAATTGGTTGGCCTTAAACGTCTCCAATCCCACTGAAGATCGGTGGAATTTGTCAAGAGGGTTCTCAAGTATTTAAAGGGAACTATTACTCCTGGTTTGTTGTTGCGTCGTGCCCTGCTCTTCTGCTGAAGCCAAGTATCGAGCTTTGGCCTCGGTCACTTTGGAGGTTCGATGGATCCAAAATTTGTTTTAGGAGCTTTGTTTGCATTTGTTCTAATCATTTACCGCTGCAACTCACTCACTCAAACTACCCGTCGTGGAAAGCTCGGGTGGAGTCCTTGTTCATTGGTTATGATTTATTAGGGTACCTTGATGGTTCCGTATCTGCTCCACCACGTGACTCCACTGATTATGTCCATTGGCTTTGCCAAGACAAACTTATTCTCGCTGCCATCTTCGGTTCGTTGGCTGCGGATATTATTCCCCTCGTCGCAAGCTCTCCTACTGCTGACCGAGCGTGAAACCGCCTGGCTCGCTTGTTTGCTAACCGCTCGCGAGTCCGAGTGATGCAACTCAAGGAAGACATCGCTCTTTCGACCCTTGGGTCCCAATCTGTTTCGGCCTACCTTCAATCCATCAAAACCAAGGCCGATGAATTAGCTTCCATCGATTTTCCCATGGCTGAGGAGGATCTCACTCTTCAGGTTCTTACGGATCTCGGTCCCGTTTATCGCGACATTGCTAGGTAGATTCGTGCTCGTGAACGTCCTATTTCTTTTGAGGATCTTCATGATGTCCTCGTCTCACATGAAACTTACCTTCGTCGCATGGAGGCCGTTCAAACCTCTCTCCTTGCCACTGCCAATCAGACCATTTCGGGGCAGCGTTCCAACTCTTTTGACAATTAGCACTCCTCTCAGCGTTCAGGCAATACGGGAGGCAATTTGCGTGGTGGTCAGGGTCGGCAGATTCAAGGAAACCGCAACAACCACCGCTCTCAAACAGGGAATAGTGTTCCTCGCAACAATTCGGTTCAATGCCAGTATTGTGGGGCTTTTGGTCACTCGGTTCGTCAATGTCGCAAAATCACCATCACGGCCAATTCGGCCTCTACCTCTCCTCGGCCTGCTGAAAATTCTTCTTGGCTAATAGACTCTGGTGCGTCCCACAGCCTCACCTCGGATCTTGCCAACCTCAACATGCACTCCGAATATGATGGCACGGATGAGGTCGCTATTGTTGATGGCTCAGGTTTGCACATTTCACATATTGGCAATTCTTCCTTACCTTTTCCTCGTCGCACATTCAATATTTTGAATATCCTATGTGTTTCGAAAGCACGCAGGAATCTTATCTCGGTTCATCAGTTCTCTAAGGATAATAATGTCTTGATAGAATTTCATCCTACTTATTTTCTTGTGAAGGACCGAATCACGGGGGCGACTCTAACTCGCGGCACATGTGAGAATGGTACTTATCCCTTGCAGGTTCCCTCTCGGTTACAACCGTGTGCGCACCTCGGCGAGAGAACAAGCTTGCAAGTTTGGCATCAGCGACTTAGGTATCCATCGCTTAGAATTAGTTCTTCCGTTGTTAATTCTTTTAAACTTCCTGTTCTTTCCAATAACACTAAGGATTTTAATTTTTGTAATTCTTGCAATATCAATAAAAGTGCGCAGATGCCGTTTCATTCTACATCACTTTTGAGTACTACTTGCTTACAATATATTTACACGGATGTTTGGGGCCCTGCTCCCATTTCGTCTATTGATGGTCATCGATAATATGTCTTGTTTGTGGATCATTTTACTAAGTACATGTGGTTGTATCCGCTGCATCAAAAATCTCAAGTTGCCTCGGTCTTTTCTGTGTTTAAGAACTTGGTTGAGAATAAATTTGCTGCAAAAATTGTTAACCTCTACAATGATAATGGTGGCAAGTTCCAAGCTCTTCGTCCCCTTCTTGCTTCTCACGGTATCAGTTGGTATACAACGGCCCCTCACACACCCCAACAAAATGGTACTAGTGAGCGTCCTCACCGTGATATCACTGTTATTGGTCGTGCTTTACTTCATACGGCGTCTCTTCCTCCTGAATTCTGGAGCTACGCTTTTGAGGCAGCAACATATTTGCATAATTGCACCCCCACTCCAGTCTTACACAATTGGAGTCCATATAAATGTCTCTTTCAGTCCGCCCTGAACTACCTCAAGCTACGAGTTTTCGGGTGTCTTTGCTTCCCGTGGCTAAAACCTTATTCTCCTCACAAGTTGGCTCCACCATCTCGCATGTGCATCTTTCTTGGTTATTCAGCGTATCAGAGTGCCTATCGCTGTTATGACTTGTCTACTCGCCGGGTATTTTTATCTCGGCATGTGCGCTTTGTGGAATCTCATTTTCCGTTTCCAGGACTTGATTCCTCATCCTCGCCACCTCCTTGATTGCGGGTCAGTCCCTCCCTCCCTGTTCCACCGCCCGTGGTCTCTAATGACCCTGATTTGCAACCTTCAGCTCCGCCCGCTTTGCCCTCACCTATGGCTCCTTCTTTGCCGAGTCACTTGCCTACTGATCCGGTTGCTATTTTGCCTGTTGCTCCTTTGGCAGCTATACCTCTACGCACTAAGGGATGACCACTCGTTCTCAACATTAAGCTGAATCATATCAATACCGCTACTAAACACCCTATGCCCGTTAATGTTGAACCAACTTGTGTGTCAAGTGCTCTCAAATCTCCAGAATGGCGTGCTGCAATGTCTGAGGAGTTCAGTGCTCTCCTTCAACATGGCACTTGGGAGTTAGTTCCAGCTTCCATTGATCAAAATATTGTTGGGTGCAAATGGGTTTTCAAGGTGAAGCGCAAGTCGGATGGGTCGGTTGATCGCTTCAAAGCTCGCCTTGTTGCAAAGGGGTTTCATCAACGGCCCGACATTGACTATTCTGAGACATTTAGTCCAGTGGTCAAGCCCATTACGATTCGCAATGTCTTGTCCATAGCTCTCATACATGACTGACCGATTCGCCAATTGGATATAAGCAATGCATTTCTCCATGGTCACCTTTCGGAGGAAGTTTTTATGGCTCAACCACCAGGTTTTGTCGACTCTACTCTTCCTCATCATGTATGTCGCCTACGCAAGTCCATCTATGGCCTTAAACAGGTCCCCCGTGCGTGGTACAATACCCTGCGTCAAGCTCTTCTCGACAGTGGTTTTTGGCAATCCAAATCTGATCATTCACTTTTTATCTTCCATCGGGGCTCGACACACCTCTTTGTCTTGGTCTATGTTGATGACCTTCTTATCACGGGTTCTGATCCACAGTTTATCGTGTTGATTATTCGTGCTCTCGGCTCTAAGTTTGCGCTTACGGATCTTGGTCCCCTATCATACTTCCTCGGTGTTGAGGCTATTCCATGCCGTGAAGGCTTGTTCCTTTCGCAACACAAATATATTGCTCAAATCCTCGCTCGCCATCACATGGATGGGGCTAAACCTATTACCACGCCGATGCTTGCTACCGTTGATATCTCCTCCGTTAATCCTCATGATCCGACAGAATACCGCAAGGCTGTTGGTGCTCTCCAATACCTCTCGCTTACCCGTCCAGATATTGCATTCACGGTTAATCTCTTAGCTCAACACATGGTTCAACCCACGACTGATCATTGGGCTGCCATCATGCGTCTTCTTCGATACTTAAAAGGTACCATTGATCACGGTATTCTTTTGCGTCGTGGTTCCTCTTCGACTTTGAGTGCTTACTCGGATGCTGATCATGCGGGTAATCAACTGGATTTCACTTCCACCTCAGCTTTCATTATTTTTCTTAGCCCAAACCACATTGCTTGGAGTTCTCGAAAACAAAGGGCTGTCGCACGTTCGTCGACAGAGGCCGAGTATCGTGCCCTTGCAACCACTGCCTCTGAAGTCCGTTGGATTCAGAATTTGTTGAGTGAGCCGTCTTTTACTCTTCGCAATCCGCCGACGATCTTTTGTGATAACATTGGAGCTACGCACCTTTCGCTTCATCCTGTTATGCATTCCCGCATGAAGCATATTTCCATTGATGTCCATTTCGTGCGTGACCTTGTTGCCAAAAGGTTCTTGACTCTTTGTCACATAAGTACGCACGATCAACTCGCGGACCTGCTGACTAAACCACTCTCCCGATCCCGGTTCCAATTGCTTCGTTCAAAAATTATTGTTGCCGATGGAACGCAACTTTTGCGAGGGCGTATTAGCACACACTGATATCTCGCACATATATAGTCCATAATATCTCTTTGTATCTTTAATTTTTGCTTGTCTTATTTTCTTCCCTGTATAGAGGATCCTTTTTCCTTAGATAAGTTTTGTACATACCTTTATATGTAAGCGTTCTGCTCATTATTGAATATACAGAAAATATTATTCTTTAGCTATGTGTTTCACTTATAAACCTCTCCTTTTTTGCAAAAATATCAGTGCCACTCACTTGTCCGCTTCACCTCGTGCTTTACTCACGCATGAAACACATCTCCTTAGACATCCATTTTGTGCGCGACATTGTCTCAAATGGTCTTCTCAATGTCTGGCACATTAGTACCAAATATTAGCTTGCAAATTTTCTCACCAAACCTCTCCATCGGACTCTTTTTCAGCTCTTGCATTTCAAAATTGTCATTACTAATGGCACGCCACTTTTAAGGGGACGTACTATGGACAGTCTCAGTCCTTAAGTTATTCTTTATTTTTTATATATTATTCTCTCAATATTCTGATAAGTTTTGTATCTATCTCTTTCTATATAGGTAGGAGTTATAGTTGGTAAAGATTCTTTTGTATTGTATATATGTATCAGCCGAGAGTTTCATGAAAATTATTTCTTATCCATTCTCATCATCTTTAGTATAGTTACTAGGTAAATGAATTAAGCCATGAAGGTAATACCTCACAATAACTAAATTACTATATTTTTACGGATCAATTGATGTAGGGCCATTTGGATGTTTACATTCTCAAAATAATGATCTGTATAAAAGATTGGAGCACGATTGTTAAAAATAAACTTGTGCATGTCTTTAATATATAATTTTCTCTTTCAAACGTCATCATTGTGATGGTGATTAACCTATGGATTCTAATCCATCGTCATTTATAGACAATTGCTAGTCATGAACTCTCTTTTAACTTAGACATTATGATGTTGTTAGATCCCAATACATTTAGCATCTATGTTGGAGAGATTAGAGGAGAATAGATGGGGGTGTGATTGGAATTAATGAAATCCTAAAGTAACCATTGCCCCCTAAATTATACAGTTTTTCTTATTATAATTAGAAAATACTTACTATCCACTAAGACATCTGATTTTTCGAAGTCACTCCTCACAGAATGATCATCGTATTCCCCCTCATTATCTTTATTATCAATTATATCATTCTACATCATGGTTAGATGCTACAACATCTTTTTTATGCAAGCTAGCATGTAACTTTCCTCCTGTGTGATGGTGATTACACCTCATTATGTCCTCCAACCTAAACTTCCTCAAACTCAGTTACATAGCACTTGGCCTAAGTTCACATTCCCTTTCCCACTATGGGTACCTACATCTTCCCCGTCATCTGTCTATAAATTAATATCATCAATACCGTAAGAAACTATGAAAAAAACATTTCTTTCCTCATTGATAAAAGTGATCAGGTTGGCGGCATCCAAATTAGTCTCCATAAACTCGAGATTAAGTGGATGATCAATGTCACAGGTTGAGGAACATACTTCTACTTTACGACCATTAGGGTACCCCACTAATGTAGCCATCTCTTCAATTTCTCACATTTTTATTTTATCTTATCACGGAAAACAAAATGTGCAACCTAGCAATTAAAGTACACAGCCCTATCCAGATTAAGGTGGGAATTTTGCAACTTTGGTCATTTAATGTGTATACTCTCCAACTTTAGTCCTTTAATGTGCGTTTTCACTAATTTAGTCCTCTAATGTGCAACAATTTCTTAAAACAGTCCTTCTTTGACTTAATCATAAAATAATTGAGAGAAAATTATACAAAGTACCCCAAAACTATGAGTAAATTAGTGAAAGTGCACATTAAAGGACTAAAGTTGGTGAGCATACACATTAAAGGACCAAAGTTGCAAAATTCTCGATTAAAGACATTTCAATGGTGGTGAATCTGATGGTGAAATAGTCATTGTAAGCAGCTGCAATAACAGAATAAAGTGACTTATTCTTATATTGTTGCAAATAGTGCCAACATTTTTCATTACCTAACTAAGAATGTTGGAGAAGAAGGATTTTACAGTCTTAAAATAAGATGAGAATGTCCAAAATGAATGATTAAAACAGTATGAACCCATCAAAAAACAACAAAATAAACATTGCAGACCAGTTTGGGGTCAAAAACCATAAATTTATCTTTACAAAATTGATAAAATCCGGGAGAAAGAAACAAAATCAAGACAAAAATGCAACAATTTTTTGGTAATAATATGGAGTATACATACATACATACATACATACATACATACATACATAGCGAGGTGCATTCCGCCCTACAGATATCTTGTCGGCTTCTATTGTCAAATTCCAAGTCATTTTTTACAAATTTGAAACACAATGTACTCCAAATGTTAGAATTTTCAGATAAATCAAACTAATTCTATAAACCCTAAGTTGGCCCTCATTTTCTTTTCTCTACCTACCCGGTGAGTACTGTGCCCCTTAGAATATTAGCTTTGAAGTTGAAAAGGCAAGAAAAATGTGACAAAAATACACGTAAGGTCTGGATGGACTGAAGAAATACTCCTCAACATTCCGTTAAGAAATAGATAAGAGTTTTACCGGTGCAGTTCTCACATTTTACGAAAGATTAGGATGGAGAAGGTAGAACTTAAAGGACGCGTTCAACACAACAACATTTGCTTAAAGCACCCAAAACAAAGTTATAGCATGAAAGATAGTCAACATTACAAGTGCTAACTTTGAATGCAGAGTTGGATAAATCAATCCCCGCTCTAATAAAACCAGTAATAAATTAATTAAGGCACGTGATTGAGATCCCAAAAAACAATAAGAAACCTAATACAAAAAATCCACCACTTCTCTCGTTACCAGGTCCTTCCTAGTCGTAGGGTTTGCTCGTTTCAGTTCAGCAAAACTCTTTAGGGCGCATAAACCCCCCCCCCCCCCCCCCCCCCCAAATTCTGCCTTCTATTTATGTATTTGAATGGTGCAAAAATCGCTACAACAAACAAAAAATGTGATTGGCATGAGTAATACGTTTCGTTCCAGGGTAAAGTTGTAAACTCACGTCGCATTTAAACCCCAACTTCTAATTGCTAGATCAGAGGCACAATTGGTAATAGACAGATTACACTATCACGTAGTAGACACGTTGTAATCTACCACAACATATCTTTCCAAGCAAAGCTATTATCGCTCAACTACTTGTTTTATCAGTTGTAATTCCTCAAACCAATAGCATCCAAAATGTTAAGTAGCAATGTATAAAAGGGGTATCAGTTGGGGGGTTTCGATGCTTTTAACCTCTTAATCTAATAAGTTTGAATTTATGGTGACTCTCCGATGAATATTTTCGTCACTATTAGTTTTAGTGACGAAATTCTGACTCTTTGCCGTGAAATCATGACTAAAATATACAGTTTTTGTAGCGATTGTATTAATATGCTGCTTTTCTGTCAGTTTTTAATTTAACCTTTTTCCACTAAACTTCGATTTGATAGGATGTATATGTCCTTCAGCAAAATATATAGAAAATAATTGTTCATTATTAGTATTACAACTTCTTATGTGTATTGTGACATAATACTGGGCTATTTTAGTTACCTAGAAAATTAAGGCTCCACCAACAATAGGTGTCATTATTATTGATGTAGTTATTTGTGAGAAGACATTTTCGATTGACCTATTTAATACATCATGTCATTATTTGTGGTTGTTAGTTTAGTTTTGATATCCCTAACAAGTTTTGCATTATTAAATTAGAGAAGGGATAGTGTATGCTAATTTAAAATTAACTTCGATCTATTCCAGGAAACTATCTGATAGAGATCATAAATGTTTTAAAAAAATGCAATACTTGGGCCTAGGGGTGTTTATGACCCGCCCGATTCGCCCAACCCGTCGAACCTGCAAACCGCATGGTTAAGTTTTTAACTTAACCCGCTCGGATTGATAAATTGGTAACCCGCAAATTTTGCGTATGGTCACATATTTAATGACAACCCGTCAAAACCCGCCAGCATACACCCTTAGTTTGTATATTTGTAGAGGAATGAAGGGAGCAAGGAAGATTTTCGGAATCATATAGTTATATGTTCATAATATTGCTATAATACAATGTTTTTTTGTTACTTTATGTTGTTTGATAGTTGTATTTTGGGTTGTAAATCAATTTAAATTATTTTTCTTTAATGTACGTGGATAAAAGGTTCGTTTACATCTCATATTGTTATTTTAATTAAGTTAATTTGTGGTTTAAATATTTTTATTAAGTTATGGTATTGTTATTGTTGTTTTTAGAACGCAAAATAGATTAGTTTTTGTTTTTGTAACGAATATTACTATCTTTTTCTCACAATTTAAACCCGCTCGCAGCTCGCTCAACCCGCAACCCGCATGGTTTAGTTTTTAACTTAACCAGTAGGGATTGACAAATTGGTAACCTGCAAATTTTGGGTATGGACACATTTTTAACGACAACCCACCCAAACCCGCCCGCGAACACCCCTACTTGGGCCATATCCAAGGTTCGCCAAAGGCAAAATTAGTGTAAAAACATCTGGAGAATTTCTTGGAGCATAATTTTTTGAGGCGTACGATCTGTAATTTGGCTGCCAGCCTCGAAAACGAAAGGCATTTTATGTAAAACTATTCATCTATGTCTTGCTTATAAAAATTTTCATTTGGTATCATTAGTTACTATATTAAATATTACTTTACATTTTCGTAAAATTATTATATTATATTTTTTAATGAATTTTAATAATGATATCTTATTCATTATCCATTCTTGGATTACCTTGTTTGTTGATTAATTTTTACCTTAAGGTCTTCCAATGTTAGATATCTTATAATATACGGAATGTATCTTTAGGGTGAGAGGAAATGTTTATTTGAAACTTATGTAAAGTATGTAAGCTAAAATAAGTATATAACTTTTCATTATGTTAATTGTATTATTCAAATAGTTTTTAACATCTCCCAAAAACATCTTAACTCATTTTTTAGAATTCTTTTATGTGGTATCACTACAAAAAAATGTAGCAATGGTGTCAAAAAAATTACTCACGATTGCTATATTTTCAGTGAGCATTGATTAATGGCTACATAAAATTTTGTAACCAGCTTTTGTTACTATTGGCCTCGTAGGCATAAAGTTATGTCAGCAATGGCTACAAATTAATTAGTCACCAACAATGGTGTCAAGAAAATCACTCACCATGTAGTGTCAAAATAATCTGTAGCCATGACGTGGGGTCAAATGCATTTGTAGCCATACAATTAGAATAAAAGAAAATAAAAAAAAAGGGTGGTGTCCGATTTTTTGGACACCACGCCTTTTTTCTTTTTTTTTTTTTAGAAGCGTGGAGTCCAAAAAATTGGATGCCACGCTTTTTCCTTTGTTTTTTTTTAAACCGTGGTGTTAAAATAATCTGACACCACGATTGTACCGCGGTGAGTGAATAATCACTCACCACGGTTTTTAATTTTATTTTTAAAAAAAACCGTGGTGAGTGAATAATCACTCACCATGGTTTTTTAATTTTTTTTTTTTTTTAAACTGTGGTGAGTGAATAATCACTCACCACGGTCCGAAAATTTTTTAAAAAAATTTGGTGGCGGATTTACCGCCACTTTTTTGCCAAAATTTCAATTTTTTCAATTTTGGTGGGCTTTTTCCCTCCATTATCTTATATATACATATATAATTAATAATATACACACACACACACACACACACACACACATATATATATATATATATATATATATATATATATATATATATATATATATATATATATATATATATATATATATATATATATATATATATATATATGTTATGTAGTGTGTAAAATATATCTATATATACATATAAACACACAAATCAATATATACATATATTATATAGGGATAATTACAGCTACACCGCCTGAGGTTTGGTGTAATTACACATACCTCCCCTGTGGTTTGAGAAATTACACATACCTCCTTTGAGGTTTGAAACCTTACACATACCTCCCCTCTACAATTTAATGGTTGTTTGGGTGTAAGTTATGATAAAATTATGCTTATTATACTTACACCCCAAATAATTAAATACTCCAAATAATTTTAGAAACTACTATATGACTAACTAAAAATATAAAAAGTATTTAAATTATTTTCAAAATTTAATCTAATCTTAATTTTTTTTTTATTTTGTAAAAATATTTAATTTCTTGTTTTTGTTTGTTTTTTTTACTTTTTTTCATTTTTGTTTTACTTTTAATAATCTCATAAATTTCATTATAGTTCCATATTAAATAATATTACGTGTGCCCACGGAAATTTCAGTTTATCACAACAAAAAGAAGCATTTGGTAAAATAATAAATATCTATGCAATCTCCGAAAAAAAAAGACAAGAAATAGAAAATTCAATTGTGAAAACTCTCATTTTCAATGAAAATCAACAAATATAACATAAATAATCAAGATTTTCATAGCCCATTTTAAAAAATGAAGAAGGATGACAAAATTACCAGCAATAGTGACAATAGAATTATCATCCTTGGATCAGACATGGTAACTGGTTTTAGAGCAAGTTTTGTTGAACTTTTTGACAAAATAAACAACCTAAATGCACTATATTTAGTGAAGCCAATTTTCGGTGTTTTATCTTCTTCTATTACTAAAATAATTGTTAATTTAAAATTGTAACGAGAACAAAGGCACAAAGATGAGTAGTTAGTTAAGTTTTGACTGAGATTTACGGGAATTATTTTAAACAAAAAAACTAAAAGTTACGTGTTTTGATTCAAAAATATATTTTGTATTAGATTAACTTATTTTTAAATTTAAATTTAAATACTTTTTATATTTGTAGCTAATAATATAATAGTTTATAAAACCATTTGGAGTATTTAATTTTAATTTTTCTAACATCAAGGATAACTTTTACAAATATACCAAACTTTAGGGGTGTAAGTATAATAAGCATAATTTTATCATAACTTACACCCAAACAACCCTTAAATTGTAGATGGGAGGTATGTGTAAGGTTTCAAACCTCAGGGGAGGTCATTGTAATTTCTCAAACCACAGGGGAGGTATGTGTAATTACACCAAACCTCAGGGGGTGTAGCTGTAATTAACACCCAAACAATATATAGCTAAAATAACACCAAAAAAAAAAAGAGTGATAGAGGAGAGGATTTTTCGAATTTCAGAGTGAGGTTTTCATATTTTTTGAGGGAGAAGAGATGATTTTCGGATTTTTTGAGGGAGAGGAGATGATTTTCGGATTTTTTGAGGGAAGGGGGGGATTTTCGGATTTTTTAAGGGGGGGGGGGGGGGGAGGATTTTCGGATTTTTTAGGGAGAGGAGATGAAGCGATGAAGTTTGTAAAAAATGAGGTATATTTATAGATAAATGAAATTATGGTGACAGATTTTTTTGACAGCATTGCTATCACAAGGATTGTACCCTCAATGATGTCAAAAGAATCTGACACCATTAACATCACATGGATTGTGCTTTTGTGGTGTCAAAAAAATCTGACACCATGTGGCATCCAAAAAATCCGATGACATGGCCAATTTTTTTTTTCTTTAATTTAAGCATATATTAGTAATTCTTAAATTAATTACTAATTAACTTAATAGTAATCTTAACTTAACATAAAGCATATATTAGTAATTCTTAATCTAATTACTAATTCTTAACTTAATTACTAATTAACTTAATACCAATTAACACTTTTATGACATTTTTTGTATAATTAGTAATAAAATTATAAAATTAATAGTAATTTGATTAAATTTAATTAGTAATTAAGTTTAGCAAGGTAAATCATGATAATATATGTGAACTCATTCTATAATTAGTAGTAATTAGGAGAATTTCATTTTAATTACGATAGTTTTAGTAAAGTTTAGCATAAAATAGCAAAATTAAATTTGCAGTTAAATTAAGTGACATGATTACATTAGTAATTAACACTTTGATGACAATTTTTGTATAATTTGTATAACTAGGACAATTTCATGATTTACCTAGCTAAACTTAACTACTAATTAATTTTTATCAAATTACTATGAATTTTATAATTTTATTACTAATTAGTAATTAAGTTAAGAATTAGTAATTAAGTTAATTAGTAATTAATTTGAGAATTACTAGTATATGCTTTAATTAAAGAAAAAAAAAATTGGCATGGCATCCAAAAAATCGGATGTCATGGCCAATGTTTTTTTTTTCTTTAATTAAAGCATATACTAGTAATTCTTAAATTAATTACTAATTAACTTAGTAGTAATCTTAACTTAATAGAAAGCATATATTAGTAATTCTTAAGCTAATTACTAATTAACTTAATAGTAATTCTAACTTAATTACAAATTCTTACCTTAATTACTAATTAACTTAATACTAATTAACACTTTTATGACATTTTTTGTATAATTAGTAATAAAATCATAAAATTCATAGTAACTTGATTAAATTTAATTAGTAATTAAGTTTAGCTAGGTAAATCATGATAATATATGTGAACTCATTCTATAATAAGTAGTAATTAGGAGAATCTTTAATTAAGATAGTTTTAGTAAAGTTTAGCATAAAATAGCAAAATTAAATTTGTAGTTAAATTAAGTTACATTATTACATTAGTAATGAACACTTTGATGACAATATTTGTATAATTTGTATAACTAGGACAATTTCATGATTTACCTAGCTAAACTTAATTACTAATTAATTTTAATCAAATTACTATGAATTTTATAATTTTATTACTAATTAGTAATTAAGTTAAGAATTAGTAATTAAGTTAGAATTACTATTAAGTTAATTAGTAATTAATTTAAGAATTACTAATATATGCTTTCTATTAAGTTAAGAATTACTATTAAGTTAATTAGTAATTAATTTAAGAATTACTAGTATATGCTTTAATTAAAGAAAAAAAAATTGGCCATGGCATCCAATTTTTTGGATGCCACATGGTGTCAGAAAAATCTGACACCATGTGGCATCCAAAAAATCGGATGTCATGGCCAATTTTCTTTTTTTTTTTTTTTTCGTTTTTTTCTTTAATTAAAGCATATACTAGTAGTTCTTACATTAATTACTAATTAACTTAATAGTAATCTTAACTTAATAGAAAGCTTATATTAGTAATTCTTAAGCTAATTACTAATTAACTTAATAGTAATTCTAACTTAATTACTAATTCTTAACTTAATTACTAATTAACTTAATACTAATTAACACTTTAATGACAATTTTTGTATAATTAGTAATAAAATTATAAAATTCATAGTAATTTGATTAAATTTAATTAGTAATTAAGTTTAGCTAGGTAAATCATGATAATATATGTGAACTCATTCTATAATTAGTAGTAATTAGGAGAATTTTATTTTAATTAGGATAGTTTTAGTAAAGTTTAGCATAAAATAGCAAAATTAAATTTGTAGTTAAATTAAGTGACATTATTACATTAGTAATTAACACTTTGATGACAATTTTTGTATAATTTGTATAACTAGGACAATTTCATGATTTACCTAGCTAAACTTAATTACTAATTAATTTTAATCAAATTACTATGAATTTTATAATTTTATTAGTAATTAGTAATTATGTTAAGAATTAGTAATTAAGTTAGAATTACTATTAAGTTAATTAGTAATTAATTTAAGAATTACTAATATTTGCTTTCTATTAAGTTAAGAATTACTATTCAGTTAATTAGTAATTAATTTAAGAATTACTAGTATATACTTTAATTAAAGAAGAAAAAAAAATTGGCCGTGGCATCCAATTTTTTGGATGCCACATGGTGTTAGAAAAATCTGATACCATGTGGCATCCAAAAACTCGGATGCCATGGCCAATTTTCTTTTTTTTTTTTTGTTTTTTTTCTTTAAATAAAGCATATACTAGGAATTCTGAAATTAATTACTAATTAACTTAATAGTAATCTTAACTTAATAGAAAGCATATATTAGTAATTCTTAAGCTAATTACTAATTAACTTAATAGTAATTCTAACTTAATTACTAATTCTTAACTAAATTACTAATTAACTTAATACTAATTAACACTTTAATGACAATTTTTGTACAATTTTTGAATCCCAAATTTGATTAAATTTAATTAGAAATTAAGTTTAGCTAGGTAAATCATGATTATATATGTATACTCATTTTATAATTAGTAGTAATTAGGAGAATTTTATTTTAATTAGGATAGTTTTAGTAAAAGTGATTGATTTTGTTTTAAAAATTAGGAAAAGTTAAGAAATATTATGGAATTTAGAATAAAACTAAAATTTAGGATAACATAAAAAAATTAGATTTATAGTTTAATGAAACGACATGATTACATTAGTAATTAACATTTTGATGAAAATTATTGTATAATTAGTAATTAAACTATAAATCTGTGTTCGAATTTTGCCATTACACGTTTACTATAAAATGATATGTCACCAACGTAACAAAAGGATAACTAGATATGATTGGATGTGTTAGAAAACAATATTTATAACTACTTGCACTATAAACTTGAACTTTGAAACGAAATAATAATTACTTTCATAATTTTTTTATAAAATATTGTGACACGCTTCACGAGGAAGTCGCATTGCATACTCGTAAAAAGGTGTCGCGATTTGAAACAGAAAAGAACAAATATGTCGTCATATGTTATAACATTAAACAAATTGATTTGAGCAAAGATAATGAATCACAATCTTTTATTGTATTGACTAACAATCCAAATTTTGGACTTGAGTCTCTTTTAGAGCATATATAAATGGAAAAAGTCCAATTAAAAATAAAATGATTCAACAATGACCTCATGAAGTGTTACATTTTTAAATTAATCCAAGTAACAAAGTATAGTTTAATACACGAGTAATTAGCTAGTGCCCTTGTAGTCTCATCCTCAGTTCAATAAAAATACATGCATTACACGTTGAAATCGAAATGATAAATATAATTAACAGAAATCTAATTTTAAAACAAAATCCAATACTTTTACTAAAACTATCCAGAATTCTCCTAATTACTACTAACTATAGAATGAGTACACATATATAATCATGATTTACCTTGCTAAACTTAATTACTAATTAATTTTACTCAAATTATTATGAAATTTATAGTTTAATTACTGATTATACAATAATTGTCATCAAAGTGTTAATTAGTAATGTAATCATGCCATTTAATTAAACTACAAATTTAATTTTCTTATGTTATCCTAAATTTTAGTTTTATCCTAAATTCCATAATATTTTTGAACTTTTCCTAATTTTTAAAACAAAATCCAACACTTTTACTAAAACTATCCTAATTAAAATGAAATTTTCCTAATTACTACTAATTATAGAATGAGTACACATATATAGTCATGATTTATACCTTGCTAAAGTTCATTACTAAATAGTTTTACTCAAATTACTATGAAATTTATAGTTTTATTACTATTTATACAATAATTGTCATCAAAGTGTTAATTATTAATATAATCATTAGGCATTTTTTAACCTACAAATCTAATTTTCCTATGTTATCCTAAATTTGAGTTTTATCCTAAATTCCATAATATTTCTTAACTTTTCATAATTTTTAAAACAAAATCCAACACTTTTACAATAACTATCCTAATTAAAATGAAATTCTCCTAATTACTACTAATTATAGAATGAGTACACATATATAATCATGATTAATACCTTGCTAAACTTAATTACTAAAAATTTTACTCAAATTACTATGAAATTTATAATTTAATTACTAATTATACAATAATTGTCATTAAAGTGTTAATTACTAATATAATCATGAGGCATTTTTTTAACCTACAAATCTAGTTTTCTTATGTTATCCTAAATTTGAGTTTTATCCTAAATATAATATTTCTTAACTTTTCATAATTTTTAAAACAAAATCCAACACTTTTACAAAAACTATTCTAATTAAAATGAAATTCTCCTAATTACTACTAATTATAGAATGAGTACACATATATAATCATGATTTATACCTAGCTAAACTTAATTACTGAATAATTTTACTCAAATTACTATGAAATTTATAGTTTAATTACTAATTATACAATAATTGTCATCAAAGTGTTAATTACTAATATAATCATAAGGCATTTTTTTAACCTACAAATCTAATTTTCCTATGTTATCCTAAATTTGAGTTTTATCCTAAATTCCATAATATTTCTTAACTTTTCCTATCTTTTAAAACAAAATTCCAACACTTTTACTAAAGCTATCCTAATTAAAATGAAATTCTCCTAATACCTACTAATTATAGAATAAGTACACATGTAGAATCATGATTTACCTACTTAATTACTAATTAATTTTACTCTAATTACTGTAAAATCTATAGTTTAATTACTAATTATACAATAATAGTCATCAAAGTGTTAATTCTTAATGTAAGCATGTAATTTAATTTAACTAAAAATTTTATTTTGCTATTTTATGCTATATTTTAAATTTTTCCTAAATTCCATAATATTTCATAAACTTTTCCTAATTTTTATAACAAAATTCCATCACTTTTACTAAAACTATCTAATTAAAGTGAAAGTCTCCTAATTACTACTAATTATGAAATGAGTACACATAATGTGGTCCGAATTACACTTTAATTTTCTAATAACAAATAATTAAGACATGCATGCATGCTTAACATTATAATTAACACTACTAATTGCATAAACAAATATAAAATGCTAAATATTAAATAAAAATTAAAAAACAAGCAAATATCCAACAAATACTATATTTTGCTAACAACATTCATAAACACAACAATATCAACATATAAAATGCATACAAACTAATTATAAGAATAAATAGAAAAAATTAAGAAATCTAAAACATACAATTCAAAAAAAAAAACGAAAACCGTGGTGTCCGAAAAATCAGACACCACGGTTTAAAAAAAAAAAAAAACCCAAAATCGTGGTGTCCGAAAAATCGGACACCACGGTTTAAAATTTCGAAGTTCAGCGTGTATTTTGTGCAATAGTGATGTTATGTTTCTCAAACATGAAGATATCTTGTAGATTAGTTATCTTCCTTCTAACAATGTGTTAACATTTTGGTTCACAACTTTAAAATATGTTGTTTTTGTGTGATTTTTGTTATTCTTAAGTAGAAGCTCTTCAAAAAATGAGTGGTTTTGTAAAATCTCTTCGTAGATTTATAAAATGCTATTATTGTTATGATTTTTTTTGTTAAAAGTTGTTGGTCTTGTGTATTACTTTCAAATTGTGTTGAAATTTCTGTTCATAACTGTAGAAATTGTTGGTTTCATGTCATTTTTGTTGTTAAGTGAAAACCCTGCAAAATTGTGTGGAGTATTTGTGATTTCTTTTTAGAACTTTGTTGGCTGGTCGTTTTTTGGTGATTAGTTTTGTTAAAAGTTCTTTAGGAAATGTTTGGAATTGCAACTTTACTTCATTATTATATAAACTGCTGTTTTTCAACATCATGTGTGTTGTTGAGTAAAAGTTGTTTAATAAATGTGTGTATTTGTCATTCTACTTATGACTTTGGAAACTGATGGTTTGCATGTGAGTTGAGTTGTTATTTTTGGATGTTTTTACTGTAGTTGTTAAGTAAATTTACATTACTTTATGCAGGTTTAGCAAGTGAAGTTGTTTACCTGTTTAATTTCTTAGGGATTAGATTGAGATTCTGCTGAAAAGTTGAAAAGGTTCGTAGAGTTTCTGGTTAATTTATAATTCAATGATTTTTTGTCTGTTTATTATATTGATTTGTGGTCTGTTTATTAGATTGATTTTTGGTAAAAGTTCTTTTATAACTTTGTTAGTCTCGTGTTGTGCTTTGCTAAAAGGGCTTCAAATATTGTGTGTATTTGTAATGTATCTGCATCACTTTATAAATTGTTGTGTTTTTTGTCAGTATTTATCTTGTTATGCAAAAGTCCTTCTCAAATTAACAGGATTGGTAATTTCAGTTTTTGTTTCTCGGTGAATTGATGATTTTTCATGTGATTACGTTGTTCATTTCTGAACTGATGGCTTCCATGTGATTTAAGTTTTTAAGTTAAATTACATTGTTTTGTGAAGAATTATATACTACAGTTGGAGTAGTTTGGTTGGGAAGGATTGAGAGTCGCCGTATAATCAGAAAATATTTTGCGAAGAATTATATACTACAACTGGAATAGTTTGGTTGGGAAGGATTGAGAGTCGGCGTATAATTTGAAAAGGTTTGTTCCTGCATCTCCAAAGCTTTCTGTTTAATTCTCTTATCCATTATATTTTTTCATCATGTACAATATAGAGAACTAAAGCACAACCATAATTTAACATTATTGTATATAGTATGATGAAGGAGAAGATGAAAAGGGACACTTGGAATAAGAAGATGAAGAGTCTGACAATGATTAAGCTAGAAAAATTAGCCTTTAAACAAATATTTGTGTTTTTTGTATTTAGTTTTATTAAAAAAAAACCTTACCTATAATCTTTCCTTATTATTCTGGATTGGTTGGGTTAATTTATATTCAATTGGATTAGATAAAACAGTTTTGACATCTTTTTTTGCATATTTATACATAATGCATTTAACAAGGGAATGTTAGAGTAAAGGGAGCACTTGGAAGATGAGTTGGAAGCATAAAAGGCTAAAACTCGGAAGTATGAACACCAACTTGAGGCCATGCAAGCGCAGATTCATAAGATGCACAACATTTGGCGAAGACTTAAATAGGTAATGATGCCATAACCCTGTTGTTTAGTTTTTTAAGATATACCTATTACTATGATGATAATTAGGGGAAATGAGCATCGTGTGCCACGAGTTTATGTGAAATACGTTTCATTTGGATTTTGAACAGCCTATAGAAATGAAAAGTATAATGAAGACTATAGAATTGTTGGCTGATTTTGTTAAATGTGTGAAAATGTATGAGTTTATAATGAAGTTTATGTAGAAGTGCGATTATAGGATTTAATAAGTGTGTGAAAATGTTGTGGATTGGTGAAATTGTTGGTTGACTTTGATAATTTCATTCAATATGTTTATATATGTTGTGGGCAAATGTTGGATTTTGGTAGCTTATGCCATCTAAGGAGTTATATGATTTGATATATTTCAAGTTAATGGTGTTTGCATATGGTTTGTGTAAGTGGGGCTACAATAAGTTTGAACATATTGCTCTTTTCTTATGGTTTGTGTTCTTGTAAGTAGCATCTTGTTTTGTGTGAACGTGCTGCTCTTTACTTATAGTTTGTGGTCATGTCAGTAGCATCTTGTTTTCTCTGAATGTGGTAGAATTTGCCCAGTTAATTTCATGTTGAATCGTTTAGTGGTCAGTCATTTGTGATCAGTTTTGTAGGTGTGCAATCGTCATCTTCACCAAAAATAGAGATTATGGGCAGATTCTTTTTGAAGTCTCTGGATATTGAAGTAAATGAAGAAGGTGAAGGTTCCTATTTTGATGACTTATGGTTACTAGAATTATCTGCTCTCCAGTTGTAAAAGTTATTTTGGCTTTTTTTCTGGAGAAACCATGTTATGTAAGAAGAATGTAGTCTTTTGATGGATTTAGGGGGGTTAATGAATGATCTCCAGTAATACTATGTTATATGAAAGCATGTACATTTTAGTGAGTTCTTAGTTCTACTATTTGTTATTATGTTGCTTTCTCATAATGGTTATTGCATAGCTAATCACATTCTATTGTATTATGTGTAATTATGAATGAGTTAGGTGCATTTCTGATTAATAAGCGCGACAATAAAACTAAGTCGTACAAAACTCTTGAGTGACAATAACTAATATCTCAATGACAACAATTTTGTCACAAGAAATATCTAAATAACATGTTCTAATGACAATATTTATCGTCATAATAAGTTTTTTTTATCAAGATTACCTGGTATGCAAAATATATTGTCACAACAAACATGTAATGTAAAGGCTTTATGTGACGATACGGTGCTACGATGACGAAATTCTAATACTCATATGACAACAAATTCGTCATTTAATTAACTTTTTTGTGGCAAACATATTTTCGTCACAACTATATGTGACGACAACAGAATTTTGTCACATAAACCTAATGCGACGGGGCCAAAGCGGCGAATCTTGTGACGAAATATTTAGTCATATAACGTTCATACGACGATTTTTTGGGATTAAATGACGATGTTTTGCGTCGCCAAAATCACTTTTTTTGTAGTGTTTTATTTTACATGGCTACAAATTATTTTGTCACCATTGTTTCCAATGGTGACTAATTATTTTCACCCCATGCTTGGTGAGTGATTATTATCTCACCATTGTTGGCTACAAATTTTTTGGACTCCATTGATTTAAATTCAGTAGCTACATGGCTACATATATAATCACTCACCATATTTTTATAGCCATTGCCTTATATTCTTGTAGTGTATTAATAATTTATATATTAAAGTAATTTAAATATCAAAATTTGTGGTGTACACCCCACGCTTTTAGACTTACTTTTCTCCTCTAAATACATAAAACACCTTGTTTACACAATGGCCCTATATATATATATATATATATATATATATATATATATATATATATAATATATATATATATATCAAAATTTGTTCAAGGTAGCTTCACTTAGCCATATATAAACAAGGAAGCCATAGAATTCCACTCTAATTGCAAATCATCACTTAGCTTCTGATAGTGCCGTTCACCAATAGGTCATGCTGTCCTAATAAGATTCAATCGTGTTCAAGCTTAATCAATAAGCTTAATAAGTATTGTTCTACTCTTACAGGTTACCAAGAATCTTGATCTCATATTCCAACTTGCTTACAGAAATATTTACTAAGATCTGAACCCTTTATAAGCTACTGAAATAATCCTTAGATCATCCCTCTCTTAATGCACAAACAAAAAAGTTGTAGAAAAGGACATGAAGATAGTAGTATATAGTACCTTACCCCTTCGAGAAAGTCTCTCATTTAAAAATGTGTCGTACTTTAATTTAACTTTCTTGCTATAGTTATCCATATATATTTAGCTGAACTATCCCCACTTTATGCATGTTCCATCCAGACTACCAGTAATGATATATATGAACAAACCTAAAACATTTCCAAAAATAGTCAAAATAATCGCCACATCACACACATATGCATGCGTGGCACATCAACTATAGTCTCTGAAGACTTGTGACTGGCCCGCACGAGAGAGCTATTGAAATATTGGTTCCCACTTGTACCCATCACTAGACGCATCAAAGTGAGTAAAAAGTGCAATTAATTAAACCGTGGGGCATCCTCTTTTGTCACTTGCCCAAATTGGCGTGTGAAAATTAGTGGCTTAACCTTAATCAAAATATATGTAGTGACTCACTTCTGCTGTTTACTTAACGCGCTCACACTCACGCCTATAAATACAACTTCCTCATATTCCATTATCCATGATACCTTGTACACCAAACTCACTTATTTATATCGCATTTCACTTATCACTTATCAACTTTCTCAAGAATGGAAAAGTTCAACAGCTACTACTCCGAAGCATTTCCATATGTCCAGGATTTATCAAAACAAGAGTCTTCGTCCGACAACGGGAGCTACGGCAGCAAAGCTAACTTCTCCGACAACGAAGTGAACTTAGCTTCGAACAATCCGAAAAAACGAGCCGGGAGGAAGAAGTTCCGCGAAACTAGACACCCGGTGTACCGCGGCGTGAGGCTTAGGGACTCAGGCAAGTGGGTTTGCGAAGTGAGAGAGCCCAACAAGAAGTCGAGAATTTGGTTGGGCACGCACCTAACGGCCGAGATGGCCGCGCGTGCACATGACGTGGCTGCAATAGCGTTACGAGGACGGACCGCTTGTCTGAACTTCGCAGACTCCGCTTGGCGGCTACCCGTTCCTGCTTCGACGGATATTGCGGACATTCAGAAGGCGGCTGCGGAGGCCGCGGAGCTTTTCAAACCACAGTCGTCGGGATCAGGTGATTATAATCATAAAATGGAAACCGATACAGCCGCCACGACGGATATGTCGCATGAAAGTGCGTACTATGTGACCGAGGAGGATTTGTTTGGGATGCATGATAATAAGGGGGAAACCGCTACAATCGCAGGTGTGGACATGTTGCATGAAAATGGGTACTGTGTGAGCGACGGGGATTTGTTCCGAATGCACGATAATAAGGAGAAAACCACTACAGCCGTTGGCCCTGAGGAGATGTTACATGAAAATGGGTACTTTGTGGACGAGGAAGATTTGTTTGGGATGCATGGTTTGTTGGCTAATATGGCTGAGGGAATGATGCTGCCTCCACCACAGTACAACGATGACGTGGACATGGATGCTGACGTGTCATTGTGGGGTTTTTAAACTATTTGTCGTTATTATGTTGTTTTATGAGAGGTTCGGTTTCGCATATAGTATAGGGTTGAAGCTTGTCTAAGGAATCTTTTAATCCTTACTGAGTTTGTTTGAATTACTTTTGTAAGATATTAAGGTGTGTGGCTCTCTTGAAGAGCAAATTTTGAAATAGTAATTTGAAGCTATTGATCAGAAGGAATAACTTCATCCCTTCTTCATAGTATTCGTGTAATTAGGTTTATTATTTAAAAATTCGATTTTGGACTTTGAATTTTTGAAAATAAAAATATTTTTATTATCTTAATTTGAATATACCCCATTGATGTCTGAGTGGAATATTGTAATAAATTGTATAGTATGGGATTCTCCACTTATGATTAGAGTTGTAAACTGGGTCAGGCCGGGCCAGCTTATCACAGTCCCGAGCAAGCTCAACACAGTTTCGAGCTGTGTTGGGCCTGGGCCTCAATTTTTGGGTTGGGTTTGGGATAGCCCAAAATTTCTAAATTAAAAGCTTAGTCATAACCGAGGCCCATAAATCATGGGTTAACCCTGGGCTTGGATCGGGCTTGTCCGACCTGGGTTGGGCTTAGCCCATGGCTTTTTGTTTTTTGGAATTATGAAAAGAAAAAAAAAAAAAAAAAAAAACTTAGGAAACTTTTACATGGAAGAATATATACATTTAACTAGGTAAAAACAAATTAAAATCCTCCAAACTAACTTAAGTTGTGACGAATGTCTGTAATCTCCATTGCGATAATCATTTACTAGTTCTGGATGCTTTAGTTCCTTCTCTAGATATTCTTCATCTAAAGCATCCTTGCACTCGATGCAGAACTTGATAGATTTTGCGCTAATCGACTCCTCTTCGACGTCAATACGTGTTCACCTGCACTAACTTTACAAATAAGATTACATATTCCAGACTAACTTTATCATGATAGCGGTGACTGGCAAATGGATCCTTTTAATGGTTTTCAAAACAACGTGCAATAACTAAAATGATGATATATATGGGCTCATACATGATCAAAATTAATCAAATAACATGCATGGAGTCATTGATTAATTCCTAATACATTAATCAAGGAATTTCGCAAAATTAGTCCCACAAAGTGGCCTATTTGCGAAACTAGTCCCACAAAGTGACAGGTCGCTCGCTATTTTAGTCCACAGTGTGCCACCATTTGTGAAAGTAGTCTTTTTTTTTTAGTCAACCATTTTGACCTAATTTTGACTAGAGAGATTTGTTTTACACTTATACACAACATCTTTCACGAAATTCTATTTATACCCCCAAAAAATTTCGAATCTTTTTTTATAAACCAAAGTTAATTCTTAAAAGTTCAAAACTTTTTAAAGTTTAAAATTATGTAAAACTTAAATGAAAAAACACACAAAAAATACGTGAAATTTGTGTTTCTCCGGATGAGGAGAAGAAGATCGAATTGGTTCCTCAAATTGGAAGACGTATTGCCTCACCACAATAGCTCATGCACATAACTCAATCCCAAATTCCACCCGATTTAGCCATGGCTTTCAACGTCCCAAACCCTCATCACGACAACAATAAGACATCACCACTTCATCATCCTCCGCCTCTACCGCACCCTTATTCCTCACAGCCAAACTCATCCGCCGAATTTGATTCCCTGAAGCTCACCGGCGCCTGAGGCAAGGAGCTTTCACTAACCCTCAAACAGTCTTGTGCCGTGTGGAACCTACAGTCGGCTTTATTTGAAGCGGATGCAGGGTATTTCGAGCAATAGTGGTGAGATTGAATGGAGATGGGATTGGTGGCGGCGGCGGTAGCAAGGGGTTGGGGTGGGGAAGGTACGGGGACACGAAGAAGATGACTTTTTTATTTCAATTTCTTTCTAATTTTCTTTATTTAATGAAAACTTGTTTTAAAAATTAAAGCTTAAGCTAAAGCATCTTTAGTTTTATAAATAATATTTAAAAATATAGAATTGTTTATTTTTTTTGCCTTGAATTAAATCTACATGTTAAGAAAGAGATTTTATTTGTAAAAAGTTCTAAGTTAAACTTTAAATAATTAAAAACCTTTTTGCAAGGGTAAAGTTGACATTTTGTATCAAATCTAGAAATCGTAATAACTTCTAATTTAAGTTTTACATAATAAACTTTTTGGAATGGACTTTAGTTTATAAAAAAGATTTAGAAATGCTTTGGGGGTGTAAATAGAATTTTGTGAAAGACGTGGTGCATAAATGTAAAAAAACCTCAAATTAGGCAGCCGGATCACTAATTTTCGGTCAAAATTGTTGACTCCGACAAAGAAGAACCACTTTCGTAAATGGTGCCACACTGTGGGACTAAAATCGCGACCTGCCATTTTATGGGACTAGTGCTGCGAAATTTCCCATTAATCATGTTATTCATCATTAGAAAGTTATATAAAACAGAGATAAACTGATCGAAATTCAACTTTATTCAATCAATAAGAACTAAATCTTTTGACGGCATCGCCAATGCTCATGAGAAAAAATAAATTAATGAGTTTCCAAAAAACCTGAAAATAAATACTAACAACGAAAAAATTGGAACTTAAAACAAGCTAAAATGCATTAAATACTGCAACTTTCATCTACATCATCCTCGTCGACTTTGTCAAGCATGTGATTGTCCACATGCTTTATGTGACGTGGTAGCTGCAATTTCTTAAACGCTGCAATATTTTTCTTTGAAAGCACAAGAGACCTCTCTGATATGCCTCATTATGGTGAAATTGTTTGACCTCAGTTTGGCAACACAGGACTATGATTAGTCCATCAAACGTGATGGGAGTTTAATGTATATATATTATCACTCATATTCATCATAGTGTACGGTTCAAAGTTATCATAAGGGGAAGTATTATTACAACTCATGAGTTTCGAACCCGCAGGAGATTAACACTTTACTTCAACAACTCACAACTTACCAACAGTAATTAGTCTAATTAAACAATTATTGGATGCAAGAGCCGTCACCTTCTAGTAGATAATTAAATAAAAAAATAGTAAAACATGCAAGAGGAATTTTTTAATTTGATTGAATAAATAAACAATGCTAAAACAACAAAACAGATATCAATTATAACAAGCATGTCTTGAGTGTCTGAGTTCACTAGAAACACTAGCCAAAGGCTTATATAACAAACCATTGTTATGATTAATGAAGTTAAATTCATAAGCGGGATATTTTAATTTATGAGGTGTTCATATGATTGTGAATTCTCATTCTATCTTTTAGAATAATACGTTATGTATGTTGTTCCTCCAGACGCATTTATTCTATAAATCACATTTATCTTAATTATTGACATTAATATCACATATTGCGGATTACATTTACTTATGAGCTTTAATCTTTTGATTTCATCTCTCGAGTCCGTCATAACCCATCAAATCAATTATATGGTGATTAAGCATGTAAAACATTAAACTCAAAATAACGGAATCAAACTAATTGTTCTATAATATGTGCAAAAGCTCAAAAATCATAACATAGCATTGTTTCTAGCTACTAGCATACCTAGGGGCGGAACCAATGGGAGGGGGCGAGGAGGGTGCTCCAACCCCACCCATTACTACATAGAGTATTGCAATACATATATATTATATTATATTTTATGTGATAAATATGATATTATATGTATACTATATCATATTGTTTATATATGTTCTGGTAATATATATATATGTATATATATATAACACATGATTCTAAATATTTTGAGAGTTTCATTTAATTTATATCCAAATTTGACTTCTTTTTAACTTGTTCAATTCCTTAACTTTATAACAATTTATGGATAACTTGGTTACTACTTTCCAAAAAAAAAATTGTTATATTATGTAATGAATCAAATACTGATGGATATCTAATATAGCATTTGAGTATATAATTAATTTTAGCATAGTTTAACTTTTTTCATATATTTTCACAGTGAAACATGTATTTTTTGGTAAAACAATGTGTACACAAAATAATGGATTAAAACTAAAGATGACTACAGATGATTATATACATTAGGAAAGAAAATAGTCAGGACTTTGATTAATTTAGTTATAATATAACTCTCTTAATCCATACAGCAAAACTCTATATGTCTAAGTGAATATAATTGATAGAAAAATTTCTAGGAGCACCCACAGTGTCTAGTTATATGACATACTTTATTGCATATTTATGTAGTTTGACTTTAATGCTTTTGCCAATTTTAACCATAACTGTGTTGTTTTTATAATATTTTATATTAAATGTCTAATGCTTGAGTTACTCGTATGTTTAAGATAATTTATGATATTGAGATTATTTTCCATAATATAAAAATAATATTATATATATTTACAAAAGAAAGTTCTCAGAAATTTTGCGCCCCTAAGTCAAATTCCTGGCTCCGCCCCTGAGCATGTATACCTCATGATACTTGACAGATTTAACCCATCGTGACATAAGAGCTAAAAGAATAAACTTGAAAAGAAAACATTATCTTGATAAAAACCTAATTCTAAACTATTCTAAGCTATATATTCGCTGATGAAACACTAGCTTTGTGAAAAATACTGTTTAAAAATGTACCCTATGTCTTGTGTTTATAAATGTAATTACTGATGAAAAGACTTGGAATTTAATTTGGAAACAAACTCTTCAAAAAATGCTCCGTGCAATTTTTATGTGATAGCACAGGACGTCATCTGAAAATTAGGGCATTTTTCTTCAATCTATGCGATCAAGCTACCTTCGCATACTTTGTGTCTATTTTGAGGAATCACATGCCAATCGCACCTTTCCCTCGCTTTGAACAAAATATCATTGTTGGCCTCTTTCTGCCCATTTTCTTAATACAACTCCTAAACCTGAAAATAACATAAAACAACTTAATAACCACAAAATATTCAAAAAGCAAACACATAAATAAGCTTTTAGGCAGATAAAAGATGAGTATAATAAATGCTCATCAAAACATAATGGCAAATTCATGGACAAATTTGCTTATAGCCTCCCAAATTATCTTTTCAGTATCGACTTTCAAATTATTATTGCATAAATTTGTTTTGCATGATCCAGTGAGACGTCGCATTCTTGTGAAAATGGTATGAAGTTGGAGCAGATCTATTCAAACAATGGGTTGTATTGGAGGTAAAAACTTATATACTCAACAGGGGCGGAGCCAGTAATTTGGCTTAGGGGGTCAAATCACGTGATTTTTTTAAAAATACGAATATTTTTGTTATTAATTATTTTTATAACTTTTAGAATTAATAAAAATATAAGTATTTTAAGAAGCATATATTTAATAAATAGGATATAAAGTGACTCTAAAGTAGCATTATAGATAAAGTTTATTAAAGAATTGAAATGAAGAACATATATATATATATATATATATATATATATAAAGTATGTCATAAAGATAAGAAATTGCATACGTCCCTATGAATTTTGTTATTTATGTTCACTTAAAAATTTATAATTGTATTGTATGGTTTAAGAGAGTGTTATACATCTTCTTCATATAAAAAAAAAAAAACAAAAAACAAAACAAAACAAAATCTGAGAGGCGTCATGCTCTCTCTTTCCCTTCCCCTTTTTTAGGGTTTCACGGCTCTAGCAGCCGCCTCTTTCCTTTTTCTACTAGATCTTCTTCATTTTCTTCATTTTCAACTCACAATTGCTCCTTTTCTCCCCTTTGAATTCATCTCCATCAGAAGAATCATGGCATTTTGGACCCCCACACCTCCCTTTTGTGAAGAGCAACCCATGTCTTCGATCTACCAAGAAAGCAGCAACAAACTTTAGATCTGGCACTTCACTACCATTGCACGCGGATATGGCACCACCACCATCGAGTAGGGGCCAAAACCACCTCCATCCCATCAGAACAGCCCGAAATGGTGTCCACAAGCAGATACAACTCCATTCATCAATTCCTCCACTTCACACGCGGCCGAGCGGGCTGGAGTGGAAGGGGTCCAGTTTGTGGGTTTTAAATGTGTGACTTTTGGCCTCCATTTCGATGAATGTGCTTTGACGTATGGACTGTTTACTTTTGCCTCTCGGGACTTATCTTCTTGTGTGATGGTTAGTTTTGTTCCGACGAATGGTCCAAGAAAGAAATGGAGGATTTCTGTCTTTATGGCTTTGTTTCAATTTCTTGTTTTCTTGCTTCTGTTGGTTTGTTTTTGCAGAAACCTTTTTGTTCGCATGATGAGAACGCTCATGGTCCATCTTTGTATCTCCTGCATATTTCTGCTTTGGATTCCCAAGAACCGTAGGAAGTTCTTGACAAACAATGAGACTTTTTGTTCTCATCTTTTGAGTCACTTCACTGTCCATTATCAGCGATGTCAGCGGAAGCTGCGACATACGATGTTTCTTGGGAGGCAACTTGACTATATTTCCAATTTGTCTAGGAATAGCCCAAAAATTTGTTTGCTTTTAAGTGTAACAAATTGTCTCGATCCTCCTTGTGTTGGTGGGTGTTGTTTTATTCTTTGGTTCGTTTCGATTTGGCTCGTAGATGCAGTTTGGTTAGACTTTTTCTTTGTCAAGGTCCTTTGTACGGTTTCTATGATGTATCCAAACTCGTTTTGTTATATGCATAATTCTTGTTTCAACAAAAAAAATAAAAAGAGAGTGTTATACTATAATTAAATTAATTATCAAAGTATTAAGTGATTTATTTCTTATTATTGTGTATGGATGCAATATGTAAGAAAATAATTTTAGCCTCTAAGTTTGTCTTCAAAAGTCTTTTTATTAAAAAGATAAGATAAATAATTGTAAGGATGCCTAAGAAATAGTTATACACACAAATGTTATATTAAGATAATCACCGTTTTATTTTATTCACTACACCAAAAAAGTAAATTAAATTTGAGAAAAATTTTAGAAAGTACTAAAACGATGTATTATAAAACTAATAAATTGAATAAGTTAAAAGACAAAAACAAAAAGAAATATGAATATAAAGTTATACTAAAATTTCAAAACATTAAAAACTATATATTCAAATATACATATATATGTATGTAATTATAATACAGATGTATATAGTATAGTATATACATATAATATATAATGTAAATGCAGCTATACATTATTGGTGGGGCTGGAGCTGGGGGCCGGGGGGCCTTATGTCCCCCACTCTTGGCTACACCACTGATACTCAAAACTTGTTCTTGTCTTGGGCCCTTAGAAATATCCTTGTAACTTTGTATGCAAGATACTTTCTTACTATTATGTATATCTCATTGACATTTCATCTATTTGTCTCATTACAAATATTTTACAAATTTATATTACTTGTTACTTACGAGTACATTGTTGACTTTTACAATTTTTTCCTTCTTAAAAATGGTTAGCAGTGTCATTCATCAACTGTTCTTCTCAAATGTTGGTGAACTTCTCAAATGTATTGTGATCTCGTTTAGCATTTCTTTCTCAAACTGCAACATGAACACCGTCTATCTTCATTAACATTTTATCTTGAATGTTAATTTTCTTGGGCTTCAGTCTTTCAGCACATTCGTCAATGGGATTATCCAATTGGTCTCGATCTAGTAAGTCATTCATTTGCATGGAATGCTTAAATATGATTCCTTAATCGAAAAAATAAATTGGTGTAATATTTTCTCAGACTTCACTACATCCATCAAGCCATCACATGAGAAGAATAGCTATCAAAGTTCTAATCAATATTAATTATCAATATGATCCCACTTTTTGAAGAATAATAAGAACTAATGAATACAATCTTTGTAATCGCATATAGATGAAACCTTTTGTATATAAATGTGCTTAGTATTTTGAGTGTAATTGAATTACCCCCCAAACAATAATTATTTGCCCCATCCTAACAACATAAGGTTAGGCACTATGATGCACCGACACTTCGAAAAATCTCTTAATGCAGTGTTCGACACAGACACGACACCGACACCCTGTCACGACAATGACACTCCTCCGACACGTGTCAAACACATGTCACGTGTTGTGTCTTAATAAAATAAAAGAAAAAGAAAAGGGACACCGTCCCGGACACGTTTTAAGGACGTGTCTGACACGCCTGGACACTTTTTGAGCTGAATTTGTAATTTTTAATTGTTATTTATGGTTAAAATTTAAATTTTTTAAAATATGTAGATAAAGATATTAGAAGAATCAAGACTTTAAAAGTTAAATGATTAAGTAGCAAAAATGCATAAATGACAACTTTTTTTCCAATCAATCTCACGAATAAGCCTACTACACTTCTTTTTGCACAAACAACAAGGACGGACAAAAAAAATTCGTTCTTTCTTCGAGTCGTGTCACTAATGTCCAAATTAAAGATTTTATGTAAGTATTGTATAACACTTTGTTTTATCATTTGATTTGTGTATATGCCTTTGTATTTAATGCTTGAAATTTATGACTTAAACTTTAATGACTATTTTATTTGAGCTTGTAGTAGTTGGTTACATGGTTTTGAGTGTAAACATGTTTAGTTTGATTCTATATTTGAACGTAATAATGTTATTTGTGCAGATTATGAGGATGCCTTCTATATTTTTATATAAAAAATACAGTCGTGTCACCCCGTGTTGTGTCTTGTAATTTAAAAAATTTGTGTCATCATATCCGTATCGTATCATGTTCATGTCCGTACATCATAGGTTAGGCATCAGAAACAAAATTTAGGTAATCTCATTTTGAGAGATCAACATAGCTAATAATCCAACTGTCCCATATTAGAGAGTCTACTAGAAAGTATACCTTACAAATCATAAGAAAAATGGCATATCATGTATAAACAAGTCGAGCTCCAATTTATTTGGTATTCTTTGCATTATCTAAATTCATATTTGATAAGGGTAATATCAATTGAGTGAGGTAAAATAGGGTAAATGTGACGTGTGTATACGAAATGAACAGTAACTATTTGGATCGTACAAAACGATGGGTAAGAACGCACTGTTCCCGAACTGAGTGGTCGAACGAAGCATACCTCGATTAGAACTAGGCGAAGTATTGCATAAATTCTCTCTCTAGAAAATGTAGAATTGTGTTATGTTTTCTTTGGTGAAATGATCCTTACAACCGTAGTATATATAGGCTGCCGAGCTTGACGCGTAGCGTCTTATGATTGGCCGTCGGACACGGTCCATATTAATGTGACCCACGAGGGACGTCATTTAAGACTTACACAACACGTGGGTCGTATTCAATTGTGCCCATTGAAGAGCGTGATCATTGAAGATCGTAATCATGGAAGTTAGTGATTATTGAAGATCGTGACCATGGAAGTTAGTGATCATTGAAGTTCCGTCAGACCTGTCAGACTCCATGGTCGTAATTAATGCCTGACTGACCGCCGCCGGCAGCTCTGACACTTATCAATGCTCTGCCATTCACGTGGTTATTCGATCGTAGCATTTAAGCTATACGACCCTAAATCTCCGAAGATGGCTTTATTACATTCGACCCATGCTTGGCTCGGGGAGGTCGTACATCGCAACTCCGGACTTTACGTTCGTAATATTCTGGACCATTATCAATATTCAATTTAAGTGTGCTAGGAGTTTTCACATCAACAATTTCTTATGAGTACCAGGAAGGGGTTGACAACGGGTGCGGGTACCCATTCTCGATCCCAACTCTATAGGGAACTTTCTGATCGGGTACGGGTATCTGAACTCTCATTACTCACGGGTTATAGGGCGGGATCTTGGAAAGGGTTCCGGTAGTTGCTTATCATTTCCCGCACCTGAGGGTACTCGCCCTATTCTCATTAATTTTTTACTTTTGTTCTTTAATTAGTATCCCAACTTATTATGAATATGAAGTAATTCTTTTCTTTCGTTAGTCTAAGCAATTCACAACTCACACATTTAATCATAATTAATGTAATGTTTGATTTATAATTTATATAGGAGGATATTTTGATCCCAATCAATTAAAGAGGTGCAAATGTATACTTAGTATCATGATTTGCGAGAAATGATAATTGATATAATAAATGAAAAATGTCTCCAGCATACTATTTAAATTTAAAAATAAAGGAGCTCAATGTATCTCGCATACTGTTTGAAATGGGATGCGGGTATGACTTTAAAAATTGAGAAAAAAATAATATTAAAATTCTAAAAATTCTTTTAAAAAATTAAATGAAAAAGAAATCGGGTATCCTATTGCGGGTACCCGAAAAAATCGGGTTTTGGAACGAAATTTTTTTTCATTCCCCAACATGAGGTCGGATACCCACAATTATTTCTTGAACGAGATGGGTACCCAACCTGCACCCACCCCTAGTACCAGGATCTCGAATGAATTTAATAAGAATAACAAAGGGATAAAAGCGTCAAACCCCATATACTTTACTAGATGTTGCACTTTGCCCCTATTCTTTTATTTTTGGCAACTTGCCTCATATACTATGAATAAAGAAAGAAGCACTTTGCCCCCTCAATCGTTTTTTCACGGTTGAATTCAGAAACTTGTCAGCATTTTTTATTGTAGGATTTGGACTCAAGGAGTAAAGTGTTTATTTATCCATAGTACAGGAGGCAATGCGTCAAAAATAGAAGGATAAGAGCAAAGTACAATTGGGCCATAGCATAGGAGGTTTAAGGCTTTTATCTCATAATAAACAAATATATCTCATGAATTCAATTAATACAAAAGACACAGTCATCAAAAGTTGGACTCTGTAATATTATTGTTAGAAATAAAAATCACACGTTAATAAAGGACTAACACAAGCACGACCACTTGTTAAGAGTTTCTGAGTAAGCTTCATCCTAATGAAATATAGTACAATAATGTAAGCCGTGGGGCATCCACGTCACCAACAGTTCTTTGCGTGTGCAGAATTCGTGGCTCAAAATATCTAACTTATATTCGTGACTCACTACTTCTGCTGCTCACTAACACTCACAGCCACATATATATGTCTCTATAAATACAACTTCCTCATACTCCATATTCTCACTGATACCTTATACCCAAAAATAGAAGAAGTCACTTATTTCCTCAAAAGCACTTATCTAATTTGCTCTTTTCACCTATCAATTAATTTCTTAATAATGGAAATTTTCAACCGCTTCTACTCCGAATCATTTCTCAACGTCCAGGATTTATGTTCAACCCAAGAATCTTCGTCCGACAACGGGAGCTACTGCAGCAAAGCCAACTTCTCCGACAACGACGTGATTTTAGCTTCGAACAACCCGAAAAAGCGTGCCGGGAGGATAAAGTTCCGCGAAACAAGACATCCCGTGTACCGCGGAGTGAGGCGCAGGAACTCCGGCAAGTGGGTTTGTGAAGTGAGGGAGCCCAACAAGAAGTCAAGAATTTGGTTGGGCACTTATCTCACGGCCGAGATGGCGGCGCGTGCACAGGACGTGGCGGCAATTGCGCTACGAGGGCGGTTGGCTTGTCTGAACTTCGCGGACTCGGCTTGGCGGCTACCGGTTCCTGCTTCGGCGCATACTTCGGACATTCAGAAGGCTGCTGCGGAAGCCGCGGAGCTTTTCAAACCGCATTCGTCGGTGTCAGGTGATTATAAGTATAAGGTGGAAACCGTTACAACCGCCGCGACAGATATGTCGTACTATGTGAACGAGGAGGACTTATTTGGGATGCATGATCATATAACAGCCGTAGGTCATGTGGACATGTCGCATGAAAACGGGTATTATTATGTGGACGAGGAAGGTTTGATTGGGATGCATGAGTTGTTGGCTGATATGGCTGAGGGAATGATGCTGCCTCCACCTCACTACAACAATGACGTGGACATGGATGCTGATGTGTCGCTGTGGAGTTTTTAAACTATTTGTCGTTATTATGTTATGTTTTGGTTTAGCATATAGTAGGGCTGAAGCTTGTCTAAGGAATCTTTTAATCCTTACTGAGTTTGTATGAAATCTTTTTGTAAGATATTTATTTGAGGTGTGTGGCTCTCTTGTAGTGTACATGTGAAATAGTAAATTGTAGCTATTGAGAAGGAAAAACTTCAATTCATTTGTTCGTCATATTTGTGAATGTAAGGTTTGTCAATATTTAAAGCGATTTTGTCTTTGGATTTTTGAAATAAAAAAAAACATTGTTTTATCTAAATTTGAATTGTACTTACTGATTTTTTTAGTCGGACATTTTAATTAATAACATATGGAATTGTTTGCTTACAGATATGATTACATATTTCGGACAGCTTTATTATGATAAGGGTGATTGGCACATTGGATCCTCTTAATGTTTTTCTAAACAAAGTTCATTAGTGCAACACTGGAATTATGGTGTATATGGATTTATGCACGATCTAAATTAATTAAATAACATGTATGGATTCATACATGATTAATTCTTAACATCAATCATGCTTTTTGGAGGGATTATCAATTAATAAGAACGAGTCTAACAAATCTAATTGAACAAAATGAACCAACAAATGCTCAACAAGTAAGAACACAAGACAAATCTCCACGGCGTGAGGCTTAGGGACTCCGGAAAGTGGGTTTGCGAAGTGAGAGAGCCCAACAAGAAGTCGAGAATTTGGTTGGGCACATATCTGACGGCCGAGATGGCGGCGCGTGCACAGGACGTGGCTGCAATTGCGCTACGAGGACGGTCTGCTTGTCTGAACTTCGCAGACTCGGCCTGGCGGCTACCCATTCCGGCTTCGGCTCATACTTCGGACATTCAGAAGGCTGCTGCGGAAGCTGCGGAGCTTTTCAAACCGCAGTCGTCGGGATCATGTGATTATAAGTATAAGGCGGAAACCGTTACAACCGCCACGACCGATATCTCGCGTGAAAATGTGTACTATGTTAGCGAGGAGGACTTATTTGGGATGCATGATCATATAACAGCCGTAGGTCATGTGGACATGTCGCATGAAAACGGGTATTATTATGTGGACGAGGAAGGTTTGATTGGGATGCATGAGTTGTTGGCTGATATGGCTGAGGGAATGATGCTGCCTCCACCTCAGTACAACGATGACGTGGCAATTGATGCTGATGTGTCGCTGTGGAGTTTTTAAACTATTTTGTCGTTATTGTGTTAGTGTTTTGGTTTCACATATAGTAGGGCTGAAGCTTGTCTGAGGAATCTTTTAATCCTTGGAGATATTTTTTGAAGTCCTTCTGTGAGATATTTATTTGAGGTCTGTGGCTCTCTTGTAGTGTACATGTGGAGTAGAAAATTGAAACAATTGAAGATTTTGACTTTGAATTTTCGGAAATAAGAATATTGTTATATCTTAATTGAAAGTTTGACCATTATTGAGGATCTATGTGAAACATCGTGATTAATTATAAGTTTTGGATTATGCACAGACAAATAGGATTAGATATTTCAAACAAAGTTATTATGATAGGGGTGATTTAGCCATTGCACACTCATATATAATGTGATTTATTGAAAACAATGTTAGTGATTCATAAGTGTTTAAGTCAATATTTATATTTATAAGATGTTACGATTGAATAGAATTTGAAGATCACTAATCACTAAATTATGCGCCTCAGCATTCAACGTATAACTTGGTATCTGTTAAATGACTAAATTAAGTTATGAATATAGTACATTACTATAATTAGATCGACATATTATTATGGAGGGACATTTGGATGTCTCCATTCTTATAATTAAGAATGATTCATATATAGAGGACTAGAGCGCAATAGTTAAAGTTAAATCTTTGCATGGCGTTAATGATTTTCTCTTCCGAACTTTATCTTATTGTTGGTCATTAACAATTTAATTTCAATCCGTCGTCATACATGGGCTCCTACTTGATGTACAATATTTTGGTCCTGCCACGTCATACGTTCTCTTTAGATGCTACGAGCATTTCGGCTTATGTAATGACATGTCAGCACTATTATTTTTAATGGAAAATTACAAGTTCAGGCAAAACTCAAAATCAGGCCCATGCAGGCCCATTTTGGAGTTATCCAAAGCCCATTTCGAGCTGTTTCAGGCCTATTTTGAGCTATTTCAGGCATGTCCGAGCTATTTGAGGATGCATGTCGAGTTATTCCAGAATAACTCTAATTTGAGTTATTTGGAATCTTAATTGTACTTGAATAGCAATTCTAAGGGAGGTCTCTTAGTAGTATATATATGGGTCTCATTCGTCATTTGAAGGTACGTAATCATAATTTTCAGCATTCCTTTCGAGTTACACAGCACGAATTCGACCTATTTGGCAAGTATTTCTACTTGACAGAATAGCTCTAATTCGACTAATAACGACACGCATTTCGAGTTGTTTGAGAGTTCAGTTCGACTTGCTTGGAACCCTAAATACGACTTGTTGAACATGCTTTTCAAGTTGTTTTTGCGTCCTTTCAACTTGTTTATTTCGACTTGTTGTCACGCACAACGAGATCTCAAATTTCGACTTATCTGAATTAAGCATCGGAGTGCCTTCGCTGGGAAGGCACCGGCTTAGTTTATGTGTGGTGTTGAGTGTAGGTTTCGAACTCAAAAGCTGCTTAAAGATCCAGCAGTAACTGAAGTAGTCTGACGTGGAGTGTTGCCGAGTGGACATGTATCTAGACAAAGTACCCCACATCAGTGGCGCCGTCTGTGGGGACCACTAAACGCACTTAGGAACAAAACATCATCGACTCAATGGCTCAGAGGGAAGTTACGAAGATAAACGGAGTAGCCACCAGGGCTAGGTCTCAGCGGGATGAAGATGCTAGAGCTGCTGATGCTTCTAAGCATACTTCGAACGCTCCACAGGCTCAATCATGAGGTTTGGCGGACGTAACGACAGTGCCACCACCAGAACAACCATTGTTGAATCCTGCTCAATTGGCTCAGATCATAACAACTTTTCAACAAACTATGGTGCCAACGATTGTGCAAGAACTGGCAAACACTGTGTTACCACAGAGTGCTCCAGCGCAAACAGCACAACCAACATCTTCTCTACACCCAAGGTCACATCAGACCCAGCATAGGGCTTATTCGAGACAACATACTCATTCAAGAGCAACAAGGCCCAACAGAAGAGAACCATCCTCCTCCCCTAAACGCAGAAACCCTCGTTCACAGTGGACAGGAAGGAATGGGAGGGATGGAGCCCCAAGTCGGGCAACTGCAAAGGATGGAGAGGTGAATTCCAGACAAAGAGTTTATGATATGCGACCTGTTGCGAGTCATATACAAACGGCTGGCAGGAATATGGACCAACCCGGACATGGTGCACAAAAAGTTGAACTAGTGATTGCAGAACACAGTCCTCGCTTGGAAAATCCTACTCCATTATGTGATACGATTAGTAGATTGACATTGAAGAAATGAGTCAACCTCCCTGAGATGCAGAAGTATGATGAACAAGTGATCCCGGAAAGCATTTCGATGACTTAGATGAGGAATTGCAAATTATGGGTTACTACAAGAGAATGAGAGCAAAGTTGATTGCAATTAGCTTGTCAGGTATAGCCAAAGAACGGTTCAAGAATGTGCCGCCACGAACAATTGAATCATTCAAACAATTCGGGGACATGTTTGTTCAGAAATTTGCTACTTATCGGCAGAAGAAGAAGGCACCAGGCCATCTGTTTAATATTGGCAGAAATTCGGATGAAGGCTTGGGTAAGTATCTAGAATGATGAATGTGGAGATCGGACGAGTGCAGTCTCCAACAGCAGATTTGGTTAACTCGGTGCTAGTAAACTTTAGCAAGAGCAAAAAGCTAATAGAGGTGTTAACCTGGGAAGCTCCTACAACCATTGAGAGTATTATGGATATAGCATGACGAGTTACTGATATGGAAGAGGCCACTCAGAACCAAGGACTTATGGACTTTTCAGAAAATAACAAGGGAAAAGAGAACAAAAACTGGAGAAAGGATGACAGAGGCAAAGACAAACGATCACCCTTTAAAAAGTTCGATAACTACACGCCGTTAAGGAAGGATATTGCAGAAATCTTTGCCATGGTGAAGGACCACGGAATATTCAAAACACCCAGACCCTTCAAGGAAACGGACCAGATGAAGAAATCGAGGAAATATAGCAAATATCATAGACATAATGGGCATTACATAAACGACTGCAAAGCATTGAGAAATGAGATTGAGCGACTCATACAAGATGGAAACCTTATCAAATTTGTCCTGGAGAATCGGGAACCACGAGAAGACAAATCATCTCGAGACATAAAGAGAAGTCGTTCCCTACACGACGAAAAGGACGAACCGAGGAGAAAGAAAGGTAATCCCAATGGAGATGAAATGGCTGTCAACATGATTTTGGGCAGACCAACGGGCGCAGATTCCGCAAAGAGCAGAAAGAGGATCTATAGGGACATATACAATGATCGTTTGAAGCGTCATGTTATTGACCTTGTTCTCGCAGTCGACAAGTTAGATATGAGAATCACATTCGATGATGACGATTTTAAGGGCTTATCTTCACAAGCTAATGAAGCTAAGTACTTGAGTTGCCTGATGGTAGTAACGGTCGTGGTTGCAAATCTTCTTGTAAAAAAGATTATGGTGGATAATGGGTGTTTAGTCAATATAATATTCATGGGTGCGTTGCAAAGAATGAAATTGAGAAGGTATGAGATCAATGAAGTAAACTCACCTCTAATGGGATTTAGAGGAGGTGAAGTGAGGGCGATAGGCAAGGTAATGTTGCCAACCTCCTTTGGTGAAAATCCAAAATGAGAACTTTGAACGTGGAATATATCATAGTCGACATACCTTTTGCTTATAACGTGTTGATCGAAAGGCCAACGAACGCTGCATTCACAATTGTCATATCTACTGCTCACCAGAAAATTAAATTCCCGACACCTGGCGGAGTAGCGGAGTAGCGGAGATTAGTATGAATTATTGTGAATCCTGGAGTTGTTATGTCACATCAACTAAACCGATTAAAGCAAAGACAAATCCTAATGATTGGAATGCACATCTGCGAGACGCCTGAACTTGGAGAACAAGTGGATACTCAGATGGTGCCCGTTGCACAAGAAGATCAGTTGACGAAAACAAACGCTCCCGAGCCATTTAATGAGAATGTCACGGGAACGATAAATGCACAAAAGGAGGAAAGAGAGGATAATACCACCCTGCGATATAAGAAACAAATGGAGGTCGAAAGAATGAAACCCTCCGGGGAATTCAAGGAGGTGATGCTTGTGGACAATGAACCTGACAAGGTCATAAAAATCGGAAGCGAGTTGCCATCGAAAATTAAGAGAGCATTACTGGAATGCCTAAGGCAAATATTTGATGTATTTGCATGGACAGACTCAGACTTGAAAGGAATAGATCCTCTAGTTGTAGTATATCATTTGAATGTGAATCCAAATGCTAAGCCTGTCAGACAGAAGAAGAGACATTTTACCGATGAAAAGAATAAGGCTGCAGAACTGGAGGTATAGACAAAATTGGTGGCCGGCCACATATTCGAAGTACGATACTAAGATATAGCTCAGCACCGTTGTTCTGGTACCCCAAGAAGCCGACGGTATGGCAAATGTGTGTGGATTATACTGATCTCAACAAATATTGCCCCCAAGATCCTTTCCCGTTTCCCAGGATCGATCGAATGGTGGACTCGATGGTAGAATGTGCAATGCTGAGTCATTGTGATGCACAGAGCGGATTTCATCAAATACTAATGGCCATGAAGGATCAACATAAAACGACATTTATCACAGATAGAGGCTTATTCTGCTACAGGGTAATGCCTTTTGGTTTGAAGAATGTAAGTGCAACTTTTCAGAGGCTAGTGGCTAAGATATTTTACCATCAAATCGGCAAAACAATGGAAGTATACATAGACGACATGTTAATCAAAATCTTAAAGGCGGAAGATCATGTGAAGCATCTCAACGAGGCGTTTTCCATAATGAAACAATATGGGATGAAATTGAATCCGAAGAAGTGCAAATTCGAAGTTAAGGCAGAAAAATTTCTTGGCTTTTATGGTCAATGAGCGAGGCATTGAAGCTAATCCGGACAAAATCAAGGCTATAATGGACCTACCATCTCACAAGTCTGTGCGGGAGGTGCAGCGATTACTAGGGAGAATAACGGTACTAAGCCGCTTTATTTCACAGTCAGCAAAGAAGAGCTTACCATTCTGTAAGAAGCTAAGGAAGACGCCAAAGTTTGTCTGGACCGAAGACTGTGAGGAAGCCTTTCGCCAGCTAAAGGTTTATCTAACCACACCTCCATTGTTGTCTAAGCCCAAGGATAACGAGATGTTATATCTCTACTTGGCTATAACAAAGAATTCTTTGAGCACGGTACTTGTTTGAGAGGAGGATAGAAAGCACTTGCCAATTTACTACGTGAGCAGAGGTCCTAATGGGAGCAGAACTTAATTATTTGAAGATCGAGAAGTTGTCATACTCACTAGTGATTACAGCAAGGAAGTTAAGGCCATTTTTTCCAATCACATCCGCTAACGGTCTTGACTAATCAACCTCTAAAGCAAGTGATGGCAAAACCAGAAACATCCGGAAGATTAGTAAAGTGGGCTATTTGAGTTGGGAGAATATGGCCTTGAATATCAACCCAAGACTGCTATTAAAGCACAAAGGTTAGCGGACTTTGTGGCGGAAATCATCTCGGAGTCTAAGAAATACTGGAAGTAGCCATGGTGACGAGTGCAGCTTTGGGATTGGCGTCTAGAATAGCAAAAGAGGTTTGGACCTTACATGTGGATGGATCATCCACGGTTGTTGTCATCAAAAAGCTCCTACATGAAAAACAAATATGCGTTAGACGAAGGAGAGTAGCCAAGAGGAAGGTAGAAAGCACAAGTAACTTGTCGACTTACCTCCCGCATGGCTCTTTTATAACCAACCTGCTCGGCAGTAGCAAAGGCGGCCTTGGCCACAGTTAGTTCAGCCTCCAGTTTTGCACGTTGTTCCTCCACCGCGGTGGTGCTATTCCGATTCCTCAACATGGCAAGATTGAGATCATCTATCTCCTTGTTCGCTTTCATGTTGTCAAGGGACAGTTGGGTCGCCTGCGCCTTATACTCCTATACTTCATGCAGAGCAACATCGGCTGTCTCATTAGCTTTCTCCAGCTCAGGCGTCATGCGCTCCAATTCCCGGACCACAACCTCGAGGTTCTTCTCCACCTTGCAAGTCTTTGCCTTAGCTTGGGATTCGAGAAATTGCGACTGAGTCGCAGCGGCCCTGTGTTTCTCCAATTGGGTAGCATACTGATCATGTGCGTCCATAGCCATGTCAAAGTTCTCCATCATGGTCTGAACGTTGACAAAGAACTACGAGAAAAGAGAAGATTAATCAAGTAAATACATTAGAAAGTTAAAACCTAGTGCTAGAATCAGAATACTCACTTCAGCAGTAGCCAATGCAGTCTGAGTGCACAACTTGCTCCGCCCAAGCTCCTCAAAGTACTTCTTGCAATCGAACCCCGGCATGAAGCCCTTTAAAAGGCGCATAGTTGTAGTATCACACATCTTGGAGTGTCCATCATCAATATAGGCCTGCAGGGTTTCCTCGACGTTGATGTCCAGATCGTGAGGGTCGTAGGTGTTGGACGTGTCATGAGCAGGCCTCTTACCCTAATGACGATCTTCAGTAGTGGGAACGCTTCCGCTTAGTAGGATCGGGGCCCATCGCATTCCCAACAGCTACAGCATCGACTACAGCCAGAATGCGCACCTTGGTGGTTGAAGCAGCAAGAGAAGGAGTCACATCAGGTACGGGCTTCTCACCGGGAATCGGAGGAGGAGCAGGTGACACGAAAGAAGTGGTTCGACTGCGAGTAGTTCCCCTAGTAGACCCACCAACAGTAGTAGGGATGGAAGGAGCCCTAGAACTCATACCCGCTGCAGATGTCTTTGCTCCTCAGCGACTTACCTTTTTAGAGATGACGGTCTCTGGAGGAGCAGAGTTCTCATTGTTCAACGCAACAGCCAACCGCTTCTTGGTCTTGTTCAACACCATTTTTTCTGCAAAAGGAAGATTAGATATCACAGACTTTTTAGATAAATAAATACATATAGAACAACAAACAACAATAAATAACGCATTTCTATATACCAAAGATCTCGAACTCAACAGCAGGTAAGTGGGTATATTCGTCGGCCCGAAGTACATCGGAGGTAGTCAAAGCAAACGCATGCAATTGATGCTCTTTTAGCATACCGATGACTGCCTTGGGAAAGACAGCGGGAGGGCACGACGGTAACCAACGACTATCGACCCAGATTCTTTTAAACTTGAATTCATGGGGCTTGGATTCTTTGACAAAGAACCATTGGTTTTTCCAAAGTGTCCCAAATCCGGATTGGAGATCGGACAGGAAGCAATTGTTCTTCTGAGCACTCAAAAAATAAAATCAAGCATCTTCACCCTGCTTTCTGAACTTAATGGAAACATTTGATAGAAGGAATCTGGTGTGCATGGAAGATTGAAGACTCGGGTCAACATGACAAAGGCATACATAATCGTGTACGTATTGGGTGTGAAATGCGAGGGACATGAAACAAGGGATTTCATTAATTGTTCCACTATTGGGGCGATAGGGAATCTCAATTTTCACTGTAAATAGCAATTAAAGACAGTCAAGCTACCATCAGGCGGATTATTCATCTTATCATCTAGACCACGAGTATGATTTGGTATGTTGCTTGGATATCGTAGGATTGGTGATAAAAATCAGCATCGTGGGGCAAGATGGAAGGATATAGATCAAAGTCTAACCTATTTATTTTTAAAGGACTCGTGGCGGGAGACTCAAGGTTGATACCTCCGTCTGCCAATTCCTGAAAAGTCTCTTCTACAATCCTATTTTCAAGACTAGCAGAAATAGGTAAGTCTATGGTCTCAGGAGCAGATGGTGCAGAAGGTATTGTATCATTAGGGGCAGTCTCCCTAACAAATATTACGTAGTCATCTACATCATCGCCTAAGATGTCTACTTCTCTATCTGATGCACTGTCGGAACTTTGTGAAGAATTATCAGACGAGTCTCCACTACTTCTCTCACTCGCTCTCGACCTATTTGACCCACTACAATCGTGATTACTACCGCTAGTCGACTCGTTATCTGATGAAGACGTCATTGGTAGTACAGAGAAGGGTCAGTAGTTACCAGAACGAGGGTTGAGGTCAATTGTTTGTTCCTCGCTGGGGTCGCGTCTTTCGTAATACTGTTGTGCAGGGATGAATATCTTTGGAGCACCTTGAGCACGTATAGTTGCTGGGCGTCGATCTCGTGGATAGTACGGCAATACTGATCGTGTTGGATCAGAACGTCGAGAATTGCTATGATAATTTTGATAGGGACGCGAGGTCGACGACCTTGACTACTGATTCAGGGAATTAGCGTTGGATGGAGCACGAGAACGCGACGATGGAATGGATGGGCGGTTGTGAGAGCGATGATGATGAAGACGAGTCGTTGCAATAAGATCTGCACGTAAAAGACAAGGGCTTATTGAGATATTTTTTCAATGTTAAGACCATGGTAAAACTTTTGATTTTGAGATCATTATGTAATAAGTAAACTAGGATTTTGTTAAGAAATATGTTTTTAAAAGATTTAAGATTTGCATTGAAAATATATATGTTTGTTAATTTGAAATATATTATTAATAAATTCGAAATTGAGACTTTAATAATAATTTTGTAATTGATTTAGTCTTCAACTGGTTACATTGAAATGGTAAATCTCATTATTTATACTTTTACATCATAGGTAAAGTTGAAATAGGTAAATGTGGGATTTATCCAAAATTAACAATAATTAGATATTTTATGGAACTTCTTTAAATATATTAAATATTGAAATTATATGTTTATTGTTGTAAATTTGTGAGCAAACAATTGATCTACATCTTTTTGATCTATTTAAGATTTTTACCCATCTGGTTTTCTGTTTTTACCCATTGGGACGCCTTTGGAAAGTTGGGACAGGGGATTGAGAGGATTTACTGTTGGCCAGCATAGGGCTATCGGTTTAAGTAATTCTGATTAATATCCATTTTGTCTAAGCGCCGCTTGCAGCCAAGAGTTGGTTGTAACCCCCGTGGTAGATTGACATGTACTTGAGCATGTCTTCTGTTATGTTGCGAGGTCGCTCCTCGTAGGTAGGTATACGGTTGAATTTTGGTCGTTATGGTTGGATCTGTTGTAAGTAATTGCACAAGTCCATTTTCTCGTTCTTCTGAATATTTCAGTGTTCTCGTTCAACACGATAATTTCAGATCAATGATGCAGATGTAGTTATTTTGGTCATTCTTGTTCGTTTTCTAACTTACTGTTTGATTATTGTCATGTTCTAAGAATCTCACTAAGTCATTAAAGACTTACTCCTCTTTTGCCCTATATGTCCTTTTCTCATAACAAGATTGGTATAGCAGCATTGATGGAATGAACGACTGTCAAGTCTGCATTCTGGAACTTTGTAAAAATCGTTAAGTGTTTAGATTGTATATACATTATTTTGAAATTGTAAAATCTAATTGTATTTCAAAGACTTCCACTGTATTTAAAGTAAAATTATTTTATAATGATATCGTTTTGATCTTGGTCAGTGAGACCCCTTCCTATGAGCTGCAGTTCGGTCTTAGTTGGTTTGTTAGGTGACCAACAACGAACCAACTCGAATAAAATTGTGACTCGTGGGGCGCTGCCCTCACAAGAGGCGTGTCCAAGACGCTGACGTCCAGCGACAACTCGCCTTCCTCAAACTCATTACGGGGCGGGGGCACAGAAGTGGAGGGGTCGACCTTGTCTGCAAGATGGTCCTTCAGCAACACTTGCTGCAGAGGCTTGAAGGAAGTAAAAGGATCATGCTTCGGAGTTCCTTCTCCCTCTTCAACCGCGGTTTCAACCTCTTTTCCACCCTCATCTTCGTCAGCCTCGTTCCAACGACCGAAGATGTTGAAGTCTTCGCCCTTGAAACCAGCAGCAAACGCGCCTTTCTTCTCAAAGTCTTCATGAGCCGTGTTGTAACCCTTGTTCATGTCATAGCCTCATTGGCTAGTGGAAATATCCTCCCAGGTCTCCAAGCGGAAGAATTCTATTCCGACCGCCACCTTGTCGTCATCAGGAAGCTTTTACATGAATAAAAAATATGTGTTAGACATAGGAGAGTAGCCAAGAGAAAGGTAGAAAGCACAAGTAACTTGTCGACTTACCTCCCGCATGGCCCTTTCATAACTACCTGCTCGGCAGTAGCAAGGGCAGCCTTGGCCGCAGGTAGTTTAGCCTCCAGTATCGCATGCTCTTCCTCCACCGCGACGGCGCTATTCTGATTCCTCAGCAAGGCAAGATTGAGATCATCTATCTCCTTGTTCGCTTTCCTGTTGTCAAGGGAAAGTTGGAGTCACATGCGCCTTATACTCATGCGCTTCACGCTGAGCAACAGCGGCTGTCTCATTAGCTTTCTCTAGCTCGGCCGTCATGCGCTCCAATTCCCCGACGATAGCCTCAAGGTTCTTCTCCACCTCACGAGTCTTTGCCTTAGCTCGGGATTCAAGAATTTGTGCCTGAGTTGCAGCGGCCATGCGTTTCTCCATTTGGGCAGCTACTGATCCTTTGCGTCCATAGCCATGTCAAAGTTCTTCATCATGGTCTGAACATTGACAAAGAACTGTGAGAAAAGAGAAGATTAATCAAGTAAATACAATAGAAAGTTAAAACCTAGTGCTAGAAGCAGAATACTCACAATGCAGTCCGACTGCACAACTTGCTCCGCCCAAGCTCCTCAAAGTACTTCTTGCAATCGAACCCCGACATGAAGCCCTTAAAAAGGCGCATAGCTGCAGTATCAGACATCTTGAATTGTCCATCATCAATATAGGCATGTGGGGTCTCCTCGGCGTTGATGTCCAGATCGTCAGGGTCGTAGGTGTTAGACGTGTCATGAGCAGGCCTCTTACCCTGACGACGATCTTCAGCAGTGGATGAACGCTTCCACCTAGAAGGATCAAAGCCCATCGCATTCCCATCAGCTACAGCATTGACTACAGCCAGAATGCGCACCCTGGTGGTCGAAGCAGCAGGAAAAGGGTCACATCAGGAATGGGCTGCTCAACGGGAAATGGAGGAAGAGCAGGTGACGCAGAAGAAATGGTTCGACTGCGGGTAGTTCCCCTAGTAGACCCAACAGCAGTAGTAGGGACGAAAGGAGCCCTGGAACTTATACCCGCTGCAGTAGCCTTTGCTTCTCGGCGACTCACCTTTTCAAGGATGACGGTCTGGGGAGGAGCAGAGTTTGCATTGTTCAACGCAACAGCCAACTGCTTCTTGGTCTTGTTCAACACCATTTTTTCTGCAAAAGGAAGATTAGATATCAGAGACTCTTCAGATAAATAAAGACATATAGAACAACAAACAACAATAAATAACGCATTTCTATATACCAAAGATCTCAAACTCAACAGTAAAGAAGTACATTGGAGGTAATCAAAGCAAACGCATCGAATTGATGCTCTTTTGGATATCGATGATTGCATTGGGAAAGACATTAGGAGGGCTCGACGGTGATCGACGACTATCGACCCAGATTCTTTTGAATTTGAATTCATGGGTCTTGGATTCTTTGACAAAAAACCATTGGCTTTTCCAAAGTGTCATAAATCTGAATTGGAGATCGGACAAGAATCAATTGTTCTTCCGAGCACTCAAAAAATAAAATCCAGCATCTTCACCCCGCTTTCTGAACTTAATGAGAAACATCTGATAGAAGGAATCTGGGGTGCATGGAAGATTGAAGACTCGGGTCAACATGACAAAGGCATATATAATCGTGTACGTATTAGGTGTGAAATGCGAGGGACGGGAAATTGGGGAGTTCATTAATTGTTCCTGTATCGGGGCGATACGGAATCTTAATCTGCACTGTAAATAGCCTTTAAAGACAGTCAAGCAACCATCAGGTGGATTATTCATCCTATCATCTGGACCAGGGATTATGGTTTGGTATGTTGTTGGGATATCGTAGGACTGCGATGAAAATCGGCGTCATGAGGCAAGATGGAAGGATATAGATCAAAGTCTAACGTATTCCTTTTTAAAGGACTCATGGCGGGAGACTCAAGGTTGATACCTTCGCCACTTCTTGGAAAGTCTCTTCTACAATCCTATTTTTAGGGCTAGCAGAGATAGGTAAGTGTATGGTATCAGGAGCAGAAGGTGCAGAAGGAATTGCATCATTAGGGCAGTCTCCCTAACAGATATTACGTACTCATCTACATCATCGCCTAAGATGTCTACTTCTCTATCTAATGCCCTGTCAGAACTTTGTGAAGAATTATCACACGGGTCTCCACTACTTCTCTCACTCGCTCTTGACTTATTTGACCCACTACTCTCATGAATACTACCGATAGTCGACTCGTTATCTGATGAAGACGTCATTGGTAATACAGAGGAGGGTCTGTATTTACCAGAACGAGGGTTGAGGTCAATTGTTCGTTCCTCGATGGTGCCGCATCTTTCGTAAGATCGTTGTGCAGGAATGAATATCGTTTGAGCACACGGAGCACGTATAGTTGTTGGGCGTTGATCTGGTGGATAGTACAGCGATACTGGTCGTGTTGGATTAGAACGTCGAGGATTGCTATGCTTCTGATAGGGGCGTGAGTTTGACGGCCTTGACTGCTGATTCCGGGAGTTGGCGTTGGATGGAGCACGGGAACGCGATGATGGAAAGGATGGGCGGTTGTGAGAGCGATGATGATGAAGATGAGTCGTTGTAATAAGATCTGCACGTAAAACACAAGGTTAATCTCACGCAGATATCTACGACTACTTACAACTAAAACAATAGGCAAAAATATTTTTGCAAAAAAACAGGAAAACATTTGACAAGTACACAACTCGAAATTGTAAGTCCAAAAGCTTCAGGGTCCAGCTGGGTAATTTTCGACTTACGTATTTCGAGCTACGGGGAGGAGAAGTTTGGGAAAAATTTCGAGTTAAAATTTTGAGTTATTTCAACCTATCAGGGGGTATAACAGTCAATTCACATGCTTTTCGGGTTATACCTGATTGTTGAAAGTTACTTTTTGAGTTATAGCTTTTTGACTCGTTTTATCTACTCTCTGGAAGGCAACGCAAATGAGAAATGAGAAAATGAGCGGATTTTGTGGAGTATTCTTAGGCGGAGAAGGTTTTTATTTACGAAATCGCCACTCTTTCGAGCTATTTGCCGATTTCGAGTTGTTTCGTTCAATTTGACACATTTCGAGTTATTGCTTTTCGAGTTATTTAGAAGGATGCATACAGTTTTATCAAGTTAGGCTGCTTTTGTTGCACGGTTCCCGGTTTGTTGGTGATTCTTATAGTTTGCATGACTAACATTCTTCGACATTACTTTTACAAACTGGAGGACTCCATGATGTACCATATATTGGTCCTGCCACGTCATACGTTCCCTTGGATGCCACGAGTGCATTTTGGCTTACGTAATGAAATGTCAACACTATTATTTTTTAATGCAAATTTACTGATAGATCTTAGAGTCTAATACTTTACGTTTTAGCAGTAGTTGCTTACCTAGTCTCGACAGATAAGTAAGACAGGTAAGTAAGACAGTAAAGTAAGACAGCAGATTTTAACGTGGTTCGGACTATGTCCTACATCCACGAGACTTTCGCCTGAATCAAACTTCTTTCAACGGACAAAAGTTATTACACCAACTGGTTTTACTCTAACACCAAATCCCTCTAATGTTGATACCACCGGAACCTTTTTCGCGTCTACTCCGTTTGACCCGTAAGACCAAGACTCCCGTAATGATCTTCTTATGAGAATGCTTCCAAGCGAACTGCACGTACGTATAGATCCCTCTAACTGGCGCAATCCTTTCCCGTTGAACTCCCTTCAACTCTTGTCGGCTTCTCACGTTCTTGATGTAACTCAAGAGGGCGAAAACTAAGAAATCAAAATAAAAGAGAACACCTAAAGATATATATTTTGTTACACGAGTGTTCTACATTGATTCCTAGGATTTCTACTATTTATAGGATAGCTCTCCTGAAAGATATCCTTGATTCTCGGCCAGTCTCCATATCCAGTCGAGACAGGATCTTTCCAAAGTATATTCGAATCTTTCCATGATAAGGCGATTCTTCCTTTTGCAACGTCTTTGTTTCCTATTGATAAGATCTTCGTGATCTTCATATATTCTGCACATCAAAGACAAAGAAGAACTCCACAAGGAATAGATTACTAAAGGATATATGAAAGAGTTTGATAAAGATTAACTTTCCATAAGATAAGATACTATAAGATCAAGTTAAATCTTTCCAAACTCACCTAAATATTCACGCGTCTAATAACAGGATAAATACCATAAAATCGTGTGAATAAATAAGTAAATAAATCAAAGTAAATAAAACCGAAATTTTCCTTTAAAATAATTTTGCAAACAAGGAAATAAAATCTAGTTGGACCTGGCAGTCCTGACTGTTCAACCGAGTTCGAAACCTGTCTGACTTTGCGGTCCTAACAATCTCCCCCAATTGACTTGTTTGGCAAAAACACTTTTAAATCCCAAGGAAAATGTAGACATGCTGAAATAAAACAAGTTAGTAAGAGATAAGCACATAAATCAACTAACGAGTCTTGACAGCAATAAAAATGTGTTGCAACAGCGGTGCAACACTCCGCAAAACAACTTAATAAAATAAGCAGTTAAATCATTGTTCTTAAGCGGAATAAAAGCAAAACAAAGTAAAATAAATCACAAGATAAACAGCAGCAGCCAGTAGAAATCTCCCCCATTCTTCAAGACTCCCCATTCTACATATTCTGTTTACTCCCCCATTTTGCCAGAACTAGTCAAGGCTTTGCCGCTAATTGGGCAAGTGACTCGTTCATGGACTGCAACAGTGTAATGACCTGGGCAAGTTGCGACTGAAGGGTGTCGAAACTGCCCTGGGGAACAGACGGTCCAGCTTCGTTATCCCTGGCAGTTGGGACAGAGCGCCGGATCGGAGAACCAAGTAGAGCTTGAACAAGGTGACTCGGGGCATGATAAGGCCTAGGGCGGCTCGTCATCTTGTCCTTAGAGACCCGGATATCCATTTGAGATGTGAGCAAGCGATAGACCAATGATGGATAGCCTAAGGTCATCTTTACCTTGTGGTCGAATGCTTCAAGTTGTAAACGCTCAAAGACCAGTTTCCCAAGATTAATGGGAGCATTCGAACCAATACGGAATAAGATAGAAGCAGTTAATGGACTTACGGTAGAAGTATGAGACATAGGATACCAATTTCTTACCATAATTCCATAGATCAGACCATACCATGGAAGAAGGGAACCTCGCTGTAGATTTCCATTCTTTGGCCACTTCATGGGTTGGCCGGTTATGGTTGGCGCGACTGCATCCATATCTGCCTCCAGTTCCAACTCGGAGTCGCGACCGGTTTGTACGTCAGGAGAACCCAACTGCATGTTCAGAATTTGCAGACTGATCTTGAAGATGAACTTCCGGACAAATACTGAATGTTCCTTGGCTGAGCCTGGAACGCCTAGTTGAGTATCCAGATTGGCGTAAAACTCATGCACAATCTGGGTTACAAACGGTTGTACCCTGCGAGTGGATTCAAGAAACCCTCTCCCTTCCAAAAACTCAATAACCCCCGTACCCTCATAAGAATCATCATGAAGTTGAACTTCACGAACAGGAATGCGATCAGTGAGACGGGTATACCTGAGTTTGGCTTGAGATGTGTAGAACCTGTCGGAAAATGCCTTTTTCACCCTGAAAGGCTCATCGGACGGTGGAACACGGGGAGGGACTCCAAATTTCCTTCAGCTTCTTCTTCAGCCTGGTCGTGACTGCCTTCCTCAGAGGCCGACTGGTCGCCTGACTGGTTGTCCTTATCAGACAAGGGCTGAGCTGAGCGTTTCTGCTGTTTGCGGACAGGGCTGGAATCTGAGTCTGAGACCTCGATTGGAGCAGAGTCCGAGGCAGCAGGAGCGGATCGGGGACGTTTGGATACAGGAACTTTCTTGCGTGTCCCGACTCGGCTCGCGACACCCTCTGCGACAGGTTTTGACTTTTGGCGAGCAGATGGAGTGCGCTTAGGAGGTTGAGCCTTCTGCTTCCCTTTAGCCGCGGCGGTGTGGCGGCGAGAGGATGCAGGAACAGGTGCAGGTGACGGCGACGCGTCGTCCGGCATGGGAACAGAGTGCGACTCGTCCAAAGGAGGAGAGAACTCGCGTGCCTCAGGAGCAGTGGCACGGGGTGGTGACTCTGTTGCCGGTGGTGGTGGTGTGGTGTCTTGCGGTGGTGCCGTGGAAGACGTCGGTGGAATAAAGTCCGCCGGAATTCGGATTTTGAGCGGCTTTGGCTGCAAGACTTGGGACAACTCGTTGCCCGTTGTGGATGCACTGTCAGGGTCGACTGATGGGGTCGACTAAGACGATTCTCCTGATGACTTAGATTTCACCATGTTAAATATTTTCTTGATAAATGTAGGTGAGAAAGAAGACATAAACACAAATCCACGCACCAAAAAATATGATCACACGAGAGAGAGAGATAGTAGGATGGCGTGAGATATGATACAAAGGAAAGATATATAAATAGATGTAATCAAATCAATGTCATATCTTTTATAATCATTATCCACAACTTCCCATAAGAGATAGGACTCTTACCAAGACTCATCTAGGAAAGATTCCAACAAGATATGCAACTCAATCTCTACGAAATTTAAAACGCGGCAAAGCATAGGCGGGAAACAAATTCGTGCCAAAATTAAACATATCGCGTTTTAAAGACAAAATAAAATAAAAAGCACCTGTTTAATAAAATTAAAACACAAATTAAAAGAAACAAACAGAAAGTAACTCAGCAAATTACTCACATAACTTATCGAGGACCGATTCAACTGGTGTAAGTGGATGTCGAGACACCCTGTCATGACAGACTATAAGACTGAGTATAAAACAGGTCGAGACTGAAGCATACTCATGAACCAGATGAATACATTAAAATGTGTGTGTGTGAATTCTCATATGATAAACAGATGAAAGGGAAGAGAAATTGAAAGGGGCAAAATTCGTTTTGCAAGAAATCTCTTTTCAAACAATACAATTGCACCTTGTACACACACTTTGAGCCTTTTGCATAGAGGTAGCTTTCGCACACAACTTTATATAGAATATGGTAGCTCTTTTCAATTTTGTGATGATCGTGAAATATGAATTGAATGCTTTCACACATATTCATTGAGTTTAGGCAGCTTTTTCCTCCATATATTTTTCTTTTGAAGCACTTTTTTCTTTTGGCTCATGCTCTCTTTGTTCTTTTCTTTTCACAACTCTTTTGATCACTCATACTTTTCTTTTCAGCTCAATTCTTCTGTTTTTAAAGTGATGAGGTAGCAAAAGTGGACAATGTCCATGTCAAAGAGATTATAAAAACAAAATAAAAATAAACAAAAATTGCCCGTTGCAAAATCCTTCGATTTCACTTATTTAACTGAGGGAATGATGTGCACTGTGTATCAATGCAGTTCTAAGTACGCTCCAGAACCGGCTGTCCAACAGGTCTGCAAGTAAGTCATGACAGTAAGTTCAACAAATAAAAAACATCTCAGTTAAATCGGGCACGCGACCAGCACTTAGTGGAGACAAATGCCGAGAGACTTTCTGAGGGTCTCAAAGCTTTGTGAAACAATTTTCTTCATGAAAATAACAGCAGTTTGTCTTCCGGTCGCGACATGCTTAATGACAGCACATTCATTATCACCTAAATCACATAAGAGATGGTGCCATATATTCGTGTGCTGTGTGCATAAGTGCTTAACATGATTATGAGCAATGATAATAGCACAGTTGTGGTTACTAAAGACCAACACATCACTTTGCACAAAAAACTTAAGCATGTGATCAACCCAACCAATATCAAATAATATGACACGATTATGCATAGTTAGGTAGAGATGACTTCCTGTTCCAAAGGTGGAGAAACTGAGGTCTATGAAGTTGCCTCTTGTTTCATTGACAACCCATGTAGGAGATGCGACAGGAATCATCGACTGTTCTGCAGTTTCAAGATCAAGGTCCTTGATAGGATATTGAACGCACTTGGATTGATCTATGACCAATCTGTTGACTCCTTGACTGATCTGCGAACCATAAAAACAAATTAGTTCACTAACAAATGGAGAGATAGATCTGTTTGAGACATAGTTTGTGAACTGTTCTAAAGGGAGTCGTGACTGCGTTAGGGTATAGCAATTTTCAGCAGTCCGATTTCCTAAAAAAATACAAAACCTTTGGTTATCAAATACATGACATTCATCTTGTGTAAACGTGACAACCAACTTTTGATCGCATAGCTGGCTTATGCTAATCAAATTATGCTCAAGTCCATCAACATGGAACACATCATTAAGTATAGGACACCCGCTAAGAATGAGTGTTCCTTTTGCAACCACTTGACCCTTTTTACCATTACTGAACTGAACTGTTCCACTTGGACCAGAAACATAGTTGGTCAAAAGGTTTTTGTTCCCTGTCATGTGATGTGAGCAAGCACTGTCAAGATACCAACAATCCGGTGAAGCGTTTTCAACAGACGAAAATGCAAAATGAATGTTTTTATGATTAGAACATTTCACCCTTATGTGATTCGTTGGTTCTGAATCTTCATCGGAGTCTTTAGACACTGTCTTTCGTGGAGTCTTCCGAGATGTCGGGACTCGTTGTCCAACAGGTTTCTTTGCTGTGTTTCTCGATGAGTTCTGTTGTAAGTCAGGACAGCGTGAACGAATATGTCATTGACCACCACAATGATAACAGGCTCTGCTTGTCTTGTGCATCCGTCGTGATCACCAAACGGGACTGGGCCTGTTCGGTTGACTGGACCTGCAAAAAACATGAGGCTGTGTGAAATTAGGATCACGTGCTAAGCTATCATTATCCATATCAGATATACTAGGAATAGCCCTGCTTAGACCGATCGGTGGGTGGTAACCAAGACCAGCATGATTAAAAATGGGACTAGGACTTTGATCAGAAACTTTGTTCTGATTGTCTGTGACAGTCTTATTGAGAACCTTAAGAACATCTTGGAAGTGTGATTCCAAATCCTCAAAAATAGTGATAGATTCTTTTATGTTTTGTACATTATTTCTGAGGGCCATGACTTGTCTATTTAGATCAACGTTCTTGCGTATCTCTGAAAACAAAATATTTCTAAGGATTCTGATTTCCCGAAATGGATCAGGGGAATTATCATCCTCAGTATCTTCGCTGTTTTCCTGAGTAGTCAAGACAGGTGGTGAGTCATGATTAAGAATAGAAGAAAATGCAAAAAATGTTCTTTCTACAGGTTCATTAATGCAACAATCTAACTCGTCATCACTGCATATAGATGTAATCGATTTAATTTCAGAAGCAGTTTCGGAGTCGTCCTGGTCAGTCGCGACAGGTGATGAGTCAGGTCTGATGACAGAGGAGAGTGCAATATTGGCCTTTTCTCCAGTCTTATCTTCACTTTCAGATGACTCTTCATCACTCCAGGTGCACACCATGGCTTTGTCTTTATTCTTCGGGAGAAGATTTGCACAATCAGTTTGTATGTGACCATAGCCTTGGCATTCCCTGCATTGAACACCTTTTCCTCTTCTTTTGTAGCTAAGATCATTAGCAGCGGAAGATTTTAATGAATTATCAGAGTTAGAAGGGAAAGTGTTCGTACCTTTGTTTTTCCACTTGGAAAACTTTCGGAGTCCTTTGGAGAGAAACGCGACAGATTTCTCGAACTCGTCCTTGTCGTCACTTTGAGGTTTGTCTTTGATTTCAGCTTTAAGTGCAACACCTTTCGAAGTGACTCCATTTAAATTCTTTTTCAACTCGAAAGTTGAGAGGGCACCCATGAGCTCTTCAAGTGACAAGTTTTCCACGTCTCTTGCTTCTTCAATCGCCTCAATTTTCATATCGAATCTTGAGGGTAAAGTTCGAAGAGTTTTCTGAACAAGTTTGGACTCACTGTACTCATCACCGAGGAGGAAGGCTTCATTAGCAATGTCTCTAAGTTTAGCATTGTATTGAGCTATTGTTTCATGATCCTCCATTTTAAGTTCCTCAAACCGTGTACCAAGAATTTGTCTTTTGGATCTTTTCACGGATGGGGTACCTTCATGGGCAACGCGGAGGGCGTTCCATGCATCTTTGGCCGATTCACACTTGGAGATCAGTTTGAACTGATTTAGGTCGACTCCATTTAAAATTGCATTGATTGCAATGGAGTTGTGGCTCGCGTCGAGATCTTCTACGTCCGACCAGTCGAGCTCTAGCTTCGGCTTTCCATCTTTGTCTAGTGATGGAGACCATCCTTTGAGAATGCTTTTCCACGCTTTCTGATTTTTCCTTTTGATGAAAGCTGTCATGCGGACCTTCCAGTATGAATAGTTAAATTCATTTAAGAGCGGCGGCTTTGATGATGATGATCCCTCAACGTTTTGTGCCATCAAATCTGTAAGATCTAAATAAAACCAGAATCTCACCAATGTAAGTAGGTGATAGGCTCTTGATGCCAATTGATAGATCTTAGAGTCTAATACTTTACGTTTTAGCAGTAGTTGCGGTACCTAGTCTCGACAGATAAGTAAGACAGGTAAGTAAGACAGTAAAGTAAGACAGCAGATTTTAACGTGGTTCGGACTATGTCCTACATCCACGAGGCTTTCGCCTGAATCAAACTTCTTTCAACGGACAAAAGTTATTACACCAACTGGTTTTACTCTAACACCGAATCCCTCTAATGTTGATACCACCGGAACCTTTTTCGCGTCTACTCCGTTTGACCCGTAAGACCAAGACTCCCGTAATGATCTTCTTATGAGAATGCTTCCAAGCGAACTGCACGTACGTATAGATCCCTCTAACTGGCGCAATCCTTTCCCGTTGAACTCCCTTCAACTCTTGTCGGCTTCTCACGTTCTTGATGTAACTCAAGAGGGTGAAAACTAAGAAATCAAAATAAAAGAGAACACCTAAAGATATTTATTTTGTTACACGAGTGTTCTACATTGATTCCTAGGATTTCTACTATTTATAGGATAGCTCTCCTGAAAGATATCCTTGATTCTCGGCCAGTCTCCATATCCAGTCGAGACAGGATCTTTCCAAAGTATATCCGAATCTTTCCATGATAAGGCGATTCTTCCTTTTGCAACGTCTTTGTTTCCGATTGATAAGATCTTCATGATCTTCATATATTCTGCACATCAAAGACAAAGAAGAACTCCACAAGGAATAGATTACTAAAGGATATAGGAAAGAGTTTGATAAAGATTAACTTTCCATAAGATAAGATACTATAAGATCAAGTTAAATCTTTCCAAACTCACCTAAATATTCACGCGTCTAATAACAGGATAAATACCATAAAAAATCGTGTGAATAAATAAGTAAATAAATCAAAGTAAATAAAACCGAAATTTTCCTTTAAAATAATTTTGCAAACAAGGAAATAAAATCTAGTTGGACCTGGCAATCCTGACTGTTCAACCGAGTTCGAAACCTATCGGACTTTGCGGTCCTAACATTTACAATTTCTGGCAAAACTCATAATCTGGCCTATGCAGGCCCATTTTCGAGTTATCCAATGCCCATTTCGAGTTGTTTCAGGCCCATTTCGAGTTATTTCACGCATGTTCGAGCTATTTTAGGATGCATTTTGAGTTATTCTAGGATAACTCTAATTCGAGTTATTTGGAATCCTAATTGTACTTGAATAGCATAAGGGAGGTCTCTTAGTAGTATATATATGGGTCTCATTCGTCATTTGAAGGTACGTAATCATAATTTTCAGCATTCATTACGAGTTGTACAGCGTGAATTCGAACTATTTGACAAGTATTTCGACTTGACAGAATAGCTCTAATTCGACTAATAATGGCACGCATTTCTAGTTGTTTGAGAGTTCAGTTCGACTTGTTTTGAACCCTCAATTTGACTTGTTGCACGTGCTTTTCGAGTTGTTTGCGTCCTTTTGACTTGTTCATTTCGACTTGTTATCATGTACAATAAGATCTCAAATTCCGACTTATCTAACTAAAGCATCGGAGTGCCTTCGCCGAGAAGGCAACGGCTTAGTTTACGTGTGGTTTTGAGTGCAGGTTCCGAACTCAAAAGCTGCTTAAGGATCCAGCAGGGACTAAAGCAATCTGACGTGGAGTGTTGTCCGGTGGACATGCATCCATACGATAATACCCCACATCACTAATAGTCATAAACTCCCTTTTAACTTAGACATCAGTTATTAGGGGTGTTCATTGGCGGGTTTGGGCAGGTTGTCATTCAAAATATGACCATACATAAAATTTGCGGTTACCGATTTGTCAACCCGAGTTGATGAAGTTAAAAACTAAGTCATGCAATTTTTGTGTTTTGCAAGAGTGGGTGGCGGATTTAAATTGTGAGGAAAAATGTAGCATCGTATAAAAAAATCATAACCTACTTTTTATTCTAAAAAAGTAACAAAAACAACAACATGACTTAATAAAAGCACTTGAACCACCATATACCTTACTTAAAATAACAATATTAGAATGAAAACAAACATATTCGTTCGATTCACTGTCCAAAATACAATTGTCAAACAACGTAAAATTAATAAAAAAGACTATACTACAAGAAAGGGAAATTTCGGCACACCAAAATCCTTACCGAAAGAGCACATATTCGTACCAATAAGCATTTGGTACGGAATATCCATACCAAAAAGACGTTCCAATTGCGCTTCAACCTAAAGACATTCGGTACAAACTAATCCGTACCTATTGTTTGGGTACGGAAAACCCGTACCAAAAGATAAAGAGGAAAAAATAAAGATTAATTATAATTAAACAATCGGTAAGCAAGTCGCCATCCAATTTATTTGTTCTTGTTTTCATTATCGGACTTCGTATTAATTTAAGCATGCCAGGCGTTTTCACATTAACAATTGCCTATGAGTACCAGATAGGGGTGGGCAACGGGTGCGGGTACCCATTCTCGATCCCGATCCTCTAGGGTATTTCCCGAACGGGTAAGAAAAAACCGGGTAGGGGTACCCCTCATTACCCACGATTTATAGGGCCGGACTGAGAACGCGTTCAGATAGTTTCTTATCATTTCCCGCACCCGATAGAGTACCCGCCCTATTCTGGCCCGTTAATTTTTTTTACTTTTGTTCTTAAATCACTATCCCTACTTATTATGTATATGAAGCAGTGTTCTCACAACCGGACCGGACCGGCCGGTCGAACCGGTTCGACCGCTGGCCGGCCTCACTTCCGGTTCGGTGTGCCATGTAAAACCAGTTGGGAACCGGCCCGGTATGGACCGCCCAAAACCGGACCAAAACCGGTAACCGGTGGCCGGTTTTGGCGGTCCGGACCGGTGCTCCCATAAAAAAAAAAAACAAAATGTCGATTCTGCACCCCCCCCTCCCCCCAAAAAAAAAAACCTCAAATCCGTCTTCAATTCTTCATTCTTTCCCCTGCGCCGCCCCTCCGCAACCCACACTTTGCACCGAAAATTTTATTTTAAAGGTTGAATTGGTGAAGGATTGGAGGAAGAGCAAAAATGATTTAAAGGTTGAATGGGTGAAGGATTGGAGGAAGAGCAAAAATGAGATTTGGGAGATTAGAAATTAGAATGAATGTTGAGAAATATTTTCCTTGTATTTCTTCACGAATGATATGTTACAACTATCAAAAGATATATACAAGTATAGAATGCTGTAAAGAAGGAAAACAAATAAATAAGAATATACACAAAAACTATGATTTGGGGATTTGATTGGAAGATGATTGTGCCGAAGATTGTGGTGGAGCAGAATCTCTAATACGCCCCCGCAAAATCGCCGTTCCGTCAGCTAAGGCGAGTTTGGACCGAAGAAGAGAGAACCGTTGGCGATGAAGGGCCTTAGTGAGAAGGTCCGCAAGTTGATCATGAGTGCTGATATGTGAGACCTCAATGAAACCTTTTGCAACGATGTCGCGGACAAAGTGAATATCTATAGCAATGTGTTTCATACGAGAGTGCATGACTGGATGTAGAGAAAGATGCGTCGCTCCGATGTTGTCACAAAAGATCGTCGGTTTTGATGGAAGAGAGATGCCGAGTTCCGAGAGGAGAGTCTGAATCCAACGGACTTCGGCTGTGGTTGTTGCTAAGGCACGATATTCAGCCTCTGTTGATGAGCGAGCCACAGCCCGTTGTTTGCGAGAACTCCAAGAAATTGGAGTGAGACCCAGAAAAATTACAAAGGCGGAAGTAGATTTGCGATCGTGCGGATTTCCTGCCCAATCCGCATCAGAGAATGCACGAAGAGACTGTGGTGAGTGGCGACGTATGAGCAGGCCGTGAGTTGAGGTGCCTTTGAGATAGCGAAGGATTCGCTTGACAGCGCACCAATTAGAATCGGTAGGATCAGAGACAGATTGAGCCAGTTTGTTGACAGAGAACGCAATATCCGGTCGTGTCAAGGCCAAGTATTGAAGCTCGCCGATGGTTTGCCGAAATAAATGAGGATCACATGAGTCTGGACAAGAGGATGGAGTGGCGTCATGAGTGGCTGCCATAGGGGTGGAGATGGGCTTAGCACCATCCATCTTGTGACGAACAAGGATGTCGTGGATGTATTTGTGTTGAGAGAGGAGGAGCCCCTCTTTACACGGTAGTGCTTCGATTCCCAAGAAATAGTGAATGGTGCCTAAGTCCTTGACCGCAAAGGTGGACTGTAGTTTGGTGATAATGGAGGAAACAAGAGTGGAGTCGGACCCTGTAATGAGAATATCATCGACGTACACAAGGAGAAAAATAGAAGTGGAGCCGCGACAAAGAATAAATAGTGAGCAGTCCGAGCGGGCTTGTGAGAAGCCAAGCTTGAGAAGTGACGAGCGAAGGGCATTGAACCACTCACGTGGTGCTTGTTTGAGGCCGTATAAGGATTTACGAAGGCGGCACACGTGAGATGGAAAATTTGGATCAATGAAACCAGGAGGTTGTACCATGAAGACCTCTTCGCGAAGCGAACCGTGCAGAAATGCATTGCTCACATCAAGTTGACGCACGGGCCAGGCACGGTTGACAGCAATGGTAAGGACGGTGCGAATAGTGACCGGTTTTATAACCGGACTGAAGGTTTCCATGTAATCAACTCCCGGACGTTGGTGGAAGCCTTTAGCGACAAGGCGGGCTTTATATTTTTCAATCGAGCCATCGGGTTTGTGCTTGATTCGGAAAATCCATTTGCACCCAATTATGTTGCGAGCCTCCGATTTGGGTACTAACTCCCAAGTACCATGTTTCAAGAGAGCGTTGAACTCTTGCGACATAGCGAGTCTCCAATGTGGATCTTTTAAAGCCGACGTGATGCAAGTGGGTTCAAGTGGAGCAGCCACGGGATGTTTAGAAGCAGCATTGACTGTTTTCCGTTTGAAAATATTGTTCTTTGCGCGTGTCACCATGGGATGGAGGTTGGTAGCCGGTACGGTCGGTTGTTCGGATGGAGATTCAGATGGAGATGGCTGCTGTTCGGGACTGGAAGGCAGGCTGTTGACTGGTAGGGAGGCGGCATGTGGCAGCAAAGTGTCTCGAGGTGGAGGTTGTGGAACCGTGAAAATTGGAGAGAGAGCAGTTTGGCAAGTATCCGACGGTGAGGTAAGCGAGGCCTTGTGTGAGGAGGAGAATGGGAATTGTTCCTCACAAAAACGAACGTGTCGAGAAGTGAAAACCCGATTGGTGCTAGGATCCAAGCACTTATACGCGCTTTGAGAAGAAGAATATCCCAAAAATATGCACGGACGTGAAGGATAGGCGAGCTTTCCCGACGTATACGGTTTGAGCCTAACATAGACAACCGAACACCCGTAGCTTGAGAAAATTTGGTTGATGGCCAAATAATTTAGCAAACGGTGTAGCATTGTTCGCGGCTGAAGAGGGCTGTCTGTTAATTAGAAAAACAGCCGTTTGGAATGCATAACTCCAATATTCGGGTGGAAGGCGAGACTTGTGAAGAAGAGCACGACCGGTATTTAAAATATGACGATGGCGGCGTTCGGATATGCCATTTTGTTGTGGGGTGTGGGGAGCTGTTGTTAGCCAACTTATGCCTTCTTTAATAAAATAGTGACGTAAAGATATAAATTCTCCCCCGTTATCGCTATAAAAATTGATTATTCGCCTTTGAAATTGATTTTCCACAAGCGGCTTAAATTGCTGAAAAATTGATTGCACCTGTGATTTAGCAGCTAACGGAAAGAGCCAACAGTAGCGACTATAAAGATCAACAAAAAGCAAATAATACCGATAACCATCAATGGAAGGCACAGTCGGACCCCAAACATCCGCAAAAACATAGTGAAGCGGATATAAAGCAACAAATGAGGATTCTAAAAACGGTAATTGAGTAGCTTTGCTCACAAAACAAGAGTCGCAATTATTGTCCTTCGCAGAGGAGCTGTTATAAACTGGTAAATTAAAGTGCGAAATAATAAAAGAGCTAGTTTTGGCCGCCGGATGGCCTAAACGAGAGTGCCAGATGGAGCGAGTGGTTTTGACGCCTAATGATGCAAACTTCCTTTCCGACTGAAGATAGTAAGATGGCGTCCGGATATGGTACACACCATCAGTGCATACGCCCTTCGCCAGAGGGGCCCCCGTAATGTGATCCTTGATAAGAAAATGGTTAGCAAAGAATTCCATGGAAACGTCATTCGCCTTAGTAAACTGATGAACAGAAAGTAAATTCTGTTTCGTCGAAGGCACACAAAGAACATTGTTTAAACGAAACTGATGTGGCGGACAATGAATAAAAGAGGTACCAGTATGAGTTATTGGCATGCCGGTTCCATCAGCCAATTGAACTTCGTCGGTGCCGTCGTATTCCGAGTGGAAGTTGAGGTTGTTGAGGTCCGAAGTTAAATTGTGCGATGCTCCAGAATCGACGAGCCATGTGTTGGAAGGTTGGTGTGTGATAGGAGCGGGTGGAGTGCGCGCAACATTGGCAGAAGGAGGTTGATTGTTGAGATAGCGGTAGCAAGAGGTTGCTACGTGACCTACTTTGCCACAAAATTGACACACAACAGGGGTATAATTAGAGTTATAAGACTGATGATAATTATTACCCCGACCACGGCCTCGGTGATTCCGTCCGCCACGCCCCCTGCCGTTGCCACGATGACGATGAGATTGCCCACTGTTGGAGTCATGAGGGCTGGAACTACGATGACTGGATTGTGCCGAAGAGACAGCCGAATTGGCTGTAGCAACAAGGGACGTGTTTTCTGATTCGTAGCGGCGAATGTAAGCTTCGTGTGTGATCAGTGCACCATGGAGTTCAGCAAAAGTCATTGGCTGTTCGCGCAGTCGGATTGTAGAGGCGATATCCCGATATTGGGGTCCAAGACCATTGAGAACATAAAGGGTTATGTCATCCGGATGAAGTGGTCGATCAATCATGGAAAGTTCATCAACCTTCGCTTTTATGTCCGTGAGATATTCGGTGACAGATCGTGAGCCGAGAGTTGTGGTGTTGAGTGCATCCTTTAGGGAAAGGACTCGGGTACGATCAGGTCGGGCGAAGGCACCCATGAGAAGAACCCATGCTTCGGCGGAAGTTTTGGCAGAGTGAACAATCGGGACAAGGTCCGGAGATAAGGATCCAACGAGTGCGGCGAAAAGATGTTGATCTTGTTGAAACCAATGATCATAAGCGGAGTCAGAGCGATCCGGGCTCTTGATGCTTCCGTCCAAATAGCCGAGGAGGTTTAAGCCATTCAATTGAGCCACCACTTGAAGACGCCATGATAAATAATTAGAAGGTGTGAGGCGAATGGTGAAGTGGTGTTGTGCCGTGACTGAAATTATGGGTGGAGTAGGGGGAGTGGATGATCTAGTGAGTTGAGATGGTGAGGGTGGGGCAGCAGAGGAGTCTTCTTGAGACATAGTGGAAGTGATGATGGTGGAAAGAGGGAGGATCGTGAATCGTGAGATTGTTTAGGAAGAGGATGATACCATGTTGAGAAATATTTTCCTTGTATTTCTTCACGAATGATATGTTACAACTATCAAAAGATATATACAAGTATAGAATGCTGTAAAGAAGGAAAACAAATAAATAAGAATATACACAAAAACTATGATTTGGGGATTTGATTGGAAGATGATTGTGCCGAAGATTGTGGTGGAGCAGAATCTCTAATAATGAATACGTTGGATCAAATTATTTGATAGGTTTTATGTATAAGGAAACAAACCATATCCCATTTAAATCCAATTGCAAAAGGTAAGTAAATAAATTAATGGATTAACCTAATAAAGAAAATAAATCATACCATGATTATTTGGTTATATTTTAATATGTACTGGCAAAGTTTTATGGAAATGAGAGGCTTTCCTTAAGAAAGTTTGACCATTTAATAAACTTACTTGAGTTAATGATTCACTTAACTTATATAAGAAAGATTATTGTTTAATTATAAAAAATGATAGATTACATTGGATGAGTCTATAATTATTAGTTACTGTGAATTGATTTTGAAAGCATATGATGTTATTATTATTTTTCGTGCACTTCTCCTAATGTGTAAGAGTTATTTCTATGCATATTTGTAGCATGTATTTTTCTTTCTTTATATTTTAAATTTTAGAATTTTTTATTTTGTTCATAAAATCCAACAAATAACTTATAAAGTAATTTATGTTATAGTAAGCACATCTTCTATTAAATTTGTTATTGTATCACATTTAAATTTCATCTCATTTACATTTTGAATTATCTATGATTCATCAACATTTTCTAAATGTTTAGATTACACGGTGTATTTATTATTGCACTTCCTAAATTGGATACACTAATTAGTTTGATTTTTTTAATATGTATACATCGACTAACATAATTTATTGTGAGTTTAAATGAAAAACTATTAATTTAAAATTGGTAGGATTACAAAGTTTACATGATTAATTAGTAAATGCCATTAATATAATACATAACTACAAATATATTTATATATAATTTAATATAAAATATAAAAATACCATAATACCGGTTGGCCCAGTGGTTCAACCGGTTAAACCAATAAAACCAGTAACCAGTAAGGTCACCGGTTCTATGTCCGGTCCGGTTTTGAGAACACTGATATGAAGTAATTCTTTTCTTTTTGATATTAGTCTAAACAATTTACAACTCACAAATTTAATCATAATCATCGTAATGTTTGATTTATAATTTATATAAGGGGATATTTTGATCCCAATTAATTCAAGAGATGCAAATGTGTACTTATTGTAATGATTTGCGAGAAATGACAATTGATATAATAAATGAAAAACGTCTCTCGCCTACTGTTTAAATTTGAAAATAAAACAGCTCAATGTCTCCCGCAAACTGTTTGAAATGAGACGAGGGTTTGAGTTTGAAAATTGAGAAAAAGAATGTCAAAATTCTAAAAACTCTTTTAAAAATATCAAAATAAAAAAGAAATCGGGTACCCATTTGCTTGTACCCGACAAAATCGGGTTTGGGAACGGAAATTTTATTTACATTCCAGAACATGCAGCCAGGTACCCGCAATTATTTCTCGAAAGGGACGGGTACCCTACCTGCGCCCACCTCTAGTACCACGATCTCAAATGAATTGAATTAGAATAACAAAGGAATAAAAGCGTTAAACCCCCTATACTTTACCCCATGTTGCACTTTGCCCCGATCCTTTTATTTTTGACAACTTGCCCCATGTACTATGGATAAATAAGCACTCTGCCCCCTCAGTCGTTTTTTCACTGTTGGATTTGGAAACTTGTCAGTATTTTTTATCGTAGGATTTGGACTCAATGAGTAAAGTGTTTATTTATTCATAATACATGAGTCAATGCGTCAAAAATAAAAGGATATGAGCAAAGTGCAATTAAGCTATAGTATAGGAGGTTTAACGCCTTTATCTTATAATAAACAAATATATCTCATGAATTCAATTAATTCAAAAGACACAGTCATCAAGAGTTGCACTCTGTGATATTATTGTTAAAAATAAAAATCACACGTTAATAAAGGACTAACATAAGCACGACCACTTGTTAAGAGTTTCTGAGTAAGCTTCTTCCAAATGAAATAGTACAATAATGTAAGCCGTGGGGCATCCACGTCACCAACAGTTTCTTTGCGTGTGCAGAATTCGTGGCTCAAAGTATCTAACTTATATTCCAAAATATATATAGTGACTCACTAAGTCACTAAGTCACTAACACTCACAGCCACATATATATTTCTCTATAAATACAACTTCCTCATACTCATTCTCACTGATACCTTATACCCAAAAATAGAAGAAGTCACTTATTTCCTCAAAAGCACTTATCTAATTTGCTCTTTTCACCTATCAATTAATTTCTTAATAATGGAAATTTTCAACCGCTACTACTCCGACTCATTTCTCAACGTCCAAGATTTATGCTCAACCCAAGAATGTTCGTCCGACAACGGGAGCGACTGCAGCAAAGCCAACTTCTCGGACAACGACGTGATTTTAGCTTCAAACAACCCGAAAAAGCTCATTTGGTACGAAAAACCATACCAAAAAGACATTCCAATTGCGCTTCTACCTAAAGACATTCGGTACGAACTAATCCGTACCTATTGTTTGGGTACAGAAAGTCCTTACCAAAAAATAAAGAGGAAAAAATTAAAGATTAATTATAATTAAACAATTGGTACAGAATTCTGTCCCAATTAGTTTCTTAAAATTAAATGAAAATTGAAGTGGAAAATTATTGGTGCAGATCTTCATCGATTTGAAGTGATTGTAAGATAGTCAAATGTCAATGGAGAGATTCTTAAAGTATTAGCCTTTGTAGGTTGAAAGTTGACACATAATGCATGTGAGTGCATTTATATGCATGTTTGCAAATCTCTAATTGATATGGGCATGACAATATGGAATGGATTTTGAAGAAGATTGACGATACAAGATTTTGTACAATGAACGTTTTGGAGAAATTGGATTCGAGTCCAAGTTCTTGGGCCTTATTGAGAAAGTTCAAACTTAAATATGTGAGTATTATTGCTTTAGTGAGGAAGCATGGGACTTGTCCCATAGGAAAATTACTACTACATTTTCATGTTTATCTTGAAACATGAATTGAGAGAGGTGTAGTGATGTGGTGGAAATGGACTTCTCGCGCCGTTGTCGTCGTCCGACCAGCTCGGCTCGACACGTCACGCGTGTCTTAGCCAGGAAGGCAGTCCTAACTTTTTGGTGAAATTTCATTTAATTATTTAATTAAAATTTTGTGATAAAATATTTAAATCGTTTTAGAATTCGCACATTATTGCCTGAACGTTTTGAAACGTTCTGCTTATTGGCAATGAAGGCAAAAACGTTTGTAACAGCCGAATTTATTCTTCCATTGTTGACTGAAATTTAAAGCTCCGCAATTACCCTCCATGAGTGGTGTTTGACTGATGAGCTCCCTCTACCCTATAAATAGGACGCTCATCAGTCCATTCTCATTATCTGAAAAACCATCAAACACTCTCATATTCTTCATAGCATTCCATAGAGTTCTGCAATATATTAAGAGTAGTTTGCCTTCATAGTTCCGAGAGAGACGTTGTACCTCGGAGCTTGGTGTCCACGAGGGCGTGAAGCAATTGTCGGGCATAACAAGCTTAAGGGAAAGTTGTCCAACCACTGCCTCGTCTAATCATTCAACACGAATATGCATTGAGGTCTTTTGTAGTCATTGTTTATATATTCTATTGCTCATTGGAAGTTTATGCTTTCTTGTTCATATGGTTTTGTATGTTTATAATATTTGAGATTCATCTAGTTATACATGTTTATAGCATTGATTTAAGCACGTATCCGTCTTGATTCCAGCAGAACTTTATATAGCCTTGAGGAAAGATGAAGAAAGTACACACAAAAAAAGAGTGCGTAACAATATTTCTAGTTCCTTATATTTTGTCCATATTGTGTGAGGTGTAAGTTAAAGAGTATTTTTAATGTGGATACTCGGTGAGTGTCAGGCATGAAAGCGAGTAAAAAAAAAATTAAGTGTAACAATTTCCTACATAGTGCAATTTCACTTTAATTCTCATGATTTTTCTCTGTTTTAGGAGTTTTCACGTTAAGTCCTTGTGTTGTTATTTTTCGTTTTTATTCCTTTGTTTTCCATTTTTCACAATGAACAAATCTTTGGGGCACATATTTGTCTGATTAAATACCGAAAAATGCAAACACTTAAAAGATGCTTGTCTAAAAACCATTAAACACTTTCTATAGACGTTTTTAAACACCACCTTAATATTTTGAAACACTACATAAAGCCTAAAAATAGAGTTGTGACGAAATATTCAACCCAAATACTAAATGTGTGTAATCAAACTACAGAAATGAACTTAAAAGATAAGCATATCTAACGAATGCTAAATGAATATTTGAAGATAGAATATAACAACTCCCACCTATACGCTTGCATTCATAAAAGTTTAGCCTGCTATTCAGATTCTTTTTCTTTGGATTTTGGTAATAAAAAAAATCATGTATTATCTGAAATAGACATAAATTATAATTAATATCCTCACTGCTAACAGAAAGAAAAAAAAATCATATATTGTGTTATTCACAGAAGTCCTTTGTCAAAAAATAAGAGGCAAAAACGCTCTCTAGAAAAATAGAGGATTGCTTTGCCTAATTTGTTAATTTACATAGAGTTTTTGGCCGAATTTGTTGCATGGATATTTTTTGCGTAAGTTACATGTATTTTTAAACTTTGGTAAACGTCTTTTTAACAAAAATAATAGGATTATCATTTTTTTAGTTTGAAGAAATATGTCTTAACCATCGTGAATCCAGAATTAGGTGAACAGAGCATCATGACTACCAGAGAAGCCCCTAATCAGCTGTATATAAGATCTGAAACAAGCAAAAGACGAGGAATAATTTCTTCAGTAATAACAAACACCACCCTATCCAATAGTCAAAAGTCGAAATGAAAAGGTGTACAACATCAATCTACTACAGAAGAAACCCACAACGATAAGCATCCCCGAGGAGCGCAGCATTGCGAGAAAAAACCACGGACAAGTTCTCAATAAAACTAAGAAAATCGTAAATCCCACAAACAATTTTGAGACAGTCGAACCCAGCTGTCGAGATAACCAGGTTTTACTTCGTCTTCTTGAGAAGGATTGAGGTTCTGAACTCACTATCGTCCCGGACAAAACTCCACCACAGATATGTAAGAGGAATTGTTGTTGCGTGCCAAAGGGCATGAGCGTCAACAAGTCCCCAATACGGTGGGAAGTCGTATATTTCAAAGAGCATCGCAAGGGCCCCTCCAAGCACAACCACCCACAGCTTGAAACGGGAAGGATGACGAGTAATACCTGCCCAGACTGCCCACAAAACGATCTGTGATACACCCATTGCCACACAAACCTTCATGTTCAAACCTGAATAAACATATTGCGAATTTGTTGTCAGGTATGGGGCAGTGTTGCATAAACGGAAACACAACAGTAAAACAAAAATCCATTCTCTCTTGGATCTCCATTTGTATGTCTGTTTCTATTATATTTAACTGCTTTTAAATTTTTGGGAACAAGGCCTTTTCTTTAGGCCAGAAATTAATATAAAAGATCTCATATGACAGTACATTAATATCAATGAAGGCGACATAAAAGTACAAATGCGCAACATTAATCTCTCTACTGTAACTCTGTAAGTTCTCCATCTGGATCGAGAGAATAATCCCAAGTGGGCATTACCATTTTAACTTTATGACATTACTTTTGAGGGTCTATTTATACAATGAACTACAGAGTTTACCTTATTTTACTATAGTTCAGATAAATTGGTTGCATAAGTTGTTCGTAATTGCAATTTCACAATATCATAATGTCTGTAATAACAAAACAATGTGTTCACGATAATTTGTCTTTTGCCAAGAATAAATCAGTGAATTCGTACAAGGAAAAAGACTGCAGTCATATACTCTAAACCGGAACATAAAAAAGGCAAAACATGAAGAGCTGTTACTGCTACAGATATTTACTCCTCATTCTGACATGTGCCAACTTTGGATGACAGATAACACGATTAAGTTTGGTAAAAACTGGTCCATTTCGGCATGCTAATGATAATTATACTAGTCTTTGACTAATATGGCACGAAAAGACATGAAATGTTACTAAACAAGAAAAAGTACATAGACGCGTGGTCTTACCATAGTCAAACTGATAGAAGTTCAAATACAAGATATGGGTCGTCACAAAAGCAAGAATGGGAGCTGCAACCATGACTCTGGCAGCCTCAAGTCTCACATTGAAAGCTCGTATTATAGCTAGAATGAGGGAATACCCAAGTAACGCAATAGCAGATGAGTAATCCAGCTTCTCAGTCAAATCGACATCTCTGCATATTATTTCAAATATATCAGAATAAAAGATGAACAAGCCACGCCACGTGGAACCTTCCAGATATATCAAAATACATCAGAAACTTGGAACGAAGCAACTTTCATTCAAGAGATGAACATCAAACGAAACGAGAAGTGGCACATTGTCAGTGAGATTTCCAGTTCTTCAAAAAGCCTCAACATACTATTGGTCTATAAATTACACATAACTAAATCAATTTAGATTTCAAATACAACACTTCAAAGATAATTAGGATAGGAAAGGAATAGAAGAAGTCTTGATACTCACCGACTGTGAAAAACTGCACTCCATAACCAGGCATTCATTGCAAAGACTGCATACAGATGCCATAGGCCTGTGTATTCGTAATATGTCTTCTTGTTTGGCCTAAAGGGCAGTTTGTAGTTTATAAGGATGAAAAAGGATACCCACCCATGAAATTGTACAGCAAGATTAAGTGCAGAGAGAGCAACAGAAACTGGTTCCTGTTCACATCAACCACATTACAGTGTGCTCATTCATGAGGAAGTTATTTGGTACTCAAAGCAACAACTCCACTAACCTGGATCCCGTATATACGCGTGAATGGCCACTTTCCATGATACTTGACAGGCCCATAACCGAGTTTTTGTCTTTCCTCTTCTCTAGAGAGCATGCAATGGTAACGACAGTCACTGCGGCAGTCCCACCGCTTCCACTGTACGTAAAGTGGCTCCTGCAGATACCATGGGCCATCAATGGAGTTTCCATGAGAGGAAAAATTACAGTGTTGAAAGCATTTCTCCCCGACACATCCAGTCTCCTCACATTGCCCAACACAAGCCCTAATAGTACACCAAATTTAAGAATAAAAGAGGCATAAGTTTGACGAATTACATAAAGATATCACAGCTGATAAAAGGCAACAACTGATGCAGGTTAAAATTCCAATTTTCCCATTTTCACATTTAATATAATGTTTCAAAATTAGTAAGCACAACAAACAGGATAAAAGTGCAATTGCTGTTACAGGCATAAGAAAATGGAACAGGGCACATCTTCGTCTCTAATTGGGCTGACTAAAGTTTCGGAGAGAGTAGATCAAGATGACTCCATCTACTAGACAACCTACTATGCAGCCAAGTCAAGTCACCAGATAAACAAGAGATATTGTGGCTCTATGTATATCTAATAAAACAGTGATAATGGACAATGCTTATTATCCTGCCTATGTCCAGCCAAGGACAATGCAGAACATTTAAAAGCACAAGCAGTTATCAAACCGACGGGGGTGTTAATTAGAAATGCTACAGAGGCAAGAAGATGAGGATAACAAGACTATTCTTGGACCATACTACTGCATCGAAAATGATCGACAATAACTTTTACATCTAGTCAATAATTGATAATATAAACAATAAGAGCAAAATAACACATGTCATCCGGGAGCAAGTATAATGCAAGATTAATCTGATTAACTGCAAACCAGAAGCAACCACAAGTTTTTGAGAGTACTCCTTAGGCATTAAGCATAATTGTTCCTAGTTTGTTGAGAGAGGGAATTGAGGGGATTTGACCTCCTCATGACTCACAGTCATGGCTTATCGGCTTATGAGAAACTCATCTCACAACTGAAGGACCATCAAACAAAATCCAGTTAATCCATGAAAAATGCATTTACTGGTTACATACTTTTAAATCTTTAGTTGCTAATCAATTCTTCAGTACATTAGAGGTGAATATTGAATCCAAAGATTGCTTTCACGTTGGATGTCAAAAAATTCATCCAAGTCTTCAGTAGTTTTGAATAGGAAGCAGAATGGATATCTGCATTGACCAACAAACTGACGATGGGGAAAACTCAAGCTGTGGATGGTGAAACTTGTAGAACTGAATTTTGAAAAACATTATATTTCCTCTTAGTACCTTCTTGATCACTAAGATCTAATTTAAACTATGTCAATCTGCATTAGCCAACCACGATTTCCAGTATCAGTCACTTCGTTCTATTAAACATTCGATAAAGGCAAAGATACCAAGAGAACCCTTCAAATGGCCACATAAACATGAACATATCAGCATTTCTACTAACCAAACTCAAAACAAAACCAAGACAAATATACACATCTAGATCTCTACTCCACATCTCCAATCTAATACGAAAATTTCCACACGACTAGGTCGCTAACAGAAACTACTCATCTCTTACACACCAAAATACTACTCGATGCATTTCGTTACTTCAAACTAATCATTACGATTAAATCATCCATCAACAAACTGTAATCCAACCTTAATTGACCAAACAATCAGAAACTTACAGCCACTTGCTAGCTGCTATGAACTTAAAACAACAATCATCAACACTAAAAAGAAAAACTTAAATAAAAAAAAAAAGTCAGATTTGAGATGCCAAAATCAAAAAATTATTACAAAGATTCCCAATATCTCAGCTTACAACTCAATAAAATAAAATAAAAACATACTGATAAACCGGATCAGAATCACCAGGGCTAGCTTGGAGCAATCTACAAAAACAAGAGAGCGCAAAAACAACAAATAAAAGAGCGAAACGACGTCGTTCCATCAGATTTGCGACTATACTCAGCTACGTAATATGTAGAAGTCAAAAGGGGTTAAAAAAAATAAAGAAAAAATAAATGGGTTATGAAAAGTTTGAATTTTTATGGGTGCAAAACAAAGATTTGATTTTGATTGATCAAGTTCCCATCGAATTGGACTTTTTAGTAGAAAAGGGGAAAATTAGGGCTATATGATGATGATGATTATTATTATGTAAAAGGGGAAATGAAAATGGTGGACGTGAGTCGGAGAGAGAGAATTGTACTGTGCTGTGCTGTGCAAGATTTTGATTTTTGATTTTTTTGTGAGGTACTACAATACAACTGTTGCAGGCTTCTCTCCAGTTCTTTCTGCTCAAAGTTCTGCAATTGTTTTCTCTTTTTTTGTTTTCCTTTTCTTTTGTTGCCTTTTTGCAATAATATATTTTTTGACTTTTTGGACGAGATTTGAGTTTTGATTTGATTAAATTGTACATATATTGCCTATATAGTGTTATAGATCTTAAAATCTTATATTTAGAAATTCTTAAAAAAATGAAATGAGTTGTTCTTTTTTTTTTTTTTTGTATTTTTAGGTAATACAATGGTATGTATTGAGTTCCATATAGCATTTGAAATCGGAATGGACAATTTACAAGTTCCAACATTTTATACAGAAAGTCCATAGTTTAGCATAAGATATGTACTCAATTTATAAAAAGATGTTTCTATATTATTATTACTTGTATCTCACACTCTACATGTGTGTTTGAAATAGTTGTTCAGTATTCATATATTAAGATTCAAGACATGTGTCATCACCATTATATGTGCGATAAAGAGTGCGACCAAAGATCTTTCTTGAATTATATGATGAGGTGGTGCAGCTAATTTGATTATTTGTGTAAATACATGGTTGAAAATGAATGTGAAGAAATTATTATCCTATAATTTAATAATTATATTCAATATCAACCTTTGATCATGTCATGCCATCATACAACGATAAAATTATTTTTTCATTGCATGTCCAGTGGGATAAAAAGATCTCTGCCCAACCAAACGTCTTAAAATGAGAATAACGCGTCAAAAGGTAAAAATAATATGGCACTTTTTTTTTGCTGAATAAATATAGCACTTACATAAAGAGTATATAGACGAATATGAGGTTTTTCATGGGGAAATGAATTATTGGCACTGTATTTAAGTTGTTCGGACACCGTGCGGAATTGTAGGAAATGGAACCGGAGAGGGGTGCGGATATCTCGTGACGACCACTTATTATCGTTCTTGGTTCTTGTTATCGAGTTCCCAGGAGACACGTGGAGAATCTTGTTCGTTTTGCAATGCAAGGATCTACTAATGTGTGTTAATTACTTCTTCACTTATTGGTTAATTACTCTTTACTTCAATTTCTTATATATTTCATAACGTTACCTCAACATTTGTAGTCGGATGGATCTCTTAGATTTACTTTTCATTAAGTTCTACAAAATAATTATTTCCTTCTTATTTGAAAAAAGTTAACGCCAAAAGAATATCTCTGCTCATACGAAATAATTATCCTTAATGATTTATATAACCATCTGCTTTTATTCTCCATATTGTTTATTTAACCCAAGTATTGAAGTGTTAGAAAATGTTAAGGAACCCGGTTCGAGATGTCTTTTGCGTTGTTTTTTTATTCGCTAATATTTATTAAGTAATGACTCTCTTGTCATTCTTTCTCCTATATACCAAAAGTTGACTTCTCAAATAATCAAATGATCACAAAAATATATTTAGTAGACGAATCAAAAAGCCGTCATTTGATTCAAATGGTTATTGATTAACATTTAAGAGGTTAACAAAATTCATCAGCAATTTTCTTAAGATCCACTAGTGAGTAGTGACTATCACAATTCGATTAAGGATAGTCAACGAATAAAAACTTCCATCAATGAACTATAACTTATTCGCAATTATTTGGCAACCCTGTGCGAAAATGGTAAAAGAATGTTCCATATACAGCTGTTTATGCGATGAGTAGGAAAAAAATTATCGGTGTGCATAGTACAAAATACAAATAAACTAACTATAATAATTAAGTCAATAACTTCAATAAATTAAAAATAGGCTACATAAATCATGAAAATCACGCTAAGTCGAACACATTAATTCTTCTTCTCCTTTCGTTCTGATTAAGTAGAACGTCTACATTTATGTTTCATTTTGTATGACTTCTATCTATTTTCTTCAACAGTTACTCATAATTCTCTGTGTCTATTTGTCCTCCCAAACTACCATAAAAGAGAAAAATTGTGTAGTAAACTTATAATAACCAACGTAAAACATCGTTACATCTTACTCCACAAATAAACCATAAAACACATGTAAGTGATTATAGCAAATAACACCAACTTTTAGATAATAGTAGATTCCATTTTCTTTTCTTGATAATTAATAGCACACGATATTAAAATCAACACGAATGAATATGTTTATTACAACATTAATCACACTTTTAAGTCTATTTCTTGCTCTATTTCATTCCATATATATACGCCAAATTAAAGCCACATAGAGTGCACACTATTGTAGCCAACCAACGAAAATGGCAGCAGCAACTGCATCTACTATTCCTTTTGCTCCTTCACTCAACTTCTCCACAAGAAAAAGCTTCTTATTCAACTACAAAACCCAGAGATTAAAGTTCAATCTCACAAACAATAATCACCGCAGAACACAAAGAACTTCATATTCAAAAGCTGCCCAAAAATCAAGAAAGTTCATCACCTCTGCCTATGTCTCGGGTCCCCCTTTTGACGCAATTGTGTCCGAAAATGACCCAAAAATCGATGGTTCGTCCGAGGTTGTTGAGCTGAACCCAGTTGATGTTATAAGTTGGGGGTTGTTGTGGAAACTTATTTCGAGCCATAAATGGAGAGTCTTGGTTTGTGTTGCTACCCTTTTTGGCTGCACAAGTTGTACACTTGCTATGCCTATATTCTCAGGTATATGGTTGAGTTGTGTGTGTGTTTTGGTGATATATTTTGCAATATTCTTGATTGTTTTATAGGCAAAGGGACTGCTTGAACTTAATATCTTAGTGGTATAGTTATGTAGTTTTTAGTGCATTTCGACAAACTTATGTGGAATCTACGACCCCGTCTAGACATGTTTGTAGAAATTTAGGGCCCCCTCGTGTTCCTTATTAGAGGGAGAGTGGAGATTGTATATCGATATACGGACACTCAAGTTCATTTTTGAGCCATGTGGGATGGATTTCAAAAAGCCCCTTCACGTGTAGGCCAGGATGATCATCACCGTTTCATGTTTGTAGATTGAAGGTTTAGTCGATAAAGATTGTAACTTTCTATGCGTTACTTACGGGTTTTTGGCGTTTTAGGGTGATTGCCTGTCTTGGCATCCCCAATTCTATTTGATAGATCAAAACATGGCTATAGGCTTATTCCTTAAATGATAATCAGAAACTCTTTTCTGTATCTTAACATACCCGTTCCAGCATTTTTCAGTTTAAAGCTCATCCCGTGACTCTTATATCACATTGATAATGTTTATTCTGATAGTATAAGGATTTCAAATGATAGCGTTTACTGTGTAGTCTAATCTACTAGAAGTATTGTTCAACAAGATTTGTAGCTGTCCAGATAATCGATTTGAGTTGTTCTTGCCATTCCCATTTCTGTTTGTTAGATCTACTTAGGCTTATTGCCTCAAAGATAATCAGAAACCCTTTCGGTATCTTTACATACCTGTCGCATAAATTTTCCAATATAAAGCTATCCATTCACTCCTTTGGCCAATATGTCACATTAATTATGTTATTCGGATAGCATAAGGATTTCAAATGACAGCATCTATCCCGTAGTCTAATCTACTCGAAATGCTGTTCAACCAGATTGGTGGCGGTTGAAATAATCAATTTGAGTTGTCAGTATCCCATTATAGTATTAATAGTCGGTGCCAGGAGCAGAGTATTATAATTTGGATACAAAGTTAATAAGGTGTGTAGACAATTTGATGGAGATTGTTTTTTCAGGGAGATTTTTCGAAGTATTAATAGGAGCGAGGCCAGAACCTATTTGGCAACTGCTGAGTAAAGTGGGAATTCTATACTTATTGGAGCCCATTTTCACAATCATTTTTGTGATAAACATGAATGCCATATGGGAGAAGGTTATGTCAAGATTAAGAGCACAAATATTCCAAAGAGTGTTGATTCAGAAGGTACAGGCATTTTACTGACTGATAACTCTCTCTTGTAATAGCTAACATCATGTTAGAGATACCTTTGTTCAGTTATCAAAAAGGACAATGTTGCATTACTGACACAATTGAAAATATGACGAGTAACAATTTGGCAAAGTAGGAATGACTATTTCGAAATATCCTAATCTCATTTAACAAACCTTTGACTCTTGGACAGACTATTTTCCTATACAAATTATTGTTACATAGTATTGCAGTTAATTTTCACGTCGGTCTCCAATTTCTAATAAATAATATTTTCCTTTGCAGGTGGAGTTTTTTGACAGGTACAAGGTAAGCAGGATTCTTCTATATGACTTAAGTTTTCTGCATTGTACTCTGCATGTATGATGACAGATTCACGCGACATATATATTTACCCAAAGCATTTCTGCGCTGGCAGATGAGAGATGTGTGTGTCTTAAGCCTTTATTTCAATTTTCATTTATGTGTTTAGAGAAAGTCTGATTTGAAGCGGTTGTCAAAATCACCAAAAAGTGGTCTATACATTTTTGCTTTATATTTTGCCTACATTATGATTCCAATGGTTTTGTAACAGGAGACTCATTTATTGTGAATTAGAAGGAAAGTTGTACTTATTGTAAATCTCATCTTGGATGACATTGTGGGTGGTATTAGGAAAATCAGATACCTTTTTTTAACATTTACTTGATGACATTCGCCCGTTTACCATGTTATTTCTGTTTTTGGCTTATGTATTCTCTGAGGTTTGCAAATCCCATTTTGTACCTCTGCAGTCCCCTTGTTTTATTTACTTAATTTTTGGTGTCTCCTTTGTAGGTTGGCGAACTAACAGCATTATTAACATCAGATTTGGGCTCTCTGAAGAGCATTGTTAGTGAAAATATATCAAGAGATCGTGGTTTTCGAGCAATTTCTGAGGCAAGCTACTCTTCACTAAGCAAAAGTGAGCTTATGTTAAAATCGAAACCCTTTCTCAGCGTTTTGTTGAATGGAGACATATTTGGTTAAAAGTCCTCATTTTTGTAATTATATTTTAGGAATACTGTAATCTTCTTCAAGATTCAGAACGCCCCTACCAGCATATCAAATGCACCTACCAGCATGATACTGTCTTTATTAAGTTATTTGTTTCAACATTTTTGCTTGAAGTCTTGATGATCCCTAAAATATAGTTCATCAACTTTCATGCAGGTCGTTGGTACCCTCTGTTTACTTTTTGCTCTTTCTGCCCAGCTGGCACCAGTTTTGGGCCTACTAATGCTTTCAGTATCTGTATTAGTTGGTAAGTCTTTCCCATTTAAACCTTTGTTCAGTTGTTTTCTCTCTCAAAGAAATGGGGTTCTCATGTGATTGCTAGAATGTCGTCATGGTTTGGACTACCATAGAGTTGGTTGTTTAGTCTATTTCCCTTTTGGGCCATGAAATATGAAGCAACATAATAACATCTAGTCCATCCTTCAAATCAGTGATTTACTTCTGATCAATCCATAAATTATCCTCCTACAGAAATTTTCTTATCCCCGATCACCATGAAGTTAGTACCACTTGTATTCCAAAGTTGGACAAGAGGTTATGTCCCAACCTCTTGCATCTGAAGTCTTTTGTTATGACGCGTCCCTAGAGATGATTCTGGGCACCAGCGTGTCTTTGCATGTTTTGAGTCTATGAAATGCTTTTCAGGAGGAACAACATTGTTTCTTTGTCCATTCTAGGGGTGAAAACAATTTCTGCTAACTATAGTCCCCAGCCTTGTCCTAAAGGACGTAAACACCATATTTTTGTTGTGCATCTTTATCTCAGATTGCCAGCTTTCTCTATTTGTGTATAGTGGCAAATGCCTCTGTTCGTCAGTTTTGACTGACGTGTTCCTTATTGCCAGTCTTAGTTTGAAATAAATCCTATCTTGCCTATTCCTTATTGCCAGTCTTAGTTTGAAAATAAATCCTATCTTGCCTAATTGTTGTCTTTGTGTCATACTTATTTCCTATTTCATTGTCTCTTGGGTCACTCCACTAACATACGTGGAATTTTTAGCTGTGTATAAGAGAACAACTGTGAATGTATTTAAAGCTCATGGATCAGTCCAAGCCTCGATCGCTGACTGTATTACTGAAACTTTCGCTGCTATACGGACTGTAAGCTCCTGGTGTTTTTGTATGCTTATATCACCCTTTCTTTCAGTAATTAACCACAAGAAACAGATGCTAAGCAGTTAACAGCATCTAATATATATCATTTCTGCTAACTTAATAAAATTATTGCAGGTAAGATCATTCGGGGGAGAAAAACGTCAAATGTCAATATTCGGTCAGCAGGTGAGCACCGCTACTTACGGTTGAAATGCTTCCGTAGGAATGCTAATAATACACATAATGCAATCTTGAAAATTAGACTCTTTCCTAACCCGCATAGTGAAATTGAAATTTCTCAGATTCTTGAGTTTGAGAGTAGTGGCATAACTCTTGGGATATTCAAGTCCATCAATGAATCCGTGACTAGGGTTGCTGTTTATGTCTCTTTAATGGCATTGTATTGTCTTGGAGGAAGCAAAGTTAAAGCTGTAAGAACTTACCTATTTTTGTACCGTTAATATTAATTACAAATGCTATCATCTTTTGCAGTTGAATGTTTATTGCTCTTCTTCTTTCTCTGAAATGGCTCCAGTAACATTTTTCCGTAACAGATTCTGATAATTTGATGGCTAGCTAGTGGATTTCTTTTATGCATGGGTTTATTATCTTATGCTTGATCTAACTTTCAAGAATTTTAATTTTTATGCACAGGGTGAACTTTCAGTGGGAACAATGGTTTCTTTTATTGGGTACACATTTACGTTAACATTTGCTGTGAGTACTCTTTTTCTCCTGTATCCATAATTTCTGTTGTTCATCCTTAATCATTCAAATAATTGAGAAATAAGTAGTATTCAAATAATTGAAAAATAAGTATTATATTTCTAGGTTCAAGGGGTGGTAAACACCTTTGGAGATCTTCGTGGGGCCTTTGCTGCAACGGAAAGAATTAACTCTGTCATATCTGGTGCTGAAATCGATGAGGCGTTAGCTTATGCTTTGGAAAAGGACTTGAAGAGAAGGAAATTGCAGGATGAAAATCTTGAAGCGCTTTTGGTCAATGGTTCCACTGGGAAATTGCAAAATAGGAGTGCGGGCTACATGTCTGCTTTAAAATCTGGTAGCAATGTCCGTAGCCTTGCACAATCCGGTGATATTCGGCTTGAAGGTATGCATTCTGCATCATAAATGTAATGTATGATGGTGTTCTTTTTTTTATGATAATGAAAACACACGTATAGCGGGAGCTTATTTTTATTGTAAACATATGATTATACTATTACTTCGTAATTCACAGCACCAACAAATAAACTGGAGTGGAATAGGTTACCTTCCTATATGCCAAATCTTTGATTTATTTCCTTAACTCTTTAACTTGTTTATAGCCTCTCTGAGATGTCCTTAATTTGCTGATTCTGATCTTGTATCTTTCTATGTTTGTCGTGCAGATGTTCATTTCTCATATCCGTTAAGGCCTGATGTAGAAATCCTGAAAGGTCTCGACCTGACTTTAAAACGTGGAACGGTCACTGCTCTAGTTGGTTCAAGTGGAGCAGGCAAGAGTACAGTTGTGCAGCTTTTGGCTCGGTTTTATGAGGTTAAATATGCTAAATCTCAATTTTTGTCATCAAACAGAAACTTACGTACTCATGATGAATAACTAGATATTGAGTTCTTTGATTTTGCAGCCAACCAAAGGTAGAATAACTGTTGCTGGAGAGGATTTGCGATCCTTTGATAAGAGTGAATGGGCTCGGGTGGTCTCCATTGTGAATCAAGTATCTTTCTGGATCTTTCATTGACTACTACTTTAAGTTTCATCTGAAAGCATAGCACGTCTGAGTTTGATATTTACTAAGCACATGCTGCAGAAACAACTCATGCATGGAATCGAATACTGATAGATACTGGGAAGTTATCGAATATATCATAGATGAATTATGCAACGTGCCATCAGTTTAATTTGGCTGAAATCTTCTCTAACTGAAAATGCACGGTTGCATCTCATTTAGTTTGAAAGAATTATAACTCTCTTTCTATGAAGAAAATGCTTGGATTACTCATATGAGTATTCTGCTTCAGGAACCTGTTTTGTTCTCCTTGTCTGTCGGAGAAAATATCGCATATGGGCTCCCGGATGATTATGTTTCCAAGGATGATATCATAAAGGCTGCAAAGGCAGCAAATGCCCATGAATTCATAATTTCATTGCCACAGGTGAACCAAGTCTTGATACTGTGCTTTTATTCTAGCTTTTGTCCAATTTGTCAATTTTTACTTAAAGTTCTTATATTGCAGGGTTACGACACATTAGTTGGTGAGCGTGGTGGATTATTAAGTGGTGGGCAGAGACAGGTAATTACAAGTCTCTTCCTCTCTCTCTCTCTCAAACACACACACACACACAGATATGCACTCACACACCAAAGAAAGTTGGAAAGCCACAAGATATCTGGAATAATCTCCTCTTCTCAATTCCAGAGAATTGCCATAGCAAGGGCTCTGCTCAAGAATGCTCCAATCTTAATTCTTGATGAGGTACATATCTCATTACTGAATGTTACCTTACAAAGAATAGTTTCACAAAAAGATGGATTCTTTTTCTTCCATCAAATGTCATTTTGCCTGGCTGTTTACCAACAACAACAAAAAAAAAGAATAAGAAATAAATCTCGCCACAGGGTTTTCCTTAATTACATCACTTATCCCCATATCTGCAAGCACAAAGCAGTTCACTCGACTTATGAAATTCTCTTTGGCATTAGCCGCCTAAGACCATCTCACAGGATTTTATCTTGATCTTGCTGCTCTCTAAACTCGTAGCAGCTCAGTTCAGTTATAAGAATTTATATAGTTCCACTCTTCTATATTGGATGCTTTTGTCTATGTTCACCTAATATGCCTTTATTTTGCTACAGGCAACTAGTGCATTGGATACCGTGAGTGAACGTTTAGTGCAGGATGCTTTGAATCGTCTAATGAAGGGAAGAACTACTCTGGTGATTGCTCATAGATTGAGCACAGTTCAGAATGCTGATCAAATTGCTCTTTGCTCTGATGGGAAGATTTCAGAACTCGGGACACACTTAGAATTGTTAGGAATGAACGGTCAATATGCTTCTCTGGTTGGCACCCAGCGGCTTGCATTTGAGTAATAATCAAAATGTGCTAAATATTGTTCAAATATTTATGCGCGCTGCTAAAGGAATTTGTTTCTTTATACGTGACCTTTTTCTGCCTTTCGCCCTTGAGGTTCCGAGCCCAGTGACCTTTCAGTTAATTCATTCTTCCTTTCAGGAATAGTTCTACAATATTTGGCATAATTGGGTTGGCCAACTGGTATAGATAAAATCTTCATTCGACGTCATAGCAAGATAAAACTTGTCACCTCCTTCACTGATACCGTACTTACAGTTATAGACACTCGGAGTATAATAAGAAAACTGGGTATTTTCCCATAATGGTTATTGTTTTCGTAGTTGCTCTTGATATCATACAGGTCTATAATTGCATGGACATCATATGAAAGATATCAGAGTGTTATTTTGAAAGCCTTTCTCTGGATATAACTTGGTAGTTTTCATATAAATTAATGAATTAATCTGATTTATTGCCTGAATACCTCAATTTGAATTACTTGTTTGTGAACATCACTTACTGCAGAGGAGTACTTCAACTCTGATGTACGAATACTGAGTGCACTTAGATGTTTGATGTACTATTACATTTCTTTGTTGCACTGGGATTTAATTAGCTATAATAGCTCCCCTATTTCTTCCCTAAGATTTCTACAGAGTGGTGGAGAATGAGATTACAGCATTCAGTTCCGCAAGGCACTGGTAGGAAGGCTAAGGAATGTATCCATGAAAAAGTCGTTAATCGGCTCAACTTTGGCCACCCCAACGAGCCTGCACTTGCCGTCTTTATTCAGTCTATCCCCTCTTCCTCTTCGCATCTCTCCCTGTGATTCCTCTGATGTCAAAACTGTTTCCACAAGCAGTGGTTTAGCTTTATAGAAGTTCCCTGCTGTAAAGCAGAATTTGGCTCTGAACCTGAGATCAACCTACAGAAAAAGTAGAACAAGCGTGAATTGAGGAAATAACTACGGTTTTCTTTGCAGAAGTTGAGTATAATGTGCCTGGTGCAAGAAGATGAAAGACCATAAATCCGATGGCTTTACATTGATCAAAACTCAAAAGGTTCAAGATTATACTCTGTAGAAATGTGAGATCAAACTCAGGTAGATCGAGGAAATTGCAATTGGAGCCATTAGAGAACAATAGAGAACACAGAGAATGAATATATTGAAGAAGTTGTGTTGAGTGAATATGAAATCCTAGTACAAAAGTGTGAAGAGTGTAGCTTTATATACAAGTCATTGGTTTAGGCGGGAACTGACCGAATATAACAGAAGACAAACTACCTGACAAACCGGCCAAACTAACTACTCTAACTGTGTGTGATGCAGCTCAGTTTTGTGGACTGAGCTGGTTTCTGATTATCTCCAACATACTCCGGAGAGTTATAGCGAAAATATCTCCAAATTGGTCTATGTATATCCCTTATCAAGCTAGAATGAATTGATTGAAATGCCATTAAAATCATAGCCATAAGATGAGAAGGGTAATTTTTCCCTTATCTATTAAACTTTCCAGTAGTCATTGATAGATCTTTAAGTCTTATATTTGACGTTTTAAGTAGTAGTTGTGATACCTAGTCTAGACAGGTATATAAGACAATAAAGTAAGACAGCTGATTTTTAACGTAGTTCGGACTAAGTCCTACATCCACGAGGCTTTCGCTTGAGAAACAACTTCTTTCAGCGGACAAAAGTTATTACACCAACTGGTTTTACTCTAACACCGAATCCCTCTAATGTTGATACCACCGGAACCATTTTCGCGTCTACTCCGTTTGACCCGTAAGACCAAAACTCCCGTAGTGATCTTCTTATGAGCAAGCTTCCAAGCGAACTGCACGTACGTATAGATCCCTCTAACTGGTGCAATCCTTTCCCTTTGAACTCCATTCAAATCTCGTCAGCTTGTCACGTTCTTGAATTGAATCAAGAGATGAAAACTAAAGAATCAAAATAAAAGCGAAACACCTAATGATGTATATTTTATTACACGAGTGTTCTACATTGATTCCTAGGATTTCTACTTTTTATAGGATAACTCTCCTTGAAAGATCTCTAGAATCTCGGCCAGTCTCCATATACAGTCGAGACAGAATCTTTCCAAACATATCCGAACCTTTCCATTGATAAGGCGTCTTTTCCTTTGATAAGTCTTTGTTTCCGTTTGATAAGATCTTCGTGAATCTGCACACCAAAGACGAAAAAGAACTTCACAAGGAATAGATTACTTAAGGATATAAACAAAGAGTTTGATAAAGATTAACTTTTCATAAGATAAGATTCTATAAGATCATGTTAAATCTTTACAAACTTACCCAAATACTCACTCGCTTAAACAAGATAATTACCAAATAATCAAGAGCGAATATTTCAGTAAATAAATCAAACTAAAATAAAATCGAATTTTCCTTTAAAATAATTTTGCAAACAAGGAAATAAATCGAGTTGGACCTGGCAGTCCTGACTGTTCAATCAAGTTCGAATCATGTTGGACTTGCGGTCCTAACAATCTCCCCCAATTGACTTGTTTGGCAAAAACTCTTTTAAAATCCAAGGAAAATGTAGACATGGTGAAATAGAACAAGTTAGTAAGAGATAGGCACATAAATCAACTAACGAGTCTTAACAGCAATTAAAACTTGTTGCAACAGCAATGCAACACTCCGCAAAACAACTTAATAAAATAAGCAATTAATAAACATTGTTCTTAAGCGGAAAAAATAAAAACAAACTAAAAAAAAAACATAAGATAAACCGCAGCAGCCTTGAAGATCTCCCCCATTCTTCAAAATCTCCCCCATTCTCCATTTTCTGCTACTCCCCTATTTTGCCAGAACTAGTCAAGGCTTGGCCGCTAATTGGGCAAGTGACTGGTTCATGGACTCCAGTAATGTAATCACACGGACTAGTTGCGACTGAAGGTTGTAGAGACTGTCCTGGGGAACAGATGGTTCAGCTTCATTATCCCGAGCAGGTGGGACATTTCGTCGGATTGGAGAACCAAGAAGAGCTTGAACAAGGTGACTCGGGGCATGATAAGGATTGGGCATGCGCGTCATCTTATCCTTCTTGACCCAGATATCTATTTGAGATGTGAGCGTGCGGTAGATCAAAGATGGATAGCCCAAGGTCATCTTTATCTTTTGGTCGAATGCTTCAAATTGTATGCGCTCAAAGACCAGTTTCCCTAGATTAATGGGGGCATTCGAACTAATTCGAAACATGACAGAAGCAGTTAAAGGACTCACGGTAGAAGTATGGGACATAGGGAACCAATTTCTTACCATGATACCGAAGATCAAACCATACCAGGGAGTGAGAGAACCTCGTTAGAGATTTCCATTCTGGAGCCACGTCATGGGTTGGCCGGTTATGGTTGATGCGACTGCGTTCAAGTCTTCCTTCAGTTCCAGCTCGGAGTCGCGACCGGTTTGCACATCAGGAGAACCCAACTGCATATTCAGAATTTCAGGACTAATCTGGAAGATGTAGTTCCTCATAAACGCTGAATGTTCCTTTGAGCATGGAACACCAAGTTGAGTATCCAGATTGGCATAAAACTCGTGCACAATCTGGGTTACAAACGGTTGTACCCTGCGAGTGGATTCAAGAAAACCTATCCCTTCCAAAAACTCGATAACTTCCGTAACCGCATAAGAATCATCATGAAGAGTGACTTCATTAACAGGAAAGCGTCGGGCAAGAAGTGGATACCTGAGTTTGGCATTAGCCGTGTAGAACCTGTCAGACATAGCCTTTTTCATCCAGAAAGGCTCATCGGACGGTAGGAATCTAGGAGGGACGGCGTAGCCTCCATCAGTTTCTTCAGACTGGACTTGACTGCCTTCGCCAAAGGCCGACTTGTCGCCAGACTGGTTTGCCTCATCAGACGAGGACTTAGCTGGCCGTTTCTGCTGTTTGCGGACATGACTGGACTCTGTGTCAGAAAGCTCGATGGGAGCAGAGTCCGAGGCAGCAGCAGAAGTGGATCGGCGACGTTTGTGAGTAGAAGTCTTGGTACGTGTCCCGACTCGGCTAGCGACACCCTCTGCAATAGGTTTAGACTTTTGGCGAGCAGACGGGGTGCGCTTTGGAGGTTGTGCCTTCTGCTTCCCTTTGGCCGCGGCAGTGTGGCGGCGAGAGGATGCAGGAGCAGAGCAGTTGCAGGTGGTGTCCGTGAAGGAGACGAAACCACTGGTGACGGCGGAGCGTCAGTCGGCGGCGGAACAGAATGAGAGTCATCCAAAGGTGGGGAAAACTCTCGTGCTGGAGATGGTGTGGCACGTGGCGGAGATTATGTTGCCGGTTGCGGTGGTGTGTCTTGCAGCGGTGGTGGTGCAGCAGCACTCGTCGATGGTGGAACATAATCCTGTGGAATTCGGACGGAGAGTGGCACCAGTTGCTTGCAAGACTGTGGACAACTTGTTGTCCGTGGATGATTCACTATCATAGTCGACTAGTGGGTTCGACTGAGACGGTTCACCTGTAGACTTGTTTTTCACCATGTTAAAGATTTTCTTGAGAAAAGATAGTGAGAAAGAAGACATAAAAGACATAAAAGACATAAAAGACCACACACACAGAAAATAAACACAAGAGAGAGAGAGAGAGTACGGATGGCGTGAGATATAAGGGAAAGACATATAAATAGATATAATCAAATCTTCCATAATCATTATCCACAATTTCTCATAATTGATAAGACTCTTCCCAAGACTAATCAAGGAAAGATTCCAACAGTTTGCATGCAACTCAATCTCAAAAACACGCGGCAAAAGATATAGGCGGAAAAACGTGCCAAAATTAAACATCTCGCGCTTAAAAGACAAAATAAATTAAAAAATTGAATTGCACCTGATTAAATTAAACACAAAATAAAAGAAACAAATAGAAAGTAACTCAACAAATTACACATAACTCACTGAGTACCGATTCAACTGGTGTAAGTGGATGTCGAGACACTCTGTCATGAGAGACCGTAAGACTGAGTACAAAACAGCCAGAACTGAAGAATACTCATGAACCAGATGAATACATTAAAATGTGTGTGTGTGAATTCTTATATGATAAACAGATGAAAGGGAAGAAAATTTGAAAGGGGCAAAAATCGTTTTGCAAGATATCTCTTTTCAAACAATACAATTGCACCATGTACACACACTTGAGCCTTTTGCATGGAGGTAGCTTTTGCTCACAACTTTATGTAGAATATGGTAGCTCTTTTCAATTTTGTAATGATCGTGAGATATGAATTGAATGCTTTCACACATATTCATTGAGTTTATGCAGCTTTTTCCTCCATATATTTTTTCTTTTGAAGCACTTTTTCTTTTGGTTCAAACTCTCTTTGTTATTTTCTTTTCATAACTCTTTTGCACACTCATACTTTTCTTTTCATGCTCAATCCTTATGTTTTTGATGTGATGAGCTAGCAAAAGTGGACAAAGTCCATGTCAAAGAGATAATAAAAACAAATTAAAAACAAAAATTGCATGTTGCAATATCCTTCGATTTCACTGATTTAACTGAGGGAAAGATGTGCACTGTGTATCAATGCAGTTCTAAGTACGCTCCAGAACTGGCTGTCCAACAGGTCTGCAAGTAAGTCATGACAGTTAGTTCAACAAATAAAAACATCTCAGTTAAATCGGCCACGCGACCAGCGCTTAGTGAAGACAAATGCTGAGAAACTTTCTGAGGGTCTCAAAGCTTTGTGAAACATGTTCCTTCATATAAATAACAACAGTTTGTCTTCTAGTCGCGACATGCTTAATGCCTGCACATTCATTTTCACCCAAATCACATAGATGGTGCTATATATCCGTGTGCTGTGTTCATAAGTGCTTAACATGATTATGAGCAATGATAATAGCACAGTTGTGGTTACTAAAGACCAAAACATCACTTTGCACAAAATTAAAGTTCTTAAGCATGTGATCAACCCGACCAATATCAAGTAATATGACACGACTATGCTTAGTTAGGTAGAGATGACTTCCTGTTCCGAAAGTGGAGAGCCTGAGGTCTATGAAGTTGACTCTTGTCTTATTGACAACCCATGTAGGAGTTGCCACAAGAATCATCAACTGTTCAGCAGTTTCACGGTCAAGGTCCTTGATAGGATATTGAACACACTTGGATTGATCGATGACCAATCTGTTGGCTCTTTGACTAACCTGCGAACCATAAAAATAAAATAGTTCACTAACTTTAGAAGGAATGGATCTGTTTAAAACAGAGTTTTTGAACTGTTCTGTAGGGAGTCGTGACTGCTTTAGAGTATAGCAATTTTCAGCAGTCCGCTTTCCTGTAAAAACACAAAACTTTTGGTTATCAAACACATGACGTTCATTTTGTGAGAAAGTGACAACCATCTTTTGATCGGATAGCGGGCTTATGCTAATCAAATTCTGCTCAAGTCCAACAACATGGAACACGTCGTTAAGCTTCGGACACCCGTTGATAATGAGTGTTCCTTTTGCAACCACTTGACCTTTTTTACCATTTCCAAACTGAACTGTTCCACTTGGACCAGTAACATAATTAGTCAAAAGGTTTTTGTTCCCTGTCATGTAATGTGAGCATGCACTGTCAAGATACCAACAATCAGGTGAGGCGTTTTCAATAGAGGAAAATGCAAAATAGATATTTTTATGATTAGAACATTTCACCCTTATGTGATTCGTTGGCTCAGAATCTTCATCGGAGTCATTAAACACTGTTTTTCTTGGAGTCTCCTGAGTTGTGGTGACTCGTGATCCAACAAATTTCTGTGATGTGCTCCTTGATGAGTTCTGCTTGAGGTCAGTACAGCGTGAACGGATATGTCCTTTAATACCATAATGATAACAGACTCTACTAGACTTGCGAACTGGTCGTGATCGGAAAGCTGGACTGGTCCTATGAACTGGGCTAGACATGTGATCAAAAGAATGAGACTGTGAGCATTTAAGAGCACGTGCTAAACTAAGATTTTCATCATCTATATTAGATAAATTAAAATTCTCCCTGTTTAGACGGATCGGTGGATGGTAACCAAGACCAGCATGATTGGGACGAGGACTTTGATGATCCAACTCATCATCCAGATTGTCTGAGATAACCTTATCAAGAACCTTGAGAACATCCTGAAAGTGTTTTTCTAAATCATTAAAAATGGTGATGGATTCTTTTATACTATGAACATCAATTTTGAGAGCCATGACTTGTCTTTTTAGATCAAAGTTCTTGCGCATTTCTGAAAACAACAAATGTTGAAGAGATTTGATTTTCGAGAATGGATCAGGGGAATCTTCGTCCTCAGTATCTGTCATGACATCGTTGTTTCCCTGATCAGTCAAGACAGGTGGTGAGTCATGATCGATAATGGAAGAGAATACGAAGAATGTCCTCTCTTCAGGTTCGTCAACACAAATATCTGACTCGTCATCACTGCATATGGATATCATCGTTTTATTCTCAGAAACAGCTTCAGATTCATCCTAGTCAGTCGCGACAGGTGGAGAGTCAGGTTGAATGACAGAGGAGAGTGCTATATTTGCTCTTTCTTCTGCCTCATCTTCACTTTCAGTTGACTCTTCATCACTCCAGGTGCATACCATGGCTTTGTTTTTATTCTTCGGGAGAAGATTTGCACAATCAGCTTGTATATGACCATAACCTTGGCATTCCCTGCATTGAACACCTTTTCCTCTTCTTTTGTAGCTAAGATCATTAGCAGCGGAAGATTTTAACGAATTATCATAGTTTGAAGGGAAAGTGTTCGTACCTTTATTTTTTCAGTTGGAAAACTTTTGGAGTCCTTTGGAGAGAAACGCGACAGACTTCTCGAACTCGTCCTTATCGTCACTTTGAGGTTTGTCTTTGATTTCAGCTTTAAGTGCAACACCTTTTGTAGTGACTCCATTCAAATTGTTTTTCAACTCAAATGTTGAAAGTGCACCCATGAGTTCTCCAAGTGACAAGTTCTCCACGTCTCTTGCTTCTTCAATCGCCTCAATTTTCATATCGAATCTTGAGGGCAAAGTGCGAAGAATTTTTTGAACAAGTTTGGACTCACTGTACTCGTCACCAAAGAGGAAGGCTTCATTTGCAATGTCTCTAAGTTTGGCATTGCATTGAGCTATTGTTTCATGTTCCTCCATTTTGAGTTCCTCAAACCGTGTACCAAGGATTTGTCTTTTGGATCTTTTCATGGATGGGGTACCTTCATGGGCAACGCGAAAGGCATTCCATGCATCTTTAGCCGATTCACACTTTGAAATCAGTTTGAATTGGTTGAGGTCGACTCCATTAAGTATTGCATTGATTGCAATGGAGTTATAACTCGCGTCAAGATCTTGTGCGTCAAACCAGTCGAGCTCGAGTTTTGGCTTTCCATTTTCATCTTTTGGTGGAGTCCATCATTTGAGAATGCTTTTCCACGCTTTCTGATTTTCCCGTTTGATGAAAGCTTTCATGCGGACCTTCCAGTATGAGTAGTTAAATTCATTCAAAAGCGGTGGCTTTGATGATGATGATCCCTCAACGTTTTGTGCCATCAAATCTGCAAGATCTAAATAAAACCAGAATCTCACCAATTGATAGATCTTTAAGTCTTATACTTTACGTTTTAAGCAGTAGTTGTGATACCTAGTCTAGACAGGTATATAAGACAGTAAAGTAAGACATCAGATTTTTAACGTGGTTCGGACTAAGTCCTACATCCACGAGGCTTTCGCCTGAGAACAAACTTCTTTCAACGGACAAAAGTTATTACACCAACTGGTTTTACTCTAACACCGAATCCCTCTAATGCTGATACCACCGGAACCTTTTTCGCGTCGTTTGACCCGTAAGACCAAAACTCCCGTAGTGATCTTCTTATGAGCAAGCTTCCAAGCGAACTGCACGTACGTATAGATTCTCTAACTGGCGCAATCATTTCCCGTTGAACTCCCTTCAACTCTCGTCAGCTTGTCACGTTCTTGAATTGAATCAAGAGATGAAAACTAAAGAATCAAAATAAAAGCGGAACACCTAATGATGTATATTTTGTTACACGAGTGTTCTACATTGATTCTTAGGATTTCTACTATTTATAGGATAGCTCTCCTTGAAAGATCTCTAGAATCTCGGCCAGTCTCCATATCCAGTCGAGACAGAATCTTTTCAAATATATCCGAATCTTTCCGTTGATAAGGCGTCTTTTCCTTTGATAAGTCTTTGTTTCTATTTGATAAGATCTTCGTGATCTTAGTGAATCTGCACACAAGACGAGAAAGAACTCCACAAGGAATAGATTACTTAAGGATATAAACAAAGAGTTTGATAAATATTAACTTTCCATAAGATCAGATTCTATAAGATCAAGTTAAATCTTTACAAACTTACCCAAATATTCACTTGCTTAAACAAGATAATTACCAAATAATCAAGAGCGAATAAATAAATCAAACTAAAATAAAACCGAATTTTCCTTTAAAATAATTTTGCAAACAAGGAAATAAATCGAGTTGGACCTGGCAGTCCTGACTGTTCAATCAAGTTCCGAATCGTGTTGGACTTGCGATCCTAACAGTCATTATACCTTGCCAGATTCTTGGTTGATTATTCCTTGGAACGCCTCTGGGACTATGTCGATTCTAAGAAAAGGGGGCAACGGCAACCCCAATAACTTAGTTGTGGCAGATGACAATGGTGCGATATACAACGTTTTTACATCGAATTCAACAGAAACTTCACCACCATTTGTACCACTGTCTTTGCTTGATTGGGGGAGTTGAAACTTGTTGCTGATCATTTAGGTTGTTTATGAGTTTATGTTGATTTTCTGTGGAAGAAATAGTTTAGTCATGTGGAGAGAGTTTTAAAATAGTGAAATGCTATTGTGATATTCTCTCTGGCTTGTGGTTAGTCTGATATATGAGGCCATTTTCTTAAATTTTATAGTTTCTATTCCTTTTATTAATCTGCCCTTTATTTTTCTACTTCTTTTCTGTTTCTCTTTTCTTTCCAGACACTTGAAAGATTCTATGGATTAGTTGAGAAGCTTAATAATATTGGTTCCACTTTTAATTAAGTTGATGGGTAAATTTCTTTTTAATAATATTGGTCTACTTTAAAATTAAAAGTTTAAAAATAATTTCTTTTAATATCCAACAAAACCCAGTAAGGATTCCCTGTTCTTTTTCATTCTTTACTATAAACTGGCATCAATTAAGGTTCCACTCGAAGAAATTCTTTGATATGGTTAAGTTCGCCCAACTCTCAATTGATAGTGCAACAGAGTTGTACATTAAGCTACAAAGACTTGAGAATGCTAAGCATAAAAGATAACATAATATTGGCCAGTAGGGTCTTACAGCAGTTGCAACACAAATAATAGGTACATAAATATTGATAGAATGAAGATGATCTTATGGATCACTGCAATATGCGTTGTATTACTCCCTCGCGCAAGCTATTCCTATGTTCAACTGTAACTCTTTGTTGCTAACATAAGAAAACAAAACGAATAGTAGGATAGGTAGCGTAAGATCCGATTACTTGAAGTAATCGGGCTGCATAAGGGAACAAAGAGAAGCAACAAAATAACGAGGAAAGTGAAGCCCGTGACCAGGACCATGATACTAAGCCACGTAAGTTTTCCCACCACTAGAGATATTCCAGCAGTGAAGGCCATGGACATCATACTAAGTGCAACTCCTAACAAAGGCAGTGCCAAATTCAGAGCTGTGAGGACCAAATTGAGATCCCCTAATTGAGCAAATATGAGAGCAACAGCAACAACAATGGAGCAGTGCATTGCTATAGTGTCGCATAAAACAAATATATGAAACAACCTGTTTCTTAGCAATGTTGCCATGCCTAGATCTGTAGCAGAGCTATTATACCCACCAGGCATAGTGAAACCTGCTGCAAAAGTTATTGTGGCAACAAGCGTCGACACAAGCAGAAGAGTGTTAACTCTTTCCTTGCATGAATCTATGAAGTAACTCTTCCCTGGAGTCGGTCTTTTTGGATTTTGGCCTGAAAGAGATCGAGGCGTTCCAGCAGCTTTTAATGCAGTCCAGGTTAAACGCTGAAAGAGGGTATGGATAGATCAAGATGTATGTTTATCAGATATTAAGTAGTAGTGCACGATGAACACTTTTAATCTATCAACGAAACTGTAAAGTTCACCCATCAATCTACATTTGATACAACCATCTGCCTGTAAGTTACCATGTCATGTTCTTTCTATACTAGGATATAAGTTTCTATATATGCTGAATAAGGACTACAGTTTATTTGTACCTGGCGAAACGAGGGATTTTGAAACATGTTATTCTCAACAACATCTAGAGCTGTCCACCCCATGTCATTGACCAACTTGACATCCACTCTCCTGTCCCATGTCAATGTACTGATGGTTTTGGGATGCCAACCCATGGTGGCCAGATGCAGGGGCGTATTTCCATAGTCATCTTTCATATTTATAAGTTCCTCAAAGTCAGGATTATTGAGAATGTACTTAACTACGTTATATCTTCCATTATGTGCAGCCAGGTGTAGAATAGTACGACCAATATTGGTGAGTAGCTCTGCTGGAGCTGGGCAGTACTTAAGCAAAACGCTGATGATATCAACAAAACCTTTCATTGATGCCAGATGGATTGGGCAAAAACTGTTGTTGTCTGTTTGAGTGACACTTGGAGCATATTTTTCTAGCAAGTAACGAACTTCTTCGAGACGACCCAATGACACTGCATGGTGAAGTGGAGTAAGCCCAGCGCCATCTTTTAATTTCATGAGGTCTGGCTTCCTACTTAACATGGCCTCCAAAGTATCTAGTACTCAAGAAAAGTATGAAGTTAGCCCAAGAAAGGCATTAATAAATATTTGGTCTGGTTCTTGTGTTTCTAATTACTACCAGCTTACCGACCTACATCTGAATCTTTTTCAAGTATTTCTAAATAGTCATGCTGCCGTCTATTTATGGATAATTTTTCATATTATTCAATGTGATGGAGCAGTCACGAATGCTTCTAAATGGAATTTGATTCCATAGAGTTTTACATCCTTTTTCATGCCTCTTGAAGATCCAAATTCAGTTGCAAAATAAAAAAATTCATGCCCACAACTCAAATATCACAATCAGTAGGTTTCCAAGTAAATAAACGACTTCTCATGTGTATCATGTTTTTCTTCTATTTTATAGCATGGAAGTTATGTTTTCTTATCCTGCTTCATGCCATTTTCTGCATAAGAAGCTTCACATACATGCATGTAATAAATTTTTACAATTTCATGGGGTATCTATATAATTATTGAAGCCTTAGAAGCGCGAATCTGCATTATCTTTTTTAGAACTCCAAGAGTGTTACTATGTTATTGTAATTATTTAAACAATAGGGATGTTTCAACAACACAAGAGCTCAAAGTATGTAGATGTCTTTATCAATATGTTTAATTTGCATGCATCCATAAAAGGGGTGCTACATTTCAAAAATCACGATTACCTCTATTCTGCATCATGATGGCTGCTTTAATGGGTGACATACTCTTGAACTGTTGATTTATTCGTTCTTGATCTGTGCAGGATTCAAGAATCAAAGAGACACAGTCTGCAAAACCAGCTTTGGCCGCCAAGTAAAGTGCCGATTCCCCTTTCTTGTTCTGGATGTATGATAGATCCGGGAATTCTTGTATCCAATATTTAGCAACCGCTTCTCGACCATTTTGTAACGCTTCAAGCAAGGCCGTATTTCCTCTCTTGTTCCTTACCATCACTAGATTATTCCCAGCATCTACAATGTTGGATGCACAAGGTAATTCCCTCAAGCCTCGAAGAATCAGCATTAGGGTCCTTACCATCGATTCTTCTCCCGCTTCTGAAGCTAAATGCAATGCACTATCCTCTCTAAAATTCTTCTCGAATATAGCATATGGATCTTTTTCTGCTATATAAGTTAAGATTTCTTGGTTTCCACGTCTAACAGCGACGTGAAGAAGTGTATCTCCTGCAGGGCTTACTCTGCTCAAAATCTCAACATGTGATGCATTTTCCGCGGCTGAAATTCGATCCAAAACTCTGCGAAAATCATCGACATTGCCATTTTTGACTGACAGATACAAATCAATGTTCTCGAATATATCTGCCACGTGACTGTCATTGTCGGATATTTCAGTTTGGCTGTCGTCGAATTCACCCTCCGATGATGATGATGTATCACCGCACAAAATCATTAAATCTGCTCGGCCCATCTGCTTGAACGCTAATAACAAACAAATATCGTGCAATGCTCTTTTCAGTGGGTAATGATTTTGATTCTCCTAGGTGAGGGAAGTGGAGCTGCGAATGATATAATTTAAGGTAGAGGTTTTAAGGTCTCGGTTACTGATATTTTAAGGTAGAAAGTGACTCGAGTCTTCTTTTTCACCTACAAAGTCATCTTTAGATCATTATCTTATGGTGCTTTAAGGAAAGTGCAGCGCATATTTAGGCTCCAATTCCAGTTCTTTTAATTAAATATTTGGATTAATTGTATATTATTACACCCCTATGTTATGTATAATTGTCTGTGTTGCTGACATGCACCATGCAGCGAAACATCCACCCGGTTTCCTTGCAACTTACCCTCATGCTCCTTTTCTTTTTTTTTTTTTTTTGAATATTGCAACCTTTTTATTGAAAGGAGCAAACGATATATTAACGACAAAAAGTGTGGCCAAAAGAGTTACAATAGTTCATTACAGGATATCCTCCATCACAAAAACATATAATCGGGAGGTTAGAAGCTGTAAATTTCGCAGACCAAGAGTTCAAAGAAGCCCAACGGCCTAAGTTAACCCTCATGCTCCTTTTTCCCTTCATATGACTATGTATAGAATATTACTGGATAAAACTATAAGATACTAGACATGATGGACGAAATAAGATTAAATGGAGAAAAAACATAAGTTCTGTTCCAAGAATTGAAACGTTTCTCTATGTTTTCTTTCTTTTCCAATAGTTTAGCTTTAGTTCTGTTTTCCATCTCTAGTTTAGCTTTGCTTCTGCTGTAAAGGTCTCAAAAGTAATTATTCTAAGGTTTGTAAGCCCCTCATATTTCCCCTTATAAGGTCCTCATTAAAAGAAGAGGAAAAAATTATTTATAATAAAAGTCTAAGTTCATTACCAAACAATGTGGAATAAGTTTCAACACTCTAATCTCCTAATGCGATATCCACGTGAAAGTCAGTTGCAGACATTTTGTGCCTTAAAAAGCTGGCTAGCACTCACTTCTTACCTGATTTATTTGTTGTATAAGACTATCTCGTGACTACTATACTATAACTTTGCACACATTTTTTCATCTAATTGTTTAATTAATTCCTTAATTTTTGTTAATTGAGTGGGAAAATTTCTTTCAAATCTTTATCCTATAACTAACTTGCACGCGGAAGTCTGATTTTCACGTTTTGCAGTGTTCGGCTTGCGTCAGTCATGAATAGATTATCGACACGCATTCGATAAATGTTTTCTTTTCACCTTGCATTGCAACATGAGATGCAAGGAATTGGATAAATAAACTAAAACCATCGATCAAAGTTTTGTTTTAATTTTATATTTAGGTAGCTAAATATAAGGCTTTTTCTATAATATTTTAATATCTTCTTAATTTCAAAGAATTCATAAAAAAAAAATGGTTCTTGCAGTGGACGTGAAAATACTTTTATGTATTGTTCCTCTAAATTCGAGAATGGAGATGTTTATGTGCTTCTAGAAAACTTCTACAGGCTTTGATCTGTAATTGTAAGAAGTACACGTGGAACAGGGGTGGTGTCAGGATTTTGGCTTAGGAGGCGAATGTGTTACATATTTTAAATTATTTTAAAAATAATAAATCATAATAAAAATATTAATATGTTAAGACCTAGATATTTAACATAAATATGCATAAAGTAACTCTAAACTACCTTAATTATAGCTAAAAGTTACAAAAGAATTAAAATAAAGCTGCATAAATATATGTGCCAAAAGAATTTTATACAAAATAGAGATATTCTGAGGGAAAAAATCATTTTTCATACCATAACTTGGCATCATTTTCATTTTCATACCTTAACTTGACAGTCATCAATTTACATACCATAAGTTGGACACAATTTTCACATTTGGTACTCCGGCACTGAAAAATACACGCTGGCGCCCCGTCACCTCAAATTTGGGGATTTTGACTAATTTTGACCCACGTAGGCACTCCACATCGGATAGGGAAAAAATCATTTTTCATACCTTAACTTGGCACCATTTTCACTTTCATACCTTAACTTGGCACTCATCAATTTACATACCATAAGTTGGACACAATTTTCACATTTGGTACTCCAACACCGAAAAATACGAACTGGCGCCCCGTCACCCCAAATTTGAGGATTTTGACTAATTTTGACCCACGTAGGCACTGCACGTTGGATATTGTCCACGTTGCATCCAGCGTGAAAAATGCATTAAAAAAAATCTCAAAAGCAAATCTCAAATGCACTAAAAATTCACAAATTACTACCCAATTTAATAAATGAAACCACTATGCCAAGGGTACCATAAAATTGTGCCAAAATAGGATACCAAAATTGATTTTTCTCTAAATCTTATACATTACTCCAAAATCGAACTACGGGAACAATCAAAGTTTCTTGCTTCGAACTCGGTGGAATATGAATAAACGAGAAGTTTAATAATTAGGGTTTTGGAATCAAGAACAAAAATAGTCTGAAGAGTTTAGAACTTACTTTTTGGACACAGGGCGTCGCCCCTCGACAAAATCTGGTAACTCAGGTGGCGTAGGATTCAAAAGTTTCTTCTCCTATGTTCTTAGTTCTTACGAGTGAAAGAGAGTCGAGAGATGAAGTTTTTGTTTTTATTATTACAAAGATAAACTTTTTTCTTTGCCTGAACGTATACTTGTTTTTGCAACTAAAAAACGTTTTTCAACTTAAGGCAGCAACTTTTTTGATTTTTTGTTTTTTTTTTTTAGATTTGTTTTTGGGATTTTTTTAATGTATTTTCCACGCTGGATGCATCGTGGACAATATCCGACGTGGAGTACCTACGTGGGTCAAAATTAGTCAAAATCCCCAAATTTGGGGTGACAGGGCGCAAACGTGTATTTTTTCGGTGCCGGAGTACCAAATGTGAAAATTGTGTCCAACTTATGGTATGTAAATTGATGAGTGCGAATTTAAGGTATGAAAGTGAAAATTGTGCCAAGTTACGGTATGAAAAATGATTTTTTCCATATCCGACGTGGAGTGCCTACGTGGGTCAAAATTAGTCAAAATCCCCAAATTTGGGGTGACGGGGCGCCAGCGTGTATTTTCCGGTGCCGAAGTACCAAATGTGAAAATTGTGTCCAACTTATGGTATGTAAATTGATGAGTGCCAAGTTAAGGTATGAAAATGAAAATGGTGCCAAGTTACGGTATGAAAAATGATTTTTTCCCGATATTCTGATATTGTATACATTTCTAGGAGTTTTCTATCATTTATATTCACTTAGACATTCATAATTTCTAGGCATGGTGTAAGAATATATTAAATTATAAATAAACTAATATCAAGGTATTGGGTTATATCTTTCTTAATGTGAATCATCAATATAATATTATATGAAATTATTTTTAGCTTAACCACTAATTTTGTTTACACCAATATTTTAATCCAAAAGTAAATGAAAAAGATTTTTAAAAAAAGAAGTTAAATCACCTAAAATAATATATAAGCTCAAATGTTAAATTAGATGATCATCATCTATTTTATTTCTACATGAGAAATTTAAACAGAATTAAAATCAAATTAAAAAAGTAGTAAAACAAGTTACCAATAAATTTGAAAAGTAAAAATATAGACAAAAATCTGGGTGTAAAGTAAAATTACGTTTTCAGATTATATAAACTCATATCTAACAATAAAAATATTGTGTGTGTATATATATATATATATATATATATATATATATATATATTAAAAACATACCCGTCATCCTCACATATTTTGGCAGTTGTTGTACCAAATTATTAGTTTCTCTAAAATAACCCAACTCTATTAATCTCTAATAATTCAAAAATGGAAATTTTGCAAGTTTAGTCCTTTAATGTGTATGCTCTCCAACTTTAGTCCTTTAATGTGCACTTTCTCTAATTTGATCCTATAATGTGCAACAATTCCTAAAATGGTCATTTTTGGACTTAATCCTAAGATAATCAACAAAGAATTATAGAAAATACCCCTAAACTATGTATACATTACACAAATCACCCTATCATGTTTGAAAAATTGCACAAACTGCCCCTATAGTTAACTTTTGTTAAAAATTCTAACAAAATGATTGAAATTCCATCTAATACCCTTCCTTTAATTTCTTTAAACAATTAAATTAAGGAAAAGAAAAGAAAAGGAATTTATTTAAAAACTAATGTTTTTAATTTATAACATCAAATTAGTGTACTTTATTATTTTCTATAAATATTTTTAAGGTTTATTTTAATGTATAAATATTAACAGAAAAAAAATGAAAAAAGAAAAACCAAAATCGGGGAAAGTCGTCTTCCCCGAATTATTCGCCTTCGTGTGAGGGCCCAGCCTGGGGCAGGTCTCCATATCGTGCGACTAAAGATGGCGGGTTGCTAGCAGCAACCCACCATCTCCAATGGGCGTTATTTGGGTGCAGCTCAGGCCGCGGTGAAGTGACGGGCAGCGGGCCAGAGCTTCACAACAATTAACTCGTGCCGCTCTAATTGCAACGACACAGAGTAGAAGTTCGGGCGGGAGTCGCAGTGGCGGTGGAGGTGGTGGGTGGCGATTCCCGATTATGGGTTGGTTCCCGATTTTGGTTTTTCTTTTCTTTTCCATTTTCCATTTTGTTTGCTAATAATATTAATCCATTAAATAAAAAACCTTAAAAATATCTAAGAAATTTAATAAAGTACACTTATTTGAAGTTAAAAATTATAAACATTAGTTTGTTAAATAAATACCTTTTCTTTTTTCTTATTTAATTGTTTAAAAAAATAAAGGAAGGGTATAGATGGAATTTCAATCATTGTTTTTAGGATTTTTAACAAAAATTAACTATAGGAGTAGTTTGTGAAAATTTTCAAACATGAGAGGGTGATTTGTGTAATGTACCCATAGTTCAGGGGTACTTTATGTAATTCTTTGTTTATTATCTTAGGATTAAGTTCAAAAAGGACCATTTTAGGAATTGTTGCACATTATAGGACCAAATTAGAGAAAATGCACATTCAAAGACTGAAGTTGGAGATCATACACATTCAAGGACTAAACTTGCGAAATTCCCATTCAAAAAGGATAGAAATGTAATTGTCTTTTTTAGCACAAATCCACTAACCCACTTTTTTACTGATATTGCAACTGCACTTCTTTCTTTCTCCGTATGTGTGTCTATTTTTTAATATGAAAAAACTAAAAATATTATGTATAATTTGAATTTTTTTTAGCATAAACCCACTAACCCACTTTCTCACTAATATTATAAGTGCAATTTTACATAAGGCATCCGTTCTATTTTTAAATATGACAAAAACAACACCTACAAATAAAAATATTATCTATACCTTAAAAATTTTACGTGCGGTCTCCCTTGTGCTTTGGTGGCTAGTATATATATAAAATGTGTTTTTTTTTTTTTTTTTGGTAACGAACAAATCTCCTTTTATTTCATAAATTTGATTAAAATAGAGGGTGAACAGAATCTCCAACTTTAAAATCACTATAAGTAAGTTATTTACAGCTTAAATTTAGACAACAATATCTTATACTCATACTTTAAAGCTTGGACCAGTTTAAATGTCAAAGAAATACAAACTAAAGCAGCCACTATAAATCTGTTATTTACAACTTAAATTTAGGCAACAATATTTCATATTCCTACTTTAAAACTTCAGCTATTTGAATGTCAAAGAAAAGAACTTCGACATATCTATGTATATAGGAGGTGGGGTTGGGGCTGGCTTGGCTCCGTCCTGACGAGGAATACTTAATTAAGTGGTTATATAAAACTTTTCTTAAGTTTGAGATTTCTTTTCTTTTTTTAATCTTCCTTTTATTTTTCTACTTTCTGTTTCTTCTTTTTTCGGGTTAGGGTGTTCGGTGCTCACCAATGTATCAGTTTTAGTAATATTCGAAGGTGGAGTGTGGAGAAGAGATGAGATTAACAACATTCTAATGTTTCACCTACAAAGTAAGTACAAAGTCTTCGACTTTTTTTTTGGTTGCAACAGGTTATCGTTTTTATTAGTAGTATATATTGTTAGCATAATTAGTAGTGTTTATTTATTATGTGAATATTATTGTGAATAGTTTAGGTAGTTTTCTTTGCTTAGAGTTCTATTTACTTAGTATAGGATTCTTGTATTCTTATATATTCTTTGTACCTTCGTTCATTATATTCAAGACATTATATTCTTATATGGTATCAAGAGACCAACCTCTAGCCTCCCACCTCCTTCTATTTCTCTTCTTCCTCTTTTCTTCGAATTCGACGCCAGCTCCCTCATTTTTCATGGCAGATTATCCAGCATTGGCGGTCTCCAATGTCCGTAATTTCATCCCTATTACCCTTGAGATGAAAAAGGGTCAATAATGTTCGTGGGTAGAGCTATTTAAGATCCATTGTCGGGCCTATAAAGTCATTGATCACATCATCCCGAAATCTCCTTCCTCTTCCGTTGACGCTTCCTCTAAATCCCTCTGGAAACTATCGCGACATCACCTCATGCGATACTTTGGTCACGAATGGATGCCATCGTGATCCAGTGGATTTACATCACAATCTCTAATGATCTTCTTCACACCATTCATGAATCGGATTTTATGGCTCACCAAACCTAGACCCTCATTCATAACATCTTCTAGGATAACATTGATCAAAAGTTCAAAATTATACTCTGTAAGAAATGTGAGATCAAACTCATGTAGATCGAGGAAATTTCAATTGGCGCCATTAGAGAATAATAGAAAACACAGAGAATGAAAATATTGAAGAAGTTGTGTTGAGTGAATATGAAATCTCAAGTACGAAAGTGTGAAGAGTGTAGCTTATATACAAGTCATTAATTTAGGCGGGAACTAACCGAATATAATGGCATTCAAACTAACTAACAAGCCGGCATAACTAACTACTCTAACTGTGTGTGATGCAGTACAGTTTTGTGAACTGAGTTGATTTCTGATTATCTCCAACATACTCCGGAGAGTTATAACGAAAATATCTCCAAATTGATCTATGTATATCCCTTATCAAGCTACAATAAATTGATTGAAATGCCATTAAAATCATAGCCTTATGGTGAGAAGGGTAATTTTGCCCTTCTCAAATTTGAAATGGTTGCTAGACTGCTGTTACAAGAAAACCACCATAAGTCTCACTGCAGCAAATAATTATCAATGTATTGCATGTTTTATCATGCAAAATGTGCTGCAGTGGGTAGCCTCCTAGTTGAACAGATAATATTATCTAAAGTCACATGGATTTAACATAAAAGCTAAAAATTTATGGACAGTGTGTTTTGCTCATTATATCTTGCCAGATTCTTGGTTGATAATTCCTTGGAATGCCTCAGGGACTATGTCAATTCTAAGAAGAGACGGCAACGGCAGCCCCAAGGACTTAGCTGTGGCAGATGATAATGATGGAATATACAACGTTTTTAGGTCGAAATCAACAGAAACTTCACCATCATTCGAACCAGTGTCCGATACTTTTGAACCTGTCCCAGAACCTGCACCACCTTCAGATATTGTATTCAAAATCAGGGTACCAAGTTTGCAAGCTCCTAGAGTCTTGAACTTAACATTGTACACATCAGACACTGGGATATGTATTGGATTGATTATGGCAGTTGAAACTTGTCGCTGATCATTCAGATTTTTGTAAGTAGAGAAAATGTTAGTTTGAAGAATTTGGTGTTTGGTTGGATTGAGAAAGATTGTTGCTTTGATATATTTTTCTACTTCTTTTCTGTTTCTTTTTCTTTCAGGCTGACATTTGAAAGATTCTACGGAATAGTTGAGAAGCTTAACTTGTCCACTTCTAAATAAGTTGATGGGTAAATTTCCTTTTCTAAAGATTTAAAAAATAAAAAGTATACCATAAGCTATGATGCACGAACAAGAATACGCGAACACAACACGATATGGACACGACAACCCAATTTTTTGAAAATTACAAGACTCAACACGGCAAGAATACGTATATATTGTTTATATTAAAAATATATAACATCTTCAAAACATACACACATAACATTCCTAAGTCCAATTACAAATTCAAACTAAATATTTTTAAATTACAAACTCAAACCAAACATATTTCAATTCAAAACCAAATAACCAACTAATATTAAGTCCGAATAAAGTACATAGTAAAATACAAGTCTTAGTTCCAAGTATTAAACATAAATATGGGTAAACGTTAAATTATTCATCAAAGTGTTACACAATACCCAAGTGTTATACAATACTTAAGTAAGTAATTTTCGGTTCATCAAGTGAGATTTGTATGCTCTAGAATGCAAACATCATCTAAGGACTCAAATGCAACATTCCACATCATCGATTCTCCTAACATATATTATTGAGATTATGAAAGTATCACAAAACGTGTCAAAAATGTGTCGAACACACCCTTCAAATGTGTCGGACATGTTGTTTCTTTTATTTTCTTTTCATTGAATTAAAACACGCCATGTGGTATATCCGACACAGACACGTGTGACATTTGGAATGTCGGTGCATCATAAACCATAAGCCATACGGGGTTTGATGCTATTTTTCCTTTTTTAAATATCTTTATGAAGTATAAATTTTTGAGTTTTAACAAGTATCTCCTTCTATACCTCGACATCATATCAAGATTTATTATATAATAGGGATAAAAGCATTAAACCCCCTATACTTTACCTCCTGTTGCACTTTGTCCCATATCTTTTTATTTTTGTCAACTTGCCCCTTGTACTATGGATAAATAAACACTTTGCCCCCTGAGTCGTTTTTTCACCATTGAATTTGAACACGTGTCAGGATATTTTGCCATTGGATTTGGACTCAGGGGGCAAAGTGCTTATTTATCCATAGTTCAGGGAGCAAGTTGCCAACATTAAAAAGATAGGGGGCAAAGTGCAATCGGGAGTATAGTATAGGGGGGTTTAACGCTTTTATCCCTATTTAATATTATACTCAAAAACATGATTCGAATTTTTTTTCCAGGTTAATTCGTTCTTTTTAACTATTTAAATGTTCAAGATAAATACGTTTTTTTTTTTTAATGTTTTTAATAATATTGGTTCAACTTAAGTTTTAAAACAATTTCTTTCAATATCCAACAAAACCCAGTAAGGATTCTCTTTTCTTTTTCATTATTTACTGTAAACTGGCATCAGTTAAGGTTCCACTGGAAGAAATTTTTTCATATGGTTAAGTTCTCGACTTCTTTTTCCTGCAATAGGAACAATTTCAATAAACTAATCATGATTTACATAGATAGTGCAGCAGAGTTGTACATTGAGCTACAAGGACTTAAGATGCTATGCATAGAAAGATCTCATAATATTGGCCAGTAGGGTCTTACAGCAGTTGCAAGTTGCAACACAAATAATATATAGGTACATAAATATTGATAGAATGAAGATGATCTTGTGGATCACTGCAATATACGTTGTATTACTCCCTCGCGCAAGCTATTCCTACGTTTAACTGTAACTCCTTGTTGCTAACATAAGAAAACAGAACGAATAGTAGGATAGGTAGCGTAAGATCCGATTACTTGAAGTGATCGGGCTGCATAAGGGAACAAAGAGAAGCAACATAATAACGAGGAAAGTGAAGCCCGTGACCAGGACCGTGATACTAAGCCACCTGAGTTTTCCCACCACTAGAGATATTCCAGCAGTGAAGGCCATGGACATCATACTAAGTGCAACTCCTAACAAAGGCAGTGCCAAATTCAGAGCTGTAAGGACCAAATTGAGATCCCCTAGTTGAGCAAATATGAGAGCAACAGCAACAACAATGGAGCAGTGCATTGCTATAGTGTCGCATAATACAAATATATGAAACAACCTGTTTCTTAGCAATGTTGCCATGCCTAGATCTGTAGCAGAGCTATTATACCCACCAGGCATTGTGAAACCTGCTGCAAAAGTTATTGTGGCTACAAGCGTCGACACAAGCAAAAGAGTGTTAACTCTTTCCTTGCATGAATTTATGAAGTAACTCTTCCCTGGACTCGGTCTTTTTGGATTTTGGCCTGAAAGAGATCGAGGCGTTCCAGCAGCTTTTAATGCAGTCCAGGTTAAACGCTGAAAGAGGGAATGGATAGATGAAGATGAATGTTTATATGAGATATTAAGTAGTAGTGCATGATGAACACTTTTAGCATTTTAGGATAGCTACATTTGATACTAGGATATAAGTTTCTATAATATGCTGAATAGTCAACAGTTTATTTGTACCTGGCGAAACGAGGGATTTTGAAACATGTTATTCTCAGCAACATCTAGAGCTGTCCTCCCCATGTCATTGACAACCTTGACATCCACTCTCCTGTCCCATGTCAATGTGCTGATGGTTTTGGGATGCCAACCCATGGTGGCCAGATGCAGGGGCGTATTTCCATCGTCATCTTTCATATTTATAAGTTCCTCAAAGTCAGGATTATTGAGAATGTACTCAACTACGTTAGATCTTCCATTCTTTGCAGCCAGGTGTAGAATAGTACAACCGATATTGGTGAGTAGCTCTGCTGGAGCTGGGCAGTACTTAAGCAAAAGGCTGATGATATCAACAAAACCTTTTATTGAGGCCAGATGAATTGGGCACAAACCGCTGTTGTCTGTTTGAGTGACACTTGGAGCATAGTTTTCTAGCAAGTAACGAACTTCTTCGAGACGACCCAATGACACTGCATGGTGAAGTGGAGTACGCCCAGCGCCATCTTTTAATTTCATGAGGTCTGGCTTCCTACTTAACATGGCCTCCAAAGTATCTAGTACTCAAGAAAGTATGAAGTTAGCCCAAGAAAGGCATTAATAAATATGTGCAGCTTGTGCGCTACTGATCTTTTATATCCAACAATTCCCTTGACTCGACCCAAAGCAACGAAAATGAAAGTTATTTTTAAGGGATGGATATATTTACAAATAGTCTTCAATAATTAGAGACACCCCTTGAAGTTTCACATACATGTAAAAATAGGAGACTAGTCTGTAGTCTGTAGCAAATCTACTATGCATTTTTAGAACTCCAAAACCTCAAAGTGCGTAGACGTTATATTATCCATATATTTAAGTTTCATGCATCCAAAAAAAGGTGCTACATTTTGAAAATCACGATATATTATTACCTCTGTTGTGCATCTTAATGGCTGCTCTAACGGGTGACATCTTCTTGAACTGTTGATTTATTCGTTCTTGATCTGTGCAGGATTCAAGAATCAAAGAGACACAATCTGCAAAACCGGCTTTGGCCGCCAAGTAAAGTGCAGATTCCCCTTTCTTGTTCCGGATGTATGATAAATCAGGGAATTCTTGTATCCAACTTTTAGCAACCGCTTCTCGACCATTGTTTAACGCTTCGAGCAAGGCTGTATTTCCTCTCGTGTTCTTTGCCATCACTAGATTATTCCCTGCATCCACAATGTCGGATGCAGATGGCAATTCCTGCAATTCTCGAAGAATCAGCACTAGAGTTGTTACCATTGATTCGTCTCCGGTTTGTGAAGCTAAATGCAATGCAGCATCCCCTCTAAAATTCTCGTCGAATATAGCATACGGATCTTTTCGTGCTATATGAGTTACAATTTCCCGGTTCCCGTGTTTGACTGCAACATGAAGAAGTGTGTTTCCTGCAGGGCTTACTCTGCTCAAAATCTCAACATGCGATACATTTTCTGCGGCTGAGATTTGATCTAAAACTCTGCCAAAACCATCAGCATTGCCATCTTTTGCTGAAAGATACAAATCAATGTTCTCGAATATATCTGCCACATGATTGTCATCGTCATCAGATCTTTCAGTTTGGCTGTCGTCGTCGAATTCACTCTCCGACAATGAATCACGGCACATAATCTTCACATCATGTACACCCATCTAATTGAACACTGCCAGGAAAACAAGTATCTTGCTATGTGCTCTTTTCAGTGGTTTATGATTTTTGATTCTCGTAGGTGAGCTCACAATGATATTTTAAGGTAGAAATTTATAGACTCAGATACTGATACTTTAAGGTAGAATTAGGAATTGACTTGAGTCTTCTTTTTCACCTACCAAGTCATCTTCATACCATTAGTTTATGTGTACTTTAGTGAAAAGTGCAACGCATATTTAGGGAAGGGAAACATCCACCTCATTTCCTTGCAACGCATACTTTAGTAAGAGAGAATATAATCCCCAGAATCAAGGAGTGATTTATTGAGAAAATCAAGGATTATAGACATATTATCATGTTTTCATATAATTTAATGAATTAATCTGATTTATTGAATTAGTTGTTTGCGAACATGACTTACTGCGGACAAGTACTTCAACTTTGATGTATGAATACTGAGTGCACATAGATTATGTCTTGCAGATTTTTGTTGTACCGAACAGAGTGAAATATACAACTATTCTATTTCTTTGTTGCACTGGGATATAATTAGCTATGATTTAACTCCTTCACTTCTTCCCTAGGACTTCTATAGAGTGGGGGAGAATGAGATTATGGCATTCAGTTCCGCAAGGCACTCGGTAGGAAGGCTAAGGAATGTATCCATGAAAAAGTCGTTAATCGGCTCAACTTTGGCCACCCCAACAAGCCTGCACTTGCCGTCTTTATTCAGTCTATCCCCTCTTCCGCTTCTCATCTCTCCCTGTGATTCTTCTGATGTCAAAACTGTTTCCACGAGCAGCGGTTTAGCTTTATAGAAGCTTCCCGCTGAAAAGCTGAATTTGGCTATGAACTTTAGATCAACCTACAGAAAAAGTAGAACAAGCATGAATAGAGGGAATAACTACGGTTTTCTTTGCAGAAGTTGGTACAATGTGCCTGGTGCAAGAAGATGAAAGATCATAAAACCAATGGTTAAAAGGTTCAAGATTACACTTTGGAGATTTTTTTATGAAAATATCTCCAAAATGTTGTGTTTATCAAGCTAGATTTAGTTGACTGAAGAAGATTTAGCCTTACAATATGAAGTGTATAATTTTCCTTAAATCTTCAGTCAGATAATGTCTGATGCATAAATCTATTAACATAATGTGCAAAGGAAACCACTATTGGTCTCACTGCATCATAGAATTATCAACCTATTTCTCATTTCATCATTCAGAATATGATGCAGTCCAGCAGCCGGTAACCTCCCAATTAGACCTCAATGGATCGTCTATGCCACTCTTTGTGTGTCGTTCCGTGTGTCATATAACCATCTATAGAGTGCCATAGACGATCCCGTGCCGCTATTAAACAAATACCAATATCTAAAGTCACATATGGCTTTAGAATAAAAGCTAAAGTTGATACAATTCACATTCCACAGCTAAAGACTTGATTCTACTCACTATATATGAAGTTTAGTTAGAGTTATTGCAATAAGTTTATTCTACCTTGCCAGATTCTTGGTTGATTATTCCTTGGAACGCCTCAGGGACTATGTCGATTCTGAGAAACGGCGGCAAAGGCAACCCCAAGAACTTAGTTGTGGCAGATGATAACGGTGGAATATACAACGTTTTTACGTCGAAATCGACAGAGACTTCACCACCATTCGAATCACTATCCAATGTTGTTGCAACTGTCCCAGAACCTGCACCACCTTCAGCATTGTATTCAAAATCAGGGTATATCGAAATACCAAGTTTGCAAGCTCCTAGAGTCTTGAACTTAACATTGTACACATCAGACACTAGGGTTTGTGTTTGCTTGATTGTGGCAGTTGAAACTTGTTGCTGATCATCATTAAGGTTGTTGTAGGTAGAGAAAAGGTTTAGTCTGAAGAGTTTGGTGTTTGGTTTTACTGAGAAAGATGCAGCAGAATGTTGCTTTGATTTATTGGAGTTGGTTGTTCTTTGGTGCAGAAGCTGAGGATTCAGACTGTGAATTTGGCACCCCATTTTATGGTTTATGTTGTTTTCTGCGGAAGAAATAAGTTTTATGTTAATGAAATAGAGTTGGAGATTTTTTTTTCTGGCTTGTGGTTAGTCTGATATATGAGGCCAGTTTGAATCCTGGAGTTCTGGGGTCCTTATCTTTGCCTCTGCAAGCACAATTATCTTATGCGTGGATAGTAACAACAATTAAGAATTGTTTTCCCTACTTACGGCATAAAAAACTACGTCACAAGCTTCAAATGATAAACGGGTCGCCTATTTTAAGCTTCATATATTGATGACATGTCAGAGATTTTCGTAAAAATTGTTCTCTAACTTGTCCTCTTACAATAATAGTCCTCTAATAAAAACTTGTTAGATTTTGGTCTTTTAATATGATTTATTTATAATGTTAGTCCTCTATTAACGAATATAGAATACTCTGTAAATAATTCGAATATTCTATTAATGGAGGACTAAAATCTGATAAATTTTAATTAGGGGACTATTGCTGCATGGAGGACAAGTCAGGGGACTATTTTTGTAAAATGCTTTGTTTCAATACGCACTAAAATCAGTTTGTAAAATTGTTCTCTAACTTGTCATCCATGCTAAAATTGTCCTCCAACTTAAATTTATCGGATTTTAGTCATCTAATTAATATTATTTGCAATTTTAGTCCTCCATTAACAGTTAGAGGGTTAAAAATATTCCATAAATAAATCGAATATGCCATTAACGGAGGACTAAAATTGTGAATAATTTAGGGGATCTTTTGTATCCTCCACAAATCATGACACATCTTTTTCCTTTTCAAACACAAAATGTCTACACAATTTCAGGACAGCAAAATAAGTGGAATCAGCAATAAATCCATTGAATAACATAATCGCTTAATCAAATTAATGAATTTTATATATTTACTAAAAACTGCAACACGTGGAGCCCCGCGCAAACTTTTTTTTATTGTAAATTATTATGTGTTCATATTCAAGTGTGAAAAAAAAATTCTAGAAGAAAAAGAAAAAAAAAAAGGAAAGAAAAAAAATTTGTCATGGAAAGAGTTTGAATTAATGGGGAGTGAATCAATATAATATTTAGAGTGAAATGGAAAGAAAAGTAATTTCCAATGAAAGAATATGAATTATAGGGAAACTAAATCATCCTCCCTTGTAAATGGTATAATTAATTGCTTCTAACTTAAATTTTAGGGTTAAATTGGAAAATTAATAATAAGATGCTATAGTAGAACACAAATAATAAGGTTAAACTTGGAAATCAAAAGTTTCATGTCACAAGTACCTCTTCCTTTATATATATATATATGTAATATCCCACATCGGTTGGGAAGGAGAACGAAGTCCTCCTTATAAGGGGGATGGAAACCTTTCCTTGTGGACGCGTTTTGTGTGGGCGGGTACCTGTTTCAGGTTTAAAATTCGTCGCACAAGAACAAAAACCCTGAGGCTTCGGTCAAAGGGGACAATATCCACTTACTGGGTCGGTCTTGGCTGTTACCGATGGTATCAGAGCCGGTGCCAGGAAGCTGGTGTGCCAGCGAGGACGCTGGTCCCTCTTAGGAGGGTGGATTGTAATATCCCACATCGGTAGGGAAGGAGAACGAAGTCCTCCTTATAAGGGGGATGGAAACATTTCCTTGTGGACGCGTTTTGTGTGGGCGGGTACCTGTTTCAGGTTTAAAATTCGTCGCACAAGAACAAAAACCCTGAGGCTTCGGTCAAAGGGGACAATATCCACTTACTGGGTCGGTCTTGGCTGTTACCGATTTACTGTGAGGACCGCGCCCCACGAGTCAAAATCCGATTCGAGTTGGTCCGGTGTTGGTCACCTAACAAACTCAACTCAGACCGAACTGTGGCTCATAGGAAGGGGTCTCACTGACCAGGATCAAAACCATAGCACTATAAAATATCTTTACTTTAAATACAGCGGAAGTCTTTGGAATACAAATACATTTTACAATTTTAAAATGATGTAAATACAAAATCAAACACTTAACAATTTTTGCAAAGTTTCCAAAAGCGGACTTGTCGATCATTCGTTCCATCCGTGCTGCTATACCAATCTTACTCTGAGAAAGGGACATATAGAACAAAAGAGGAGTAAGTCTTTAATGACTTAGTGAGATTCTTAGAACATGACAATAATCAAACTGCAAATCAGATCAAAACGAACAAGAATGACCAGAATAGTTACATCTGCATCACCGAACTGAAATTATCGGTTTTAACGATAATACTGGAGTATTCAGAAGAACGAGAAAATGAACTTGTGCAATTACATATAACAGATCCAACCTTATCTCCAAAATTCAACCGTATACCTCCCTACGAGGAGCTACCTCGCAACAGAACAGAAGACATGCTCGAGTACATGTCAGTCTAACACGCGGGTCACAGCCAACTCCTGACTGCAAGCGGCGCTTAGACAGAATGGGTATTAATCAGAATTACTTAAACCGACAGCCCTTTGCTGCCCAGCAGTAAATCCTTTCAATCCCTGGGCCCAACTTCCCAAAGGCGTCCCAATGGGTGAAACATAATTATCAGAAGAGCTAGTAATCCGGACAATATCCGTTGCTCGTTTTGAGCTACATAAGCCGAACATAGTTCGTTGCTCGTTGCACAATTCAAGAATTGATAGGGTGATCATGATACCAGGATAATTGTGATTATGAAGAAAATTTCCGATTATGATTTAAATGAGATTTGATTTAACAATAGGCAAGACAACTGATTATGTAAAGAATTAACAATTTTAAATAAAAGCATTAAAAGGGTGATAGAATGTTGCTCGTGATTCAAAACAAAGAATCACAATTGTTATGTCCAAGTTTCTCAGGGCCGGATGCCAAACGGGGTTTCGAACAAATCAGAAATCAAACCTCACCTTTTACCGTACGGGAAATTCTTGATTAACGTCGATAATTGCAGAACCTTAAATAAATCAAAAAGATATAATCAATTGTTTGCTCATAAATTTACAACAATAATATATACTTTCAATATTTATCATATTTAAAGAAGTTCAATTAAATATCTAATTCTTGTTAATTTTGGATAAATCCAACATTTACCTATTTTAACTTTAACCATGACGTAAAATTATAAATAATGAGATTTACCATTTCAAAGTAACAAGTTGAAGACTAAATCAATTTACAAAATTAATATTAGAGTCTCAATTTCTAATTTATTAATAACATATTTCATATTAACAAACATATATATTTTCAATGCATATTTAACCCATTTTAAAACAATTATTCTTAACAAAATTCATGTAAATTACTTATTACATAATAATATTAAATCAAAAGTTTTACCATGATATTAACATTGAACAAATATCTCAGTATGCCCTTGAATAAAATTACATCACATATATAACTTTGGTAAAAACTATTTTTCTTATAATTATTAGTATTAAATAACATAATATTGCATATATCAATATTAACAATTAAAATAAATTGTAAACATGTAGATCTAATTAGAATTAACATTTCCAGAATACTTATTATTCTAATAAACTAGATTAGATGGTTAGATCATAAGATAAATACAATACTTTACTTAAAGTTAAAGAAAGTGAAAGATCAACCGTAAAACAAACTACATGTCATTCTAAATGTTGCAAAATCCATGAAAAATATTAAACAATATTCTAAATTAAGATCAACTGATCTAACATCATTATTAGTGTGTAATGAGTCCGTATTAATGATCAACTTCATGGTTTAGATAGCTTTAGCAACATAATTTAGTTAAACAAAAGGTTAATGCAAATCTGAGATTAAAACTGTAGCAGTCTTGGATTCACCTTTAATCGGACTTTCAAACGACATGGTAATCTGAAATTGGTTGAGGGGTTCAATCTTCAACATCATGGAGAGTATGTAGTTTCAAAATCAGATCAATAGGACAAGGTTTGGTATTTTAAATAAATCATGAAAGATGGGAGCTGTTTTCGGATTTTCTGGACAGTGGTACGTATTTCTAATTTTTAGACCCCTCAAACGACTTTGGTTGAAGAAGGTTTCTGAATATAAAAGTTAGCTTACACAATAACCAGTATATGGTAAAAATTTCAGAGAAAGACTCGAAGTTTTGATATGGTTTTCGGACTTCTAAAGTTTCTGTACCAAAACTGGCAGTTTTGACCAAACTCGGTTTTGAGGATTTTCAAGGACTATAAAGAATGCTTAAAGGACTGAAATAATTTTTATGGTAAACTAGACATCAAGTAGAGAAATTGTGCAGAAGGAAATGAGAAGAAATTTGGAAAGGATAAGTGTAGAAAAATTGTTGAAGATGGTGAACATTATATGGACAAGAATTGGAGACATGGAGTAAATATGTATACCCCATTTTTGTCTAACTTGAATATTTTATTTTATCTCCAATCAGATGTATTAGCTCTCTCCAGCTGTATGGGCTGTTATATAGCTGTAAATGAAATATAAAAAAAATAAATTTTTAATATTACTTTATGCATATATCACTTTACGTAAAAACTTGAGGTAATTTAGGTTTAAATCAAACTTTTACCACATGGTCGATAAATTCAAAAAATTTCAATGCAAAAGAGATTTGAAATCAATGTTCTAAGACCAAGAAAACCTTATGATTAAAATCTTTAACCTTTATTTAATTTATAACCGGTCAAGAACCAATGGATGACTATATCGTAAAATAAAAGCGATAAGTTCATTTAAAAATCAAACATAGAATAATTATACAAATTAAAACATATCATAATCAATTTGAAACAAATATAGTGTCTACAAAACGTTTATGGCTGATTCAAAATAACCTAGGACTAAATTGTAACTTTTTCAAAACTTTAGGGGTCAAAAATCATATTTTTAAAAGTTCAAGGACTAAAATGAAAATTCGAAATTACTTTTATTTTCTTCCAAATTTCAGGGGCGTTACAATCCTCCCTCCTTAAAAGAATCTGGTCCCCAGATTCATACCTAAATTATTTCGAAGGAAAATAAGAAATGTTTCCACCTTCCGTATCCGGACTCCAATGTAATATCCTCAAACTTGTGATCCACCTAAAGCATATTCGTAATTGAAACCTTTTGATTTTTAACTCTCAAATCATTGGTCAATAACATCTTAGTATCTAATGAAACCCAAAAATATCACCTTCACCTTTTCAAACTTACTACTATTTCGATCACAAAATAATCAATTTTCATCTCATCCCAAAATAATCAGTTTTCATTTCAAATTATTCAAATCTAAGAACCCCAAGTAAATCACAATTTCTTCTGCGATTTCGTAAAACTATTTTTCTCAAAACTCGTAAAACATTCTTCAATCATTGTTATCATCCTTTTTCTTTTAACCTTCATTCCACTAATACAAATATCCATAATTTTCTTAAATACTAAATCCCAAATATTTCAACATGCTAAGGAATTGGTTAACCCAAATACCAAAGAATTATTCTGAAGCCCAAAGTCTTTTATCAAATTTCTTTTCCCAAAATTCCAATCCTCATATTCGTTTCTAAAACCCAAATATATCTTAAATGCCTTTTTCTCAAATTCGAGCCTAGTATCAACTTCTTAAACTTAATAATCTTTATATGAGGTTGGACAACCCATCAATGATCGACTATTACTATCTCTTTGTAATCCACCTAAAATCGATCTTTTAAGCCCAAACAAAACTAACGTACCATAAGAGAAATAATTCCAACTCTTTTCTCAAATTAAATTTCATCCCTCAAGATCAATACTTAAGTAAGATCGTAAAGCCCTTTCGTTGGAAGAAGAAAATTAATTCTTTTAACGGTTTGAAGAAAATATATGTAAATCAAAACGTGATTAACATCATGAGTACAAAACATAAAATTTCAATAGATGTTGAGCTTGTTGGAGTCGAACATTTCAATTTTCAAACACGGAAATAACACAAAATACAAACGTAATTTAAAATAAGACCATTGTTATTCAAAATGCAATATTACAACTTTATCTAAAGAATTGCCAAATCCAATACGAGAGCGAAAACTAGAATGGGTGTTACTAACCCCGTAAATACAAAAGCAACTTCGTTTTGTGTTTCTTCATCATTTATCAAAAAAATAAAATGACAAATAACTAAAATTACAACAATTAATAGGAAAACAAGAGAAGATCTCATTATTTTCGGTAGAAAGAGATAAGAAAATATGAGTGTGAGTTTTGTGGGGTAAAATTTTTAATTTATAGAAGAGTGTGTGGCCAATATAGCCGTTTATAGCCGTTGCTAGTGGGGAAAAATTAAAATTTTGATTTTTTTTTTTTTTTTTTTTTTAACGGTATGGTGAACCGAAAAAAAATGCAATTTTAATGAGAAAATTATTTATTCATGTATGAAAGCATTTATCTTATAAAATGCAATTTCTTGTTTCAAATAATAATATGACATAAATAGGTAAAGAAAACTATTTGTATGCAAAACTTTGAAATAATCGGGAGACGGTAAAAAAATTTCTACTAAGGCCTTTGCACCATTGATTGGTTACAAAGATTTTAAATTCAATATTTGAATCAATGACATAAATAATCAAAATATAAACCGAGATGGAAAATATGCGATTAAGATTATATATATTTTTTTTATGTGAAGATCCTTTTGAGAATAAATTACGAAAAAAATAATCATATAAGCAGAGATTTTCACTTTTTCATTTCTAAACTTGATGCAATAATTTTGGAATACTATGCACAATATTTTCAAAAGGAATTTATGAATGCAGACCTAAATTTTATTTATCAAAGTTTAAGATGGTTATGACATGATCGAATAAAAATGACGTGAATCATTTCTCTTACTTCAGAAAATAAGATTCAGACACGAAATATCTGCAATAGGTAAAATTTCAAGAATGAAAGATAGATTGTTGAAGAAGTCATTTAATAGTTTATTAATTTAAAAGAAAATCATCTTTCTAAAGCTTTCTCGGTACGCTAGCTTTCTCGACACGCTTACTTAAGTTTTCTTATAAATAGCATTTGTATACTAGCAATATCACAACAAAATACAAACACAAACACACATACAAATTTAGGAGGAAGAAAATAAATCGAGATGGAGAAATCACCAACTCGAGAATTTCAGACCATTTGTGTCTTTGGGGGCTCAAGTTTTGGAAAAGATCCAGAGTTTGTAAGGGAAGCGTGCAGTCTTGGAAGATTGCTAGCTACCAAGAAAATCAAGTTGGTGTATGGGGAGACTTCAGGGTTAATGGAGTGTGTGGTGAGGACTGCACTTATGGCTCAAGGTAAGGTCTTAGGGATCATACCAAAGAATTTAGTTGACGTGAATCCCAGGAGTCCAACTTTAGGTGATGTATTTAATGTACCTAGCATGCATGAGCAAATGGCTGCTATGGTTTACAATGCCGATGCTTTCATAGCACTACCTGGAGGTTTAAAAACACTTGAAGGAATATTTTCCGTAAGTTCATGGGCTCAGTTAAGCATACATCAGAAACCCGTAGGATTGTTAAACGTAAACAATTTTTATGATAAGCTACAAATGTTCTTACAAGATTGTTATAGTCAGGGGTTCATCCAGCCGATGGCTCATGCACTTATAGTTGCAGATAAAAGTGCTAAAGAGTTACTAGACAGAATGGAAAAATGTGTACCTTCTTCAGATCTGACATCATCAAAGCAAGAAGGCGGTGCTAGCAGCAGTGGAAAAGATGAAGTTGATACGACACTCAAGTTGTTCTTTTAATTTTAGTAATAAATCGTCAATCCAAATCCTTTTATGTAATAAATTGCTTGTTTATCAATAAAGTGGTTTAGTAAAATCATTTCTTTTGTAAAGATTTATTTTAATTTTTAAGCCCAAAGCTCTGATACCATACTGTGAGGACCGCGCCCCACGAGTCAAAATCCGATCCGAGTTGGTCCGGTGTTGGTCACCTAACAAACTCAACTCAGACCGAACTGTGGCTCATAGGAAGGGGTCTCACTGACCAGGATCAAAACCATAGCACTATAAAATATCTTTACTTTAAATACAGCGGAAGTCTTTGGAATACAAATACATTTTACAATTTTAAAATGATGTAAATACAAAATCAAACACTTAACAATTTTTGCAAAGTTTCCAAAAGCGGACTTGTCGATCATTCGTTCCATCCGTGCTGCTATACCAATCTTACTCTGAGAAAGGGACATATAGAACAAAAGAGGAGTAAGTCTTTAATGACTTAGTGAGATTCTTAGAACATGACAATAATCAAACTGCAAATCAGATCAAAACGAACAAGAATGACCAGAATAGTTACATCTGCATCACCGAACTGAAATTATCGGTTTTAACGATAATACTGGAGTATTCAGAAGAACGAGAAAATGAACTTGTGCAATTACATATAACAGATCCAACCTTATCTCCAAAATTCAACCGTATACCTCCCTACGAGGAGCTACCTCGCAACAGAACAGAAGACATGCTCGAGTACATGTCAGTCTAACACGCGGGTCACAGCCAACTCCTGACTGCAAGCGGCGCTTAGACAGAATGGGTATTAATCAGAATTACTTAAACCGACAGCCCTTTGCTGCCCAGCAGTAAATCCTTTCAATCCCTGGGCCCAACTTCCCAAAGGCGTCCCAATGGGTGAAACATAATTATCAGAAGAGCTAGTAATCCGGACAATATCCGTTGCTCGTTTTGAGCTACATAAGCCGAACATAGTTCGTTGCTCGTTGCACAATTCAAGAATTGATAGGGTGATCATGATACCAGGATAATTGTGATTATGAAGAAAATTTCCGATTATGATTTAAATGAGATTTGATTTAACAATAGGCAAGACAACTGATTATGTAAAGAATTAACAATTTTAAATAAAAGCATTAAAAGGGTGATAGAATGTTGCTCGTGATTCAAAACAAAGAATCACAATTGTTATGTCCAAGTTTCTCAGGGCCGGATGCCAAACGGGGTTTCGAACAAATCAGAAATCAAACCTCACCTTTTACCGTACGGGAAATTCTTGATTAACGTCGATAATTGCAGAACCTTAAATAAATCAAAAAGATATAATCAATTGTTTGCTCATAAATTTACAACAATAATATATACTTTCAATATTTATCATATTTAAAGAAGTTCAATTAAATATCTAATTCTTGTTAATTTTGGATAAATCCAACATTTACCTATTTTAACTTTAACCATGACGTAAAATTATAAATAATGAGATTTACCATTTCAAAGTAACAAGTTGAAGACTAAATCAATTTACAAAATTAATATTAGAGTCTCAATTTCTAATTTATTAATAACATATTTCATATTAACAAACATATATATTTTCAATGCATATTTAACCCATTTTAAAACAATTATTCTTAACAAAATTCATGTAAATTACTTATTACATAATAATATTAAATCAAAAGTTTTACCATGATATTAACATTGAACAAATATCTCAGTATGCCCTTGAATAAAATTACATCACATATATAACTTTGGTAAAAACTATTTTTCTTATAATTATTAGTATTAAATAACATAATATTGCATATATCAATATTAACAATTAAAATAAATTGTAAACATGTAGATCTAATTAGAATTAACATTTCCAGAATACTTATTATTCTAATAAACTAGATTAGATGGTTAGATCATAAGATAAATACAATACTTTACTTAAAGTTAAAGAAAGTGAAAGATCAACCGTAAAACAAACTACATGTCATTCTAAATGTTGCAAAATCCATGAAAAATATTAAACAATATTCTAAATTAAGATCAACTGATCTAACATCATTATTAGTGTGTAATGAGTCCGTATTAATGATCAACTTCATGGTTTAGATAGCTTTAGCAACATAATTTAGTTAAACAAAAGGTTAATGCAAATCTGAGATTAAAACTGTAGCAGTCTTGGATTCACCTTTAATCGGACTTTCAAACGACATGGTAATCTGAAATTGGTTGAGGGGTTCAATCTTCAACATCATGGAGAGTATGTAGTTTCAAAATCAGATCAATAGGACAAGGTTTGGTATTTTAAATAAATCATGAAAGATGGGAGCTGTTTTCGGATTTTCTGGACAGTGGTACGTATTTCTAATTTTTAGACCCCTCAAACGACTTTGGTTGAAGAAGGTTTCTGAATATAAAAGTTAGCTTACACAATAACCAGTATATGGTAAAAATTTCAGAGAAAGACTCGAAGTTTTGATATGGTTTTCGGACTTCTAAAGTTTCTGTACCAAAACTGGCAGTTTTGACCAAACTCGGTTTTGAGGATTTTCAAGGACTATAAAGAATGCTTAAAGGACTGAAATAATTTTTATGGTAAACTAGACATCAAGTAGAGAAATTGTGCAGAAGGAAATGAGAAGAAATTTGGAAAGGATAAGTGTAGAAAAATTGTTGAAGATGGTGAACATTATATGGACAAGAATTGGAGACATGGAGTAAATATGTATACCCCATTTTTGTCTAACTTGAATATTTTATTTTATCTCCAATCAGATGTATTAGCTCTCTCCAGCTGTATGGGCTGTTATATAGCTGTAAATGAAATATAAAAAAAATAAATTTTTAATATTACTTTATGCATATATCACTTTACGTAAAAACTTGAGGTAATTTAGGTTTAAATCAAACTTTTACCACATGGTCGATAAATTCAAAAAATTTCAATGCAAAAGAGATTTGAAATCAATGTTCTAAGACCAAGAAAACCTTATGATTAAAATCTTTAACCTTTATTTAATTTATAACCGGTCAAGAACCAATGGATGACTATATCGTAAAATAAAAGCGATAAGTTCATTTAAAAATCAAACATAGAATAATTATACAAATTAAAACATATCATAATCAATTTGAAACAAATATAGTGTCTACAAAACGTTTATGGCTGATTCAAAATAACCTAGGACTAAATTGTAACTTTTTCAAAACTTTAGGGGTCAAAAATCATATTTTTAAAAGTTCAAGGACTAAAATGAAAATTCGAAATTACTTTTATTTTCTTCCAAATTTCAGGGGCGTTACAATCCTCCCTCCTTAAAAGAATCTGGTCCCCAGATTCATACCTAAATTATTTCGAAGGAAAATAAGAAATGTTTCCACCTTCCGTATCCGGACTCCAATGTAATATCCTCAAACTTGTGATCCACCTAAAGCATATTCGTAATTGAAACCTTTTGATTTTTAACTCTCAAATCATTGGTCAATAACATCTTAGTATCTAATGAAACCCAAAAATATCACCTTCACCTTTTCAAACTTACTACTATTTCGATCACAAAATAATCAATTTTCATCTCATCCCAAAATAATCAGTTTTCATTTCAAATTATTCAAATCTAAGAACCCCAAGTAAATCACAATTTCTTCTGCGATTTCGTAAAACTATTTTTCTCAAAACTCGTAAAACATTCTTCAATCATTGTTATCATCCTTTTTCTTTTAACCTTCATTCCACTAATACAAATATCCATAATTTTCTTAAATACTAAATCCCAAATATTTCAACATGCTAAGGAATTGGTTAACCCAAATACCAAAGAATTATTCTGAAGCCCAAAGTCTTTTATCAAATTTCTTTTCCCAAAATTCCAATCCTCATATTCGTTTCTAAAACCCAAATATATCTTAAATGCCTTTTTCTCAAATTCGAGCCTAGTATCAACTTCTTAAACTTAATAATCTTTATATGAGGTTGGACAACCCATCAATGATCGACTATTACTATCTCTTTGTAATCCACCTAAAATCGATCTTTTAAGCCCAAACAAAACTAACGTACCATAAGAGAAATAATTCCAACTCTTTTCTCAAATTAAATTTCATCCCTCAAGATCAATACTTAAGTAAGATCGTAAAGCCCTTTCGTTGGAAGAAGAAAATTAATTCTTTTAACGGTTTGAAGAAAATATATGTAAATCAAAACGTGATTAACATCATGAGTACAAAACATAAAATTTCAATAGATGTTGAGCTTGTTGGAGTCGAACATTTCAATTTTCAAACACGGAAATAACACAAAATACAAACGTAATTTAAAATAAGACCATTGTTATTCAAAATGCAATATTACAACTTTATCTAAAGAATTGCCAAATCCAATACGAGAGCGAAAACTAGAATGGGTGTTACTAACCCCGTAAATACAAAAGCAACTTCGTTTTGTGTTTCTTCATCATTTATCAAAAAAATAAAATGACAAATAACTAAAATTACAACAATTAATAGGAAAACAAGAGAAGATCTCATTATTTTCGGTAGAAAGAGATAAGAAAATATGAGTGTGAGTTTTGTGGGGTAAAATTTTTAATTTATAGAAGAGTGTGTGGCCAATATAGCCGTTTATAGCCGTTGCTAGTGGGGAAAAATTAAAATTTTGATTTTTTTTTTTTTTTTTTTTTAACGGTATGGTGAACCGAAAAAAAATGCAATTTTAATGAGAAAATTATTTATTCATGTATGAAAGCATTTATCTTATAAAATGCAATTTCTTGTTTCAAATAATAATATGACATAAATAGGTAAAGAAAACTATTTGTATGCAAAACTTTGAAATAATCGGGAGACGGTAAAAAAATTTCTACTAAGGCCTTTGCACCATTGATTGGTTACAAAGATTTTAAATTCAATATTTGAATCAATGACATAAATAATCAAAATATAAACCGAGATGGAAAATATGCGATTAAGATTATATATATTTTTTTTATGTGAAGATCCTTTTGAGAATAAATTACGAAAAAAATAATCATATAAGCAGAGATTTTCACTTTTTCATTTCTAAACTTGATGCAATAATTTTGGAATACTATGCACAATATTTTCAAAAGGAATTTATGAATGCAGACCTAAATTTTATTTATCAAAGTTTAAGATGGTTATGACATGATCGAATAAAAATGACGTGAATCATTTCTCTTACTTCAGAAAATAAGATTCAGACACGAAATATCTGCAATAGGTAAAATTTCAAGAATGAAAGATAGATTGTTGAAGAAGTCATTTAATAGTTTATTAATTTAAAAGAAAATCATCTTTCTAAAGCTTTCTCGGTACGCTAGCTTTCTCGACACGCTTACTTAAGTTTTCTTATAAATAGCATTTGTATACTAGCAATATCACAACAAAATACAAACACAAACACACATACAAATTTAGGAGGAAGAAAATAAATCGAGATGGAGAAATCACCAACTCGAGAATTTCAGACCATTTGTGTCTTTGGGGGCTCAAGTTTTGGAAAAGATCCAGAGTTTGTAAGGGAAGCGTGCAGTCTTGGAAGATTGCTAGCTACCAAGAAAATCAAGTTGGTGTATGGGGAGACTTCAGGGTTAATGGAGTGTGTGGTGAGGACTGCACTTATGGCTCAAGGTAAGGTCTTAGGGATCATACCAAAGAATTTAGTTGACGTGAATCCCAGGAGTCCAACTTTAGGTGATGTATTTAATGTACCTAGCATGCATGAGCAAATGGCTGCTATGGTTTACAATGCCGATGCTTTCATAGCACTACCTGGAGGTTTAAAAACACTTGAAGGAATATTTTCCGTAAGTTCATGGGCTCAGTTAAGCATACATCAGAAACCCGTAGGATTGTTAAACGTAAACAATTTTTATGATAAGCTACAAATGTTCTTACAAGATTGTTATAGTCAGGGGTTCATCCAGCCGATGGCTCATGCACTTATAGTTGCAGATAAAAGTGCTAAAGAGTTACTAGACAGAATGGAAAAATGTGTACCTTCTTCAGATCTGACATCATCAAAGCAAGAAGGCGGTGCTAGCAGCAGTGGAAAAGATGAAGTTGATACGACACTCAAGTTGTTCTTTTAATTTTAGTAATAAATCGTCAATCCAAATCCTTTTATGTAATAAATTGCTTGTTTATCAATAAAGTGGTTTAGTAAAATCATTTCTTTTGTAAAGATTTATTTTAATTTTTAAGCCCAAAGCTCTGATACCATACTGTGAGGACCGCGCCCCACGAGTCAAAATCCGATCCGAGTTGGTCCGGTGTTGGTCACCTAACAAACTCAACTCAGACCGAACTGTGGCTCATAGGAAGGGGTCTCACTGACCAGGATCAAAACCATAGCACTATAAAATATCTTTACTTTAAATACAGCGGAAGTCTTTGGAATACAAATACATTTTACAATTTTAAAATGATGTAAATACAAAATCAAACACTTAACAATTTTTGCAAAGTTTCCAAAAGCGGACTTGTCGATCATTCGTTCCATCCGTGCTGCTATACCAATCTTACTCTGAGAAAGGGACATATAGAACAAAAGAGGAGTAAGTCTTTAATGACTTAGTGAGATTCTTAGAACATGACAATAATCAAACTGCAAATCAGATCAAAACGAACAAGAATGACCAGAATAGTTACATCTGCATCACCGAACTGAAATTATCGGTTTTAACGATAATACTGGAGTATTCAGAAGAACGAGAAAATGAACTTGTGCAATTACATATAACAGATCCAACCTTATCTCCAAAATTCAACCGTATACCTCCCTACGAGGAGCTACCTCGCAACAGAACAGAAGACATGCTCGAGTACATGTCAGTCTAACACGCGGGTCACAGCCAACTCCTGACTGCAAGCGGCGCTTAGACAGAATGGGTATTAATCAGAATTACTTAAACCGACAGCCCTTTGCTGCCCAGCAGTAAATCCTTTCAATCCCTGGGCCCAACTTCCCAAAGGCGTCCCAATGGGTGAAACATAATTATCAGAAGAGCTAGTAATCCGGACAATATCCGTTGCTCGTTTTGAGCTACATAAGCCGAACATAGTTCGTTGCTCGTTGCACAATTCAAGAATTGATAGGGTGATCATGATACCAGGATAATTGTGATTATGAAGAAAATTTCCGATTATGATTTAAATGAGATTTGATTTAACAATAGGCAAGACAACTGATTATGTAAAGAATTAACAATTTTAAATAAAAGCATTAAAAGGGTGATAGAATGTTGCTCGTGATTCAAAACAAAGAATCACAATTGTTATGTCCAAGTTTCTCAGGGCCGGATGCCAAACGGGGTTTCGAACAAATCAGAAATCAAACCTCACCTTTTACCGTACGGGAAATTCTTGATTAACGTCGATAATTGCAGAACCTTAAATAAATCAAAAAGATATAATCAATTGTTTGCTCATAAATTTACAACAATAATATATACTTTCAATATTTATCATATTTAAAGAAGTTCAATTAAATATCTAATTCTTGTTAATTTTGGATAAATCCAACATTTACCTATTTTAACTTTAACCATGACGTAAAATTATAAATAATGAGATTTACCATTTCAAAGTAACAAGTTGAAGACTAAATCAATTTACAAAATTAATATTAGAGTCTCAATTTCTAATTTATTAATAACATATTTCATATTAACAAACATATATATTTTCAATGCATATTTAACCCATTTTAAAACAATTATTCTTAACAAAATTCATGTAAATTACTTATTACATAATAATATTAAATCAAAAGTTTTACCATGATATTAACATTGAACAAATATCTCAGTATGCCCTTGAATAAAATTACATCACATATATAACTTTGGTAAAAACTATTTTTCTTATAATTATTAGTATTAAATAACATAATATTGCATATATCAATATTAACAATTAAAATAAATTGTAAACATGTAGATCTAATTAGAATTAACATTTCCAGAATACTTATTATTCTAATAAACTAGATTAGATGGTTAGATCATAAGATAAATACAATACTTTACTTAAAGTTAAAGAAAGTGAAAGATCAACCGTAAAACAAACTACATGTCATTCTAAATGTTGCAAAATCCATGAAAAATATTAAACAATATTCTAAATTAAGATCAACTGATCTAACATCATTATTAGTGTGTAATGAGTCCGTATTAATGATCAACTTCATGGTTTAGATAGCTTTAGCAACATAATTTAGTTAAACAAAAGGTTAATGCAAATCTGAGATTAAAACTGTAGCAGTCTTGGATTCACCTTTAATCGGACTTTCAAACGACATGGTAATCTGAAATTGGTTGAGGGGTTCAATCTTCAACATCATGGAGAGTATGTAGTTTCAAAATCAGATCAATAGGACAAGGTTTGGTATTTTAAATAAATCATGAAAGATGGGAGCTGTTTTCGGATTTTCTGGACAGTGGTACGTATTTCTAATTTTTAGACCCCTCAAACGACTTTGGTTGAAGAAGGTTTCTGAATATAAAAGTTAGCTTACACAATAACCAGTATATGGTAAAAATTTCAGAGAAAGACTCGAAGTTTTGATATGGTTTTCGGACTTCTAAAGTTTCTGTACCAAAACTGGCAGTTTTGACCAAACTCGGTTTTGAGGATTTTCAAGGACTATAAAGAATGCTTAAAGGACTGAAATAATTTTTATGGTAAACTAGACATCAAGTAGAGAAATTGTGCAGAAGGAAATGAGAAGAAATTCGGAAAGGATAAGTGTAGAAAAATTGTTGAAGATGGTGAACATTATATGGACAAGAATTGGAGACATGGAGTAAATATGTATACCCCATTTTTGTCTAACTTGAATATTTTATTTTATCTCCAATCAGATGTATTAGCTCTCTCCAGCTGTATGGGCTGTTATATAGCTGTAAATGAAATATAAAAAAAATAAATTTTTAATATTACTTTATGCATATATCACTTTACGTAAAAACTTGAGGTAATTTAGGTTTAAATCAAACTTTTACCACATGGTCGATAAATTCAAAAAATTTCAATGCAAAAGAGATTTGAAATCAATGTTCTAAGACCAAGAAAACCTTATGATTAAAATCTTTAACCTTTATTTAATTTATAACCGGTCAAGAACCAATGGATGACTATATCGTAAAATAAAAGCGATAAGTTCATTTAAAAATCAAACATAGAATAATTATACAAATTAAAACATATCATAATCAATTTGAAACAAATATAGTGTCTACAAAACGTTTATGGCTGATTCAAAATAACCTAGGACTAAATTGTAACTTTTTCAAGACTTTAGGGGTCAAAAATCATATTTTTAAAAGTTCAAGGACTAAAATGAAAATTCGAAATTACTTTTATTTTCTTCCAAATTTCAGGGGCGTTACAATATATTTGATATTTCAATAGTTCGACATGGCCGTTCCTGTCCAATTTTAAACAGATAGCAACGAAAGATAAAAGTAATCTTCTAGTTTATTGTAAAAAGTTATTTATACTGATGGTTCAAAGTTTCGTTTCCATGGTATGTTTCGGTGCTCTAAATACTGGAAACTTTTCGATATGTTTCAAAAATTTGTAAAAATTGTTGTTGTATTAGATGTAGAAAATATTGTACGCTTCTTTTCTATAGAGTGAAAAATAGAAACATTTCGATACTTTTCGAGAAAAAGAAAAAATACTTTGATCCATGTTTATACTACTTTGTGACATATTGAAATATTCTTGAATTTTTTTAAAACAAATTGTAATATTTAATTTAACAGCCTGAAACATATAACAAAACTGAAATTTTGATCCACGAATATAAAGGTTTCTTAATTTTGAGATCCCTTTTTTTTTTTACTTTTCTTTTTTGATCTCCCTTCTTTCTAGTTGTTTTCTGTTTCTTCTTTTTTCGGGCTAGGGTGTTCACAATGTTTTGGCTTCTGTAATATTGGAATGGTGGAGAAGAGAAGAGGTTATCTTCTGTAATTTCCAATGTTTCACTTACAAGTGAGCACAAAATAATAATATCTTAGGATACACATTCTTAAAAAATCTAGTTAAATCATTTTTGTCATAAAATAATATCTACTGATATTCATATTATGGTTTGAGAAAGTAAAATTGACAAGAAAATTTGTTTTAATTACTTGTTCTGACATTCCCTGGTAATTAGTCTAGTCTGCCCTTCTTTTTTTTTTCCATGAATCATGTCATCTGAACATCATTGTAGGTTTTCATAGTTTCAAATAGACTTGCTATCTGAAAATATGGTCGAAGCGAGGACAAGATAAAAATGCTGCTATGCATATAAACTGCCATGTACCAAAGTTGGTGAAATTATTGAAAGCAAAATCTTCAAGAACACTCTAGAATATAAGATAACACTATAAATCTATATATGTTTAGCTGTAAAACACAAGTAGTGTGGACCAGTCATCATAATTCTTGATCATGGGAATGTTCACTGTACTCTCAATTAAATGGACCCGCCACTAGCCGTTTCGGTTCCCACCATTAACCATCTCATGTTTGTCAATCTAATCATACAACTTTACACTATCATGTAATGTTCTTCAATGTCAAAACTGTCTTTTTCAGAACATGTCAACAACTTTATCACAATTAGAAGCACAAGAATTTAAACACTAATGCATGAGAAAATTGTACAGCAATGACATTAGCAACTAGCAAGCCAACACCAAGTACACTTAATTGACCAGATTCTGTACATGCGCAAGGACTCCTTAATCTAGCATCAGTTCTTTCTCCAAAGGGAGGCAATTGATACAAACAGCAAAACCAAAAAAAGATACATCTCTCATGCTACCTAGGCCTAACTAAACCTGGTTAAGAACCAACACCTTCTGTTAGTTGCTTTAACAAACGAGCGATAGTCTAAGTGAGGTCGTTGTGGGGAGATTAGTGCAAGATGCCCATCGAATTACGGATTCTGTCACCATAACATTAAGCTGCTCAAATTCAGCAACGCCAATTGTGTTGTTCCTCTTGCTGCGAATGCCCAACATTCTACTCCCAATCTTCCTAATCTCAACGCCTTTCAGGTCCATTTCTATTGCTGTACAGAAAATTTAAAAGAAAGTCGCGTTTATAAACAACCAATAACTCTCAAAATTTATAAACAGGGCGAATTTATTTAGCATAACTACACGATTTGTTTAAAGGCGAGAAAGTAGAATACCTCTAGGAACAACGTCAACTCTGGATGAACTTGCTGGAAGATCCAAAGCTTCAGTCTCTTGTTCAGCTGTACAGTCTTGGTTGAAGAACGCAAAGCTTGGCAGTGCGAGCATTGGAGTAGAAAATTCTAGGGTACATGATCCAGCGCTGCTATGGAAAGAAAACCCACCAATTTCTAAGAAAGGCGTCACTGGCTCCGGAAGGAAAGAGGAAAATGATGATTTGCAGGTAAATGATGGCGACTGAACTTCGCAAAGTATGGGGGAACCATTTCCAAAACTAATATCCCGACTCCTGGCCACGAGAGAGGGTGATGAAAAGCCTTGCTCCAACTCCAATTTACTGCTTTGCTCAACATGTCGGTGTGTATTTATGGAAAGCGACAGTTTGTCCCTCAACCATGAGTGATCTGTAAGAAAAAGGTTGCTGCCATTAGCTAGAGGTGGTCAAAGTCAATAATCCATCTTAGTTGAATATTATTAGCTTTTTGATGCCTCCATTTATTTACTCGAGAGCAAGAGTGAAGAAAGTGCATGATCTTCACAATGAATTATACGGTCCCTGGTCTATTTCTGTAACTTCTCTGGCGTTATTCTTCCTCATATAATAAAATATGTATACCATCTAAAAACCACCTACAAGAATAATCAGCTAACAGGATTCTTTTGAGCTTTCTTTGTATTGGATGAGTTATTACGTATTACTCTAGAACTATAATGATATCCAAGAAGTATGCTATTCCCTTAATTTGCATGAATTTTGACTGAACTCCAAGGACCCATCTATGTCCAGTTTATATGAAATGCAGAACAATTTACACGGCACTTGTGTATTCAAAGCCTTCGCCTTTAACTTACTTCGCATCTTTCCCGTCGCTATTGCTTCTTGGAATAGGTACCCAGTTACCAATTAATTCATAAAGAAGAATACTACACAAGATGCTCAAATAAAAACTATTTTGTCGTCAATGCAAAAGGCGAGACATAAACCATGAAAAGAGGATCTGTAACTAACCTAGAACATGCTGAGCACTGAACCTCTTAGAAGAGTCTATACAAAGCATTCCTTTTATCAGTTCTTTTGCAGAATCAGATACAAATTCCCAGGGATTCAACGGAAACCGCAAGTCAGAGGCCCTTACAGCATCAAATATTCGCGACTTAGTCTTTCCCCAAAATGGTGGTATCCCACTCAGAAGGATGTACAAGATCACACCGGCACTCCACACGTCAGCAGCTTGATCATAGCCTCCTGCCAAAACCTCAGGAGCTATATAGAACGGACTACCAACTGTCCCATGTAAGCTCTGTCCTGTTCAGACAAGTAAAGAAAGAAATATTAAGAAAAATCATACATAAAGATTTCTAGTTAAACATCAGAAATGGATATCAATGGAATAAGGAACTTTACCAGGCTTTATGTAAGTAGCAAGGCCAAAATCAGCCAATTTTATGGGGGAAGAAGTGGATTTCGTAGCTAAGAGTATATTTTCAGGCTTCAAATCTCTATGAACAATACCCTTGTCATGACAAAACATCACAACCTCCATCAGCTGTCTGAAAATCACCCGGGCCTCAGGCTCAGAGAACCTTCCGTGCTTTTCCAGCTGGTGGAAAAGCTCACCTCCGGCACAAAGCTCCATTACTAGATGCACATAGTCTTCTTCTTCATAAACAGCTTTGAGATCTACCACGTTAGGGTGCCCCGAAAGCCTAGTCATAATTTCTATCTCAAGCTTGATGCTGCGGACATCTTCCTGAGTGACTAACCTATCTTTAGCAATAGATTTGCAAGCTAGAACCTCACCACTGAACTTATCAGTGCATTCCCTTATAATCCCAAATTGCCCCCACCCCAACCGTTCTCCAAGAACATATCGATCATTAAGATTCTCCGTTTCTTTTGCATCTAAAATAGTTTCTCCCAAGTTTGCTACTTTATAACAACTGCACGAACAAAGTGGTGATTCATTGTTGCTGTTGCTTTTCGCAACAGCCATACGAGAGTTAAGGCCCTTGAATAATCAGAAAAAGTGAGTCAAGACAATGGCTTTACTATACCCCAGACAAGACTTCCCCTCGAAGAATACTCCCCTTTCAAGCTTACTTTCCTCAACTTCCGCTATTTTAGTCCCGATAAGAAAGGGTCAGAAAAACTTTCTAGTGATGAATAGGGTATAGAACCAAAGGGTGAAGCTGGGTTTACCACAAGTAGGAGTGCACCATGTCAAAGTCCAAGTATTAGATTTCTGCTCACACGTACATACGAAACCTTAATACAAGTCAAAACACTAAAAGAAGCTTCTGGGGTTAGCTGATGGAGTTTGAAAATGATGTCCACAAAGGAAAATCAGTATGTATCTGGACTAACATTCATCAGATCGACCTCAGCAATTCATAAGAGGACACCTAGAGCTTTCAACATCTTCAATTCCCACCCAAACCACGTGGATCTGGAAAATTAAAGCAAACAAGAGCACAAAAACTCAACCTCAAATAAAAGAAAGTTTCAGTCTTCACAACATATCACAAAATTTCCACGAGAAACAGAAGAAATGGCACAAGGAAAACCAGAACAAGCTAAAAAACAAGAACGAACAAAGAATTAAACAAACTCCAAAAATCTGCAAAGAATCACTCCATACAAACACCAGCACCCAACGAATAAAGATTACAACTAATCGAGTAGACAACTTAACACACGAGTTGAAGAAAACCGGAAGCACAAAACATCTAAAAAATCAAAATTTTCATAATATTACAGCAAAAAGAATAAAATTGACCCCATCAAATCCCGAGAAAAAAGAGACAAAATTCAAATTCAAGCAAAACCCACCAAGAATACGACCTCGAGAAACAAACCCAGATCCAGTTTGTCAAAAAACACGAAAAATTAAAAAACCCAAGTTTTTTGAAAATTTACGCAAAGGGAAAATCGAGGGAGTGTTAAAGAGAAATGATTTTACCTCGAGAGAAAGAGAGACCCGAAGTGGGGGGCAAGTTGGTCTCTCCTCTCTTTCTTCTTTCCTCCTGGGTTTGGTTTGCCAACAAAAACACAGCTCTACTCGTGATGTTTTTTTTTTCTTTTCTTATTCTGTTTGCTTTAATATTATGATGTTTTTATTGGCCAACTTGGTTTCTGTTTCCTTTGATTGGTTGTCCTCATTAGCTCCATTTTTTGAAAATGGGTCTTCTTTCTATCTGAACCGACAGCTCTCGATTTTTGCCCACTTTTGTTGTCATCATATAATATTCCCCTACTTAATTAATTTCGTATTTCACTTTCGTATTAAACCTACCACTCACTTGAATACTTTCGAATTTGTTTTTCCCCTTTTTGATCTTTATATGCAACGTGGAGTATTTTCATCTGACTATGTGTCCATTCGATCAACGATCTATGTTAAACAATTTATTTCTTCTTAATCTTTAACTTTTGAGTTAGGAACCTGCACTCAATACCTTACTTGAAATAAGTGGGAATTTCCGGACGAAGGCACTCCGATAGTTAAGTCAAATATGTTGAATTGTGAGACCGTATTTTGAAGTCTAACTGGTCGAATTAAAAATATCAAATTAGCTAAACATGCTGAATTAGCTAGGCTCAAATAGATCGAACAGAGCTCTAAAACACGTCGAATTAGAGTTGTTGAGACAAATCGAAATTCACTGTCTGAAACAGGTCAAATTTCAATCTAAATAGCTCAAAAATGTTGCAGCAAATCAAGATTATGTACCTCTGAATGAAAATTAAGGTCTGTATTTATACACATTTATTTCCTTAATTGACGAGATGTGTTTGGCCAACAAACAACTCGAAATACACATGTTTGGACAACACAAATTAGGCCTATCCAAACAGGTCGAGTTGCACCAAACAACTCGAAATAGGCATGTCGAGTTATTTTCTTCTTGTGTGTGATTTTACCTTGAATAGACACTTTGCATTTAAAAGTAAAAGTGTTATGTAGCATTGTCTGAGCTCAACATGTGGCATACACGTGGCATTTTGTGGCATGTGATAGATACGCGACAGTACCGACTGGTACATCAAAGTATATTCTTTTTTTGGAAAATATTATTGAAATCTTTTGGGTTTAATGAATAGGAGGAACATTCTATGTTGTGTTGTCTAGTAAGTAATGACTTATGTTACAACGAATGCTTTTGAAAAATTATTCTGTATTAAATTCAATATTTCTTGTACATCAATACTCGATATTTCTATGCTTTCATGTATATGAATATTCTTAGCGAATGTTTAGATAATTGTCTCTTTAAGTTTTATTAATGACAAATAATTTTTTAATGCATCAATAATTAATTCAAAGTATATAGATTAAAGTCCATTATCAAATACATAATATAAATAAAATATTAGAATAAAAGTTGTATTCATGTCCTGTATCCATTATTTTTATAAGAATATGTGTACGCTCACTTGTACTTTATCGTAGTCATATAGATTAAAATCAAGTTCAAATATATAATATAAACATAATGTTAAAATAAATATTTGTCTCGTACTATATCTATCATTTTTATAAGAAATTGTGTCAGCGGACTCGTTCCTTATCAGTCATATAGTCATGCTATCGTATTTTTATCAGTGCAACACAGATAATAACTAGTGGCAGCTCGTTAGGGCTTAACTTTAATGGGACTTACGCCTCGTAATTTAGGTCATACGCCCAGAGGCAAAAAGCTGGCATTGTGCGCCTCAAGGAGCTAGGTTTACTGTTGCGTACTAAGACTTTTCTCATAAAAGTTATTAAAGTGTGGTCTTACTAGCACCTCGTGTCCCTAACAATTCAGGTTCTCACAAACTCAAATGTTGCTAAAAGTGAAAAAAGATAAGGAAGTATGTGCAAAAGCTTGTATGTAGTGCTTAAAAGTGACTTAGGGACTTTTGTTGTCTACAATGACTTTAAACACCATATATATACAAGGTCACCTCCTCAATGGATGGTGGAGATCTACTCAATTTAATGACTAATATTTCAGATGTACAAGGTTTTAAACTCTTTTAACCGACAAATGTCAGGCTCTTCTAGAGTTCTCTAAATCGTCATCCAGGCTTCTAGAAACGCATAGTTAAAAGAAAGCCCCTGAAAAGATTAAAAACTGCAAAACTGGCCCATGTAGCCTGCATGGGCAGCCTGTGCACTCAGTGTGCACACGAGCTGTGCGTGCCGCGCCCATCGGGTCGCCTGGCCAGGTTTGTTATGTTGTGCGCTGCGTGCACCCCATGTGCTAGCCTGGCCTTACTTCTGTGCGCGAGACCGGGCTAGTTGTGTACCTTGCTCATGTGTGCCGTCTTTGTTGCCCGGTGCACCAACTTTCGCAGTATTTGGTGCACGAGGCACGCGGGACGACTTATTACGCCCATAAAAGAATAAGGATTACTTTGTCTGTTTCATTCTAAATTCCATTTGTAGTTTTGCATGAAAAATAATATTCCGCATTAATTACAAATATATTGAGAGCTATTTGATATTCCTACTCCGATATTTAATATATTTCAAATTCATCTTCTTCTTATTATATATGTTTTAACCATAATAACTAAGTTGATGATTTTCTGTTTAGTTTTCTTTTAATTATTTATTTAGTATTTTATATTCACTTCTATATATATTTATCAATTAATTTTATCATATGCTGAATATATTTAGGGTCTATAAAAATATCTTTTTGCAAGCTATATAACATGCAAAATAAAATATATCCATAATCTTTTTGTGTTTCTTATAACCTAATATAGACACAAATAGCTCATTATAATTTTTTATCTTTGCCTTTTTATTATAAATATATTTTCAAAAATATTAAATATTCAAATGTTATGGGGCTTACGCTTTATGCCTCAGGACTTACGCCTCGCCTCTAGTCCATAAAACGCCCGCCTTACACCCAACGCCTTTTAAAACATTGCTAATAACACATACGACGTTTGATAGTTGACATTTTAAATAAACTTTTAGTTTAGTAAAATTTTGATTTTGTTTTTCCTAATTATTTCATACAATATCGTAAGAGTATTCTTAAGATGGTTGACTCGACTAAATATTAGAGTCTATTTCTTTTATTAATGTTGCTATAATATAACTTTTTTATATCTTTTAAGTATACGGAAGAGCAGAAATAATTTCTAAAGCCGGTGGAGTCAACTAAAAAGAAAAGGAAGTCTTAATTATATAATAATTGAACCCACGAAGAATATGGCTGATATTTCATCAAATTTAAGGAAGTGTTGCTAATAATATTATCCAATTGCCTAACTGCTAGTTAGGCTTTGGAGTTTGGACGACCTTTCAGTTTCTTTCCTATTTAACGTACCATAGAATTAGTTATTTGTTGGATTTTGAATCTTGTCAATGTCCTATATTCGAGAAACAAATCATGCTAATTCTCAAGATGAAAAACAAAAAGTGGCCACGTCATGTTCCTTAAAAGGCTAAAAAATAAGCTAATGGCAAGATCATACCCCGAATTGTAAACCTTTTGCGGATTGCACCACAAATTGTAATCACTAGCAATATACACCACGAATTGTAATCCTTTTACAAGTTACACCACAAACACACATTGTAGGTTTTCATGAGGGTATTTTGGTCATTGAGCTTTTCTTAATAATTTTTTGCAATTTAGAACCCAAAACAAATTGCATTATTTTTACGTACAGATTAAACAAAAAACACACACACACACACACACAAGTCGCGGGATAACAGAGAAACCTTCACACTTTTTCTTCTTCACTTCGATTCTATACAATCTCCGACCTTTAGCTATCGGAAACCAAAGAGTTGCCGGCGAATTTCCGGCACGATTCCCAATCAGCTTTGGGCGTACTTTTCTGTACGCGATTTCAATTGAGGGTTTTGATTTTTGTCGCGATTTAGGGTGTTTTTCCTTCTAAATCCTGAAAATTTGATCTCTTAGTGAGTTTGTGGTGAAGGAGATGATATTCTGCAAGATTTGATGCCTTCAAATCTTCAAATTTCTCACAGTCACCATTTCCCCCAAATACAATTTCTTGTGCTGCGATTCAGAATCACTCTTGTTTGAATTTGCACATCCACTGTTTGTGGATCCAAGGTGATTTGACGTCGGCGGTTGCGGGGTGGTGGACGGGTGGATGTGGACTAAGAAGACGAGACTTTTCTATTTTTACTTTTATTTTTTTTTTAGTTCTTTTTTGTCTTAGTTAAATTTTAGAAAAATAAAACAACATCCGAAAAATATTTTGTGTTATTTTACTGAATAAAATAAAAGTTATTTTGTGAATTTTTTTCTTGATTTTAGAAGATTATATATATATATAAAAGAGATTTTAGTTTAAATCTGAAATAACCAAAATACCCTCAACAAAACCTACAATGTGTGTTTGTGGTGTAACTTGCAAAAGGAATTACAATTCGTGGTGTATATCGCTAGTGATTACAATTTGCGGTGCAATCCGCAAAAAGCTTACAATTCGGGGTATGATAAAATATAGAAACAACGTTTAGAAATACTAGTTTGTAACATGTCTTTATCTTTAAAAGAGAGAAGTGTATACACTAGTCGGTGCAAAGTACTCTTGATTAACTTTTTGAGAGAAATAATCTGTCTAAAAATTTATATTCATCAGAATATGAAGTGTAAAATGTGAAAACTTATATTAACTAATTTAACCCTAATTTCAGTAAAGAGCTCTCACTTCCTTCACATTTCATTCCAATTCTAAATTAAGCTTTTAATGAAATTAGAAATATATAACAAAAAGTGTAGGAAAAACAGAACTCTTTAAGAGATCAGGGTTAACTTGAAAAGAATTTTCATACTTAAGTTTAGTAGTCAATTATTAATTTTCTGTCCAAATTGAATTAGGAACATTCATTCACACATTTTTAAGTAGGTTAAATACATTTTTTTTAAAGATATCATGTAACACATTTAATAGGATATACAATAAAGTATTTGATGCTTTTTATCCTCTTTTGAAAGATTTTCCAAAAATGAAAACAAAGCATTTTGACTTAGCTGCATGCCAGAACGCGACAATATTGTACTATTTTATTTTTCTTCTGAAAACTATAAAAAGGAAAGTGCATATTTTTACTCCCTAATCTGTAGCACTTTCTGCTAGTATATATATCAAGTAGTTCCACATATGATTATAATATAGTCTGATGTTTCATCACTTCCTGTACGAAGACAATAAAATTTGCTAAATGAGAAAAGAATGTGGAGAGTTAACTAGATCAAGTCATTTCCTTTTGGTGCATTTGGGATTCTCTATATTAATTATCTAAACGGTTAAGTAAGTATGAACAATATATGGTCTATGACTTGATTAATGATTAGGTATTCTCAGACGCATTCAATGTAACACGCAAGTTTCGGCTCAAACAAGAAAAACTCAGTGTTATGGGTAAGAGACAAAGTCTCGTGAAACAAAATAGTTGGCAAAAAGCTAAAGGCCTAAAGCATAAGTTGCAAAAAACAAAACGAAATAAGCACTTTTTCAGTTTTTGTGGATAAAATTGGTGTGTGGTGGGGGGAGAGACCCTTTGTGTACAAATAAATGAGAGATTATTTTGTGCGATCGTTGTACGGTGATGTGGCACAACAAGTCGGTTATTGGTGTAAATACACGGTATTAATGAAATTGTGGGATGGTTGATGCTTATATTTTATAAAATTATTAATGTCTTAATTATTGGTTGCACCACATCAGCAATGCCACAGTTGCATACATTAATTTTTCCGAACGAAGAGGGTTCTCTTGCCTCTTATTTTAGAACCACACGTTGAGTTATCTGTTTAGTTATACGTCAATATATCTAACATGACAGGGAATTTTTGCAACTTATGCAAAATATAGAAGCATTTTTCGTCTATTTTATTTCATAGAGGAGTTTCTTGCCCTTTTAACGTAACACAAAAGGGTTTATGGTTATTAACACTTGTTTTTTTCCCTCTCTCTTTAGGCTACGATAGCTTTCACCGGGAAACAAATAAAAAATTGAAAACAGTATGAAAATATTACTTGAGAAATAAAACTACCATTTTCTTCGTGTCTAACAACATGTCAATTATCTAGATAAATTAATGTCTCAATATCTATTCATAATGAAATAAGCTTATAAACGAATTTCTTTCAGTTACTTTGAATTTTATGTTAGACGTAAAATAAGAGCACAAATAAACTCACCGTGACATCAACATGCATAGCAAATCAAATCATTTATCAAATAAAAAGTTAATATAAAAAGTTCATAACTTATCAATAATCTTTATAAAGCAATTTGTTTTGTTCTAGTTGTTAAATAAATAAATTAACTTTTACTTTCCATCAACACATCTCATGTAAATAGAAATAAAATTACCTATCTTTCGAAATGATTAAACTGCAATATGCAGTGAATGATTAAAAAATAAGATAGCATAAAGATTAAGGTGGTGTTTGCAAACTCTTAAAAAAAGCTAAAAACAGCTTTTGACTTAAATTAAGCTGTTTGGGGTGTTTGCAAATCTAGCTTCTATGGTTTGAAAACTTTTTTTAAGCTAAAAATCCTCACAATCTTGAAGCTGATAAAAGAGTGCTTCTAGCTTAAAGTAGTATTTTTTAAAGAAAAATGCCATCCTAACAAGGCTGTAAGTTTACAGCCCCATTTCAACCTTTGGATGGCATTTATAAATGTGGGCAAGCGGTAATACAAGTGAACTCAATTTATGTGATTTTTACATTTTGACCCATATTTCTTTTACTATAGAATTCAACCCCACTTTTCCAATATACTAATAATTAAGGAACCTCAATTTCTGTAATATTTAGATTTTGACCCATTTCTCTTATTATAAAATTCAAACCCCAAACTTTTCACATACTAATAATTAATCTTATTACTCTTTGTTGTTTTAACCTTTTGAAAATAAAAATACAAAGTTTAAACAAAAACCACATAGTGCAAGATATTATAAACACACAATTTTGATTAACTTAAAATGTGAAGTAATCCTATTAATAAAGTAATTTATTATTGGTAATTGCAAATAGACTATCAATTTAAAAAGAAAATAAAATCAAGTCCATAAAAAAAAGACGAAAACAGAAAAAAAAAAAAAAAAAAAGACATTTCCACTATGCAGAATCCGTTATCATTTTCAAGAACTTCTCAAAAATTGTATAATCGTGCCCCGGATGGTGTAGTATTATTATTATGATCAAGAATAATGTCTGGTACCATCACTAGTGATCACTATTTAATTTTATCATCTGAGTGCACTACAACCAATTGTTTTTATAGGCCTTGGATTGCTAACTTCATTATTTGCTTTATGTCCTTCGTGAACACAACATATAATAACCCCTATTTTCTCATGGTTGTTTTTAATTTTATAAGAATTTCTCACTCTGACACCAAAGCCTATTTTTTTTGCATAGAAATTATAAAAATTATATGCATTTTCATAACTACTAAATGAAATACCTACAGTTGGTTTAGCTGGTATTGCTTTAATTGGAATAGACACATTGTTGTCAATCCCAACATTATCCATCTGGAAAAAAAAAAAAGTTTTGAATTAAACATCAAGATGATTAAACAAATAATGAATAATAGAGACTACATCATACGTGTATGTATGATATAAAAAAAGTAGTTGATTGACAACATACTTTGAAATTTTTCTTGTGTTGAATATGGTTGTAAAATTTTCTTCAATGAACAATAAGATATTAAACGTATTGCAACAATATATTTCCATTACACAAATAAGTTTTATAATTTTTGGTCTCTTTCAAGTTTTAACGATAGATAAGAGTCTGAGAGGATCAATATGTTCGTTTAATTTTTCAAAGTGGGTCTATTAATTTTTAAATATAAAAGGCTTTTTTGTAAAATTAAAACACTAATGGATGCTCACGGCAATTTAAATTCTTAAGGACTGTGTAACAGTCCAATATCTTGATTGTGAGGCTAGCACATCTGTTTTTTAAATAAATTAAATTTTATTTATCCATTTATACCCTTATCTTCTATTATCAAAAAACAGAACATATCTAATGAAATTAAATGTAATTGAAGGAGTTTAGGGTATTCATTCTATGAAAAAAAATCTTATCATTCTAGAAATGATTTACAAGTTCTTTTTAGTTATTTAAATCATTTTCTATCATGTTTTTTTTGTTCTTCGAGAATTCTATTCTATCATGTTTTTTTTGTTCTTCGAGAATTCTATTCTATCATGTTGACGAGTATAATTTATTTAGCGATTCATCAAATTGAGTTTTCATATGGTTACTTTAAGATTTAGTTCATTCTTGTAAATTTTTAATGAAATCGAAACATATAGTTCAATATTTTAAAGTTGTAATAGCTTATTATGACAATACATGTAAATGTTGACAATCTATAGGCTAAGGGTGTCATAGTCAAATTATGAGAAAATCAGTGGAATCACTTTTTTTCTTGCAAACACCTACCATGAAAAATTCAGCTTCTAGATTGTTTTTCAAACACCTTCAACTTCTAATTTAAAGCAGTTTTTTGAGCTTGAACTTAAATTTTGAACTTCTACTTTTTGAGAAGAGTTTGCAAACACCACATAAATAATATGATTACTTACAAATATTACATAGCTTACAAAATAACTTTTCTCTCGGTGACAAGGCGAAAATTCTAATTCATCAAGTAACTAATATTTTGTTTAACTTTTTTGCTTCTGATTTCTAAGAAATACGCTTAATTAATTGATAAAATTCGATAAGATTTGAAAAGCTTTTCATAATAACCAAATTATTTTTAGTTTCTATAATAGAACTCTTTTTCACAAAATCCTAATGTAACCAAACAGTTAATTTTTTTTTTCTCATTAGCAATGTGGCCAAAACCATTTTGGAATTGTTGCTGGGCATTCAATTCATCGGGTCCACATTAAACCATTCCACATTTGAGGTTGCTGATCTCTTATTTTTGGCAGAAAAATTGGTGGTGATTTAAGTCCTTTACCAAATGAATGTAACTGGATAAAGATATAAGTTTAGCTAGATAAACAAAATAAATATTTGAAAACAAGCTATATATTCAATACTTGGGGGCAGATTAACATGTCTATTATCCCATGAACGACCACACATCTTCATATATTTATAAGAGAGAACTGGAGTTTCAGTTAGCCGAAGCTTAGTTCATTTTATTGTTCTTTATTTTCACCTTATTCACAACAGAAGAGTTTCTTCTAGAGGTTAAACATGACCTTGATAGCATTACCACCACGCGCGCTAGTTTCAAAGGCTTCCTCAACCTCCTTCTGAGAGAATCCGAACCTGTGAGTGATCAACGGCTTTACGTCTATTTTCCCGCTCCTAAGAAACTCAATACACAATGGCCACGTGTTCTTGTACCGGAATATTCCCACAACATCGACCTCCCTGAATTTCAATTAAAATGTGCATATAATAAGGAATCACAACAGAAAAGGTAAAAACAAGGAAAAACACCACAATGATGCTTGAATCTTTGATACATTTCCCAAGGTTCAGCCGACAGAACAAATGAGTTATTACATACCTTACGGCAGCTGGGGCGAGTGGGACGGTCATCTCAGTGTGACCCATTCCCACAAGACAAACTTTTCCACCAGCAGAAGTGGCGCCCAGAGCTGTCGACATTGTTTTGCTAAAACCTGCACAGTCAAAACTTATGTCCACTGCGGCCCCCATAGCTTTCTTAATTTGTTCAACTTCTGCATCAACATCCTGTTTCAAATTCAACAAATGGAATTCAGGTTACCCAAAAATGATTCTGGGGAATCACTAATAACTCAGGAAGGACATAGATAGAAAGAGGAAAAGACGTTATTGTGGGACATATATGTTTCCCAGCGTCAAAATCCAACTAACATCAAGCATGGAAGGCAGAGTAATGATAAGGTCTTGCAAATAAGAACAAAAAATTTCTCGTGGACGAGTTCTCCGACATTAATAAATCAACGCTATTATACTAATTGGTGAAGTAGACCAATGGGGTGAGTGAGTAAGCAAACTTTTCCTTTAATTTTCTTTGTAAAGTGGTATTATGTTGCCTATCTTTTATACAGTCTAAAGCAGGTGCAGTAAGTAAGAATTCCAAGATGAAATTTTTTTGGTGCAAACTGCAAAGTTACTAACTTTAATATTAGTTGAAACTTTGACAGTCTCATCTGCTCCAAGCTCCTTTGCTACTGAGAGACGGTGGTCATCTACATCAACAATCACGATTCTTGGCGATCCAAAAGCACGAGCTGAAAGCATTGTCACAAGTCCAATAGGCCCTGCTCCCATCACCAGTACATTAGTCTCGGGGCCCACATTGGCACGGCGACAGGCATGAACCCCAACACTCAAGGGCTCGCACATTGCACCTTCCTCCAAACTCACGTTATCAGGGAGTTTAAAACACAAATCAGCAGGATGCACAATCTGTCACAAAGGTTCATCAAGAGAAGAAAGTCATTACCAAGATTACCCTATATTAGCCTCAATCTATATCAAAAGTACAGTCGCACTGAAGAAATGAACATTATGGTGGATAAGTTTGCCCATTGAGTACCATTTCATTTCCAACATGTTACTTTGCATTGGCACAAAACTAGCAACTTAACAAACTCAGCTAGCAACTAGGACTATGCCTTTTTTTATACCAATATCTGTTATAGAGTACTATTCAGTCGGACCAACTTTCTTATTTTGCAATGCTGAGCTTTATAATATACATCAGAACACGAAATGCAAATTTGGGATTACTATAGAACCAGAGGGATGAACAAAATTACTCACATTCATTAAGCAATGGGACGGTATTGATAGTTACAGAAAATAAGGAACAAATGCAGATTCTTGGAATAACACCACCGAGAAAGAAAGTAGTAAAACATTTTCGTAAATGGAATGGAACATAAGACTCCATGCAGCATTCCCAGTTTGAAGCAACAGACTAGACACAGAGTATGAAAAGTTGGCTTAAAAATGCATCTTTCTTGACCTGATTTGCAAGAGAACCATGGACTGGAGGGGTAGCAAAAAACTTCATCTCAGTACACAGATTATAACGACCTTCCTTGCAAAGACCACATCTCCAGCAACTAATTCCTGGCTCCACGGCAACACGATCACCAGGAGCTAGGTGCTTCACCTCACTCCCCACTTCCTCGATAATCCCTGCACACTCATGCCCAATCACCATTGGCTCTGTCACAACAAAATCTGCTAATTTCATTTCCTGAAACGTAAGGAAACCATGCCCCATAAGAATAGTTTTTACTAGCAGCAGTTAAAAAGAAGAATAAGAAATAATGCCAACATGGCTTCATAATTTACAAGCTTTGCTTCTTGTATCCTACAAACTGTCATATTAGTTCTACTTAACACTGGAGCAGTTATAACTACACCTGTAAAATATATCAGAGGCTCTGGGTAGAGTTAATAACAAGATAATGGACAATGATTACCGCTGAACTCGTTTAGAATAGATGAGCTACAGAACATCTAATAATCTGAAAATTACAACCATAAACCCCTATAACTCCTATCCATCCTTATGAAACACAACCAAAAGATACTAACAGTTCATCAGACTTCAAAAGGCAAAACATTAGAAGTGCAAAAGATAGTACCACATGAATGAATCCTCATTCCTCAGAGCATTCCGGTCACACTCGGCCTCACAATTAAGGATCAACAATTTCCCCTTCAAGAGCTATATAAGTCCACATATATACTTATCAATAAACTCACTCATACAATGATGCAAAAAATATGAACCTATAAATTTTCAGTCACACCCAAATTGCCTAATCAACAATAATTGACTATTAACACCATAGGAATCAAAAACAAGAAATAAAGACTCAACCTTTAGGTAGTGAACATCACTTCCACAGATACCCACAGCTTTCATTCTGATTCTGGCATCATGGGCTCCTAAAACAATTCACAACAAACCAAATTTCAACACATCACCACATATACACACTTCATATCTAAAATCACACAAATTAAGGCAAAAATAAAACAAAATGAAAGTACCAATAGGAGGGAGCTTAAAAGGCTGGATTTTGAGATTGTTAACACCAAGAAGCCAAGCTGCCATGTTCACTTCTTCACCATCACCACCTTTTCCCATCTCTCAATCGATAAAAATGAGGCAATGGTTTTTTTTTTTTTTTTTCAAGCATATACTGATTTAAAGTTAGTGGGGTTTGTTGGAAGATCGGATTTTTATGCAGTTTTTGGGGTTGGATTTATTATAATGTGAAATATTTTATCTAGATTTTAGCAAACGACAAGTGTAGTGGATAAAATATATTCTCAACTCTCAAGATAATTAAAAACTTTAGTCACAGAAAAGGAGATTGGCTTGTGAGGATGGTACACGTACACCATTCCTTCCTAATTCGGATTCGGGCGACTAAGATAGCAAAATAATACTCATCCAAAAAATTATAATATGATGTCTACTTCAGCCTTTCAAGTTAGCTTTTAACTGATATATTAGGTAAAATGAAGTTATATTGATTAATTTTAGCCTATATAGATATCTATGCATATCTATATTATAATCTATATTTATACTATATAATAAGAATGAAAGTTTTTTTTCGTTCACTTTTCATCTCCTCATATTACCTTTCTAAATTCATATATTTCCAATTCTATTTTGTTGATTAGTGTTGTTTTTCTTAAATTAGTAGGTCCCACTTTTTGTTATCTGTCTCTCCTAGGATAAATTCTTGTACATTTCTTTTATGATTTTAGTTAAGTCAGCAGCTATAAATAAGGACTCATTTTCTGTCTAAAACTCTTCTCCAAATCTCGAAATTCTACTCTTTGATAAAATATTCGTAACAGCTTCTTGGAAATGAAAGAAAGAAAATAAATGAATATAGGACAAAAGATTAGGATAGGGGTAGATTGGTTGGGGAGGGAGATGACCTTTCCCTTTTTGCCCGGACAATAGAACTTAAATAAAAAAGGAAAATAGAACTTAAACCATCTCTCTGATCTAGATGAAGGTTTTGGTGAGTTGAAAATGATGGTTTAGCTCCATCTAAGTTCCGGCATGAGGTGGAGCCGTGGAGCGGCTGGGGTTGTTGGTGGTAGAGTGCGAAAACAAAAAGCAACAAAAAGGGAAAATCGAAAGGAAAATCCAGAGAGTTTTGATTAATTTAAATGAAGAGTTAAGGGCTTTTTGGCCAGATTAAAAAAAACAAATTTGAATCATATTTTTTATTGAAAGAGTTTATAATATTTTTTTCCTTTGTTCTATATGTCCAAAATTACGTTTATGCTCTTTATGTGTTGCCTAACTAAAAGAACATCATCTTAAATATAAAAAATATGAAAAATTATCGATAAACATGAAATATGAAGGTGTGTATGCTAACACAAGGGAGATGTAAAAGCTGATACTTTTGCATATTTTAATAAAGAGATGTCTCTCTAATTTCAAATCTTAAGAAAATTATTTTCAAGATATTTTTGGTTACTTTGTTTGCAATCCTAATGTTAATGTTTTGACTTATATTATGACATTTTTTGGATTATGGCTTTGGCTTATAGCCACTACTTATAATAAATTTAGATTGCCTGTTGCATAAAAATACTATCGATGAATATCGTTAGTTATTGTTTTTTATTTCATTAGAGATGGCCTACTTGTCAAAATTATCGTAACAAATTCAACTACATGGTTTGAGACTCACACGTGCCCTAATCCTAGTATACTATAAAGTTAAAAATCTCTTTTGTTTTAACTTCCGGTTTTTCCATTTTTGCCCCTTAGTTTCCTTATTTTTCCAATTTCAAGCTCTTTTCTTATAACTTTCGTGTTTCCATTTTTGCCCCTTGGTTCTTATTTTTCCCGATTTCTTTTGGTCTAATTTAGAGTGTGCCGATTTTGCCTTCAGATTTGTTATTTTTTACGGTGATCTCCCTATCTCTCGTCCATCATTTTTATCCCAATCCTCCCAACTCCGCGGCTCCAGCTGTTCTCCATACGCCGCGGGATGAAATGCGCCAGTTGTACAACAACAATGAAGGTTCATTTATTTTTTTTGGGAGTTGAGGCTGTGCGATTAGGGTTATTTTGGCTTTCTCGAATTAATAGGACGAGATTCTACCGCTGATTTCTACGAATTGGAAATGGATGACGAGGTTAGGGCTTTCACTCACCAACCTTATCTTTATTTTTTTGGCTTCTCTCATATTAATTGGATATGTATGGGTTGTTGGTGAATTGGTTGAAAATTGGTGCATAACATTTAGAACTTGCGCGTAGATCTTTAACATCCCAAGGTACATAGTTCCTGAAAATTGAATTCAGGTCAATTAATATTTCAGCTTTCACCTATTATATATTTAATCTATGTGAGAAAACTCGGATTGTTAAAAGCATTATGTCGTTGTTTTGGTGCTGCCTCATACTCTTTCTTTCCTTGGTCTGTTTGTATATGTTACTTGTTTGCTATTTGAGTATATTATATGTTTTGTGGTGAGAGCAATCTTGATATAAAAAATTAAATAATTTAATTGCAGCCTATAGTACTTTGATGTTTCTCATATTTTTTTTTTGCTTTCCTCAATTTCTAAATCGTTATTGGGCTGTATGTTTATTTCAACAAAAGTTTGGCTTTTATCTGATTTGTTGTACTTTTATTTAACTACTACATAGAGCTTTGAATTTCTTGGCTTGTATTATAATTGACTCCGGATTTCTTATTGAAATTGTACGATTTTTTAATATTTCGGCTTTCACCTATTATATATTTAGTCTATGTGAGAAAACTTGGATTGTTAAAAGCATTCTGTCGTTGTTTTGGTGCTGCCTCATACTCTTTCTTTCTTTTTTCTGTTTGTATATGTTACCAGTTTGCTATTTGAGTATATTGTATGTTTTGTGGTGAGAGCAATCTTGATATAAAAAAATGAAATAATTTGTACACTTGCAGCCTATAGTACTTTGATGTTTTTCATATTTTTGTTTTGCTTCCTCAATTTCTAAATCGTTATTGGGTTTTTTATTTATTTCAACAAAATTTTTATCTGATTTGTTGTACTTTTAGTTAACTACTACATAGAGCTTTGAATTTCTTGGCTTGTATTATAATTGACTCCGGATTTCTTATTGAAATTGTACGATTTTTGTCGTCCAAGGATCTTTCTATAAATAAATCGCATTTTACTTTTTCAGTGTATCTTAGCTTACAGTGGGTATTATAAGCCAACTAATGATAGCATTTTGCCACCGTCTTATTTTTTCTAAAGAAAATGGTGTCAACCTAGATGAGGTAGAGGTATGTGCCTGCATTTTCTCTTTGCCTAACTGTTCTCGGCCTTGATCACGACAACACCGGATGAAACTAGAGGGATATGTTTATCTGTCCATTTGGGGGCTGCTATTGATTTTTCCTAGATAGAAGTTTGTGCCATAACATGTATATAAGTCCCCGTAGGCTATTTGTTTTGTTACATGCTGCTAGATAATATGTCATAGAATTCCCTTTTCATATACAAAAAGAAAACTTTGAAATATTGGCTCAATGGCCTCGATTTAACCTATATTAATAGTTGGGATTTGACGATTTTGTAACACTAATCTACGGAAATGTCTGATAGTTCTAAGAATTTCTTTAACACAAACTCTGTTGCTTTAGTTCTTGATTAGTATTTGTTGCTCTTGTCAAGCTATACATAATAAATAGTCTTTGTTGGGATATGTAATTGGAATCTATAAATTGCATAGATAGAGATCTTAAAAAGCAGAATAGTACGGAAAAAGAATAATTTTGCTACATTTTATTAGGTGTGTTCGAACATGAGAATTCGTATTTGTTTGCCACATGTGTGGCAAACTATTAATAAGAAGACAAGTTTCTCACTCCATTCTCTCTCCTCTTTATTCATACCCACTCTCTCTCTTCGAATCACCTCTCCCTCTAATTCACGATTGTGCCCTTGTAAAACCTTGTTTTCTAATTGCTACTACTATTAAAGATGCTTTCAATTTCGGCCCCATGAGTTTTAAAATTTCCAGTTTCTTTTATTCCAACTTTTGACTTGTACTTTGACTACAATTACATTTCAACAACTAAATGTCTCCCGCATCTTTCTTAAACTTGGTGGGCCCCAACTGTTAATCATATGATCTCCTAAGCTGTTGGTTTTTACAGCACGGGACCGCCCTATTTAGAAGTAGAATTGAGAGTATTAAAAACAAAACAAAGAGGAAGATAGAGAATGAATTATCTATTAAATAAGAAAGAGACCATGAATCCAAAACGAAAATGTTCTCGAGAATGAATACACGGAAACAAATGAACATAGAAAGCAAAACAATATAGGGTAGGGGCCAGGTGGCCGTGTACTTCCAGTGAAAAATTGAAGTATTAATACATAAAACATAAGTAGGTGAACTCTAAATACTAAAACCATTCAAATGAAAATGTAAATATATAAAAACTTCTGAAGTTCTAAAAAAACCATAAAAAATAATTACATAAAAGTTACTCATAAATAATCATTTACTGTGAATATTTTCATTGAAAAATTATACTTGCAGCTACTTGTTAATGGTAGACATATAATTATTATTATCAACCTACGTAATTGTGTACTATATTTATATTGCACATTATAAATATGAATTAATGAATATTGTTTATTATTTTCTTTATTTATTAGTGATGTTCTACTCGCTAAAATTATCTTAGCAATACAATTCCACTAGCTTTAGAATAATGTTGAATTGCATCATGCAAGAAAGGGGGCAAATTTCGTAGTTCATCTTTCCTCTCCCAATTTTACCCCTTTGAATTATTATCTTGTCTGATTGTCGTTCTCCTATATTGCGGTTGCCATTAAATTAAAATGAGCCCACTGCTTATTTTTTCCCGATAATTTATTCAAATATGTTCATATCTTTTGACATGAGATTTCATATATGTCGCATCGTAAATATTGGCAAGTTTTCGACTCTATTCTCTCCTTTTTTTTGGGTCTCCCCTCTCTCTCTCTCTCTCTCTCTCTCTCTATTGTAAAATGCAAATGTTAATCTATTTAATAGAATAAAATAAAATAATTTATTTCTTCGAAGAAACTTTCAAAGGTTTAAAAACGTATCTTTATAATTATTTTTAAACCATCAAATGGATTTCACATACTTTTCCAATTCTCGAATTTGCCCTTGAAATTCTTATTTTGTGTGATTGTTTGGGTTGGGTTGAATCTAAAAAAGAAAACAATAATTAGGACATGAGACCTGGTTCATTGAATACAAATTTGCAGTTGCAGCTCTGATTTAATGCTTAGTGGATAACTATGTGACAAAAAAATAGTATCATTTTAATTGGTAACAATATAATATATTGCAATTATATATCTGCCCTTACTGTTATGCGTTGGGTGTGTGTGTGCATTGTTTTATATTTTTTTGTAAGTATCTTATTTTGGTCCACTTGTGGAAGACTTAATTAGGGAAAAGGTATATGGAAAAGGTCAAGGTTAACCATATTGAAATAATAGAAGATTTCTTATTATCAGATCAAGATGATTCAAATTTATATAAGTGTAGAATTTATATATATGTGGATAAAAATTATCTGTTTTATAGTAGTTGAATTTCGTGGAAAAACTATTTTAGCTATACCTTTTTAGTTTAAAGTACAAAACTTATGCATTAATGCAGTTTGGTGTGATTAATTAACCGCGCATGCGAAGCACGTGCCGTTTTCCTAGTATGTGTATATATATATGTATATATATTTTACTGTACTATAAAACTAAACAATCCTTTTCATACTAACTTTTTTTGTTTTCTATTTTGCCCTTCTGAATTCTAAATTTTCCAGCTTGTCTTTCTATAATCTCATCTTCTGCCCAACCATGCGCCAACTGTCACTTACAAGATTTCGCCACGTGTTGAGAGGGCACTCAGAAAGTAACAAAAACTCTACAATTTGTTAATTGTTGGTTAGACAGTGAATGGTTGAATGCATTTATTTTTTCTCTCTCCCTCATATTATCTCTCACACGCACACTCACACGAACAAATGAAAAAGTTTAAGTTGTTTAATCTTATTCTCCAGTTACACCAGATGCAATCACCCATTCCAGGAAACAGGTGTATGCCATGTCGTGTCCTGAAATTTTTTTAAAATCTGTGTCGCCGTGTCCGTATCGTGTCTTATCCGTGTCCGTGCAACATAGGTAATGAGTTTGAGCTAAACTAAATTGGAAGCCACTTTTTGATGGCCATGGGCCATTAATTTTGAGGCTAATGCAAGAAAAAATAAAGATCCACTTATTTGGATAAGTTATTAGTCAAATAAACTTTTTTCTAAGTCTATGTGAGTTAAAAGTTCATCGTTAGAGTTTCAAGAGTCATTAAGAGTAGTCAAAGACTGTTTAGTACTCATATGTGATAGATATTAACGTGAGAAGCTTCTATAGTTATTTTCTAGCCTATAAATGGAACTTACATGTGTTATAAAAAAAATCCAAAAAATATTACTTCTTTATTATATTTGACTCTTTTTGTGAGGAATTCAAATATTCAAGAACTTATCAAGATCCTTGTGCACAATCTTGTGGCGTTCAATTATACCGAGGTTTTTGGTTGAATCTATAGCCAACGGGTCAATGTTTATCAAGCTCTAAGTAAGATCAATCTAGATTCACGTTGTGGGGAGACCCTTGCTTATATTTTACATTGGCTTGTTAGGTCATTATATCTTACGGCTCTAATGTCTCTATCATATCCACATCAACAAGTGACAATGATAATACAAATGAGAGTTGCAATCAAACTCAAAAAATATGAGATATGATTATACACAATGGGCCACACAATAAACAAGAGGTTATAATCGAACACATACACAACACACCAACAATTAAATTGTTAAAAGCACCATAAAATATTGTCAAAGACACATTAGGTACGATACAAAGTACATAAAAAGACAACGATTGTACCATTTATGCAAGATCTCAAGGAAACAATGGAAATGAAAATAGATTATAGCAAAGAAGAATACGAACTCTCTTATAGCGATAGGTACAAGGCCAAGATAGGAATTTGAAACAGAGAAAAAACAATAATCATGAAGCCCAAAGTTCATGTTGGTATAGCGCCAACATAGAATAGCAAAGCCTCAAAAAATAAGATAGGAAAACAAATGCTGTATCAAAGTTAACCATGTTTATGATTGAAGAAAAACCAAACTTGAGAGAGAAACTAGAGGACTTATGAGGAACAAAATATAAATTTCAAATTATCAACAAAACTCTAAATGCAATCGAATTATTGGTCATAGCTAGAGGCATCAATCTCAATCCATCAACCTACTTAACCCACTATCATAAATGGGTAATGAGTTGACCCATTTAATAAATAAATTACATAGGTCTTCCATTTATGACCCATTATTTAAATAGGTAATCCGTGTGTGACCCATGTAACCCATTTGACCAGTTAGGTATTTAGTAAAAAAATAAAGACTTAAAAGACACACATTACACCTCCAAACACACACACACACACACACACACACACACACTCTCTCTCTCTCATCTTTATCTCTCTATTTTAAATTCTTTCCATCGCTATTCAATAATAGTTCATTTGCATTTTGTTGATTGTAACATGTCTTTGATTTTGCCATGGAAAATTGTCATCCAATTTTGAGAAACATCTCGATTGGTGAATTTAGGGTTTTTCTTGACGTACGCAAATGTTTCAATTGCTATTTAGATTCATAAATTTCTGAATTTGATTGAACGTAAAGTTGCATTAAATTGGTGTCCGAATTTAGTGCTCTGGTTTCTGATTCACATTTTTTAAATTCATTATTGTACTTCTTTTTCTACTCTAGATAATTTCATCAAATCTCCAAATATATTATGCATATAATTATTATTCTCCCTCACAAATAAAAAATATTTGTGCTTAGAAAACATTAAAATAAAAGACACACACAGAGACGGAGGAGAGACAAAGAGAGGGAGGAGAGAGGAGAGAGATTCATGATGGAGAGTAAAAGAAAGATGAGAGAGGGAGGGATGAGAGAAAGCATTGTATGTAGTTCTAGAGTAGTTATTTTTGCTTTGTGATTTAGAATTATGGGTTGTTAATAGGTGATGGATTTACCCAACCCATTTATGACCCAACCCATTTATAATCTATTATAAATGGGTTGGGTTATAAACCCACCCATATGCCACCTCTAGTCATAGCAATGAAAACGTGTGCAAAATTTTATCACTCGCGATTGGAATAGTCAAATTCAGAATTATGAACTACAATGAATAGATCTGGAGCACGCCAAATCGCTATAAGAATTTGCTAAAATGTTGCAAGTCATTTTTTTTTTCGTATTCTCCAAAAGTATTCGACTATTCTCTACTTTTATTTGTACTTGGTTTAGTAACTAATTTTGTTAGACTAAATTCCAGAATAGTAGATTGCGCGTAAAATAATTTAGTAACCCATAAATAAAATTGTTGATAGCTCTGATTATATTTGTCGAGTTTTGAAATTTACGAAGCTCTCAAGACTTTTGTAAGTTTGTAGAACACAAATTATTGATCTACATAATCAATGTTAGCCAAAGATTGTAATAACAAACAAGTACTAGACATTTGTTTAATACACTAGAACAATTATAGGAAATTCAATAACGATTATGAAGTACACAGAAACATCTTGTTTCTATTATAAATGCAGCTCTATGGGAAAGGTAACATTGTCGTAATCATAAAAATAAGTTACACGTTGAATTGTTAAAATAAAATATAACCATACAACATTTTGAATATAAATAAAAAATAAATAAACGCAATACCAGACTTACAACCGTAAAATTTTATCCAACTCACATTTCTTAATGATGATATCTCCACCCTCATTCCTAATTTCTCGTTCAGATTGTAACAATGATGAATTTGGTTCTCGTACATAGATCTCCAGCTAGTCAATTAGGTGATCCCCATTGGGAGCAGAGAATACGATTCGATTGGTCACATATTCGATAACTCCTGTTCAACATAATGATCAAGGAAATACGTCAATCCATCATAGAAACCTTTAGTTTTAAGCAATCCAACATGTTTTTGATGAAGGTTTAGTTTTTCCCATGAATTAAGACTATGGTATTATTTGCTTCTAATTGGTAAAAGGTAAATTAATAGTGTTTAAAAGTTTAAAATATTTGTACTTTTTGTTTTATTACTTATTCAAAAATTATATATATTTAGTAGGATAAAAAGTTATGCACCCATATAATGAGTGAATTGCTAAATTAACACTCTTAAAAAAATATTGCCAAACTAACACTCTTAAAAAAGTAATTCTCAAAATAACACTCTTACACAATATATTCCAATTCTAACCTTTATCTTTAGTCAAATAATTAACAAAATAATACTAAAATGCAGTTTGTGTGTATATGCACAAGTATTTGCAATTTACAACGAAAAACTACTAGAAATATTAGATAAGTTTAAAAAAAATTTAATTTAATTTCCAATGAAATCTCGAATATTTTATTTCATTAACTAAATTTAAAAGGTAAATTTATTAAGAGCTTCAGTAGTGTATTCTTAAAACTTATTATTTCTTTGTAAATTTTACAAATCCTAGTTTTATTTATAAACTAAGCAATAAAATTTGCAGCTAAAAGAAACTAAGCAGTAAAATGGAAAAAATAACACATGTTGCTTTAAATTTTGGACAGAGCACATTTTTTTATTTATTTTGAAATTAGCACACTTACTGTATAACAAAATGAAATAAAATATTTATTTTAAGATAAAGATTCAAAAGAAAATAAAATTTGTTTAACTTAAAATAAAATAAAATAAAATTAATTAGTCATCTTCCTCATCCATCCCACACCCCCATCACTGCCCCACACAACCACCCATCTGCCTCTACCCCGCAAGGCTGCACAATTGCTGCCGAGTGCCGACAATGATCTCCAACGCCAGAAAATGGCTACCACGTTCGAGATCTGGTCCGCAGCGTAACACAACTCGAACGGCTCAATCTAATTGCCAAGTTTGGTGCATTTGTTCCTTCACAAATGCCTTTAAGATTTAGTTTTGGAGCCACTGGTACGGCTTAGAACTTTTAAATCTATGGCGATGTTTTGGGGGTCAGTGGCGGCGAGAGGGGGGGTGGGGGGAGTGTTATGTGAGGAAGACAAATTATTCAAGAAAGCTTTTATTAAAAAGTTAATACATTTAATAAATCACATTCACTTGAACTATGAGTTATTTTGTTAATTATGTGACAAAAGAAAAAGGGTAGAATAATAATATTTTGTTAAGAAATGATATTTTGGGAATTAGTTTTTTAAGGGTGTTAGTTTGTCAATTAATTTTTTCAAGAGTGTTACTTTGGCAATTCGCTCCGCATATAATTACATTGTTTTAGTTTACTGTAAAGGTGATGGATCTCTTTTGTTATAACTTTCAAGCTCCCTATTTTGCCCCAGTGCATTTTTAATTTGCCATCATTATCGCTATTGCTGTTAACCCTATTTTTCCTTTTTTTTTAAACTTCTCATATTACTACCCTTCTTCCCATTTTTTAAATTCGCTATGTGGAACCAGTCGCAGGTTATACATTTACTGGGCCCCACGACTTAATTCTCGACTCTATTTAATGGAGGTTGCTGCGGCACCGATGGTGGTGGGGGATTGGTTCATAGATGCTGAATTCAAGTTTAGGGTGGGTTGACGTGGGAGTGGTGGTGGCAACTTGTGGGGGAGGTGGGTTGTGGGCTGGTATATGTGGCTCGTTAAGAGGTGTTAGGAGGTGGTGATGTGGTGTTGGCCATGGAAGATGGCTGACATAGGGTTTGGCCGTTTGGGGAAGACGATTGGATGAATTCATATTTTACTTTTTTTCATTTCTTAATTGGTTAATCCATCAAGAAAATGTTTCTCTTATTTTATAATTGTTAATCTGGTGAGAAAATTTTTGGTACATTTATTTTGTTTTGAAAATTCAAGCTCAAATGAATAACTTTTTATGTAACAAAACTGTTGTATCCTTACCTAATATTTGAAGGTTGAAAAAAACATATTTCTAAGTTTATAATACAAATATACATATTAAGTAGTAAACTTTAGATTACTGATTTCGAAAGTTTCAAACCATTTATTTATAGTTGTTTAATAGGGTGATTAAAAATTTGCTTAATCATTAATTTTTTTCTTATGATTTGGATAATATACATAGTCTAAATTTTAAAATATGAAGAAGAAAGTTGTAAAGTTTTTGAAAATTTACGGGGTTTAAAAATTTCCAAACCTCATATAGGATTTTGAATTTCTCACAAAATACTCATAATGTTAGTTTGATAATTACTCTCTCATAATATCTAAAAATGCACATTGGCCCTTACAGATCGCTCAAAGTGAATTTTGGGAATTTTTTGGGTAGAAAAAAAGGATGCTATTATCTTTTTTTTCTTTCTATATATGCATATTAATTAAAATATGTGCAATATGTTCGTATTTGTATATGTATTTTCAATAGTATCTTTTGGATATTCGACAGTTAAATTTGAAATTACAAGAAATATACAAAAAGTACCTAGGATAGTTTGGTTATTAGATGTAAGTAATATGAAGCGTTACTTTTTTGAAATTGCAACGGTGGTTGTGCCTATTTTATTAACACGAGGGATTAGTATTTTAACAAACCAATGATGTAATCTGCTACCTAGGATAGTTTGGTTATTAGATGCAAGGAATATATAAGTAATATGAAGCGTTACTTTTTGAAATCACAATGGATGGTGTGCCTATTTTATTAACATGGGGGATTAGTATTTTGACAAAACAATGATCTAATCTGCTATTAGCTCGAGAAACTACTTAAAACTTGTTTTTTTCTATTGTACTTATTTAAACAATTTACGTTTTTCTATAGTTAAATTAACAATATGATAGTTTTTTTTTTTTTTTTATAAATATAATTACCTGGAATTTAGATTTCAAGAAATAAGCTGGTACAGAAGCTTACATATACTAAACTTAGTTTCAATTATCAAGTACTTGAACGATCTCACCACACAGAGAACAGTAGACCTCCAAGGGCCTTGGAAACAATACTTTTGGGAACATAATACAAAATTAGTCCAAAAAATAATTTTTATTTATATTGTTTTAAAAAGATGATGATAGCCCAATATATTTGTTTTTCGATTGAACAGTAAGCTGAAAATAGTTTTGTACTCTTTAACTTACGGCTATATTGTTAAGTTTGTAATTGTTGTGCTTGATACGCTTTGCTCGTTTAGAAAAAAATTGATAGTTTTCTAAAATATGAGATGGAGTCACTTAGTCGGTGCTGGCCAGAGTGAGGTTTTGAACCAGTTTGGATTTAAGCTGGTCAAAACCGCTCAAAGTCGGTCAAGAAAAGGTTAAGCCGGTGAACTAGTGGATTGGTTGAATCGTTGTTGTGTATGTATTTTAAAAGTTAGAATATTTGTTCGGAAGAAGAATTGAACCTTTGACCTCTAAATAAATTAGGGGTGTTACGGGTAGGTTTGCGCGGGTTGTCATCCAAAATATTACCATAGTGAAAGTTAGCGGGTTACCAATTTCCTATTGATGCAGGTGAAGTTAACAATGAAATAACGTAGCTTGGGGGTTAGACGAGTTGGGGGGAGGGTTGCTGATTTTATTTGTGAGAAAAAAAACAACGATTTTCCTGCATCAATACAATAAACAAATAAGGTCTCATAAGTTACGATACGGTGATATAGGTGCGGTACGATAAGGGTGCGGAGATACGGATTTTTCTGAAAATAGGGAATACGGTGCGGCGGGGATACGACTATATAAATTTATATTAATATTTATATTATGAACTAACATGAATAGAAACAACAAAATTACAGCCTTTAAAGTTAAAATGAGGTCCTTAAATGATTTTTTTCGCTCAATAAACCTTGTAATACACAAAGTCATAAAACCTAACTGCCATTGGTTAAATTAGCAAAAACAATTGGGGGAAGTAGTAAATGATGATAAAGAAGATGAGAGGCAACAAAGCGGTGGTGGAGAGGGCGAAAATGATGGTAACTGGTGGAAATATTTCATTGAAGAAGATAAAGAGGGTGTTCTTTTTTTTTTCTTCTTCTCTCTATTTAATATGAGCGTCGGCTAAACCAGAGGTTGAGAGTGTTTTTGTTTTCTGTTTTTTTTTTTTTTTCTATCTCATAGGGTGAAGCTTGAAAGTGTTGAACTTGAGAGTCGCTTTATTTTTTTTTTAAAATCGTGCTTGTAGTTGACAATTTAGAATTTATTCAAGTTGATGCACTACATTTCAACGTTTTTTAGTGGTTTTCGTTGACAGTTATTTTCTTTTTTTGTTATATTCAATTTAGACTTTACAAAATTATATTTTCAGCCTATTTGTTTTTTATAAAATTGACCCCTCTGTATCCAAAACGTGCCAGTCTCGGTCATTGACCGTGTCCAACACGTATCCACCTTTTTTAATTGGTGGCGTATCCCATGCCTATGACATGCGTATCGCACACGTATCGCACACGTATCTCGCACTGCCCGGGGTAATTTTTTGAAGTATTCGTGCAACATAGGTCTGGAGGAACGGAGTACACTGAGTACTATTCCGAGCGATAGAGCGTAGTATAACTATTTTAGTAACGCCTCATAAACCAATACCATATGCTTAATAACTCACAAATATTTGTAACAATGGTTTGTATATAAACCTTAGGTCAAAAGTTTCTAGTGAAACTTGATTCTTGTGATATGTTGTTGTAATATTGATATTTGTTTTTAAGTGTTTAAGGTCGTCATTTAAGCATTCAAATTCACAAATCCCCTTTTCACTTTTATTTTCTTGTTAATTAGTAATTGTATGCTGGAAGGTGACAATGTCTACATTCAATAAGTTAATTATTAGGTGCATTAGTAGATTAAAGAAGTTGAATTCAAACTTCAAACTACTTGTATGATCGATATATGTGGGTCATAACTTTACTTCCCTTATCACTTGTACCCGTACACTTGTTGTAAGTTATTACCTATATAGTTTTGGTAGGTCACATGTACAAATATTATGGTTGAATTCTCCAATAAACGTAATTTTATAACTAGTAAAGTTAAGGTAAATAAAGATTTTCCTATTAAAGCACGAACGGTCATGCATTTATTAGTCGTAAAATTTTCATAACATCCGAACCAAAATTATAGTTTTCTATCCTATGATTAATATCTATATTGGACTTTTGATCTTAATTATTCAATTTAATAAAAGCAGGGGTTTATAAAAATGAGGATTAAGGTTTCAATTTCCGCCATTCCTACCTAAATATCTCCTCGAAATCCCCGGTGAAAGTAGAATCAAGCAAAACTCACCAGTTAATAGAAAGGCAATGTCGTCTTCACAGTCAAAGAAGAAAGCGCAAGGGCGTCAAAAAATTGAAATGAAACTGATCGAGAATGTAGATGCTCGCAGATCAACATCTTCGAAGTGTCGCATCGAAATTTTCAGAAAAGCGACAGAGCTTACGTCTCTTTGTAGTGTACAAATGGCGTTAATCATTTTCTCAATCTGTGACATGGCTTATTCGTTTGGGAATTCTTGTAACGAGTCAATTTTAGGCCGATTGTGCGGAAAAGGCTTCATGCCTGTTCATAAAAATCCCGTGCATTGCACGATACAACATGAATCAAGATTGCAACAACTACAAGAGGATCGTGAGCAGGTGAGTGAGGAGATTGAGAGTAAGAGGAAAAGAGGTGAAGGGATTTTAGAGAAAATGACTTTTAAAGATTCAGAAGAGGATTTGAATAGGCTTCATTTAGTTGAATTGAAAAAGGTGAAAGAGAAGATGAAAAGGCTGAAGGAAAGAATGCTGCACAACCAACCTCGACAGGAAATGAAATATGTAAATGGTGTTAATTTGGGGAAGGTTGAGATGGATGGAAGCCATGCAACTCATTGGTTGAAATTGTGATTTGATTAATTGGGGGTAAAATTCATGTTCCGAGATATGGGAATGTTCGATATTTGAAAACTAAAAATATAATAAATATTTGATATGGTTCGTATAACTTTTCTTTATTTTCAAGTAAAATCCATGGTAGACTGTGATGGGATGTTGACACTATATTTGGATTAACATTTTAGCAATTAAGGCATAGCAACGATATTGCAATTGCACGTGCTTAGGGAACACTTCTTTTCCTAGTATAACATGAAGGCGATGGATCTCTTTTGTTTTAACTTTCAAGTTGCTTATTTTAGCCTTATGAATCTTAGATGTTCCAGGTTCTTTTGCTGCAATCAACCTTCTGCCCAATGAGAGATTATTTCGTGCAACCGTTGCACGATGAGGTGGCACAAGAAGTCGGTTATTAGTGTAAATGCACGGTTGGGATGAGATTATGTGGTGGTTGTTGCCTATATTTCAGTGAATTATTATCTTGATCATTGATTGCACCACGTCAGCGATGCAACGGTTTTATAAAATCATTTTTCATGCCCAACCATGCGCCAATATGTGGCCTTCAAGATGTTTCGCCACGTGTTGAGTGCGAGCTTGAAAATGTAACCCACATTCTGCCGTTTGTTAAAAACTTAATAGTTTTAGATTAAGTAATTGTATGCATTTATTTCTTTATCTCTCTCTCTCCCTCACACGCCATTCACATATACGTAATGGGAAAAAAAACTAAAGTTGTTCAATCTTATCCACCAAGTGCAACGCCGCGATCTCTCTTTTTTAGGAAACATTTACGAATTAACATCAAGCAATCAACATTAAGTAATAAGTATGGACTGATGATATATGGAGACAATCTAAATTATGAAATGACCCTACAATCAATTAAGTTAATTATTTTTGTCATGGCATCTATAAATCTAAAACTAAATTCAATTAAGACGTATCAACGGTTACTAATATATTTAGGCGCATTTTAATTATAAATTGTGCAGGGCTGCATGAAGAGAACATTGACAACTAGCCATGTTTATATATGTGAAAATAATTCTAATAAATACTAAATATTTTTTAAACATTTATTGGTTGTTTGCATTCTCATTTTTTAAGAAGTTTTCTTCTTAAATTTTTTTTTGATATATTTTTATAAAACAAATGTTCCATAAATATAGCTATGCATGTTCCGGTGTTGTTCGTATTTAAGATGAATCTTATTCAATACATGTATCAATTTTAAAGCTTTCATGTTAAAACTAAGAATATTAAATTTACCTATTATTACATAATAATTTAAGTTCTAAGAGTAAAGGTAGAATTCCAAATATATGCACATAATTACTTTATTTGTGGATTTATTAATCCTGCTATCTTGCACTAACGCCTTTATATAGGGAAGGGAGGCTGCATTAAGAACGAACAGTTTTATTTATCGAGAAGGGTAAAAATGAGAAATTACAAGATTTTGCTTTGTGGTTAGTAGGATGTATTAACACCCTTAATAAGTATGTTTTGTTTAGAAAATATATTTAAGAAAAGGGTTATTCTGAGTAATTTCTGTAGCTATTGCTTAATTGAATAAACTTTATTTTGTTTTCAAAAACTATCTTTTAGTATGTTTTCAAAATAAATATGATTTTGAACTTATTTTAAATTAGTTTTTGGTGGATTTCTAGCTTTTTTTGAGTACTAAGCTACTGATAAATACTAAGAAAGAAGATCTAATTTACTCATTTTAATTATGCAATAACAAGTAAATGATTTCATATGTGGATGTGTATTTTTCATTGAATTTAAAAACTTGATATGTTGAATGGCTATATTTTCCTTCGTCTCTGTTGACGAAGATGTTCGCGTAGAGAGAAACTTTTGCATCTTGTATCCTCTTTTATTTATTTATAAAAAGTATGAAATTCAAAAAGAAAAAGATTAAGTTTAATGGGACCCTTTTGCAAGATTTCTCTATAGTTTTGAAATATTAAGAAAGGATATCGTCCAAATATTTTTGGTTGCTTTGTTTCTCATTTTATTGTTGATGTTTTGACTTATCATTATGACGTTTAGTATTTTGCTTATAGCTACTACGCATAATAGATTTATATTACATGTGCGTAAAAATATTAGTAATGAACATTGTTTAATTATTTTCTCATTTCATTAGTGATGTTTTGCTCGACAAGATTATTTGGGTAATACAATTGCTCGCACGTGCCCTTATCCTAGTACTTGCAAAAGGGAATATATTTTGGTCCGATAGTCCGTTTTCTTTTATTTTTATTTGTGAAAAATGACTATCACTTTAGTCCCTAATATACTTGGAAAATATCAATATGACCCTAAAAGTATTGTATGTTCTTATATTTCAGTATAAATTTGTCACTTTAGTCCCTAAATTTTAAAAAATCTCAATGATATCTAAAAAAATTATAAGTTTTCATTTTAGTCCCAAAAGAAAAACTTGCAGGCAGGCCAACGTGCGATAGAATTCTAGTATAAATATAATATCCTTTTGGTCTGACGATCCGTTTTTCTTTTATTTTGATTTGTTAGAAAAGTTAGCCAATCATCACTTTAGTCCCTAATACACTTGAAAGATATCAATATGACTCTAAAGTACTATAAGTTCTTATACTTTAGTATAAAATTTTTCACTTTAGCCCCTAGATTTAAAAAAAAATCTCAATGATATCCAAAAATATTCCAAATGTCACTTTAGCCCCTAAATTTGTCACTTTTCCCATCTCTCAATCGATAAAAATGAGGCAAAGAATTTTTTTGATTCAAGCATATACTGACTTAAAGTTAGTGGGGTTTGTTGGGAGATTGGATTTTTATGCAGTTTTTGGGGTTGGATTTATTATTATGGGAAATATTTTATCTAGATTTTAGCAAACGACAAGTGTAGTAGATAAAACTTATTAAAGTGTGCCGATTTTGCCCTACGGTTTCTTATTTTCCCTATTTCTTTTGGTCTAATTTAGAGTGTGCCGATTTTGCCCTATGGTTTGTTATTTTTTACGATGATCTCCATATTTCTCGTCTGTCAATTTTCATCCCTATCCTCCCAACTCCGCGGCTCCAACTGTTCTCCATAAGTCACGGGATGAAATGCGCCAGTGTAAACCAACAATGAAGGTTCATTTATTTTTTTTGGGAGATGAGGTTGTGCGATTAGGGTTATTTTGGCTTTCTCGAATTAATAGAACCAGATTCTACCGCTGATTTCTACGATTTGGAAATGTACTATAAAGAAATGTACTATAAAGTTGAAAATCTCTTTTGTTCTAACTTTTGATTTTTCCATATTTGCCCCTTGGTTTCCTTATTTTTCCAATTCGAACCTCTTTTCTTATAACTTTCATTTTTCCATTTTTTCCCCTTGGTTTCTTATTTTCCCGATTTCTTTACGTCTAATTTAGAGTTTGCCGATTTTGAACTCAGGTTTGTTATTTTTTACGGTGATCTCCTTATCTCTCGTCTGTCAATTTTCATCCCAATCCTCCCAACTCCGCGGCTCCAGCTGTTCTCCATACGCCGCGGGATGAAATGCGCCAGTCGTACAACAACAATGACGGTTCATTTATTTTTTTTGGGAGTTGAGTTTGTGCGATTAGGGTTATTTTGGCATTCTCAAATTAGTAGAACGAGTTTCTACCGCTGATTTCTACGAATTGGAAATGTACTATAAAGTTGAATATCTCTTTTGTTCTAACATTTGATTTTTCCATATTTGACCCTTGGTTTCCTTATTTGTCCAATTTGAACCTCTTTTCTTATAACTTTCATTTTTCCATTTTTGCCCATTGGTTTCTTATTTTCCCGATTTCTTTTGGTCAAATTTGGAGTGTGCCGATTTTGCCCTATGGTTTGTTATTTTTTACGGTGATCTCCATATCTCTCGTCCGTCAATTTTCCTCCCAATCCTCCCAACTCCGCGGCTCCAACTGTTTTCCATACACCGCGGGATGAAATGCGCCAGTCGTAAACCAACAATGAAGGTTCATTTTTTTTTTTGGGGAGATGAGGTTGTGCGATTAGGGTTATTTTGGCTTTCTCGAATTAATAGAATGAGATTCTACCGCTGATTTCTACGAATTGGAAATGTACTATAAAGTTGAAAATCACTTTTGTTCTAACTTTTGATTTTTCTATATTTGCCCCTTGGTTTCCTTATTTGTTCAATTTGAACCTCTTTTCTTATAACTTTCATTTTTCCATTTTTGCCCATTGGTTTCTTATTTTCACGATTTCTTTTGGTCAAATTTGGAGTGTGCCGATTTTGCCCTATGGTTTGTTATTTTTTACGGTGATCTCCATATCTCTCGTCTGTCAATTTTCATCCGAATCCTCCCAATTCCGCGGCTCCAACTGTTCTCCATACACCGCGGGATGAAATGCGCCAGTCGTAAACCAACATGAAGGTTCATGTTTTTTTTTGGGAGATGAGGTTGTGCGATTAGGGTTATTTTGGCTTTCTCGAATTAATAGAACGAGATTCTACTGCTGATTTCTACGAATTGGAAATGTACTATAAAGTTGAAAATCACTTTTGTTCTAACTTTTGATTTTTCTATATTTGCCCCTTGGTTTCCTTATTTGTTCAATTTGAACCTCTTTTCTTATAACTTTCATTTTTCCATTTTTGCCCATTGGTTTCTTATTTTCACGATTTCTTTTGGTCAAATTTGGAGTGTGCCGATTTTGCCCTATGGTTTGTTATTTTTTACGGTGATCTCCATATCTCTCGTCTGTCAATTTTCATCCGAATCCTCCCAACTCCGCGGCTCCAACTGTTCTCCATACGCCGCGGGATGAAATGCGCCAGTCGTAAACCAACATGAAGGTTCATGTTTTTTTTTTGGGAGATGAGGTTGTGCGATTAGGGTTATTTTGGCTTTCTCGAATTAATAGAACGAGATTCTACCACTAATTTCTACGAATTGGAAATGTACTATAAAGTTGAAAACCTCTTTTGTTCTAACTTTTGATTTTTCCATATTTGCCCCTAGGTTTCCTTATTTGTCCAATTTGAACCTCTTTTCTTATAACTTTCATTTTTCCTTTTTTGCCCATTGGTTTCTTATTTTCCCGATTTCTTTTGGTCGAATTTAGAGTGTGCTGATTTTGCCCTATGGTTTGTTATTTTTTACGGTGATCTCCCTATCTTTTGTCCGTCAATTTTCATCCCAACCCAACTCCGCTGCTTCAACTATTCTCCATACGCCGCGGGATGAAATGCGCCAGTCGTACACCAACAATGAAGGTTCATTTTTTTTGATGAGGTTGTGCGATTAGGGTTATTTTGGCTTTCTCGAATTACTATAACGAGATTCTACTGCTGATTTCTACGATTTGGAAATGTACTGTAAAATTGAAAATCTCTTTTGTTCTAACTTTTGATTTTTCCATATTTTCCCCTTGTTTTCCTTATTTTTCCAATTTGAACCTCTTTTCGTATAACTTTCATTTTTCCATTTTTGACCCTCGGTTTCGTATTTTCCCAATTTTTTTTGGTCTAAATTAGAGTGTGCCGATTTTGCCCTCAGGTTTGATATTTTTTACGGTGATCTCCCGATCTCTCATCCGTCAATTTTTATCCCAATCCTCCCAGCTCCGCGGCTCCAGTTGTTCACCATACGTCGCGGGATGAAATGTGCCAGTCGTACAGCAACAATGAAGGTTCATTTATTTTTTTTGGGAGTTGAGGTTGTGCGATTAGGGTTATTTTGGCTTTCTCAAATTAATAGAAAGAGATTCTACCCTTGATTTCTACGAATTGGAAATGTACTGTAAAGTTGGAAATCTCTTTTGTTCTAACTTTTGATTTTTCCATATTTGCCCCTTGGTTTCTTTATTTTCCAATTTGAACCTCTTTTCTAATAACTTTCGTTCTTCCATGTTTGCCCCTTGGTTTCTTATTTTCCCGATTTCTTTTTGTCTAATTTAGAGTGTGAGGCCCCAAAATCTAAAGTGTTATTGAAGTTAAAAATCGATATGTGATTTCAAACTTCAATAATACCGTAGAGGGTCCCACTGAACGGAATCGAATAAAGCCAAAGAAACTTATTTATTGCAGCGGAAAAATTTCAAAGTTACAATAGTAGTTAATTATTACAAACCACAAATCTTAAGACATAATTATTCAAACACACAAGCAAATGATATCTCGGACATATTTTGGTTTGAAAGACCAAATATGCTTATTAAAATCCATAAAGTTTTAAATAGAATTTGCGATAAGCCAAAGATAGTTGATCCAACCAGGTGTTATGACTCTTGTTCTGAGAATGGACAGAAAATAAAAGAGATGTAAGTGTTAGAGGACTTACTGAGATTTTAACAATAATGACATATTTATTGAAACAAAGATTTTGAGGTTATCCGCAAGATTTTAGAACGAAAAGATCAAAAATAACGAGATTAATATGTACTTGTGCAATTACTTATAACAGATCCAACCATAACACCGAAAATTTAACCGTGTACCTCCCTACGAGGAGTGACCTCGTAACAGAACAGAAGACATGCTCGAGTACATGCCAGTCTAACACGCGGGTTACAGCCAACTCCTGACTGCAAGCGGCGCTTAGACAGAATGGGTATTAATTTAAATTACTAATCGGCAACCCGTGTTGCCCAGCAGTAAATTATCTCAAACCTTGGGCCCAACTTCCCAAAGGCGTCCCAATGGGTGAAATAGAAATATCAGATGAGCTAGTAAGCCGAATAAAACCCGTTGCTCGTTTTTGAGCTACATAGGCCGAACATAGTTCGTTGCTCGTTGCACAATTCAAGAATTAATTGTTTAACCTCAGATTTGTTAATACATTTTCATAAGAATGTGATAATGGATTAAGAATGGGTTTATTTTAACAGTATTTTAGCAAGTGAATTACGAAATGAGATAACAATGGTGAAACGAGAAACGTGATAAAGATTGATCATGACTGGAAATAAATAATCATGATAGTTTTGTACAAAGATCTCAGGGCCAAATGCCAAATGGGCTGGAATAAACCACATGAATCTCACCTCCTTCGAGTACTTGGTTTTCTGGCAAAAGTCGACCGTCTCCTAAATAAATTTAAAGGCGTTAACAATCTTTAAAATAATAAATATTTATTTTTCGTAAATTATCTCTAAGATAATTTACTAATTCTTACATTATCACCGTAATTCACCAACCAAGCAAATGTTTCATGAAGATATGGAATTAACATACAAGTATCAATTTTGTCATATCACATGTTCTAATTGTTATCATAAATTATAAATTAGTGTTCGTAAGATTAATATAATCATAAAAGTCACAAGGTTATTTAAATCATCAAAATAAATCATTGTACAACTTAAGTATAATGTAAGAATCAAGTTATATGACTAGATCATGAAGTGACTAAAGTAACTTATAGGAAATTAAAGTAAGCAAGAAAGTAAACATGAAAATATGTTACATAAACTATCGATATGTTATTAAATTCATAAACAGA